>CM045769.1:73519505-74119505 GCA_025200525.1 Camellia lanceoleosa
CATGTGGGTGGAGGTTAGATTACCTGAGTTGGAAAGACTCGTGGAAATCCGTATTTTTAGCCTACTTGCGAGTAGCAAGATTTAACACGTTTTTCGAGATAAAACGGATATGCAATGTTTACTTCCAAATTAGGCGATCTAGTCTATACTTGTTTGCTGTGCGCATAACATAGTAATTCTAGGCTAATAATTGGAATAAGAACTCATAAACGTTTTCAAAATCGGATATCATGGTTAGTAGAGGCCGGTCTTCGGACCGGGCGAAAGGGGGTGCTCATAGCTGACCTTCCCCGATCGTACCCAAGCTCCCGAGCCAAGTGTACTTTGGTGATGACGGACACGTGGCCTTCGGCACCGAGTCAGGGTTTCCTAAATTCCCCATTTTAAAATATTTAGGTGGCGACTCTGTAATCTGGCAAAGCAGTCCATGTTTGGCACTACTTTTCAAAAAAATCTGTTTTCTTCAAAACGATTTTCCAGAGGTGGACTTTTTGTTTCAGATTTGGAACCGCAATCCAAACAAAAAAGCAGGAGAGTCCGAACTGTAGCGTAGCGCGCGGGGTCCCTCGCGGGCATGTTACAGGGTGAAGGTTGGATTACTTGAATTAGGATAATTCATTAAAATTCGTGATTTAGTCTACTTCCTAGTAGCAAAATTCAAACCATTTCCAAACAAACGGATGTGCAATGCTTTGTTCCAAATTAGGCGATCTAGTCTATACTTGTTTTGCAATGCACATCACATAGTAATTCTAGCTAATTAATCGAAATAAGAATGCATGTGTTTTAAAAAACAAGGTAACATGGTTAGTAGAAGCCGATCTTTGATCGGGCGAGCGGGGGTGCTCATAGTTGACCTTCCCCAATTGTACCCAAGTTCCCGAGACGAGGCAACTTTGGTGATGACGGACACGTGGCCTTAGGCAACGAATCAGGGTTTCCTAAATTCCCCCAAAATAAAATATTTAGCCATGACTCAGATTCCGCAAAGCAAATTCCATGTTTGGCACTTCTTTCTTAAAAATCAGTTTTCCAAAACGATTTGCCGGATTTGGACTCTTTGGTGATTTATCAATCTCACATTGCACATTGTGAGATCAGATTAAGAACCGTAACAAATTGAGTCCGAACTGTAGCATGAGGCCAGCTTTGGGTTTCTATAAACATCTGAATATATGCATATGAGATGAGATTTTTAATTTTGTTTGTACTGATTAGATTTTATGTTGTCAAAAATTTCATGCCCAAAGTAGTACCTGTTCTTTGGCATCTTCCCAAAGTGTTAGGGCATCCTCTTCGACTAAAACTGAGTTTAGATAGATCAGAACAGGGCCAAACGCCTTCTTCCATGGCTCGCCATCTCGCAATTTTATTGTTAGATTGTCCCTAGCATAATGGGTACTGAAAAACAGCTGAAGATAAATAACACAATCCTTTAACATTAACATCTAGTAGTAAGGAAATTTGTAAAAATTTATTTATATATAACATTTTCCACTTATTGAAAGTGCAAGCTACTAGTTACAACTTCAAGAATCCACACATAGGAAACATAGTAGTAAGAAACAACAGACAAAAATAGAAAAAAAAAATGCACACATTGGCTGGAACTTCTAAACCATATGTAACTATGACAGTTCCGTCAAATGTAATGAAGCCCAAAAACAACATCAATAAGGAGGTGATATTGTTCCAACTGAAGGAGCTAATATTAAAATTTAGGCACGAAAAAAATAGGGGTGATATAAACTTTATAATCCAATTGTAGATATTGCTCACGGTAAAGGACTGCAGCAAGCAAAACTGATCACAGTACTTAGCTTGGTTGCAATTCAATGTCAATTAATACACTCTTTAAGAGTGTTAAAGTTTCATATATATTCCTCTAGACTACTTAAGTTACTCTTGGTTATTTTATTATTTTTGCTTTCTTTTTTTCAAACCCCGTAATTTTTTGAGATCACCACAACTACCAATTGTGCATTTAATCAATTATCTTCCATCAAAATCAATGAAACCAAACAAGACCAAGTGATAGGTGCACAATCAAAATGTAAAAAGTATTGTCAGGTATCAAGCCAAACAAACCTCTTCTGTATCTCTGCTACTAGTTACAGGCTTATTCTCATTGTTCTCTAAAATGATGTGCTGAAAATTGGGGTTAGGAACATCTTTTATAATGTGCCACTTCACAGGGAAACTTCCACTCCATTTATCTTGCTGCCAGAAATCCATATCTTCATGGAAGTCAACAGGACCAGTCATTTCTGCAACACCACAGAATTGGCCACTTGCATTAACCTACATTTAGAAAATAGAAAATCAAAATAAATTTAAAAAAAAATTAAAACTTGCTTGGTTAAGGAAGTCAAGCAAAATGAAATAAAGAGCACAAATGTGTTTTAAAACAAATATAATTACTTAACAAACAAACTTGTGGAATATAATATTTCAGAGCAAAGGACAAAATTAGTGGAATATCACTCACAGAAAAGAACAGGAAGATAGGATAGCCTCTTGGTTCCCCGGAGGCTATTCTCTATGCATCTTTGTATGCACTCTGCAGCTTCTTGTTTCCATTGGGAGTAGATGACCAAACATTATATTTAATGCCCTTGTGCACATCATCCTCGCTATATGATTTTATTACAAAGAACTTCGCATTCACATAGTCTACTGGAAAATCATCCTTATTATACTGGTCAGTATAGATAATGATGCTTTCTTATGTATCACTCTCTCCAGCTCTAGTTGTGTAGGCTTTCACAGCCAAGTGATTCTTGGATTTGTTAGTTCTAGGGCCTCGATTTTGTTCAGTCAATGCATCTGGACTTCCATTCACATCATTCAATACTCTACCATAGTGGAACTTGGACCGAATCTTTTCCACTACAGCCCCTCCATGAGCACTTGACCCAAAATTAGATAAGCCATTACTAGAAGTGAGAACCATTTTTAGTTGGTTACGATGAGACAAAGCCTTCCCATGTGAAATGTTATCTACAGCTTGAGAACCCCTACCCTGTAAACACAAAAGTTAGAAAACAAACTTGGTAAAATGATGCCAAAAGGCAATAAAAGACCATGATTGTAAAAACTTGCTACTTTTGGCAGAAAGGGGCTGCCAAGGGGAAGCATTATGGGTTTCCTTCTTGTTTGGTTGAAGGGAAGGAAAAGAGAAAATCAGTCTGATATTCTTAACATAGGACATTCAATTATAAGCATGAGTCAACTTCAGAGGCGCAACAGTACAACTTCACATTTTCAAAAACAGAGAACAGCCTGGCTATCCCCTTTTCTGCTGTTCAGGGGGAGCTCCCTCCTCTCCTCCACCTAACCAATTAAAGGAAAGTTCTTGTACCCAGTGTTTTAAAAGGTTCTAGGCGCATTGAGGTGATAAGGTCTCCAATAGCCTAAGAGCGAGGTGCAAGGCGAGGCGCGCGCCTCTCCAAAGCATGGCGCAAGTAGTAGAAGAAAAGAAAAACTATAAAATAAGCAAACTTTTCAACATAACAAATATATATAGAATTTCAAAAATCATAAAGTAAGCTTCACAAGGATAATAGAGAAGAAAAAATAGAGAGATAACCCAGCGAAGAAGCAAGAGAAGAAAAGAAGAGAAGAATAAAATAAGAAAAGAATAGAAGAAAAATAAGGAAAGAAAACACAGAGGCAGACCCATGAAGAGAGAACCCATCAAAGAAGATAAGAAGAAAAGAAGAAAAGAAGAAAAGAAGAAGAGATTAAAAAAGGAAGAAAAAATAGAAGCAAAGAGATAACCTAACCAAGATAACCCATCGAAGAATCGAAGATGAGAAAAAGCTGAAGAATAAGCCAAAGTCGTGTCGTCTTCTCGCTTTTTGATTGCTTTTTTTAATCTTCTCCACTTAGGATTTTTTTTCCCTCAATCACTTTCTGCTCTCTTTTGACAACGTTTGGTCATTTTATATTGAAGAATTTTGATTCCCTGTGGGTATGCCCACAAAAAAAGTACTTAATCAACAATCAGATTGGAAAAATAGGTAAAGCCCATGAAGCCAACGCATTGCGCCTCGAAAAAAAGCTCTCGCCTTAGCGCCTAAGCTGTGTCTTACATATTGCGCCTCGCCTCGACGTGTTTGAAGCACGGCATGCCTTTTAAAAACACTGCTTGAACCCCTCAACCCCAACCCCAACACCGAACCCCTCCCCCAAAAAAAAAAACATTTTTTCCTTTATTGCTTTCTCTCCAACAAAGTAGACTATTGAGCTAACATATACATCTGCAACCAACAATTAAAGATCTTTTTGATGCTAGACGATATCCTGATTTTTTAATTTGCAGTCTAATGGCATGGGTCATAAGGATCAGGTACCATATTCTTACAAGAGGATGGACAGCATAGAGCAAAACAAAATGATTACAAACTAAAAAATTTAATGGACATCATGGCACAGAACACAATGAATCTACATACTCAAAAGTACATGATTGCACAACTTCTATGCTTTCTCAAAAAATGAAGGATATCTGTTGGACATTATCTGAAAAGAGCAGAAGATCACCTGATGTACTTGTGATGATGCCAGACTGGAAAAACTACTAGATGTAACATTTCTGTGTGATGTTGGTAGCTTACTTGGTCTAGCATTAGCTTTAACTCCTCCTGATACCCTAGCAAAGGAGCATGTCTAATTTGAAGTAGGCTTTGAGGCAGTCAGTAAAGTTGCAGATGCTGGTGACAGATTATTGTGACCTGACCCATCAGTTTTATGTGCAGTAAATAACACCAGTATCTAAGAAGGGTTCAGTTGTACTACTTGAGATCATCTCTGGCCCAGATTGGATGACCATGGGGAACCTAGAAGGCGAAGACAAAAGGGTTTTCATAAGATGGGATGGCATAATACTATTGCGTCCCTACAAATGGGCCATCAACTCCTAATGTAGCACCAGGAATGTAAGGGTTGCATGGGTTATATGGAGACTATGCATATCCATAGCTAGGTGTATAATATACATAAGGCAAACTTTCAGTTTGTGCACCCTGAAGAAGAAGAAGAAAAAAAATCCATTAAGCAAAACTACAAACAATATGGAACTTGTGTTTGAAAAACAAAAAGCAAGAGATGATACAAACCATGTACTGAACTTCTTGACCATCCAAACCAAAAATCCTATGGTGGTCATCCCAATCGCTGGGTGATTCAAATCCTGATCATATTGAGTCAATGTAACACATAAATGAGACAATGCAAATTAGCATCCTAATCTAAAATAGGATAGTAGATAAAAATTAACCTATACAGATGTACCCATAATTGGTGGCAGTAGGGTAATACAAGCCTTGTTCAACTACAAACTCCAGGGCTCCTTCCTTGTACATGGCGTCAAGTTGTTCAATAGGTGGACTTGTAAGATGTGAGTTTGGCTCGGTGCCTTGAATCTAAAAGGCCAAGACATGAGATTTGATTATATATTCTGTTATAAACAAAATGACAGATACACACAATGAAGACTCAGCCTTGCCAAACCGTTCAAAATAGGTCTTCATTTGATTGGAAGAAAAGCAATTGCTGAGGAATTACCAGATATGTTTCTGCATTTCCATCAAAAACATTATACATTTCCATCCCAGGGACTGCCACCACTGTGAAACAGATTTGATATGGTGTAAGCAAACACAGAACTCCAATATATAACAACTAAGAATTTTTAAAATTAACATCAAAGAAAATATAGACAGTGATTTTCATTTTCATTCCCTTAATGTCACGAGCATAGATGAAAAATCAAAGCGACTTCATATTACAAAGAAACAAAATGCAAGAGGAACCTCAATTTCAAATGTAAGGATATAAATCAAAGAAAACCTCATATTCACATCCAAAAAATTGCCTAAAATAGCTTCATATCTACAATACCAACACCATACTAAGTAGATAAACAAATGTACACAATAAATAAGCATTGAATATCAACCAATAGAAAGAGAAGACAACCAAAAAAAACAGAAAAGAAGAAGGTCCACCAACACAAACATACATGAATCCCCAAATGCCAATTTTTAAAAATGCTACAGAAAATAAGCAATTTTTAAGGCCATTCATTTCACCTTCATTCTTTACCATAACTAAATGGAACCCCGTATATAAATTACCATTCAACACAGGTGAAAATGTTAGCTAAACTCAACAATCAGACCTTTCAAAAGATTAGGGCTCGCACACAAATTTCAGAAAGCCTAAAATTCAATCGGTGGAAGGTAAACAAAGACAAGTTGAAAACTTTGGAGCATCATCCCATTCTAATTCACACCATAATGACCATTCCAATAAAGCACACCCCTCAAAATTAAATTTCATTGCCGAGCAAGAAACTATATCGGTGCCTTCCTGGTCACAAAACTAAATGCAGCTCCCCAAAGTACAAAAAAATTATTTTCATTGCAGAGACATGTATTCAGATTCAACACAACGAGTGAACATTTTTCAGCTGATAAAAGTCAATGGCAAGAGGAAATAGTGGAATGACGGAAGAGAATGTTACTTGGATAGAACACACACAGAGAGAGAGAGGGAGAGAGAGAGAGAGAGAGAGACTGCGAGCTATGCAATGGCGAACGGCTATGGCTCGTTTGCCATTTCGGCTGCTCCTCCGCCGCTCGCCGTCGATCGAGAGAGAGAGGGGGGGTAAGAAGAGATTAGGGATTTTTGGATTTGAGATTGGGGATTTTTTGTTTAGGGGAAGGGGGGATGGAAAAAAAAAAGATGGGAAAGGGAGTGGGAATGGAAAACAAAAAGGGGCGAGAATAAAAAATAAATTTTTTTTTGGTCAGAAATAAAATTTAAACAACAAAATAATGTTGTTTATTTTATTTTTATTTTTTTGCGACGGGGGTTGCCGTCCTCAAAAAAAATTATTTTTTGTTAAAATATATATTTTTTGTAGTTAATGAATTTTTTTTTAAAAAATTATTTTTCTATAGTTACTAAGATTGAAAATTTATTTGTTCTATTTTTATTTTAATGAAAAAAATATTATTATTATTTATTTGGTAGAAGTAGGGGTAAAAAATAATTTTTTTTTGTTAGAAATGAAATTTAAATAACAAAATAATGTCGTTTATTTTTATTTTTATTTTTATTTTTTTTGCGACGGGGTTTGCCGTCGTTAAAAAAATTTATTTTCTGTTAAAATATATATATTTTGTAGTTAATGAATTTAAAAAAAAATCTTTTTTTTTTAGTTACTCAGATTGAAAATTTAGTTGTTTCATTTTTATTTTAATGAAAAAAATATTATTATTTTTTATTTGGTAGAAGTAGGGCTAATATTTTAATGAAAAATATTTTGCACTAAAATAAAAGTTAATTTTCTGTGATCAATGAAAAATATTTTTCTACAGCCCATTTTTTTTTGCTAATCATGAACTAATTTTTTGTGGTAGAGGAGAGGGAGTGGCAGTAGTGGTGAAGGCGGTGGATAAGAGATGTTGGTGGTGGTGGCGGCGGCGGCGGCGAAGGAGATTAGTGGTGAAGTTGTGGTAGTGGTAGAGTAGATGAAGTGGCAAGGGTGAATGAGAGGTAATGGTAGTAGTAGTGGTAGTAGGGGTGAAGGTGGTAGATAAGAGATGATAGTGGTGGTGGTGGTGGTAACAAAGGAGATTAGTGGTGAAATTGTGGTAGTGGCAGAGTAGATGAAGTGGCAAGGATGAAGGAGAGGTAATGGTAGTAGTAGTGGCAGTAGTGGTAGTGGTGTCAATGGTAGTAGTAATGGTAATTGTAGAAGTGAAGTGGCGATAGTGGTAGTAATGGTGGTAGTGGAATGGCGTTTGCAGTAGTGGTGAAGGTGGTAAAGGAGATGGGTGGTGAGAGAGAGAGAGAGAGACAGAGAGAGAGAGAGAGACAAAGACAGAGTGATGAACGAGAGAGAGACAAAGTGGTCGCTAAAAGTGCATTTTCTTGTAGTGGATAGATAAATTGAGAGGGAGCTCAGTAAATAGAGAAGACAAAAGGGAGAGAGTGAGAGAGAGAGAGAGAGAGAGAGAGAGAGAGAGAGAGAGAGGGACAAAAAGATAAAGAGATAGAGAGTGAGAGATAGAAAAAGAGACATAGAGAGAAGAAAGATGAACGAGAGAGACAGAGAGAGAGATAGAGAGAAGAGGAATGAGCAAGAGAGACAAAGAGAGATGAGAGATGAGAGAGATAGAGAGAAGAGAGATGAGCGAAGAGACAGTGAGAGAAAAGAGATGAGAGAAGAGATAGATGAGTGAGAGACACACAGAGAGAGAGAGAGAGATAGATAGACAGAAAGAAAAGAGTGATGAGTGGGAGAGAGAAAGAGAAAAGAGAGAGGGAGAAGAAAAAATGGGTGAAAAGATATAGACAGAGAGAGAGAGAGAGAGAGAGAGAGAGAGAGAAAAGAGCGAAAATAGATAAACGAGAGAGAGACAAAGAGAGATGATCGAGAGAGATAAAGAGAAGAGAGACAGAGAGAGGAAAGAGATAAGAGAGATAGACAGAAGAGAGATGGACGAAAGAGACAAAAAGAAAGAGAGAGATAGACAGACAGATAGAGAAAAGTGATGAGTGAGAGAGAGAAAAATAAGAGAGACAGAGACACAGAGAGAAAGAGAGAGACAGACAAACAGATAAGAGTGATGAGTGAGAGAGAGAGAGAGAGAAAGAGAGAAGAGAGACAGAGAGAGAGATAGGAAGATGAAAAAATGGGTGAAAAAGTTCCGTGTCTAAAGCCTCCTTTTTCTAGTAGTCAGTCGTCTCTATCATTCATGAGTAGAATAGAGGCGCGGATTTGGGAATTGTATATTTTATATAAATCAAATTGAAATATTTTATACAATCACACCTATTTAGAGAGTGTGATTAAATATATATATATATATATATAATTACACTTATTTAAAAAGTGTGATTAAAAAGTAGTAATGTATATATAAGCACACTTTAATTAGAAGGTGTGATTAAAAATATATAAACAATCACACTTTAATTAGAATGTGTGGTTAAAAAATATATCTATAATCACACCTATTTAAAAAGTGTGATTAAAAAGTAGTAGTGTATATATAATCACACTTTAATTAGAAGGTGTGATTAAAAAATATATAAATAATCACACTTTAATTAGAATGTGTGATTAAAAAATATATATATAGTCACACTTGTTTAAAAAGTGTGATTAAAAAGTAGTAGTGTATATATAATCACACTTTAATTAGAATGTGTGATTAAAAATATATGTATATATATATATAATCACACTTAATTGAAAAGTGACATAAAAAATAAATATTATCACACTCAATCAAATTAAGTGTGATTAAAATATCAATCTAATTTTTTTTATCACACTTCCAATAAAAGCGAGATCTTTTGTTTTTGTCAAAGTGTGATCTTTAACTATTTTTGTAGTAGTGTCTACATCATATGTACCCACCGCAGTTATCCCTGTGCCCGGTGCCATTGCTAATACTGCAAATGTCACGCCCCAAACCCGCCTCTAAAAGTTTAGGCATGACCCATTCGAAAACAGACACTAATCCTATTATACATATCATACGGGGCCTGAACGAAAGCATTCAATAATATAAAATACATAGAATAACATCCATTGAGCTATTCCTAACATGTCAGGATCTCAACTTCACACTAAGTAAATATTATACAGAAAGTTTACACACATATGCCTCGACTCAACCCCACAAATTGGCGGATAACAAAAATATTAATGAAGAAGGAATTATATACAATCAACCATAAATAGACGTTCAAAGCATAAATCAAAACTCAGCAACTATACATAATGCACGGCTTCAGATGGTGCCTGGACGCATCAAAGTTGACAAGAGAAACACAAGCCTTAAGGTTAGGACTGAACTCCCGGTTGGTTACCTACAGAAATAAACAGACAAAATACAGAATGAGCAAACTCAGTGAATAACAGTACATAAATAATGTAATATTCAACCTGAATAATCAAACATATAACAGCAGATACATATGATTAACTACATGCCATAATTATGTCCAAAACAGCCATGGGTTCAATTTCCGTAACATAATGGCTTTAAGCCCAGTATATACAGAACAGCCATAGGCCTACAGATGGCGAACGACCATGGGTCCGGAAATGACAGAAATAATAGAAATAACAGAAATGACATAAACAACAGGAATAACAGAACTAACAGAAATAATAGAAATAACATAAATAATAGGACTAACAGAAATAACAAAAATAACAGAACTAACAGAAATAATAGAAATAACAGAACGCATAAGCGTGGGGTAACAGAACGCATAAAGCGTGGTAACATGACGCATAAAACGTGGGTAACAGAATGCATAAAGCGTGGCAACAGAAATAACAGATGTATGGACTCAAGAGGTGGCTCGTAGGAATTCTAGAGGTGGCTCCCACGAAGGTGTAGCACTTAGTTCCGTATAGCACTTTGTTCCATACCAGAAAACATCAGAACAGATTAATACAGATAAGCACATTCTTCCCATTGATCACATCAATAAACATAGACACATAAGCTTAACAGAACGTTGTCGATAACAGAGTGGTAACATTAATTATCAATAGCAACTAAACATATGGTACAATGATGTGCTTAGATTTCCTCATGGTTCTTTGTACGTAGACATACTTGTTTCATAATTAACAGAACCTTGACATTACCAATAATCCGAAGGTAAATCAGACCAATTCATAAACCAACTTCACAGTGTTAATAGTTGTATGCAATTCTTATACAAAAGTGTAGGTAATTCTTAGGATGGTACATTGACAGTAATCATTAGCCATAACTCAGAATACGGAGTACGTTCAGAATCATACCGATGTGCGCTAACTATTTCAATGTCCACGTCAGTTCTCAATCAACACACAGGTCAACATATTAGGTCACGAAGAATAGAATATTGTTCAAAATATTTCTTAACGGTAATTACGGTGCATTTGCAGTACTATTACTCACAGTGTTCAGATGCTTGGTCCACCCCTGTAGTTGACCCTACACAATTCATCATAGTACAGCACCATTCAATTTCCAATATTATTCAATGCAACATGATCCAACAAAGTCAGCACCACTTGGTTCATCAATACCATTTGCAACTTCACATAATTCACAATAAATCCTTAAATCCTATTTCAACATTCTAAAACCAAGTTCATATCATCTATATCCTTAATAGATTATTTCTCTGATTTTCCTTTACATGGTAGCATGAATTTCAACATTTATAACAAGGTTCATTCGCAAATTCTAAACATAAGTTTCAACATTCCCAAATTCCAATTCAACTTGAACACATATACTTCAATACTTTAATTTCATTACTCTACTTTCAACTTGAGCCAATTCATTGGTTATCATCATTAATCAACCTAGGGTTTCCAAGAAAATTGGGGCTTTTCCTCTTTTCTTAGTGAAATCACCGAATCAACAATTACTATATGCCAATATGCTAAAAACATTCAACATCCTTTGTGAAGTAGAGTGGAAGCCCCAATTGTGCATAAACAGAAAGCCATAAGTGTCCCTATACCATAATCAACTCAAGATTCCAAAATGTCAATAAAATCCCAAAGTACCAACAAAATCACTTTGAATCATAAACATTCAAGGCTAAGAGAACCCCCTACCTCGAAATTGGAAGCAAAGAAGCTAGGTTGAACGCATCCTCTCGAAATCCCAAAATCTAATCGGTTGGAAAAGTTGATCTTCACTTCTTCTTCACCCTTGATGCACGATCCATGGTGGATCATTGGTAAAAATGGATGAAATCAAAGGTTTGAGAGTTAGGGTTTCGGACTTAGGCAAAGAGGAAGGAAGAGGGAAGGAGAAAGATATAAGAAATGATCTAAAATCCCGTTTTTAAAGCTGCTGTCCCGAAAAACCCGCTCGAGCGTCCCTATTCCCGCTCGAGCGGACCTGCTCTCAGCACAGATTCCAAAACTTCAAACAGGTGTAACTCTCCCATCCGGACTCCGTTTTAGATCGTTCTTGTGTCCAAATTGAAGCCTCGGAAATAAGATTTTCGATGGTTCTAACCTCACATGCAAATTCAAAGTGTGGAAAAATAAAAATACAAAAGAGTGATGGCTGGTCGCAGACAAATTATTCTAATTAAAGCTTTTGGTCCAATCTTACTTTACCATCATATTACCACCTCAACCAATACTCCAAAATGAAATAAGAAAGTTCCAAATACACGAACAAAAATGTCCAAAAATGAACCCATGCGCCTCAGAATTACAACTCAACTTGGAGACCCGCTCGAGCGCCCAACCTTGCGCTCGAGCGTGAAGACCAACAAAGACGTCCGCTCGAGCGTCAACTCCCCCGCTCGAGCGGAAAATCACAACTCCCATAATCTTAGGCCGTCTGCAAAATTTACTAGAAGCCCCAAAAGTACCCTCGAGCGCCTACTACTCCGCTCGAGTGGAGGGAAAGTTTTCAGATTGTTTGGTAAAGGTCACCAATTCCAGTTTCAAAGGCATAACCCAACGGATCGTTCTTCAATTCCAATAGCAAACACATTAACCCCGAATTAAATAATGATAACTTTCTATACGCACTTTGGGGTCATTACATTCTCCCTACCTTAAGAAGTTTGGTCCTCCAAACTTGATTCTCCTTGTCACAAGTCTGGTTCTGTCTTGGACATATAACATTTCTCAATCATTTAGTCATTCCACATCTTATACAGTCAATTCCAATGGAGGTTGTTCCCAAAATCAAAAATAGTTCGCCTTTACTGACTAATTGGTAGTTCAATCGATAATAGTACTTAATAACATCAAGGCATCATCCCACTATTCACAACCCTGGTATGTTTCCAGCTATTGCTCTAAAAGTTATATCTTCCAAATACTATAACAACTCAGATTCTCTTCAAGTATTCAATTACATATGACTCATAAGCCATCAAACATAGTTCAAACCCTTTAGGTTTACACACAACTCCAACTACCATAATTCTTTCAAAGTTGAGGTAACGTTCCCTACTTAATCATGTTTGACAAGCACATACATTTTTCAACGATTAACCCAGAATAACAAGCAAGTCCCAAATCAACGACTTTGTGGCTCTTTGCTCACTCAAATAATAACTCAAATCCCATATTAAGGAATGACATATTTAGAGTAGATTATCCGTGAACTGAAATACGGATGAAACCTTAATGGTTGCAATTAATTATCAAATGGAAAACTCTTTCATGCATAGCAAAATATCTCTTTTAGAAAACTTGTCACATCCCGAACATTCGGAGTTTCATAGCATATCTAGTCAATTTGGAGCAATTAGTCGGAAAGCTTATCATATCATAAACATATCGGAAGTTCATAGCATTTTTATCATTTCAGAAAATACTGATCATGTAAAGCATTTCGTAACCCACAATATGGATTTCATTAAATATCATATATTTAGGCCCATGGTCAACTCCCACAAGGTCATACTTTATTCATCTATATCGGAAGTATCCAAGTTAATCGATGGTATGACATCTATCAATAATACAGATCGCATAAGTTTCATACCGCTAATCACTCGTTTACAGATCACATTAAAGGAACAAGCCTTGAACTAATTTTCATACATTCATAGTGTCATGCAGAACAGTTTACATTAGGGCCTTTAAATATGAAATAGGGATTAGTTTGACAATTTGCAATATCTACACAAAATTATATCACAGAAATGATTCCTTGATCATAAATTATCACTTCACAGAAGCAAGATTCTAATTCTTACAGTAACTTATCAGAATATCAATCATTTAAATGTGATATCAAATTCGTTAATGATATTCTATTGTTTTGCGAGTGCTACATGGACAGACACATATCATAAGTGGGGTTTCGCATGTCATTTGACTGTTACTTATAAGAAGTCTCAATTATAGTTTATAGGTTACACATAAACAGAACAGATTACAATTTACGGATTTCAGATTGCAGATTGCAGATTACAGAAGTGAGAGTACAGAGTACAGAATACAGATTCTCGTAATCACATCCCAAGTACACATAAACAATACTCATTAGACACCATCAATAATTCCCTAGCAGAAGTTGTCAGTAATTTCCTTAGTTCACAAAATCATATTACTTACATACTGTCTCAAGGTCAATAACCAATTTCCCCAACCTAGCTCACAATGCACAACAGTGCGTTCACAGAAACATGAGATCCAATAGTGAGTCTGATATTAGTTTACTTTCAGAACGGCCTTTGTTCTAGTATTACAGCTATTACAGAACGACCTATTGGCCCAGAATAATCAGAACGGCCCTTTGGCCCAGGAAAGGTTTTCGGCCCAGAATAGCCTTTCGGCCTATTGAAATCGTTAGCCAGAAGCAAATTCACAATTTTAAAAGGATCACTATATGCAGAATTCCTTCTTATGGCCGGTCATACTTAACACAACCTCAATTATTACATAAAACACATCTGATCAAAATATTCCAATATAGTAGCTTCTCAGAATTACTGATCTAATCATTGTTATAGCAAGGGAAACATAACAGGCCATAAAGTAACACACATATAACATTTCCTTTAATCTTAGATATATTCGATACATAAAATTTAAACAATTTACTCAAATAGGTGTAAAACAGCACAATTATATCGCCATCATTTCCCACAGATAATGATCAACCGATAACACACATTGCATCTAACCATTTATATATATAAACTGACTTACCGATCAGTTCAAATTCTTACCACACCTCTACAGTGTAACATTGTTAACTTGATCCCATCTGCGTGTCTTGCTTTATTCACCAATCTATATAAAAGAATATGCAACAGACATAGATTATAATCATAAGAAATAGCAACACAATATATACATTTAACGTTGCCATCGATCTACTCGCAGAATGTTATGCATGATGCCTAAGTCTTACTAGACATCTTAAAGCTCAATGGATTCGTGTGTGAGATGGCAACTCGTGCTCTAATACCACCTGTCACGCCCCAAACCCGCCCCTAAAAGTTTGGGCATGACCCATTCGAAAACAGACACTAATCCTATTATACATATCATACGGGGCCTGAACGGAAGCATTCAATAATATAAAATACATAGAATAACATCCATTGAGCTATTCCTAATATGCCAGGATCTCAACTTCACACTAAGTAAATATTATACAGAAAGTTTACACACATATGCCTCGACTTAACCCCACAAATTGGCGGATAACAAAAATATTAATGAAGAAGGAATTATATACAATCAACCATAAATAGACGTTCAAAGCGTAAATCAAAACTCAGTAACTATACATAATGCACGGCTTCAGGTGGTGCCTGGACGCATCAAAGTTGACAAGAGAAGCACAAGCCTTAAGGTTAGGACTGAACTCCCGGTTGGTTACCTACAGAAATAAACAGACAAAATACAGAATGAGCGAACTCAGTGAATAACAGTACATAAATAATGTAATATTCAACCTGAATAATCAAACATATAACAGCAGATACATATGATTAACTACATGCCGTAATTATGTCCAAAACAGCCATGGGTTCAATTTCCGTAACATAATGGCTTTAAGCCCAGTATATACAGAACAGCCATAGGCCTACAGATGGCGAACGACCATGGGTCCGGAAATGACAGAAATAACAGAAATAACAGAAATGACATAAACAACAGGAATAACAGAACTAATAGAAATAATAGAAATGACATAAATAACAGGACTAATAGAAATAACAAAAATAACAAAAATAACAGAACTAACAGAAATAACATAAATAACAGAACGCATAAGCATGGGGTAACAAAACGCATAAAGCGTGGTAACAGAACGCATAAAGCGTGGGTAACAGAACGCATAAAGCGTGGTAACAGAAATAACAGATGTATGGACTCAAGAGGTGGCTCATACGAATTCTAGAGGTGGCTCCCACCGAGGTGTAGCACTTAGTTCCGTACAGCACTTTGTTCCATACCAGAAAACATCAGAACAAATTAATATAGATAAGCACATTCTTCCCACTGATCACATCAATAAACATAGATACATAAGCTTAACAGAACGTTGTCGATAATAGAGTGGTAACATTAATTATCAATAGCAACTAAACATATGGTACAATGATGTGCTTAGATTTCCTCATGGTTCTTTGTACGTAGACATACTTGTTTCGTAATTAATAGAACCTTGACATTACCAATAATCCGAAGGTAAATCAGACCAATTCATAAACCAACTTCACAGTGTTAATAGTTGTATGCAATTCTTATTGTAACAACCCTCATTCTTGACTTAGCCTTGCTTGCATACATTCATGTATGGTCTTGTTTTGTTATGTATACAATCTTGAATTTGCTTTGCTTTGTTTCAGTATTGCTTGTTTAATTTTGATCTTTGCTTGGTTGTGGCCGAGGTAAGGTAGAGCTTGTTCACTCTTGCACCTTTGTACTTAAAACCGTCTTGGAACACTTGGTTTATCTCTACCTTCACTCCGGCATGTTAGCCGAGATGTCTCCAGTTAGGCCGAGATGTTTGCACTTAGCGATTTTGTTTCTGGGCAGGTATGACTTAGGCCGAGGTGTGGCACACCCAGGCCAAGGTGTGGCACAGCTTAGTCAAGTGTCGTCCTCCCTAGCCGATGAGTTTGTTACCCTATTGCCGAGGTTTGTCTTTAGCCGATGTTAGGGCTTGCCGATGTGTTACGCATCAAGCTTGTTGAGTACGCTTTGTCAGAGACTTGTCTTGTCAATCAGTCACCTTTTGAGTTTAACCAACCCGGTGACGCCACGTGTCCGAGCTATGTGTATAGACAGCCGGCAGATCTGGAACCAAATCATTTTGTCTCAATCTTTGCCTTTTAGAGAGAGAAGTTCTAGAGGAAGAAGAGAAGAATTCTAGAGAGAGAAGTGTTATTCCGAGGGTGATCTCTCGAGTTTGAACCGTTAGATTCGAGTTTGAAGGTAAGAATCTTGATCCACTTTGGTTGTTCTTATTGTTCTTGTAGCTACATTGCATGATCGGATTTGTCTTGCATGTCATGCAATCGATTTGAAGTTTGTTTTTGAGAGAGAAAGTTGATATGCATGTGTTCTTGATGAAAGTCTCTTTTGATCCGAAAGTTTGGAACCGAAACTATGTGCTTGTGTTTGTTCTTGCATGTTTTCTTGGTTGGGTACCCAAGTCCACATTTTGAACTCTTGGCATGGAAAACCCCAGATTTCGTGTAAATAAGTTAAGTTTTTAGCATGCATGATCTTGATGTTCTTGATGATCTTGTTCTTCATGTTCTTTGGAAGGAAACCCAGGTTTTTCCTGACTTTGTTTGATTGTGGCCATCAGGTTCACACCTCGGCGAGGAGGTGTGGGACCTCGGCTAGACCTGGATGGTACCCAGCGGGTATTCCTTAGATGGGAAATACCGTTTTGACTTCTAGCATGTTTTGCTTTGTCTTGATTTGGATCTGGTGAGAGTGCCGATAACATTTGCATGTTGTAAAGCTTGTTTTGAGAATATGGTCTGCCATGTGATTATAGGACTTTGATCTTTGCTTTGAGCCTACACCAGAAGACCGAGGTGAGTGGTACTTTTGATAAAGCTATGTTATAAAGCTTTGATAAATCTTGCTTTGCTTCACTTTGATGAAAATATTTGCTACGCATGAATGATCAGCCTTGTTTTGATATGTCAAGTGTAAGCCTGTTTTGATGATACCTTTGGAAAGTCCCTTGTACTGGAGGACTCTAAACTTTCGCAGTACCATCTTGCTAAAAAGGATACGGTCCTTTCTTGGAAAGTCCCTTGTACTAGAGGACTTTAAACTTTCGCAGTACCATCTTGCTAAAAAGGATACGGTCCTTTCTTGGAAAGTCCCTTGTACTGGAGGACCCTAAACTTTCGCAGTACCATCTTGTTAAAAAGGATACGGTCCTTTCTTGAATCGATAAAGTGTTAAAGCGGGCTACGGGCCTAAGTAACATGAGTCCCTTGCGCTAGAGGACTTTAAACTTTCGTAGCATCACTTGGTCAAAAAGGGCTACGGGCCTAAGTGACATAAGATGGTGAAAAGGGCTACGGGCCCAAGTCACCCAAGCTGGCAAGTTTGAAGAATGGATTGATGAATACGGTTCATCCCTTGTTTGATAAAGTTTGATATGTTTTGCCTTGAGAAGGACCTCGGCCAATCTTGTATGACCTCGGCATGTTTTGTCTTGTAAGACCTGACAGATGAATACGGTTCATCCCTTGTTTGATAAAGCTTTGATATGGTTTGCTTTGAAAGGAACTCGGCTATAGTTTCGCTTGAAAGGAACCCCAGCAATCTTTGTATGGTTTTGGCATGCTTTGTTTGAAAAGATTTCGGCTATTGTTCATGCAAACCTTTATTATCTGTACCATTCACTGAGTTTTCAGCTCACCCTCTCTATATATATATGTAGGTGATGAGCAGGACGGCGGCGACGCCTAGAAGTATTTGCAAGCTTGTTTTGGATTTTGTTTATGTCGGCAATGTTGTACTTACGTCTGCAGATCTTGAAAATCATGCTTCTTTGCTTGTATTCGCTGTAATTTTTTGTATATGTCGGCTGAGAAGCCTTTTGATCAAGATGTAACTTGTCTTTATTTTTTGTTAGCAGCCGAAGTATAATTACGTTATGTCTGTCATTACATTTAATCTATGCACAACTCTCATGGACCCCTTGTATCTTGTTTTATTGCTTCCGCATTTGTAAGCCCCATATAAATTACTTTGATTGTTCTCGATCTTTGTTAGTTGGCCTTTGGTGATCACGGATTACTGGCCATCACGGCACCATCCTACTAGGGGCGGGTTGGGGTCGTGGCAGAATGGTATCAGAGCACAAGATCCTTGGTATACGTTATTCACACATTTTGAGTCCTAAAAGAGCATAGGACCTCCCTTAGAAGAGATGTAGGGATTGCATCATTTTGCTTGATATCTGAACAATGTGTGCATCAACTTGGCATGCCTATTCGTTACTTGTTTATGAATTATTCGCTTATTTTGTTTAAAAGTTATACTTTGCATACTCCTAGCAATATGAGGAGAGGTAGACCCCCAATTGGCTGAAATCAGTCCGAGGACAGATTGGACAGACTGGAGAGGTTAGTTGAAGGTTTGGCCCGCGAGTTAAGGCAAACAAGACAGTAGTACGCTAGTGCTACCTCTACTCAGGCCGAGCAGACAGATGGCCGAAATGCAGTTCCACCTCCACCACCTCCAGTACCGCATGTACTCCCATAGCCAGCCTTACATGGAGATGGCACGATAGCTTTGATTAGGGAGTTCAAGAAGATGAAACCGCCAAGATTCTCTGGAGGTATAGAGCCGATGAAGGCTGAGGCATGGGTTCTAGAAATGGAAAAGCTGTTTGAGATCTTTCCCAGTACCAATGCTCAGAAGGTAACATTGGCAACATTCACACTAGATGATGACGCTCGCAGATGGTGGGTGATGGTTCGGGAAAGCAATCCAGACTTGACCTGGACCCGATTTCTACAACTGTTCTATAACAAACACTTTCCCCTAAGTGTTCGAAACCGCAAAGCAACCGAATTTCAGACCTTGACGCAGGGTAGCCGAACAGTGGCAGAGTATGATCGCACTTTTACTGAATTGGTGAGGTTTGCACCGCATATAGTCAATGATGAATACATGAAGGCTAGGATGTTTGAGAGCGGACTCCGCGGACCAATACAAGACCGGGTTAATTTACTCGACATACCAACTTACGCCGGAGTATTAGACAAAGCCATTCAGGCCGAGGCTAACTTGAACAAATACCAGGGTTCGGGAGATAACCAGAGGAAGAGGCAGAACTTTGACAGTCGCCGATCACAGTTTGATACTAAGAAGAAAGCGAATGTTGGCAGCTCAAACAACTTAAAGAAAGAAGGTGGCACTAGGCCGACATGTTCCAGTTGTGGGAAGTCACATTTCGGGGTCTGCCGTCGAGAGTCTGGAGCTTGTTATGAATGTGGTGAAATGGGACATTATGTGAGGGACTGCCCTAAGACAAAGCCCGATGTTAGTAAGAAAGGTGAGAATACCTCGGGCTCCGTTCAGAAGGGCAATGCTGGGAAAGGACAGATGAGGCAGGCGTAGTGTTTGCACCGTACCGTGGAGACACTCGAATGCGTATAATGGTGTCAGGTATACTCTCAATTTGCTCTCAAGATGCTTATGTATTAATTGATTCGGGTTCTACGCATTCGTTTGTATCTGCTAAATTTGTCGATAAGATGAATAGGAAACTAGAACCTCTTGATTTTGTGCTATCTGTGTCCACTCCATCTGGGAGATCAATGATTGTTGCATCCATCTATAGATCATGTATTACTGTGATTGGGAATGTTGAATTGCTAGTTGATTTAATGCCACTGGACATAGCTTATTTCGATGTCATACTGGGAATGGATTGGTTAGAGACAAATCACGCATCCATAAATTGTGCCTCTAAAAGTGTCACGTTGAAACCTCCGAACCTAGCCGAGGTTACGTTTCAGGGTAAGGGAGTTGTACCCCCACCTTATTTGATCTCATCCCTAAAAGCCTGTAAGTTGATCCAGAAAGGGTGCCGAGGTTATTTGTGTAGTATACTGAGTAATTTGAATGAAAGTGTTGAGTTAGCCGACGTCCCCATTGTTAACGAATTTTCCGATGTCTTCCCGAATGAATTGTCTGGCCACTTGATTGATAGAGAAGTAGAATTCGCTGTTGAAGTCATGGCAGGAACCCAGCCTATCTCTAAGACACCCTATAGAATGGCCCCAGCTAAACTTAGGGAATTGAAACTACAACTACAAGAATTGTTAGATAAGGGGTTTATTAGACCGAGCACGTCACCATGGGGAGCACCCGTTTTATTTGTTAAGAAAAAGGACGGCACACTTCGTCTTTGCATTGATTACAGAGAACATAATAAGGTGACCATTAAGAACAAGTACCCTTTGCCGAGGATAGATGATTTGTTTGATCAGTTGCAAGGTGCACGACTATTTTCTAAGATTGACCTTAGGTCGGGCTATCATCAACTTAAAGTTAAAGCCGAGGATGTTGAGAAGACCTTTTGACAAGATATGGTCATTATGAATTTCTAGTAATGCCTTTTGGAGTGACCAATGCCCCTGCCGCATTTATGGATTTGATGAACAGAGTCTTTAAGTCGTATCTTGATGAGTTTATAGTTGTTTTCATTGATGATATACTAATCTACTCTAAGAGTAAAGCAGAGCATGAAAACCATTTGAGACTTGCCCTACAGATTTTGAGGGATCGGAAATTGTATGCTAAGTTTAACAAGTGTGAGTTTTGGCTTTCCACTATTTCATTTCTGGGTCATGTGATTAAGGAAGAAGGTATTTCGGTTGATCCTAATAAAATTGAAGCTGTTGTTAATTGGCCGAGGCCGACTAATGTGTCCGAGGTTCGTAGTTTTCTGGGTTTGGCAGGTTATTACAGGAAGTTTGTGAAGGATTTCTCAAGGATTGCTATTCCGTTGACGCAACTGACTAAGAAGGGAGCACCATACGAATGGACTGAAGATCGGGAGTCAGCTTTCCAGGAATTGAAGACGAGGTTAGTTACAGCACCAGTGCTTGTGCTTCCATCAGGTAATGAAGAGTTTCATATTTATAGTGATGCATCGCATAAGGGTTTGGGCTGTGTATTAATGCAAAAGGGTAAAGTCATAGCATATGCATCTCGTCAGTTGAAGCCACATGAAAAGAATTATCCTACCCATGATTTAGAACTAGCAGCCGTTGTTTTTGCCTTGAAGATTTGGCGTCACTACTTGTATGGAGCATCTTGTCAGGTTTTTACAGATCACAAGAGTTTAAAGTACTTGGTTACTCAGAAAGAATTGAATTTGAGGCAGAGGAGATGGCTTGACTTGTTGAAAGACTATGATATGCAGATTCAATATCATTCAGGTAAAGCTAACAGCGTAGCCGACGCTTTGAGCAGAAAGTCAGTTGGGAGTTTGGCATGTCTAACTATGATTTCAGTGGAACCAACTATTGTTGAGGAAGTAAAGGCAAGACAAATGGAGGATGAATCCTTCAGAAGGGTAGCCGAGGAGATTGTTACGAGGCCGAGGTCAGGGTACACCATTGAAGACCAAGTGCTCAAGTTTGAAGGAAGATTGTGTGTGGCCGACGTCCCAGAATTAAAAAGAAAAATTTTACAGGAAGCTCATGGTTCTAAGTTTGCTGTTCACCCAGGGAACACCAAGATGTATCAGGATGTGAAACAGATGTTTTGGTGGCCGAATATGAAAAGGGAAATAGCCGAGTTCGTGTCTCAGTGTTTGTATTGTCAACAAGTAAAAGCAGAACATCAGAGACCAGCAGGGCTTCTCCAACCTTTGCCGATTCCAGAGTGGAAATGGGAGCACATCTCCATGGATTTTGTGATTGGTTTGCCAAAAACACAGAAAGGGATGGATTCGATTTGGGTCGTTGTCGATAGATTAACTAAGTCAGCGCACTTTTTGCCCGTTAAAACTATCTTCAGTGCTGATCAACTTGCCTTGTTATATGTGAATGAGATAGTTAAACTCCATGGAGTGCCGATGTCAATTGTGTCTGACCGAGATCCGAAGTTCGTTTCCCGATCTTGGCAGAGTCTACAGAGAGCTTTTGGAGCCGAGTTGAGATTTAGTACAGCTTTTCATCCCCAGACAGATGGGCAAACAGAAAGAACAATTCAGACACTTGAAGATATGCTAAGACTTTGCGTATTGGACTTCCAAGGAAGTTGGGGAATGCATTTGCCCTTAGTGGAATTTTCTTACAACAACAGCTATCAAGCTAGCATTGGTATGGCCCCATATGAAGCCTTGTACGGAAGAAAATGTAGATCACCGATATGCTGGACCGAAGTTGGAGATAAAGCTCTCCTTGGTCCCGAGTTAATCCAAGTAACGGCAGAAAAGATTAAACTTATTCAACAGAGGATTAAAACTTCTCAAAGTAGGTAGAAGAGCTACGCCGATCAGAGAAGGAATGACTTAGAATTTGAAGTTGGAGATCATGTACTCCTGAAAGTTTCGCCGATGAAAGGAGTTTCCAGGTTTGGAAGGAAAGGTAAACTAGCACCCCGTTACATTGGGCCATTTGAAATTCTTGACAAGGTTAACTCCGTTGCCTACAAGCTTGCTTTACCACCAGAATTGAGCCTAGTTCATAATGTGTTCCATATTTCAATGTTGAGGAAATATATTCGGGATCCCCTACATGTGATTGACTATTCTGGGATTGGAGTTAATGAAAATTTGGGCTATGAAGAAAAGCCGATGTGTATTGTCGACAGACGAGTTCGGCAGTTGAGAAACAAGTCAATACCAATGGTAAAGGTAGAATGGAAAGAGCATTACGGCAAGGATGCTACTTGGGAAATGGAAGAGGAAATGAGAGTTCGACATCCAGAACTGTTCTTGGAACAAGGTAACCTAAGTTTGGGGACCAAACTTCTTTAAGGGGGGTAGGATGTAACAACCCTCATTCTTGACTTAGCCTTGCTTGCATACATTCATGTATGGTCTTGTTTTGTTATGTATACAATCTTGAATTTGCTTTGCTTTGTTTCAGTATTGCTTGTTTAATTTTGATCTTTGCTTGGTTGTGGCCGAGGTAAGGTAGAGCTTGTTCACTCTTGCACCTTTGTACTTAAAACCGTCTTGGAACAATTGGTTTATCTCTACCTTCACTCCGGCATGTTAGCCGAGATGTCTCCGGTTAGGCCGAGATGTTTGCACTTAGCGATTTTGTTTCTGGGCAGGTATGACTTAGGCCGAGGTGTGGCACACCCAGGCCAAGGTGTGGCACAGCTTAGTCAAGTGTCGTCCTCCCTAGCCGATGAGTTTGTTACCCTATTGCCGAGGTTTGTCTTTAGCCGATGTTAGGGCTTGCCGATGTGTTACGCATCAATCTTGTTGAGTACGCTTTATCAGAGACTTGTCTTGTCAATCAGTCACCTTTTGAGTTTAACCAACCCGGTGACGCCACGTGTCTGAGCTGTGTGTATAGACAGCCGGCAGATCTGGAACCAAATCATTTTGTCTCAATCTTTGCCTTTTAGAGAGAGAAGTTCTAGAGGAAGAAGAGAAGAATTCTAGAGAGAGAAGTGTTATTCCGAGGGTGATCTCTCGAGTTTGAACCGTTAGATTCGAGTTTGAAGGTAAGAATCTTGATCCACTTTGGTTGTTCTTATTGTTCTTGTAGCTACATTGCATGATCGGATTTGTCTTGCATGTCATGCAATCGATTTGAAGTTTGTTTTTGAAAGAGAAAGTTGATATGCATGTGTGCTTGATGAAAGTCTCTTTTGATCCGAAAGTTTGGAACCGAAACTATGTTCTTGTGTTTGTTCTTGCATGTTTTCTTGGTTGGGTACCCAAGTCCACATTTTGAACTCTTGGCATGGAAAACTCCAGATTTCATGTAAATAAGTTAAGTTTTCAGCATGCATGATCTTGATGTGCTTGATGATCTTGTTCTTCATGTTCTTTGGAAGGAAACCCAGGTTTTTCCTGACTTTGTTTGATTGTGGCCATCAGGTTCACACCTCGGCGAGGAGGTGTGGGACCTCGGCTAGACCTGGATGGTACCCAGCGGGTATTCCTTAGATGGGAAATACCGTTTTGACTTCTAGCATGTTTTGCTTTGTCTTGATTTGGATCTGGTGAGAGTGCCGATAACATTTGCATGTTGTAAAGCTTGTTTTGAGAATATGGTCTGCCATGTGATTGTAGGACTGTGATCTTTGCTTTGAGCCTACACCAGAAGACCGAGGTGAGTGGTACTTTTGATAAAGCTATGTTATAAAGCTTTGATAAATCTTGCTTTGCTTCGCTTTGATGAAAATATTTGCTACGCATGAATGATCAGCCTTGTTTTGATATGTCAAGTGTAAGCCTGTTTTGATGTTACCTTTGGAAAGTCCCTTGTACTGGAGGACTCTAAACTTTCGCAGTGCCATCTTGCTAAAAAGGATACGGTCCTTTCTTGGAAAGTCCCTTGTACTGGAGGACTCTAAACTTTCGCAGTACCATCTTGCTAAAAAGGATACGGTCCTTTCTTGGAAAGTCCCTTGTACTGGAGGACCCTAAACTTTCGCAGTACCATCTTGTTAAAAAGGATACGGTCCTTTCTTGAAACGATAAAGTGTTAAAGCGGGCTACGGGCCTAAGTAACACGAGTCCCTTGCGCTAGAGGACTTTAAACTTTCGTAGCATCACTTGGTCAAAAAGGGCTACGGGCCTAAGTGACATAAGATGGTGAAAAGGGCTACGGGCCCAAGTCACCCAAGTTGGCAAGTTTGAAGAATGGATTGATGAATACGGTTCATCCCTTGTTTGATAAAGTTTGATATGTTTTGCCTTGAGAAGGACCTCGGCCAATCTTGTATGACCTCGGCATGTTTTGTCTTGTAAGACCTGACAGATGAATACGGTTCATCCCTTGTTTGATAAAGCTTTTATATGGTTTGCTTTGAAAGGAACTCGGCTATAGTTTCGCTTGAAAGGAACCCCAGCAATCTTTGTATGGTTTTGGCATGCTTTGTTTGAAATGATTTCGGCTATTGTTCATGCAAACCTTTATTATCTGTACCATTCACTGAGTTTTCAGCTCACTCTCTCTATATATATATGTAGGTGATGAGCAGGACGGCGGCGACGCCTAGAAGTATTTGCAAGCTTGTTTTGGATTTTGTTTATGTCCGCAATGTTGTACTTACGTCGGCAGATCTTGAAAATCATGCTTCTTTGCTTGTATTCGCTGTAATTTTTTGTATATGTCGGCTGAGAAGCCTTTTGATCAAGATGTAACTTGTCTTTATTTTTTGTTAGCAGCCGAAGTATAATTACGTTATGTCTGTCATTACATTTAATCTATGCACAGCTCTCATGGACCCCTTGTATCTTGTTTTATTGCTTCCGCATTTGTAAGCCCCATATAAATTACTCTGATTGTTCTCGATCTTTGTTAGTTAGCCTTTGGTGATCACGTATTACTGGCCATCACGGCACCATCCTACTAGGGCCGGGTTGGGGTCGTGACACTTATACAGAAGTATAGGCAATTCTTAGGATGGTGCATTGACAGTAATCATTAGCCATAACTCAGAATACGGAGTAGGTTCAGAATCATACCGATGTGCGCTAACTCTTTCAATGTCCACGTCAGTTCTCAATCAACACACAAGTCAACATATTAGGTCACGGAGAATAGAATATTGTTCATAATATTTCTTAACGGTAATGTCACGACCCGAACCCACCCCTATGGGTTAAGGACGTAACCGGCCAGTAATCCTAAGATTACCTACGGCCTCAATTCAAAAATAGACATAACTCAACAGAGTAAAGGGGCTAAACGGAAGCAATAATTAAAAACTTTGTCCATAGAGCCGTGCTCATATGCACATCACATCAAATAAACCATATTCAACTACGTTAATAACCCACATCAAAAGTACAGTAGCATAAACTTCTTTACAGACAGGATCATCTAACTGAGCCAGCCCATAATAGACTATATACACATATACACAAAGTCCTTGCCAACAAGACAAAACATAAGTACATAACGTAAGTACATAACAAAATGAGAAGGATGGGTCTCATGCGTGAGACACAAGGCTGACTCCCCAAAACTTGTGTTGTTCAAGGCAGACCTTACTGGGGCTGGGTTTGGACTTCTCTCGGCTCACCTACAAACACATGAATGAGTGTGAGCGATAGCCCAGTGAATAATATCAAATACATAATTCATATAACAATATGTAGAACAACATAGTCCGAACGGCCTTCGGCCCAATTCATTATTCCTACCTAACATATGTACATTTATACAAAGTTTAGATCGAGTGACTGTAGTTCCAAACATACTGGCCTTTGGCCCATTCAAATTTCCATTCATGTCAAAACGGCCCTCGGCCCATTCACTTATGTCAGAACGGCCTTCGGCCCATACATTCGTATCAAAACGGCCTTTGGCCCATACATTCGTATTCAAAACAGCCTTTGGCCCATACATTCGTATTCAAAACGGCCTTCAGCCCATACATTCGTATCCAAATGGCCTTCGGCCCATACATTCGTATCCAAACGGCCTTCGGCCCACTCATTCATGTCAAAACGACCTTAGGTCCATTCATTTCTATCCAAACGACCTTTGGTCCGTTCATTTCTATCAAAACGACCTTTGGTCCATTCATTTCTATCGAAACGACCGTAGGTCCAATTATTTTCATGTCAGACTTTTGTCCACAATCCCAATCAGCAAATCATAAAGCTTATAAGGGAATAAACAATTGGACATTCACAATTATTCGAATATCGATATTACTCACAGTGATCGGCTTGTGGATTTACCCTGGAGCTTGACCCTACACATTCCATGAACCCAAAAGGGTCACTAACAGTTCAATCCGTTCTTTGCTTCACATGTTCCTCATTAGGCTTTATTTATCTCTCATTAATTCCTTTACAATGCTTAACATATGCCCAAGAGTGCTTACAAGTGAAAGGGAACGGAAAACAGAACTCAGAATGCAAAAACAGAGTTTCAGAAAACAGGGTCCCCGCTGAAGCGTGGACTTCCTCGCTCGAGCGGACCCCTGAGGCCTGCAAAAGTGCTGGATATGGGAAATTTACGCTTGAGCGTTAAATCTGGCGTTTGAGCGGAAGGCCTCTTTACATGGCTCCCTGCTCGAGCGTGAACTTACCCGCTCGAGCGGAAGCCATGCCTGCAAAAAGTTCTGGATGTCTCATTTTTACGCTCGAGCGCGACCTAGGACGCTCGAGCGGAAGTCCATCCTACATGCCTCCCCTCTCGAGCGTGGACTTCCCCACTCGAGCGGACATCAAAGTCTGCAGAAAAAAAAAATACTGGAAGCACGCATTTCCCGCTCGAGCGGCCATTACCCCGCTCGAGCGGTATTCAAAATTCTGAAAAATCCAGATTGTGTTCTTAAGCTTGATCTCGACATCCAAAGGCTCTAAATGTATGATTTCGGTCCAAACGTTACACAATCATGTACTAACTTGGTACAAACATAGAATTATAACATATTGAAGCTCAATTTCATAATTTATCTACATGCATGGCTCATTTTTCACCAAACTCATTACCAATGTAACCATTTCATGCATTCAAAGCTTCTACTTCCATGGATTGTACATGCATGTGACATACAACCTTCATTCTCTTCTCATGTGATGAAAAGATGGTCAAACACATGGATTTCAACCAAATTTGCAACATGAGTCATGTAATTCAAGTTCAAATATGCAAATTCAAAACAATACATACATGCATCCATATATAATCTTCAAATTCATCAAAACCAACTCCTTTCATGTTCTAGATCACAAATCAATCTTTGATTCACAAAATCACAACTCAAATTCATGAGCTAGGGGTTGGTTACTCACCTGGGAGCTTTAATCTTCCAAACTCTAGTCAATTCTTGAGCCAATTCTAGAAGATTTCCAAGCTTTGAGCCAAAATCTCCCAATTCTCTCCCTCTCTCTCTAACAGCCGGCCCTCTCTTTTCTTTTCTTAGAGTTTGATCAGCCTAAATAATCTAAAGGAGAGAAATGGGGTGTAGTGCTAAAACACACCCAATACCACTAAGTCAATATAATAATAATAAGGTATTTGGGTACCAATTTACCAATTTACTCAGTTTAATCTGACCCAAATCAATTTCTAATTAAATTTCACCGTAGGCTCTAAAAATTATGCTAATCACAATGGCGTAATCAATTTCGAGTTCTGTGGCCGATAAGGCCATCAATTTAATTTCCAAAGAAGATTATTCAAACAGATATTCCTACGGTGAACAGATAAAACTTCAAAATCACATATATTCACATAATGGCACACAAAATTATATCAAAACATATAATCACATACGTATTAGGGACCAATTAACATAATACGGAACAGGGGTATCACAGTCTTCCCCCCTTTAGGAAGTTTGGTCCTCAAAACTTAAGTTACCTTCGTCGGGAAACAAATGTGGATAGCGTAGACGCATTTCCTCCTCTTTTTCCCATGTACCATCTGTCCCATAGTGTTCCTTCCATTCCACTTTCACCCTTGGGATGGATTAGTTTCTCAATTCTTTCACTTGTCGGTCAACAATTCTTTCCGGCCATTCAACATATTCCATATTTTCATCAATAGCAATCCGGTGATAATCAATCACATGTAACGGGTCTCAGAGGTAACCCCTCAACATCGACACGTGAAACTCATTATGGATTTGCTCGAATCCCGGTGGCAAGGCAACTCTGTACGCAACTGGACCAAGCCTTTCCAAAATTTGAAATGGCCCAATATAGCGAGCCGACAACTTGCCATTTTTCCCAAACCTGACTTGGCCTTTCATCGGAGAAACACGGATGAACACATGGTCACCAACCTCATACTCGAGAGGTCTTCTCCGAACGTCTGCATAACTCTTCCGTCGGTCTTGAGCTGTTTTGAGCCTTTACCGAATGGTTTTGATCTTTTCAGAAGTGCCTTACACAATTTCTGGCCCAAGTAAAGCTCTATCCCCGACCTCTGTCCAACAAATAGGTGATCTACATCTCCTACCATACAAAGCCTTGTATGGTGCCATACCAATGTTGGAGTGGAAGCTATTATTATAAGCAAATTCTACAAGTGACAAATAATCTTCCCAGCTCCCTTGAAAATCCAAAGCACACATGCGAAGCATATCTTCCAAAGTTTGAATCGTTCGTTCTGATTGCCCGTCTGTTCAGGTGAAATGCAAGATCAACCTTAGTTCTGTTCCCATAGCTTCCTGCAAACTCTTCCACAATCTAGACACAAATTTCGGATCTCTATCCGATACAATAGATACTGGAACTCCGTGTAAACGGACAATTTCATCAACGTAAATGGTAGCCAATCTATAAGCAGTAAATGTCGTTTTGACAGGCAGAAAATGTGCAGATTTAGTCAGTCTATCAACTATAACCCAAACAGAATCCATACCTCGAGAAGTTCGAGGTAGGCCAACAACGAAATCCATAGTCACGTGTTCCCACTTCCATTCAGGAATAGGGAGAGGTTGAAGTAGACAGCCTGGTTTCTGATGTTCAGCCTTGACTTGCTGACACTGAAGGCACATGGACACATATTCTGCAATCTCTTTCTTCATTTTGGGCCACCAATAGGTCTGTTTCAAATCCCGGTACATTTTATTGTTGCCCGGATGAATAGCAAATGCGGATTTGTGGGCTTCGTCTAAAACCCTCTTCTTAAGTTCCGGAATATCGGGTACACACATTCTGTTTTGGAATTTCAACACTTCATTCTCAAGGTTGAATTCTGCTTTTGGACTCGTCTCAAATTCATCAATTACCTTTTTGAGGAACTCATCCTCTTTCTGTTTCTGCTTGATTTCATCAACGATCGCCGGCTCGGCTGTAATAGCGGCTATCAATCCACCCCGTTCAGACATTACTACTTCAATTTCAGACTTCTCAAAATCTTGTAAAATCTCCCTTTGTTCAGTAAGCAACCAAGCTATACTCCCCGTTGATTTTCTACTCAAGGCATCAGCCACTGTATTAGCTTCCCCGGGGTGATACTGAATTTCTAGGTCGTAATCTTTTATCAATTCCAGCCATCTTCTCTGACGCATATTCAACTCTTTCTGCGTGAAGAGGTATTTTAGGCTCTTATGATCTGTGTAGACTTCACACTTTGCCCCATACAAATAATGCCGCTAGATTTTCAAAGCAAAAACAACTGCGGCCAGTTCTAGGTCATGTGTTGGATAATTCTTCTCGTGCGGCCTCAATTGCCGGGAGGCGTAGGCAATAACCTTTCCGTTCTGCATTAACACATAACCCAAACCCTTATAAGATGCATCACTGAAAATTACAAAATTTTCCATACCTGACGGTAGTGTCAAAATTGGTGCAGTAGTTAATCTCGTCTTCAATTCATGAAAGGCTGATTCCCTTTCTTCGTTCCACTCAAAAGGTTACCCCTTGTGTGTCAGTTGGGTAAGAGGCACTGCTAATTTCGAAAAGTCCTTCACAAACCTCCTATAGTACCCAGCCAAGCCCATGAAACTGCGAACTTCCGTCACATTAGTCGGTGTAGGCCAATTCACAATTGCCTCTATCTTCTGCGGGTCCATTGAAATTCCTTCCTTGTTGATCACATGCCCTAAGAAAACAACCTCATCCAACCAAAACTCACATTTCTTTAGTTTAGCAAACAATTTCCTTTCTCGAAGTATTTGTAAAACAGTCCTCAAGTGATGTTCATGTTCAAGTCTATCTTTAGAGTATATCAAAATATCATCAATGAAGACTACAACAAACTCATCAAGGTAGGTTTTAAAAGTTCTATTCATTAAGTCCATAAATGCTGCCAGAGCATTGGTCACTCCAAATGGCATAACAAGAAACTCAAAATGACCATACCTCATTCTGAATGCGGTTTTCTCAACATCCTCTGCCTTAACTTTCAGCTGATGATACCTGGATCTCAAATCAATCTTAGAAAACACCCGTGATCCCTGTAATTGGTCAAATAAATCGTCAATACGAGGTAAGGGATATTTGTTCTTTATCGTTACCTTGTTCAGTTCCCGGTAATCAATGCACGGGCGCAAAGTACCATCCTTCTTCTTTACAAATAACACTGGTGCACCCCAAGGCGAAGTACTAGGTCGGATAAACCCTTTATCGAGAAGGTCTTGCAACTGTTCCTTTAATTCTTTCATTTCGGCAGTAGCCATTTTGTAGGGAGTTTTAGAAATAGGCTGGGTGCCTGGCACAGTCTCAATAGTGAACTCTATCTCTCTGTCTACCAATTCCCCTGGTAATTCATTTGGAAACACATCTGGGAATTCTCTAACAATAGGAATATTATTCAATTCAACATTCTCAGATTGTTCAGACAACACATAGCACAAATAACCCTGGCACCCTTTCTTGATTAGTTTACATGCTTTCATTGCAGATATCAAATAAGGTGGAGGCACTACCCCATTACCCACAAACACAATTTCTTTTTGTTCTGATGGTTTAAATACAACCCCTTTTGTCACACAATCTATGGTGGCACAATACTCGGTCAACCAATCCATGCCCAAAATCACATCGAAATGTCTAAAGTTCAAGGGCAACAAATCTACATATAAGGTAGCATCCTCAATATGCATGTCACAAAACTGATATACATAATCACATAACACAGATTCCCCCGATGGAGCAGACACGCATAACAAATATGGCAATAACTCTAGGGGTCTATTTAGTCTAGATGCAAATGTATATATCACAAATGAGTGTGTCGATCCAGAATCAATTAATACAAAGGCATCCTGATTACATATAGAAATAGTACCTGAGACAACGGCATTAGCATTCTGTGTACCGCCCGGAACAAGCGCAAAAACCCTTCCCTGTCTCACTGTATCCCCAGTAGTAGCAGATCTCAAAGTATTTCCAGGCTTTGGGATCGATGCAGTGGAACTAGCAGCTATCTTTCTACCATTTTGATTACAATCCCGGGCTATATGCCCTTGTTTCCCACACTTAAAACAGGCCCCCGATGCACGGTAACAGACTCCACGGTGCCTTTTGCTACAAATGTTGCACAAGGGAGCTGTGTCTCCGGAAGAACTCGAAGTAGTTAAGGAGCCCGTGTTTTGCTTTTTCAGAAATTTCTTCTTCGAAAAGAAGCCTTGCCTTTTGTTGCCTTTCCATTCTGTTGTTGGCTTGGCTTGTCTAGCTATATTAGTCTCTGATATGATGGCCCTATCAAGCACCCCAATGTAGGTCTCCAACTTCAGGACATTCACTCTCTCTAGGATGTCACTTCGGAGCCCACCCTCAAAATGTCTTGCCTTCTTATAATCAATGTCAATTACATGTGGTGCAAACCTGGCCAACTCAGTAAATTTGGCCTCATACTCAGCTACAGTGATGCTGTCTTGCTTGAGTTCCGTGAATTCTGCCACCTTCCTATCCCGGACACATTGCGGGAAGTACTTGTCATAGAAGATTTCTAAAAATTTCACCCAATCAACATCTTTGTGGTTTTCTCGCATCAACATCCACCATCTTCTTGCTTCGTCTTCTAGCATAAAAGTGGCTAGAAGCACTTTCTGTGTATCCGAGCATGGAAACACTTCAAATAGTTTTTCGACCACAAGAACCCAAGCTTCAACTTTCAAAGGATCTAGTCCGCCATGAAACTGTGGCGGTTTCATTTTCTTGAATTCCTTGGTGAGAGCTATTATCCGGTCATCATTTTGATTATCTGGCACGGGTGGTGCCGGAGGTGGCGGGTGTGGTTGCTGCCACTGTTGTTGCCACTCCTGCTGCTGTCTCAAAGCTTCTGCCATTTCCTGTATCAATCTTTCCATTCTGTCCATTCTGGCAGTAGAAGATTCCTCTAACTCATCACCTCTGGTTCTCAACATCTGATTAAACTTGCATTATTTTTCATACAAAAGGTACACAAGTATGCGTACACTAAGAAGCACATATTTCTAGATAATTTGCAATGCAAGTAGTTCACAACTTACACATGTAATTATTCATATCAAAACAGTTAAGCATATTATCGATGCTTCCAAATTTATATTTATCACATGAATGCCTCCTAGATCTCATCTAGACGCTTATTGCTCTTTTTGGACAAGTGTGTGAGTTATTAACTCGTGCTCTGATACCACTCTGTCACGACCCGAACCCGCCTCTATGGGTTAAGGACGTAACCGGCAAGTAATCCTGAGATTACCTACGGCCTCAATTCAAAAATAGACATAACTCAACAGAGTAAAGAGGCTAAACGGAAGCAATAATTAAAAACTTTGTCCATAGAGCCGTGCTCATATGCACATCACATCAAATAAACCATATTCAACTACGTTAATAACACACATCAAAAGTACAGTAGCATAAACTTCTTTACAGACAGGATCATCTAACTGAACCAGCCCATAACGGACTATATACACATATACACAAAGTCCTTGCCAACAAGACAAAACGTAAGTACATAACGTAAGTACATAACAAAATGACAAGGATGGGTCTCATGCGTGACACACAAGGCTGACTCCCCAAAACTAGTGTTGTTCAAGGCAGACCTTACTGGGGCCGGGTTTGGACTTCTCTCGTCTCACCTACAAACACATGAATGAGCGTGAGGGATAGCCCAGTGAATAATATCAAATACAGAAATCATATAACAATATGTAGAACAACATACTCCGAACGGCCTTAGGCCCATTTCATTATTCCTACTTAACATATGTATATTTATACAAAGTTTAGATCGAGTGACTGTAGTTCCAAACATACTGGCCTTTGGCCCATTCAAATTCCCATTCATGTCAAAACGGCCCTCGGCCCATTCACTTATGTCAAAACGGCCTTCGGCCCACTCATTCGTATTAAAACGGCCTTCGGCCCATACATTCGTATCCAAACGGCCTTTGGCCCATACATTCGTATTCAAAACGGCCTTTGGCCCATACATTCGTATTCAAAACGGCCTTCGGCCTATACATTCATATCCAAATGGCCTTCGGCCCATACATTCGTATCCAAATGGCCTTCGGCCCACTCATTCTTGTCAAAACGACCTTAGGTCCATTCATTTCTATCCAAACGACCTTTGGTCCATTCATTTCTATCAAAACGACCTTTGGTCCATTCATTTCTATCGAAACGACCTTAGGTCCAATTATTTTCATGTCAGAATTTTGTCCACAATCCCAATCAGCAAATCATAAAGCCTATAAGGGAATAAACAATTGGACATTCACAATTATTCGAATATCGATATTACTCACAGTGATCGGCTTGTGGATTTGCCCTAGAGCTTCACCCTACACATTCCATGAACACAAAAGGGTCACTAACAGTTCAATCCGTTCTTTGCTTCACATGTTCCTCATTAGGCTTTATTTATCTCTCATTAATTCCTTTACAATGCTTAACATATGCCCAAGAGTGCTTACAAGTGAAAGGGAACGGAAAACAGAACTCAGAATGTAAAAACAGAGTTTCAGAAAACAGGGTCCCCGCTCGAGCGTGGACTTCCCCGCTCAAGCGGACCCCTGAGGCCTGCAAAAGTGCTGGATATGGGAAATTTACACTCGAGCGTTAAATCTGGCACTCGAGTGGAAGGCCTCTTTACATGCTCCCCGCTCGAGCGTGAACTTACCCGCTCGAGCGGAAGCCATGCCTGCAAAAAGTTCTGGATGTCTCATTTTTACGCTCGAGCGCGACCTAGGACGCTCGAGTGGAAGTCCATCCTACGTACCTCCCCGCTCGAGCGGACATCAAAGTCTGCAGAAAAAAAAATAATGGAAGCACGCATTTCCCGCTCGAGCGCTATTCAAAATTCTGGAAAATCCAGATTGTGTTCTTAAGCTTCATCTTGACATCCAAAGGCTCTAAATGTATGATTTCGGTCCAAACTTCACATAATCATGTACTAACATGGTACAAACATAGAATTATAACATATTGAAGCCCAATTTCATAATTTATCTACATGCATGGCTCATTTTTCACCAAACTCATTACCAATGTAACCATTTCATGCATTCAAAGCTTCTACTTCCATGGATTGTACATGCATGTGACATACAACCTTCATTCTCTTCTCATGTGATGAAAAGATGGTCAAACACATGGATTTCAACCAAAATTGCAACATGAGTCATGTAATTCAAGTTCAAATATGCAAATTCAAAACAATACATACATGCATGCATATATAATCTTCAAATTCATCAAAACCAACTCCTTTCATGTTCTAGATCACAAATCAATCTTTGATTCACAAAATCACAACTCAAATTCATGAGCTAGGGGTTGGTTACTCACCTAGGAGCTTTAATCTTCCAAACTCTAGTCAATTCTTGAGGCAATTCTAAAAGATTTCGAAGCTTTGAGCCAAAATCTCCCAATTCTCTCCTTCTCTCTCTAATAGCCGGCCCTCTCTGTTCTTTTCTTAGAGTTTGATCAGCCTAAATCATCTAAAGGAGAGAAATGGGGTGTAGTGCTAAAACACACCCAATACCACTAAGTCAATATAATAATAATAAGGTATTTGGGTACCAATTTACCAATTTAATCAGTTTAATCTGATCCGAATCAATTTCTGATTAAATTTCACCGTAGGCACTAAAAATTACACAAATCACAATGGCGTAATCAATTTCGGGTTCTGTAGCCGATAAGTCCCTCAATTTAATTTCCAAAGAAGATTATTCAAACAGATATTCCTACGGTGAACAGATAAAACTTCAAAATCACATATATTCACATAATGGCACACAAAATTATATCAAAACATATAATCACATACGTATTAGGGACCAATTAACATAATATAGAACATGGGTATCACAGGTAATTACGGTGCATTTGCAGTACTATTACTCACAGTGTTCAGATGCTTGGTCCACCCCTGTAGTTGACCCTACACAATTCATCATAGTACAACACCATTCAATTTTCAATATTATTCAATGCAACATGATCCAACAAAGTCAGCACCACTTGGTTCATCAATACCATTTGCAACTTCACATAATTCACAATAAATCCTTGAATCCTATTTCAACATTCTAAAACCAATTTCATATCATCTATATCCTTAATAGATTATTTCTCTAATTTTCCTTTACATGATAGCATGAATTTCAACATTTATAACAAGCTTCATTCGCAAATTCTAAACATAAGTTTCAACATTCCTAAATTCCAATTCAACTTGAACACATATACTTCAATACTTTAATTTCATTACTCTACTTTCAACTTGAGCCAATTCATTGGTTATGATCATTAATCAACCTAGGGTTTCCAAGAAAATTGGGGGTTTTCCTCTTTTCTTAGTGAAATCGCCGAATCAACAATTACTATATGCCAATATGCTAAAAACATTCAACATCCTTTGTGAAGTAGAGTGGAAGCCCCAATTGTGCATAAACATAAAGCCATAAGTGTCCCTATCCCATAATCAACTCAAGATTCCAAAATGTCAATAAAATCCCAAAGTACCAACAAAATCACTTTGAATCATAAACATTTAAGGCTAAGAGAACCCCCTACCTCGAAATTGGAAGCAAAGAAGCTAGGTTGAACGCATCCTCTCGAAATCCCAGAATCTAATCGGTTGGAAAAGTTGATCTTCACTTCTTCTTCACCCTTGATGCACGATCCATGGTGGATTGTTGGTAAAAATGGATGAAATCAAAGGTTTGAGAGTTAGGGTTTCGGACTTAGGCAAAGAGGAAGGAAGTGGGAAGAAGAAAGATATAAGAAATGATCTAAAATCCCGTTTTCAAAGCTGCTGTCCCAAAAAACCCGCTCGAGCGTCCCTATTCCCGCTCGAGCGGACCTACTCTCAGCACAGATTCCAAAACTTCAAACAGGTGTAACTCTCCCATCCGGACTCCGTTTTGGGTCGTTCTTGTGTCCAAATTGAAGCCCCGGAAATAAGATTTCCAATGGTTCTAACCTCACAAGCAAATTCAAAGTGTGGAAAAAGAAAAGGACGAAAGAGTGACGGCTGGTCGCAGACAAATTATTCTAATTAAAGCTTTTGGTCCAATCTTACTTACCATCATATTACCACCTCAACCAATACTCCAAAATGAAATAAGAAAGTTTCAAATACACTAATAAAAATGTCCAAAAATGAACCCATGTGCCTCAGAATTATAACTCAACTTGGAGACCCGCTCGAGCGCCCAACCTTGCGCTTGAGCGTGAAGACCAACAAAGACGTCCGCTCGAGCGTCAACTCCCCCGCTCGAGCGGAAAATCACAACTCCCAGAATCTTAGGCCGTCTACAAAATTTACTAGAAGCCCCAAAAGTACGCTTGAGCGCCTACTACTCCGCTCGAGCGGAGAGAAAGTTTTCAGATTGTTTGGTAAAGGTCACCAATTCCAGTTTCAAAGGCATAATCCAACGAATCGTTCTTCAATTCCAATAGAAAACACATTAATCCCTAATTAAATAAGGATAACTTTCTATATGCACTTTGGGGTCATTACAACAAATGTTCAAGAAAATCAGGGCAATCCAATAGAGCTAATTCAATCACAAGCTTCCAAAGCACTAGTTTATCAGACCGAGGCACCATTCGAATACAAAGTCGATCTAACTGCGCTCAAAGTCAACAAATTAGAGAAGTTGTTCAAGAGAGCACAAGGGGTCAACTCCATCGCAGACATAGAGGATGGATACATTGATTCTGCGGTTACATTGCCAGATCAGTTTAAAAAGCCACACATTTATCGTTTTGATGGCTCTAGGGATCCGATGGTCCACTTGCAATTGTTTTCTGATATCTTGCGGTCGATGGGCTTAACTAGACCACATAAGCTATCTCTCTTTGGTCACACTATGTCGGGTATAGAGACCATTTGGTATGCTAAGTTGGAAGATTCTATCAAACAGAATTGGGAGGAGATGGAAGAAACCTTCATTTCTCAGTACTCTTACAATACACAGATTGAGGTCACAACTCGTGATCTCGAGGCAACACAACAAGAGCTGAATGAGGGTTTCTCTGAGTTTGTGACAAGATGGAGGGCCAAAGCCTCGATGATGACCATGAGACCTTCCAAGAAGGATCAGATGAGAATGATTGTTCAAAATCTGCATGGCAAGTTACTATAGATGATGATTGTTCTACCTCTATTTACCTTTACAAAGCTTCATGAAATGGGGGTTCAAATCGAGGATGCCATCAGACAGGGGATCATTGTGGAAGATAATGAGCCTATGAAGAAAAATGTTGTCACAGTTCCAATGCTACTACCAGTGGTAGCACAGCTGTGAAATGCTTAGAAGTAAACACTGTCACCAATCCCAAACCAGCCACTTCAACTCGGCCCCAAGCCCGAAATTTCCATCCTTTTTACATGAGTCTCTCTCAAGCCTTCAAAACGCTACTGTAACACGTCTGCGTGGGACCCCGCGCTACAGTTCGGACTCTCCTTTTTTGTTTGTTGTGGTTCTTAATCTAAACCAAAGAGTCCAACTCTGGCAAATCGTTTTGAGAAAAACAGATTTTTGAAAAGAAGTGCCAAACATGGACTGCTTTGCCAGATACAGAGTCGCCACCTAAATATTTTTAAAATGGGGGAATTTAGGAAACCCTGACTCGGTGCCAAAGGCCACGTGTCCGTCATCACCAAAGTTTCCTCGGCTCGGGAACTTGGGTACGATTGGGGAAGGTCAGCTATGAGCACCCCCTCTCGTCCGGTACGATTGGGGAAGGTCAACTATGTGATGCGCACAACACAAAAGTATAGACTAGATCGACTAATTTGGAAATAAGCATTGCATATCCGTTCGTTTCGAAAAACAATTTTGAAATTGCTACTCGCGAGTAGGCTAAAATACGGATTTCAATGAGTTGTTCCAACTCAAACAATCCAACCTCCACCCACAGGCAATCAAGCAGTAATGTCGTATAAGCATCTAGCCACATGGTAGAGCATGCTGTCATGTTAACATCCACACGCATGCAGTATGCTAAAGCGTGAAAACACTTACATCGTACTCCGTGCCAAAACAGAAGCTAGTTAGTAATCAATGCATGATCCTAGCTCATGTTAAGATGGCTAATGCATCGCATACAAAATGCAATTAGGATAGGCTCGGCTAATCCTAAAATGGCATGTGAAATGCACGAGTAGCACGTATTCAAGTTAGATTTGAAATGCAATGCAGTTAGCGTGATGCGCCGAGCCCGGTGCATGCAATACTTATGAATGATGCACACATGCGCAACGTAAGGTATGCTAAAATTAAACATGCCCTAATCTACCATCATAAGCAGGTAAATAAAAGGGTAGAAAGAAATGGGGGTTGGAAGACATACATACCTACACACCCACACTTATTACAAATTCACCCTCGCTCGGAGGGACCGAAATAATAATACAAATTAATTAACTACGCAAGCTAATTAAATATTACAGTCCAACTAAATTAATTAACCCAATTAACTAATTTAATTAAAACTGTAAACCGCCTCGGGAAGAGGACCCAATGCATGCACGCTCGGATTCCGCTCGGAAGTGCACTGCCATGAATAGATTGCCTCTGTTTTCCCTGCTCTGCTCCTCTGAACACTGCCAAAATCTCTGAATTACTTCCCTGGGCACTGAGGGACACCACCGGCTGAGTAGGACTTCCACCGGCAGTAGAATGTGGTCACCGGCACAAAATGAATCCATCGGCCACCAATTGATTGCCGGCCGGCACTAAATACTGCCGGTCGGCAATAAATTCCTGCAGAACCTGTTTGACAGCAGCAGAGGACAGAATCTTGCATGGCAATGCAATTCAAGCCATGTATGCACCAAACAAGTCCCTTATCATGTTTAAAGCTCAAAGGGACACGGTCCTCGATTCTCGGACCACCAATCGTGCATTTCCATACATGATGGCCCAAGAATCAAGTGTGCACTTTCATGTCAAATGAAATGCAAACCAAACAAATCAAAGGCCCAATCCCTATCACTAAATCAAGGAACAAGGCATGCATGCAAGATGCAATGCAACCTAAGCATACAAGCTAAGGATGCAACATGGGCAATGCAATGTAAGAATGCTAGTATGCAAGCAAACATACAAGACAAGCATGCAAACTAAGCAAAGGGGTGGACTTAAACATGACTTAGGCAGCCCTAATTAGGCCTAAAACAGTGGCCAATGTACTCAAGAATGAGGGCAAAATGACATGTAAACATGCATGCACTCATGGTCCAACACTTAGGCATATAAAGGTAACTCTCAAGCACACTTAAAGAGACCAAACAATAGACAATTAGCATACAATACAAGCTCTGAAAACATGTTATAAGAGGTGCCAAACCAATTTAAACAAAGCTAACAAAGGCATGCAAACGGTCCAAGCACTTAGGCTCACCAAAGGGGCATTGAACTACACTTAATGTAATCACACATGGCAAGACTTAAATGACCAAAACAGAGTTTTAGTGCATAAAACCAAGCCCAAAAGACCACCTAGATGGCATCTAAATGGCTTGAATTCAAAGGCATGCACAAATGCACTTTCAAGGAACATACACCACAAGCTCATAAGGCATTAAAGAGACATGCAAGGCAAGCATGCAAGCATGTTAAAGGGACTGAAATAACATGGAAAATGACCCCAATCCACTAAATCAAAGCAAGCAAAGCATGCTACACATTCACACACTTAAGGCCAACAAACCAAAAATGCAAAGAGGCTATATAATGCATGTCATGATCGACCCAAACAACTATGGACAGACCTAAAGCATGGAAAAATAAGCACAAAAGCTTGACAAAGCTAAGCCTAAAACATGCTAAAACAAGGGCTTACAATCTAAGGCATATTAAGGCAACAACAAGGCATTACATGGTAGGTATACAAGGCATGCATGGTGTACCAAAACCAACTTGCAACAATGTTATATTATGGAAATATAAGCATGAAAAACAGTCATGGCATGACCAATAAACATTCCAACACAAGGCTCCCTCAAGAGGCCAAAAATTGCCCTTTTCAAGGACAACAAGGAGAGGGGGTGGCCCTCTCCTTCTTGGGACTTCAAAGCATCATCTTCACCACTGAAATCCCTCAAGATTTCAGTGGTGAAGAGACCCAAACACCAAAGTCCCGGAGCTCACCAAAAGGGGGACAAAATGGGGCCTTACAAGGCCTAAGAGGGGTCAAACTCCTCCAAACCACCAAACACTCTTAACAAACTATCAAGAGGGCTTAAGATAGGCAAAAATACAAAGAAAAAGTGGGGTAAAAAGGGGAAGATTGTTACCCTTGTAGACCACCTTCACAAATGATAATTTTGTTGCTTCCTTGGGCTCAAATCTAGCCAAGAACTCCAAGAACAAGCTCTGGTCCTTGAAGAAACCAAGAAAAGGTGAAAGAGTATGTGTTTGTGTGCAATAGTAAGGCACAAACACACACAAGGAAGATATAGAGATATGATATGTATGAGCCCTAACCCTAGAATCAGAGCTCTCCTCTGTGTTTTCCTCACCAAAATCTCTAACTTCTCTAACCCTAAAGCAAGGGAGAGGAGGGCTCCTCTTATAGAGGAGACAAACTTGTAATGCTTACAAGTTAAGCAACCAAGAGGGCCATCCCTCCATACACGTGTATGGAGGGGAAGCAAATGCAATCCAGCTGTTTTAAAATATCTTCAAAAGCAGCTGAACAGTAGTCGGCTGGCCAAAAATGTCATTTTGACAAAATTCATGGCCGACCGGCAACAAAGAGTGCCGACCGGCAATATATATTGCCGATGGCATAAAACTCCGGCCGGTGGCCTCTAGCCACGGCCGGTGGCCTCTAGCCACGGCCGGTGATGTGTGGGGATGCCTCACAAGGCATTCCCTGCCCTTCTAAGGCAAAACACAAGTGTTTGGTGCAAAGCCAGACACAAAACAGTCGAGTTCGGAGATCCTGAGGCAAGGCGCTTAGCCGAGACCCCCGGGAACTCCAAACAAACACAAACAAGGATGATCACCGAGTGTTCAATCAATGACGTCCAAGTCTTGAGGACGGTCAAAAATGGGGTGTCTACAGCTGCTAGAAAAAGGGTACCTAGAGCTCCTCGAAACCCGACCCCTCCCAAATCCTCTTCTACCAAGACATGACCAAGCTAAATACTGTGCCTATCATCAACAACATGGTCATGATACAAACCGTTGCATCTGCTTCCGTCATAAGATTCAGGATCTTATTGACGATGAGATCATAGCTCCACCAAAAGGACCTTAGGCCACCACTAACCAATTACCTCCACACCTCAACCCAATCCATACATTGCCATTTACCTACAACCCCAACATATACATCACTATAGCTCGACTTTTTTGGGTCCCCCTTTCGGAGAGCTCGAATTGGTCCTACAATTCGGACTCCTATCACGGTTGTAAATCTAATCTCACAAAGTGCAATGTGAGACTGATAAACACCAAAGAGTCCAAATCCGAAAAATTATTTTGGAAAATCGATTTTAAATCAAATAATACCAAAACTAGATTGCTTTGCCAGATTACAGAGTCGCCGGCTAAATATTTTTTTTTGGAGAAATTTAGGAAACCCTGACTCGTGCTAAAGGCCACGTGTCCGTCATTACCAAAGTTGCCTCGGCTCGGGAAGTTGGGTACGAGGGGGGAAGGTCATTAAATGAGCACCCCTGCTCGCCCGATCAAAGGATCGGCCCCTATTAACCATGATATGTTGTTTTATAAACTTCATGTGTTCTTATCCAGTTATTAGCTAACTTTATTATGTGATGCACACACAAGCAAGTATAGACTAAGTCGCAAGACTTGGAACAAATCAACTCATGTTTGTTTTCGAAAATGGTTTGAACTTGCCACCCTTAGGTGGGCTAAAACACAAATTTACCATCAAACATGATGAGCTTGAAAGCAAAACATGATTTGCCACTTTGCAAAGTGGGCTTAAAACTCTCATTTGTTGAATTCTAACAATTCAAGCAATAAAGCCTTTATCCACAGGCATTCATGTAGTTAAGCATTTAAGCACATAGCCTCATGGCAAGCATGCAAAACATGGTAACACTCGCACTCATGCAAGTATGCTAAAGCGTAAAACTTACCTAGTACTCCAAGCTAGGAAAACAAAAGTTATAAAGATGCGTGATCCTAACTATACAGAATGTCTAATGCAACACATGCAATAATGCCATTAATAGACTCAGCTACTAATATAGCATATGATACAATTTGATAACATGCTCTGAAACATGTATTCAAATAAGTATTGAATTTGCAATGCACTTTGAATGATGCGCTGAGCCTCGATGCATGCAAGACAAATGAATGAATGTAAACATGCGAGCATAAGGTATGCTAATTGAAAATGACCCTAAACTAACCATTGAAAGTGGTAAAATAAAAGGGAGAAAGACGTGGGGTTGGAAGACATGCACACACGTATGCACGCTTATTGCAACATTTCGCCCTCTCGAAGGAGGGTCCAAATGAATAAGCTAACTAGCTATGCTAATTAAGCTAACTATTACAAAACGAATTAATTAACTATTCTCGTTAACTAATTATTACAACAACTGAAATAAATTAACTAACTATTCTAAGCTAGCTAAATATTACAAAATAAATGAATTAATTAAACACATTAACAAACTAATTACAACACTCATATGAATGAAATAGCTAACTTATTCTACGTTAACAAAAGCGATTAAATGGTCTCGGGGCGAGGGACGCATGCATGCTCAGTTGCTCCACCTGAAAATGCCCTTGCCTTGCCTTGCCATTGGATGCCTCTGTTTGCACCCGTTTGATCATTGAAAATTGTACCAACTTCCAGATTGCCTCTGCTCCAACACAGGAACACATGTGTACAAAAATTCACTGCTGGCCGGTCGACCACACAATGTGGCTGTCGGCCACCTCAACTGGCCGGTCGGCTACTTCAAGTGGCCGGTCGGCCACCCCATTTTCTAGACTTCTGCTTTTGCTGCAACAGAGAACAAACAGAGGCAAAGCAATGCATTTTCAACAAATGTGTGGACTGCTACCCTCCTTATCATCTTTCAAGCTCAAAGGAGTGTAGTTCTTGGCTCTCAAGCCATTAATCAAGCATTTTCAATGCATGATGGCTTGAAAACCAAGTTTGTAGAAGCTTAATGAATGCACAAAGAAGACTTGAAGGACCACCATCCTATCATGCATGATCAAGGGTGATGGTGACGGTGACGGTGACCAAGAAAAGGGGCACGTTTCATCACTTTGAGTATGAAACGTCCCAAATTTCTTGTGTTTGGATTAACGTCCGATCCAAACACGTGCAATGAAACACAACATGCTTAACTTGCTCAAGTTTTACTTGTCATGTTTTATTTACACATTTTACATTACCGATTAGTCCTTTAACCGGTTAAGTCCAAAGTGAGAGTCCTCTAATTGGAAAGAGAGCTTCAATTACAAGTACCTTGAGCATGAAAGAGGCCTCATGCTGTTGGTAATGAACTCCCGAAGGAATTAAACCATTAGGCATGAGGGACTCAATTCCACACTCAAGCCAACAAGGGGCTGAAAGCCACTTTGAAAATAAAGTAAAGAGTGAAGAATAGCGGGAGGTTGTAGATATTTCAGCGCTGAAATGGTATGCAAAAGGACACTAAATCATGAAAACAACACATGCAAGTCATGCTAAGAGCCTAAAACATTAAGCTAGTGAAGGGGATTGCACCATAACCACAAAAATACAAGTCTCAAAGGGCCAAACTAACTCAAGACGGAGTTAAAACATGCCAAACAGTGGCTAAATCATGCTGAGATTGAAGCTCAAAGTGCTAGAAAAACATGCTCACATGTTAGCTTCCAAACAAGGCTTGAGACACAACTCTCAAAAGGAATGAAGGAGTGAAATGAATGAGCATGTGACAGAGCTATGATGCTGAGATTACATGGAAAATGATGCTACAACATGCAAGCAACTCAAAATACTTCATGCATGAAGCTTTAAAACATTGAGCTAGTGAAGAGCATTACACTATAGCCATGTAATACAAGCCTCGAAAGACTTAACCAACCCAAAACAGAGTTAAAGCAGGCCAAAATAGTAGGTAAAACATGCTAAAATTCAGCTAATATAAGCTACAATAATAGGCTAAACCATTAGCATGCTAGACTAGTGAGCACAATTGCACTACAAGTACAAAAAGCAAATAACAAGTGCTCCAACCAACCTAAAACATAGTTGAAACATGTAAAAATGGAGCCTAAAATATGCCTCAACTAAGCTAACACAAGCTACAAAAACATGCTACTATGTAATGCTAACTAGGGATGGAAGTGAAACACATGGAGGGGAGGCTAACCCCTTCATTTTTGGACTTCAAAACATACTTTTACTACTGAAATAACTCCGAATTTTAGTGGTTTAAAGGCCCAAAACGTTTGACCTTAACATGCTAAAAGATGATGCAAAGGCTCATACAAATAAGCAACAAGAAGGGTAGACAACCCCTTAGCACAAAATGGCTTCAAACCAACATGTGAAGGATCAAAAATCAAAACTTTTTGTAGTTGAAAATGTGGGAGTCGAATATTTGGTCAATCCGAAGGGTTCGTATTTTGAGGCTGAAGATGGCCGGCTGTATCCTGAAAGAGTAAAGGGCCGAATATGATAATTAGGCCGAATAGAGAGATATTCCTAGGGCCGAATATTGAGAAGGGTAATGATTGAAAAGTAGGCCCTAGTCCCGAGAATCAGAAAAATAGCAGGTAAAAATATAGGAACAATGGACATGAAAAGGTATGTAAGAATCATTTCACAAACTTAATATACAAGCATTCTTGAGTAGAAAACTGACTTGTCCGTCGGAGTGCTAATTCCGGCACCCCTGACCGGAGTACTTGTTTCTTTACAGGTGACTAACCGAGGATCAACCGCGCCTTCCAGGATCCGAAGAGTATTTCCACACCACTTCCCCACAATTGGCGCCGTCTGTGGGAATACTCAAATATATCCATGGAAGGCATGACCGAAGATCCTCCGATAGCCACTGACGAGACTACACAGAGAGATGATCTAACTCCGGCAAATATGCTCGGGAAAGAAACCATCGCTGCAAGACGCGTTTTGAATTTCGATTCACCAACAACCTCAGCGCAGGAGACAATGCATGCCATCATGGAACAAGCTAAGCAGAATGAACAAAGGCTGGAAAATATGATCGCAAAAAATGAACATCTCCGTTAAAATTTGGCCCTGGAAGTAGCAAAATCTAGAGAAGCCGCGCGCCAAAATCCCGAACGACCTGTGAAGTCGGGAGGACAACGACCTCGAGCTCGACTAAGGGAAACCGATAGTAACTCCGACTCGTTATCCAAGAAGCACGACAATAAGGAACGATCCGATACTTTCAACTCCTCCGAAAGGAGTCTACGTACAAGAAATAAGCGCAGAAGAAGCAGTTCAGACAAGAAGGACCGGCACGATCCTTTTATTCGACGGATTGCAAGGGTGGCCCTGCCCAAGAAGTTCAAAGCTCCGTCATTTACTCTCTATGACGGGAAATCAGACCCCACCGATCATATACGTCATTACAAGCAGGCCATGACGTTGCATGCAGATAACGAAGCCCTCATGTGCCGAATATTCCCCAGCAGCCTCAGGCCATTAGCTGTCAGATGGTATTACAAGCTGGAGCCGGCTTCAATCCGAAGCTTCTATCAATTACAAAAATTCTTCAGGGCTAGGTTCATCACCAACTAGGTACAGCCGAAGCAAGCCGACTCTCTCTGGGCCACGCAGATCCAGTCGGGAGAAACGCTCAGAGCATATTCGGCGCGATATTGGGAATGCTTCAATCTTGTTGACAACGCTTGCAACGACTTTATGGCCATTACTGCCTTCAAAATGGGACTGCATCCTGAGAGTGCTCTCCGCAACTCCCTAACCGGAAGACCCCCCAAAACAGTCTGGGCATTGATAAAGAAAGTTGAAGAATATTGCAAAGTAGAAGACGACGCCCTGAGGATTATAGCCAGGCAAGTGTCCACCAAAGTGACCCCTCCAGAAACTGCTCAACCGATAAGTACTGCGCCGCCTCTGAGCCCCGAGCCGCGACAACGTGCTAAACGAGACAAAAGACGGGACTCTCGCCGATCGAGTGGTCAATGCTCCCATCAGGCGAACGAACAACTGCAGGTCGATAGCCGACGTTTGAGGCGAGCCGACAAGAAGTACACGGAACTGTCAGAACCAATCACCGCAATAATGGCCAAAATTCAACATCTCCCATTCTTCAAATGGCCGTCAAAAATGGTGGGACCTCCCGACACGCGCAGAAGGGATAGACAGTGCCAATATCACAAAGACCACAGTCACGAAACTGAGAACTGTTATGCACTAAAGGATCATTTGGAAGAATTGGTGCAAGACGGCTGATTGCCTCAGTACGTAAATAAGGACAAGCCGACTAAAGCACTCGCCTTGGCCTTGAGGCACGACTCCCCTCCACTTGGCGTAATCCATATAATCTACAGCTTGCCGGTGCCCCAAACCGTGCTCGAGGTTCAATCGCATCCAGTCCCTCAAGAGCAACGTATTCAGACCAAACGGCATATAGGAGTTCCAACGATCACATTCAGTGAATACGACCTCAGCGGCACAGCGACCTCACACATTGATACTTTGGTCATCAGCCTATGCGTAAATCGGTTCACCATCGGACGCATTCTCATTGATCCAGGAAGTACTTCAGAGATCATGTATTACGGAACCTTCGTAAAACTCGGCCTCAACAAGTCGGATCTGTCTCCGGCACCACACCCTTTGTACGGCTTTAATACGAATCCCGAGTATCCATTAGGGAAAATCAAGCTACCCGTCCGAGTGGGCTCCAGAACAATCGAAGTGGAATTCCTGGTCGTAAAGCTCCCTTCACCGTATAATGCCATTATGGGGTGAACCTGGCTACACCTTATGAAGGCCGTCCCAAGCACCTATCATCAACTAGTACGCTTCCCGACAGGGCACGGCACTGAAGAGATACGTGGTTCCCCCCAGTCAGCACAGACAGAACTCTTAAGAAGATCGAGTCATTGACCCGACCTGTGGGCTTTGGCACTTGTAAATGCATTTCGCACCTGCAATACGAATTATTTTTGCTCTAAATCAATTATCGATGGGGTGCTCCCCAGGATATCAGTACAAAGTCTCCGGATTCGGAGCCCCTTAGGATGAATGACATCCCAAGGCCGATTAAAGTCTCCGGATTCTGAGCGCCTTTCGTGAATGACGCGATTGGCCAAACAGTCTCCGGATTTGGACCCCTTAGGATGAATGACATCCCAGGGCCGATTAAAGTCACCCGATTCGGAGCGCCTTTCGTGAATGACGTGATTGGACAAACAATCTCCGGATTCGGAGCCCCTTAGGATGAATGACATCCCAGGGCCGATTAAAATCTTTGGATTCGGAGCGCCTTTCGTGAATGACGTGATTGGACAAACAGTCTCCGGATTCGGAGCCCCTTAGGATGAATAACATCACAGGGACGATTAAAGTCTCCGGATTCAGAGCGCCTTTCGTGAATGACGCGATTCGCCAAACAGTCTCCGGATTCGGAGCCCCTTAGGATGAATGACATCCCAGGGCCGATTAAAGTCTCTGGATTCGGAGCGCCTTTTGTGAATGACGTGATTGGACAAACAGTCTCCGGATTCGGAGCCCCTTAGGATGAATAACATCACAGGGACGATTAAAATCTCCGGATTCGGAGCGCCTTTCGTGAATGACGCGATTGGCCAAACAGTCTCCGGATTCGGAGCCCCTTAGGATGAATTACATCCCAGGGCCGATTAAAGTCTCGGGATTTGGAGCGCCTTTCGTGAATGACGCGATTGGCCAAACAGTCTCCAGATTCGGAGCCCCTTAGGATGAATGACATCCTAGGGCCGATTAAAGTCTCCGGATTCGGAGCACCTTTCGTGAATGACGCGATTAGCCAAACAGTCTCCGGATTCGGAGCCCCTTAGGATGAATGACTTCCCAACACCGATTAAAGTCTCTGGATTCGAAGTGCCTTTCGTGAATGATGCGATTGGCCAAACAGCGTCCGGATTCGGAGCGCCTTTCGTGAATGACGCGATTGGCCAAACAGTCTTCGGATTCGGAGCGCCTTTCGTGAATGACGCGATTGGCCAAACAGTCTCCGAATTCGGAGCCCCTTAGGATGAATGACATCCCAGCGCCGATTAAAGTCTCCGGATTCAGAGCGCCTTTCATGAATGACGTGATTGGCCAAACAGTCTCCGGATTCGGAGCCCCTTAGGATGAAGGACATCCCAGGGCCGATTAAAGTCTCTGGATTCGGAGCGCCTTTCGTGAATGACGTGATTGGACAAACAGACTCCGGATTCGGAGCCCCTTAGGATGAATAACATCACAGGGCCAATTAAAGTCTCCGGATTCAGAGCGCCTTTCGTGAATGACGCGATTGGCCAAACAGTCTCCGGATTCGGAGCCCCTTAGGATGAATGACATCCCAGGGCCGATTAAAGTCTCCAAATTCGGAGCGCCTTTCATGAATGACGCGATTGGCCAAACAGTCTCCGGATTCGGAGCCCCTTAGGATGAATGACATCCCAGCGCCGATTAACGTCTCCGGATTCAGAGCGCCTTTCGTGAATGACGCGATTGGCCAAACAGTCTATGAATTCGGAGCGCCTTTCGTGAATGACGCGATTGGCCAAACAGTCTCCGGATTCGGAGCCCCTTAGGATGAATGACATCCCAGGGCCGATTAAAGTCTCTGGATTCGGAGCGCCTTTCGTGAATGACGCGATTGGCCAAACAGTCTCCGGATTCGGAGCCCCTTAGGATGAATGACATCCCAGGGCCGATTAAAGTCTCCGGATTCGGAGCATCTTTCGTGAATGACGCGATTGGCCAAACAGTCTCCGGATTCGGAGCCCCTTCGGATGAATGACATCCCAACGCCGATTAAAGTCTCTGGATTCGAAGTGCCTTTCCTGAATGACGCGATTGGCCAAACAGTCTCCGGATTCGGAGCGCCTTTCGTGAATGACGCGATTGGACAAACAGTCTTCGGATTTGGAGCGCCTTTCGTGAATGACGCGATTGGCCAAACAGTCTCCGAATTCGGAGCCCCTTAGGATGAATGACATCCCAGGGCCGATTAAAGTCTCCGGATTCGGAGCGCCTTTCGTGAATGCTGCGATTGGCCAAACAGTCTCCGGATTCGGAGCCCCTTAGGATGAATGACATCCCAGGGCCGATTAAAGTCTCCGGATTCGGAGCACCTTTCGTGAATGACGCGATTGGCCAAACAGTCTCCGGATTCGGAGCCCCTTCGGATGAATGACATCCCAACGCCGATTAAAGTCTCTGGATTCGAAGTGCCTTTCGTGAATGACGCGATTGGCCAAACAGTCTCCGGATTCGGAGCGCCTTTCGTGAATGACGCGATTGGCCAAACAGTCTTCGGATTCGGAGCGCCTTTCGTGAATGACGCGATTACAAACAGCTGATCTCGAGCCCTTAGGATGAATGACATCCCAGGGCCGATTAAAGTCTCCGGATTCAGAGCGCCGTTCGTGAATGACGTGATTGGCCAAACAGTCTCCGGATTCGGAGCCCCTTAGGATGAATGACATCCCAGGGCCGATTAAAGTCTCTGGATTCGGAGCGCCTTTCGTGAATGACGTGATTGGACAACCAGTCTCCGGATTCGGTGCGCGTTTCGTGAATGACGCGATTGGCCAAACAGTCTCCGGATTCGGAGCCCCTTAGGATGAATGACATCCCAGGGCCGATTAAAGTCTCCGAATTCGGAGAGCCTTTCATGAATGACGCGATTGGCCAAACAGTCTCCGGATTCGGAGCCCCTTACGATGAATGACATCCCAGCGCCGATTAAAGTCTCCGGATTTGGAGCGCCTTTCGTGAATGACGCAATTGGCCAAACAGTCTCCGGATTCGAAGCCCCTTAGGATGAATGACATCCCAGGGCCGATTAAAGTCTCTGAATTCGGAGCGCCTTTCGTGAATGACGTGATTGGACAAACAGTCTCTGGATTCGAAGCGCCTTTCGTGAATGACGCGATTGGCCAAATAGTCTGCGGATTCGGAGCCCCTTAGGATGAATGACATCCCAGCGCCGATTAAAGTCTCCTGATTCGGAGCGCCTTTCGTGAATGACGCAATTGGCCAAACACTCTCTGGATTTGGAGCCCCTTAGGATGAATGACAACCCAGGGCCGATTAAAGTCTCCGGATTCGGAGCGCCTTTCGTGAATAGCGATTGGCGCGATACAAATGACACTCGGATTCGGAGCCCCTTAGGATGAATGACATCCCAGGGCCGATTAAAGTCTCCGGATTCGGAGCACCCTTCGTGAATGACGCGATTGGCCAAACAGTCTCCGAATTCGGAGCCCCTTAGGATGAATGACATCCCAGGGCCGATTAAAGTCTCCGGATTCGGAGCGCCTTTCGTGAATGACGCGATTGGCCAAACAGTCTCCGGATTCGGAGCCCCTTAGGATGAATGACATCCCAGGGCCGATTAAAGTCTCTCAATTCGGAGCGCCTTTCGTGAATGACGTGATTGGACAAACAGTCTCCGGATTCGGAGCGCCTTTCGTGAATGACGCGATTGGCCAAACAGTCTCCGGATTCGGAGCCCCTTAGGATGAATGACATCCCAGGGCCGATTAAAGTCTCCGGATTCGGAGCGCCTTTCGTGAATGACGCGATTGGCCAAACAGTCTCCGGATTCGGAGCCCCTTAGGATGAATGACATCCCAGCGCCGATTACAGTCTCTGGATTCGGAGCGCCTTTCGTGAATGACGCAATTGGCCAAACAGTCTCCGGATTCGAAGCCCCTTAGGATGAATGACATCCCAGGGCCGATAAAAGTCTCTAGATTCGGAGCGCCTTTCGTGAATGACGTGATTGGACAAACAGTCTCCGGATTTGAAGCGCCTTTCGTGAATGACGCGATTGGCCAAACAGTCTCCGTATTCGGAGCCCCTTAGGATGAACGACATCCCAGGGCCGATTAAAGTCTCCGAATTCGGAGACCCTTTCATGAATGACACGATTGGCCAAACAGTCTCCGGATTCGGAGCCCCTTAGGATGAATGACATCCCAACGCTGATTAAAGTCTCCAGATTTGGAGCGCCTTTCGTGAATGACGCGATTGGCCAAACAGTCTCCGGATTCGGAGCCCGTTAGGCTGAATGACGTCCCAGCGCCGATTAAATTCTCCAGATTCGGAGCGCCTTTCGTGAATGACGCGATTGACAATCTACCGATTCGAGCCTTAGGATGAATGACATCCCAGGGCCGATTAAAGTCTCCGAATTCGGAGCACCTTTCGTGAATGATGCGATTGGCCAAACAGTCTCCGGATTCGGAGCCCCTTAGGATGAATGACATCCCAGGGCCGATTAAAGTCTCCGGATTCGGAGCGCCTTTCGTGAATGACGCGACACAATTAGCCAAAGCAGATCTCGGTTAGCCTTAGGATGAATGACATCCCAGGGCCGATTAAAGTCTCCGGATTCGGAGCACCCTTCGTGAATGACGCGATTGGCCAAACAGTCTCCGAATTCGGAGCCCCTTAGGATGAATGACATCCCAGGGCCGATTAAAGTCTCCGGATTCGGAGTGCCTTTCGTGAATGACGCGATTGGCCAAACAGTCTCCGGATTCAGAGCCCCTTAGGATGAATGACATCCCAGGGCCGATTAAAGTCTCTCGATTCGGAGCGCCTTTCGTGAATGACGTGATTGGACAAACAGTCTCCGGATTCGGAGCGCCTTTCGTGAATGACGCGATTGGCCAAACAGTCTCCCGATTCGGAGCCCCTTAGGATGAATGACATCCCAGGGCCGATTAAAGTCTCCGAATTCGGAGAGCCTTTCATGAATGACGCGATTGGCCAAACAGTCTCCGGATTCGGAGCCCTTAGGATGAATGACATCCCAGCGCCGATTACAGTCTCTGGATTCGGAGCGCCTTTCGTGAATGACGCAATTGGCCAAACAGTCTCCAGATTCGAAGCCCCTTAGGATGAATGACATCCCAGGGCCGATAAAAGTCTCTGGATTCAGAGCGCCTTTCGTGAATGACGCGATTGGCCAAACAGTCTCCGGATTCGGAGCCCCTTAGGATGAATGACATCCCAGGGCCGATTAAAGTCTCCGAATTCGGAGCACCTTTCGTGAATGATGCGATTGGCACAAATACCGATTCGACCCCTTAGGATGAATGACATCCCAGGGCCGATTAAAGTCTCCGGATTCGGAGCGCCTTTCGTGAATGACGCGATTGGCCAAACAGTCTCCGGATTCGGAGCCCCTTAGGATGAATGACATCCCAGGGCCGATTAAAGTCTCCGGATTCGGAGCGCCTTTCGTGAATGACGCGATTGGCCAAACAGTCTCCGGATTCGGAGCCCCTTAGGATGAATGACATCCCAGGGCCGATTAAAGTCTCTGGATTCGGAGTGCCTTTCGTGAATGACGTCATTGGACAAACAGTCTCCGGATTCGGAGCGCCTTTCGTGAATGACGCGCATGGCCAAACAGTCTCTGGATTCGGAGCCCCATAGGATGAATGACATTCCAGGGCCGATTAAAGTCTCTGAATTCGGAGAGCCTTTCATGAATGACGCGATTGGCCAAACAGTCTCCAGATTCGGAGCCCCTTAGGATGAATCATATCCCAGGGCCGAATAAAGTCTCTGGATTCGGAGCGCCTTTCGTGAATGACATGATTGGACAAACAGTCTCCGGATTCGGAGCGCCTTTCGTGAATGACGCGATTGGCCAAACAGTCTCCGGATTCGAAGCCCCTTAGGTTGAATGACATCCCAGGGCCGATTAAAGTCTCCGAATTCGGAGAGCCTTTCATGAATGACGCGATTGGCCAAACAGTCTCCGGATTTGGAGCCCCATAGGATGAATAACATCCCAGCGCCGATTAAAGTCTCCGGATTCGGAGCGCCTTTCGTGAATGACGCGATTGGCCAAACAGTCTCCGGATTCGGAGCCCCTTAGGATGAATGACGTCCCAGCGCTGATTAAAGTCTCCGGATTCGGAGCGCCTTTCGTGAATGACGCGATTGGCCAAACAGTCTCCGGATTCGGAGCCCCTTAGGATGAATGACAACCCAACGCCGATTAAAGTCTCTGGATTCAAAGTGCCTTTCGTGAATGACTCGATTGGCCAAACAGTCTTCGAATTCGGAGCGCCTTTCGTGAACGACGCGATTGGCCGCGATCTCGGTCGAGCCCCTTAGGATGAATGACATCCCAGGGCTGATTAAAGTCTCCGGATTCGGAGCGCCTTTCGTGAATGACGCGATTGGCCAAACAGTCTTCGGATTCGGAGCCCCTTAGGATGAATGACATCCCAGGGCCGATTAAAGTCTCTGGATTCGGAGCGCCTTTCGTGAATGACGTGATTGGACAAACAGTCTCCGGATTCGGAGCCCCTTAGGATGAATAACATCACAGGGCCGATTAAAGTCTCCGGATTCGGAGCGCCTTTCGTGAATGACGCGATTGGCCAAACAGTCTCCGGATTCGGAGCCCCTTAGGGTGAATGACATCCCAGCGCCGATTAAAGTCTCCGGATTCGGAGCGCCTTTCGTGAATGACGCGATTGGCCAAATGATCTCGGATTCGAGCCCTTAGGATGAATGACATCGGGGCGATTAAAGTCTCCGGTTAGGGCGCCTTTGTGAATGACGATTAGCCAAAATCTCCGAATTCGGAGCCCTTTAGGATGAATGACATCCCAAGGCCGATTAAAGTCTCTGAATTCGGAGGGCCTTTCGTGAATGACGTGATTGGCCAAACACTATCCGAATTCGGAGCCTCGTAGGATGAATGACATCCCAGGGCCGATTAAAGTCTCCGGATTCGGAGCGCCTTTCGTGAATGACGCGATTGGCCAAAGCATCTCGGTTCGAGCCCTTAGGATGAATGACATCCCAGGGCCGATTAAAGTCTCCTGATTCGGAGCGCCTTTCGTGAATGACGCGATTGGCCAAAAGGTCTTCGGATTCGGAGCCCCTTGGGGTGCATGGCATCCGAGGGCCGATTAAAATCTCCAGATTCGGAGCCACTTTGGACGCATGACATCCAAAGGGCCGACTAAATCCCCGATCAGGAGTCCACGTAGTGCACGACGCCTTATGATTGATTAATTCATAAATTTAATCGGCCGTGTTTTTAAACATGCCAAAATCTGCCTCGGCCGGTTCACACGCAGAACCCATTCAGGTCCACAAACTCGCACCCCGCCCGAGTCAAAGGCCGATTCATCGATATGGGGCAAATACTTGAGTTGCATGGCCGATTTAATCATAACTTCAAACAGCTTCACTAATTGAATAAAACATATCAATATTCGCAATAGATATATAACTAAAAACGATTTTTAGAGTAGGACACAATTGTTTGAAATGACACTTTTTATTTGATCAGATAGTCGTTACATAGACGCAATCCGCGTTCAAACATTACAATATCTACCCCTAACTCCTAAAATGAATCAACGTTTGTCATTTGAAAAGCCTTCGCGGTTTAAGATGCCTTGGTCCAACCGTGCCCGAATCCGCGTATCGTGGAACCCTCCTCTGACGTCACCGACAATGTCAAGGCCAAGATTCAAGACAAGGCCACCGACAATGTCAAGGCCAAGATTCAAGACAAGGCCATCAATTCGAAGAGCTTAATTCATTTATTGCACGGGCAAAGAACCCGATGAGTCAAAACGACGGTTAATGTTCACCCTTTAAAAACAGACGGGCTGCCCAAGAAACTAGGCTCTAACAGCCAATCCATTTTAACCGCCCAAGCCGCTTGAAGCTAAGGCAGGCCAAACTATTTTGGTTCCCTCAAGATACGATGGCCTCATTCAGCAATAAATGGAAATAAATTGGGCCGACCCTGGACGCTTAATGGGTAGAAGGGCCGATCAATATCCATGCATCCTTTGGAGACATCTATATGCGACATATACAAGAATGAAGCATTCTTAATAAAACACTTTTTATTCATTAAAAATAAAAATTAAAAATTACATAATATATCAAACGCAACTTGCGTTCGGGCCTCACACAGCATCACCCTCATCCTCACTCTTCTCTAATTCAAATGCGGAAAATGGTAAATGCTTTCTTTGGTAGAGTGGTGACGCCGAATCTTTGCCCGATGCTCAAAGAGTCTCCGCGACTTGACATGCCTTAATCCAACCGTGCCTGAACCCACGGTTCTCACATCGGCAGACTTCTTCGGCAGGCTTCTCCCTGGTCCTTTCAATCCCAACTAATCGGCCGTCGTGAAAACCCTTTTCGTACGATCGCCCCTTCGCGCTCTCCAATGCGAACATACTCGCCGTCTCACGATCGGCGATCGCGGCACTTATAAGCCGACTAGTAACCCTCTCCTCCATGATTGGGTTAACCGGCGCCGAGGACTGTCCCTGGACCGCCTTCATTTTCCTTAACTCGCGCTCTGCCGATTCCGCACGAGCTTCCAAACTCCGTATTTGTTCCTCCTTTTTCTCCATTTCTCGCTGAACAGCGCGCAGACGCATACCGACTTCGTAAGCAGTGTAAAGCCCCTTCACCGCACCGTGAATACCTTCGCGAAACACTTCATAGTCCTGTCGACCCACCATTGATTGCTGAACCTCAGGAGGAAATATCTGTCGAGCGAACTCGACCGCTACATCAGGGTCTCGAATGATCGAGTCCGCCTCCGTCATGGGTCTATTTTTCACAAACACCGAAAAGCTTAACGGGCACGGGTTCGCACCCGAGCTCCTCTCGACCCGGGTTTGTGGAGACCTACCCTGCAACTGTCTGTCTTGCCTGGGTGACCTGCTGCAACGTCGAGGAGAATGAAGCCTCTCTCGACCCCTAGAACCCCTACTCCCGGTGCGCGAGGGTTCCTCACCGCGATTCATGTCTCCGCCCAGCTCAGCTAGCGTCTTCGATTCCCCTTTACTATTGAAGAAGAGTCCATTCGACATTCGCGCGTCAAGTCGTCTGACACAACCTCCAGCCAGTTGATAAACAAGCTCATCAATCTTGTACCTTTGTTCATTTATCCTCCACAGGGGCAACACAATCAAGGCAATCTCATTAATTGTGACCACCTGAATCGCCCGACGCCGGCAGATCCACCAAACAGTTCTGCTCCATTACCCCAGCCGGCTCACGTATCGATCCTTGAAACCTTGACATTCGTATCATGAACCCCCTGGGGTAAGGGCAGATTCATCAATCTTTTCGGCTCTATACCAGCCGGCTCACATCTTCTCGGCTCTATCCCAGCCGGCTCACACGAACCCCCTGGGGCAAGTTCGGATTCGTAAATCTTTTCGGCTCTATCACAGTCGGCTCACATGAGCCCCCTGGGGCAAGGGCCGATTCATCAATTCTTTCGGCTCGACCGGCCACTCACCGAACTCAAGGCGTTCGATTCATAAATCTTTTCGCCTCTATCCCAGCAAGCTCACATGAGCCCCCTGGGGCAAGGGCCGATTAATCAATTCTTTCGGCTCGACCCCAGCCGGCTCACTGGAACCCCCTGGGGAAAGTTCGGATTCATAAATCTTTTCGGCTCTATCCCAGTCGGCTCACATGAACCCCCTGGGGCAAGGGCCGATTCATCAATTCTTTTGGCTCAACCAACCCAGCCGGCTCACGTATCGATCCTTAAAAACTTGGCATTTGTATCCTGAACCCCCTGGCGCAAGGGCAGATTCATCCATATTTTCGACTCCAGTACTCCAGTCGGCTCACGATTCCACAGGATATTCAATTTTATTATTGTTACAGGATATTCAATTTCTACGAGCTTAAACGCAGTGAAAGGCATAAAAGGCATAAAACTTCATTAACTTAACCACAAAAACTATGTACAAGTAGAAGCAAAATTACAAGGACATTTTCATTAATAAATTGTCCGCAGATGGTAACCAATTTATAAATGAAATTACCCCGAACTAGCAAAAAATGAAACAAAAAACACCACCAAAAATCGAATCAGATTCCCCCCCAGTTCATTCCTCGGTGTCGGATTCAAGTGGCTCAATGTCAACCTGCTCATAAGGAATCGGCAAATCCAGTGTAACCCCAGCAGCGGCAAGGGCTTTGAGCCACCCATGTTTGAACCCCCGATTCTCAAATCTGGGGACTTCATCAACGTATTCCGTCTGGGCGGCGCTTCTTCTGGCCTCAAAAGCATCAGATTCGGCTTTTTCCTTGGCCGCCTTGATCTCCTCGAGCTGAGCCTTCGCCTCCGCAAGCGCGTCCTTGGTAAATTTGAGTGATTCCTCGCTCGCATTCGCCCTAGACTCAGCGTCAATATGAAGTTGTTCAGCGGCGCAAGCCCTTTCCTTCTTTGCTTCAGCTCTCGCACTCTCCATCTCCGCTCTCATTATTTTGAACTCCGCCCTACTCTTCTGACCGTGAACTTCTGATTGCAAACGGTCAATTCTTCGCAGAGCATCCCGCAGGCGGCGACCCAAGTCGGCAATCCTTCCGATCGTCTGAAAAATAAGTCTGCATCATTAGGCACCTTTAAACAAATTCAAGCAAAGTTGAGCAAAAATTGAGGTAACCTACCAGGAGAGCCGACTGAGCAGATAAGGCTACGGCCATTATATCCGGAACGACTTCAAAGGCCGCATTATCACCCGGCAAAGAAATCGAAGCCGCCCGGCTCAACGCCACGGCCGGATCCTCAATAGCTGAAGCGTCGGAAGAAATCGGCACATCCCTGATTTTTGGCCGAATAACAAATGACACCACAGCTAACTCCTCAAGGCGAGGCCGTTTGCTTTCAGAACCAATTTCTGTACTAACTTCTCCTTCAGTGCTTCTCTTCTGCCCCCGCTCCTCCGAAATCTGCTGTTCCCCGCCGACCTGATCACCTCTTGATCACCCTCTTTCTTCGATTCGGCTGCGGCAACCTCAACTGTCCCTTCAATAACGGGTGCGAAGGGCTTAGTCAAGCTGGGATCAGAGCCGGCGGCTTCGGCCTCGGCCTTTTTTCGAGCAGCCAATCGCTCGGCATTCCTTCTGCGCGCCATCTGCGAGAGGTTTTCCTTTGCCATACCCTTGAAAAAGTCGCCGAGTAGATCTCCCAAATTCGCGAAAATATCTCCGGATGAGAACTCCACTCGGCCCGAAGTGGATGGTGAGGAAACCTGGGCGAGTTTGCCAGCCTCAAACGCCGAACGGACGGCCGCGTCACCCTCTTCGGCTTCTCTAGCAAACTCTACCGCAAGCTCAACCCGTTCCCCCGAATCAGAAACCTCAAGACCAATTTGCCTAAGGCTTTTGAAATCGGGAAAGACAAGAGCCGAGAGGTGTTGATCTCCGAGTGGAATTGGGATGTTGTCCGCGGCCGAGAATGTAGTATAAGTGGGTTCGTACCGAAGAAGGATATGGGCGGCTCTTCCCTGTCTCTGCACGTTTGGATGTCCGAAATATCCGAGCGCAGTCTTGACTTCCCTAAGGACCACATCGTCAGCTGAACTCAGAATCTTCTTCAGTTTATTACCTGCAAAAGATAGAGACTAATTAAGGCAAGAAAGCCGATTAAAGCACAGGTCAACAAACATGAGATATTATGTGGCCACCTGGGTCACCCCTATGTCTGGGAATGGGGTCTAAGCGATCTTCGCCTTCGGCGAACTCCCAATTACCTTGGACATTGACCATCACATCGTCAACCCTCTTACCAGAGCTGGCAAGCATAGTCACCAAGTGATGGTCAGTAGCCTTGGCCCTGAGAAAATATCGCCCCAGCCGACCAGAAGATTTTGCCAAAGCATAGCAGTGCCGAATGGCGGGAACTCCAAGATTTAGCCCAAGGAGTCGATTCAATTCTACAACCCCCATAATGATTCGAAAGAAATTTACATTGGGTTGAGAAGGAATCAAACCCCAATACCGAAGGACGGCCCTAAGCAATGGATGTAAGGGGAAACGGACTCCACCCTCTGCGATGGATAAAAGGGGGAATACGATCGTATTCTGATCCCCCCTTTCCATATCGAGGGTACTGTCCTTTACAAGAGATAAATGGACATCATCGGGAATGGAAAAGTGTCGCCGAAATCCGGAGATGTGACCCTCGAAAAGGAGGTCTTTCAGGTGTTTCGACATTTTTACGGGGATCTAAGGATTCGCCAAAAGTAAAAATAGCAAACAGAAAGCAGGACTACAAAGAAAAGGGAAGAAGACCTACAAGGAGAAGTCGAGACGAAGGCAGACGGACAAAAGTTGTAGAAAACACGAGTCAGAGATGGGATACGCGGTGGCGGTCCAAAAATTCTCTGATAGTTCGACCAAATGTGCATCCAAAAGGACTGAGGTTCAAAATCGCAATAAATGCGAAAGACGCTTAAGTAAGGCGGGAAAGTGTAATGATGAGCGAAAAGGTATGCGCCTCGTGACGACTGTTTGGGAATACGCGAGGTGGCATGATTTGTTTTAAACTTTTCGAATTCCAAGCCAAACACGCCGATTAACTGCCGTTAATAGGGAGTTCGGGGGGCAATTGTGGGAGCCGAATATTTGGTCAATCCGAAGGGTTCGTATTTTGAGGCTGAAGATGGCCGGCTGTATCCTGAAAGAGTAAGGGGCCGAATATGATAATTGGCCGAATAGTGAGATATTCCTAGGGCCGAATATTGAGAAGGGTAATGATTGAAAAGTAGGCCCTAGTCCCGAGAATCAGAAAAATAGCAGGTATAAATATAGGAACAATGGACACGACAAGGTATGTAAGAATCATTTCACAAACTTAATATACAAGCATTCTTGAGTAGAAACTGACTTTTCCGTCGGAGTGCTAATTCCGGCAACCCCGACCGGAGTACTTGTTTCTTTACAGGTGACTAACCGAGGATCGACCGCATCTTCCAGGATCCGAAGAGTATTTCCAAACCACTTCCCCACAGAAAACTAGGCTCAAAACAACATAGAAAGATGGCAAAACAAGTATGCACAAAGAGTTCAAATGAGGTAAGTCTTATACCTTTGAAGCACAACACTAAACAACCACTCTCTTAGGCTTAAATAACCTTCCAACAGCCCAAAATAGGTTCCAAGAGGCCTCAGCTCCATGGCGGTCCAATTTGGTTAAGGGCTAGTGTGCAAATGTGTAGAGAATTCTAACTATCAAGCACAAACAAGAGGAGAGAGAGATAGAGAATTCTAGAGAGAGAGGGAGAAATTTTGTTCAAAATTATCTGACCCCTCCAAATGGGCGAGAGACCCCCCATTATATAGAAAATCAAGCTAAAGGCTTGCATTCATCCCTCCATACACGTGTATGGAGATAGCCTTCAGTGAACAACATCTAGCACAGCTGGCCAAGAAATATCTGAAAGAAGGAGAAAAATGGCCGTCAACCACCTTAACTAGCCGACTGACCACTTCAAGTGGTTGACAAGAGGAAAAAGTGGCCAACAAGGCCAAAAAGTGGTCGACAAGGCCCCTCCCCCTTCTAAGCAAGAGACAGCAAGGTTTGGCCAAAAAACAAGCACAAAACAAAAAGGGTTTAGAGGCTCAAAGACAAGGCGTTCCGCCAAGAACTTTGGGCGCTGAAAACAAGCACAAACAAGCACAATCATCGAGTGCACAAACGATGACGGCTAAGTCTTAAGGTTGGTAAAAAATGGAGTGTCTACAATTGCGCCTATTTGACAGAACTCAGAAGTCATGAAATGACGGGAGTGAATGTCAAAGCCCAGAGACGACCCATTTTTGACAAGGCCAAAGACTCAGACAAACAGGAAAACAAAACAAAGAACAGTTGCGCCCGCAGGCTGCCTACGTATCCCTTTACAAGGAATCAAACCAGCGTAGTTCTGGGGCAAGATGCAAATGTATGCGCGATGCAAAACATAACTTATAATCATGCAATGAGGGCTGTAATGAAATATCTAGATGCAAATGTTATGCAAAGAGACACTACAGCAGACTCGTACATAAACAAGTAAACATAAATGAAACCACATTTCATGCAGAAAGGATGTAAGAAAATTATGCAATCTTAACTGCATCTTACGCAGGAAAGATAAAGAACAAAACAACCCTCGGGCGCACCCAGAGGCGTGAAACAAGATTTTAACGCGTGGCACACGCAAAGAGAGAAATGGTGTGAACCTAGGGACACACTCCAAGGTTTCGAACCAAAGAGGACAATGATAACAAGTGAAACACGTCCAACTATTATGCAATCAAAACAAAGAGCGGTATGAACATTGGAGTCCGTCTTGATGCTTTTAACCAAAGCGTCCTACCGCGCCCAGCGCGAGAGGGAAAAGTGAGTGGTGCGAACACCAGAGGGTGGTATAAACATCGGGCGTACATCCCAATGTTTCTAACCAAAACAAAATGGTATAAGCATCGAAACACGTTCCAAACGCTTCTAACCGGAAGGGTGGTATAAATATCGAGCTCACAACCCAGGTGTTTCTAACCAAAACAGAGTATAAACATCGGGCACACGTCCCAATGTTTCTAACCAAAGAGGTGGTATAAGCGTCGGAACACTTTCCAAATGCTTCTAACCGGAAGGATGGTATGAACATCGAGCACATGACCCAAGTGTTTCTAACCAAAACATAGTATAAACATCAGGCACATGACCCAATGTTGCCAACCAAAGCAAGGTATAAACATCGGGCACACGACCCAAGTGTTTCTAACCAAAAACAGGAGAGAGTGGTATAAACATCGGGGCGCACAACCCAAGTGTTTCTAACCAAAACAAGGGAGTGGTATAAACATCAGGCACACAACCCAAGTGTTTCTCACCAAAACAAGGGAGTCAAAGGACATGAATGATCTTTCTTGAAGTTCCTCTGAATGAAACGTACATACAATATCGTCTGGTTGCACCAGCTTTGAATTAACCGTACATACAATATCGTTTGGTTGCACCAGCTTTGAATGAACCATACATACAATTTCGTGCCTACATAAGAAAGAAACTTGATAGGTACGATATAATAAGAATGCATGTTCTATGCAAGGCTAACAGCATGTTCTATGCTTAATGCCAAATGCATGTTCTATGCGAATATGAGAAGCGCATATTCTATGCAAGTGTGAGAAGTACATATTCTATGCAAACGTGAGAACTACATATTCTATGCTCAATAATAACAATGCATGTTTAATGCAACATCAATAGCACGTTTGATGCAAAACACCGAATAAAGAAACGCACTTCTCAACACGATTGATTCAGTTGCAACCTCTGATTTACCTCTCGGAGGAATTACAATATGTTTCAAAAAGATACACCTCATTCATGGTGGCTGACGATGAGTTACGCATCAAAGACACAGTTCAAAAATTTCACAGAGACACTTGGAGTTGAAAAGTGAACTTTTCTTGCAATTTCTCGAGATCCAAGGACACAAAATAGCCTAAAAACACATAGGGAGAACACTGGACACCTAAAGGCCACCCTGAAGCAGTGTCGGCCACTTGGAAATTCTGTCGGCCACCTAAGTGGCCGGTCAGCCACAAAAACTGGCCGATCGGCCAGTTGTGGTAAATTCGGGCCATTTCGGTCTTTTTGCATGGAGATCTTTAAAAACACATTTCCAAATCACATTTGCTCACACCCACAGTGCCAAAATTACTTGCCCTTCATCCCTAGGCACTTTTTCCTCCTAGATCCGTGCTTTACACGCGTTTTCCAATGCCCTACGCGAAGTTGATTTGCTAAAACCTTTTGATTTCCTCCGTTTTGAACCGATTGAAATTTGTTTTTGGAGTTTTTTTCCCCATTTCCGCCACTTGAGGTGTGTTTCCCTCAAGTTTGTTTTGAGTTAGGCACCTTTTCCTGGGTTTTGACCTTTTTTCCCATTTTCTCTCTCCGAGAGTTGACTTTTGGCACTTTCTACCTATTTTCCTCATTTTCGCCTACTTTCTCATCTTCTTTCCAGATAGAAAATGACGTTCCCCATGATGGAGGTTCTTCAGGAATGGAGGGAGAGCTTGAGTACATACCATTGCTGCCTAGAGTCTGACCTTTCGACCCGGAGAGGTACCGCCCCGAGGTGCATGCACGACCGCCCAGTATAGTCCGTCATTTCAGCGGATTTGCACGAGGTGCCCCAACAGATCTCCTGCTACGAGAGCCAGAGTCTCACTTGTCTCATGGTGCCTCCAAGGTATGCACTGTATTTTTACATTCTCTGCGATGTACTCTACATTTCCCGCATAGCTCGCACTTTTGCACTATATTTCTTCTGCTCATTCTGAACACAAGTAGACACCCATTTTACCTGAGGATATGGGTCCACCTCAGCGAGGGAGTGGTATATGGACCTCCCAGACGGTGTCCACCAGATCATCGATGAGGCGGGGTTTGGTTTGTTTTGCATAGGGCTGTTGCACCTCATGGCGAGCAGGACCCTTCTAAGCGCGCTAGTAGAGAGATGGTGGGATACCACAAACTCTTTCCATTTCTATACTGCGGGGGATATGACGATGACCCCATATGATTTTTCCATGTTGATGGGCCTCGAGGTAGGAGGTCGGCCGATCCCATATGATACCGATATGGGAGAGTGGGAGGCTACCTAGACCTATTTGCTAGGAGCACACCCGCCTATCTTCCGATTAGGGATGATCCGATACACCTGGTTCACAGACCACTACAGAGGGACAGCCCCAGCGACTATAGAGGAGATAGAGCAGTATGCCTGGGGTTTCCTGATGTTCCTCTTCGACACTACCTTGTTTGCCAACAGGGCGAACACAGTCGGGCTATATCTTTCGAGCGCCTTGGTGGACTTATCTCAGGTTCAGCATTATGATTAGGGCGACGCCGGCCTCGCTACCCTGTACTACTACATAAGCTCAACCTCCCATAGGAGTGGGAACATGGTGGGTGACTATTGGAGAGCCTGGGAGGTATGCTTTACTTTTATGTTTTACATTCTCTGTCGTGCTTTTTGCTTTGCACTTTCTATACACTGCACACACCGCACACTGCACACACATAGTTTTCATTCATATTTTCTATGCATTGCATTACACACTATAAACTGTACACAGACAATCTACTTTCTATTTTACATACTCTGTCGTGCTTTCTGCCTTGCACTTTCTATACACTACACGCACTGTATACTGTATACTGTACACACTGCACATTGCATTTTTTTGGACAAAGTGCACATGTTCTGCTTTCCACCTTATCTGTGTTTATCTGTATTCTAATTGTCGCCCTCTTTCCTTTTTACAACTATGGGTGTACGCCTATTTCCCGACGCTTGCTCCCAAGCCGGAGGTCGAGATGCCCCTTGGGGTACCATATTCTCATCGATACGACGGGAGGTGCCAGCCGAGGACTCGGTAGACCATCTCATTCCTCCACCAGTATTTCGATACAGTGAGGGCGGTCGAGATAACTCAAAACTCACAGTTTTTTATGCTCTCAGCTCCAGTTCATTTTACATATCTAGTGGCAACTAATCAATCTATGCACTTGCTGTCCGCAGATCATATGGTAGCCCTGGGAGATAATGCTAGAGGGTGCCAGCTTTCAGTTCGCCGGAGCTTGGGGAGCTTCCCGGCATCGGCTCGTGCTTGAGGGACCAGTAGGCTGAGCCTGGTTCCTAGGCGAGCCCTTCATGCGCCAGACGCTGGGTCTGCCGTTACAGTCGGTTCCCTTACCACCTCCGCCTTCCATGCGAGCCATAGAGAGTCTCTCCCCTTAGGAGATCATTGACTTTATGCGAGGTGGAGATGTAGACTTCTTCATTGAGGGGGCGACTATACAACTTACATCCAGACGTACCTCAAGCCTCCTTTGACAGGTATTCGTGCTCACACAGGGAGGGTAGCTAATGTCCCTTCGTCGAGCAGGGCCCGAGCAGCAGATGCCCCTTCGACGAGCAGGGTCCGAGCCGTGAGGGGCAAGGCTAGAGGGATGCCCCCTACGAAGCAGATTGTTGGATGGTCAGATCTTCCGACTGAGTTGATGGGTTGGCGGTACTCTAGAGAGCCTTATCAGATCCCGATTGAGCCTCCATTGCCTGGTCACCGATATGTCAGGACACCCGATTCACCACCAGTATGTATTATAACTTTTATTTTTCATTCTCGCTCATACACTCAGACATTCATTCATTCACTGATCATTTCAACTTGCATTTGCAGCCCTCCACAGTGTACATTGAGGGGCTACTCGAGATGTTGGCCTCATCCGAGGGCATGATCTTGAGGAGGGATTCGATACTTGGCTCCCACGGTATTCAGGTAACTCTTCAGTTTTCTTGCATTTCGCTCATCATATTTCTGCTGCTTTACTGAAACTGACATCTTAACTGAACATTTCCCCACACTACACTGATACACTGCATGTATAGATCACATCTGACACATTGCATTCACATACCATGTCTAACTTCTACATGTACTCACCCTGCACACCATACTTGCATCTGATACACATACTATGGCTAATATATTCAAATTGCCTTTTCAGGTCACACCTCTATAGATAGGACCATCAGCAATAGAAGCGGAACCATCAGCACCCCCCTCTAGCAGCAAGGAGAGATAGAGAGGTTCGGGCATGTGGCCGGGGGAGATGTTGGGAGCCTGTTATGCACGATGACGATGATGAGACTAGTGAGGACAAGGAACCAGTGAGTCCCTAGTCAGAGTCATCAGAGGGTGGAGACGACGTCAATGGCTCTGGTTCTCAGGGCGGTGGCGATGCTGAGGAAGGCTCTGAGGATGGGAGCGGAGGCAGCTGTAGACACCCCATTTTTTACCGTCCTCAAGACTTGGATGTCCTTGCAGGTGCATCCAGTGATAAGTTCGGTTGCTCGTCGAACGCTCAAAATCCGCGACGGAACGTCACAGGTTTGAACTTTCCAACCCTGCATCCATTCTATCTCATTTTTGGACCACGTTTAGGTCCTTTCAGCTTATTATTTTGGATGCACTACCGGCCAATATTGGGTACTGCCAGCCATGGACTTTGGCCTGCCGGCCATTGATGTGCCCTAGCGGCCATTAATGAGCCGTTGCCGGCCATCACTGATGGCCGGCCGGCCACTAGTGCATTAGCAGATATTTTGTGATATTTTGACAGCTGTTTACATAGATTAGCCCATCTGCTTGCACGTGGAGGGCTGGATTTCCTTGGATAGTTTTTGTATCTTCTATATATTGAAGCCATCCTCTTGCATGGAAGGGGTGACAAAATTTTTAGAGCAAAAATTATGTCTCTCTCTAGAATTCTCTCTCTCTACTTGTTTTGTGCTTAGAATTGAAATTTCTCTACATATTTTCATTAAGACCCTTAGTCAAATACCTTCATCTTGGAGCTGAGGTTCTTAGAGGTCCTATTTGAGGTCTAAAGCTTGGTTTTAGCTCAAAGATATACCTATTTTGCTGTTGTGCTTCAAGGGTAAGAACTTGTCCCTTTTAAGCTTTGTTTGGGTTAAGTGTTTGGCCATCTTTTACACTACGTTGAGGCTTGTTTTAACCTCTAAAAACCTTTGATTTTAAGGTTCTAAAATAGTGGTTTGAGTCTTGTTTAGTTAGGGGGTGGTTCCCTCCCCTTTGCTCCTTGGCTTGTAAAACTTTTTGAGCCTTCTTTCAAAGATTTTGAAAGCCCCTTTTCTTGCCCCTTCAACCACTGAATTCTAGAGGAATTTCAATGGTAGAAAGTTAGTTTTGAGGACCAAAATAGGACGGGGTGGTCCCCCCTCCTCATATCTTGTTTGCATGTATAGATGGCCTAGTATTTGAGCATGCTTTTCTACCTTTTTGTAGCCTAGTTCAAGCATGTTTTTGGTCTTACTTTAACATGTTATAACTCTGTTTTTGGTCGGTTGGAGCACCTCTTGTTTGCTTCTTATACTTGTAATGTAATTTTGCTCACTAGCCTAGCATGCCTAATGAGTTAGCCTATCATTCTAGCTTGTGTTAGCTCAACTCCAGCACATTTTTGCTACTAATTTAGCACGCTTTAGCTCTTTTCTAGGTGGTCTTGGTCATATGTGCTTTGTTTTGTATAGCTATAGTGTAAATGGCCTTTAGTAGCTTTGAGTTTTAGGACCTCTAGCATACTTTGCTTGTGACGTTTGCATGATATAGTATCATTTTGCATGTGATTTTAGAGCACATATTACTATCACACTCTCACATATCCCACTCTTTCATTGCTTTTGAGAGTTGTACTTTGTGTTTTGTTTGTGAGCCAACATGCGAGCATGCTTTTCTTGCCTTTTGTGCCTAAGTTTTAGCATGATTAGGCCACTGTTTTGAGCTGGTTTGGTCATTTGAGCATTGTATTGCATACCTCTAGTGTTGTGTCCTTCACTAGTTTCAATGCTTTTGGCTCTTAACATGTTGTGCATGAGTTGCTTGCATGTTTTAGCATTATTTGTCTTGCCATTTCAGCACTGAAATGTATGCCACCTCCCACATTTCTTCACTTTTCAATTTGTTTTGAGGTTTTGTTGGCCTTAGGTTGCATTTAAGCTTGAGATGGAGACTTATGCTCAACGGTTTTAACCCTCTTTTGGGGGCTTCTACTAACAAAAGGCATGATCTCTCTCATGTCTTAAGTCATCCTTTGGTAGACCCCTCTCTCATTAGAGGACTCTCACCTTGGACTAAACTAGTTAAAGAATGACTCGGTAATGTTGAAATGTGTAAACAAGAATTGAATAAGTAAAACATGACCAAGATAAGCATTGATGTGTTGCATTGCATTGTGTTCAATCGGACGTTATGTTGAACATAAGGTAGATTGGTCCATTTCATACTCAAAGTGATGAAATGAGCCAATCTCCATAGTCTCTATTGCCTTTGATCACTCATGACATGGTAGTGGTCTAGACTCTTGTTTTGTGCATTTATTGAAGGTGTATGTCTTGGATCTTTGGCCATCATGCATTGAAAATGCTTGATTGGTGGCTTTGGATCCAAGAAGTGCCATTCCTTTGATGTTTTGAGAAGATAAGGAAGGGTGCAGTACACACATGTCCCTGGAAAACCCTTCATTTTTCTCTGTTTTGTGCTCTGTTGCAGTATGGCAATTCAGCACACCAGTGGCCGGCAGTGCCCCATTGATGGCTGGCACTTCTTTATCTTTGGCCGGCAGTGCACATCCTTGGCCGGCAGGGGGGTCGGCAGCAAGCATCCATGGTCGGCAGGCCACTGGTGCATTCCTCAACATTGTTTTTGTTAGGTGGAGCAGAAAGCTCTAAACCAATCCTGCAAATAGAGCCTCTCAAGAGCAAACCGTAGAGCTTTTAGGGTGAAAATCGAGCGCATGCATGTTAAATTTCTTAAAGCGGAGCTGAAGCAGTGTAGTTTAATTCTTTACTTGTTAACTAGCATGGATTTGTAATTTAATTAATTAGTTGTTAATTGATTAAGTGTTGTAATAATTAAATAGCTTAGCTTAGCTAAGCTATTTGTTATTTTGTTTTGTAATAATTCGTTAACTAGAATAGTTAATTAGTTTTGTAGTGTAATAATTAGTCTAATTAGCTTAATTAGATTAGTTAGCTGGCTTAGCTTAGATTAGCTTAGCATTCATTAGGACCCTCCTTCGTGAGGGCGCAATGTTGTAATAAGTGTGTCTGCGTGTGTACATGTCTTCCAACACCGCGTCTTTGTCTCTTTTACTTAACTGTTTTCGATGGTTAATTTAGGGCATATTTCAATTAGCATACCTTATGCTTGCATGTTTGCATCATTCATTTGTCTTGCATGCACCGAGCTCGGTGCATCATTCAAACTGCATCGCAATTTCAATACACTTATTAGAATATGTGTTTAAAAAGCATGTCATCAAAGTGTTGCAAATATCTTGATTAGGTAGCCGAGCCTATCTTAAATAGCATGTTGCATGTGTTGAATTAGTCATTTAACATAGTTAGGAATCATGCATTTTTTATAACTTTTTTTTCTTTCCTAGCTTGGAGCACTAGTTAAGTTTTTACGCTTTAGCATACTTACATGTGTGTAAGTGATTGTCATCTTTCGCCTACTTGCCATGAGGCTATGTGCTTAATTGATTAACTACATGAATTCCTGTGGATGAAGGCTTTATTACTTGAATTGGAACAATTCATCAAATGTGAGTTTAAGCCCACGTGGTTGTGGGAAATCATGTTTTAATCCACTTGAGGGTGGCAAATCCGCACTTTAGCCTACTTGAGGGTAGCAACTCAAAACTATTTTCCAAAACCAAACATGAGTTGAGTTGTTCTAACTTAAGCGATTTAGTCTATACTTGTATGATGTGCGTATCACGTAGTAGAGATAGCTAAATAACCAAAATAAGAACACATGAGGTTTATAAAACAATATATCATGCTTAGTAGAGGCTGATCCTTTGATCGGGCGAGCGGGGGTGCTCATTTCAGGACCTTCCTCTCTCGTACCCAAGTTTCCGAGCCGAGGTAACTTTGGTGATGATGGACACGTGGCCTTTGGCACGAGTCATGGTTTTCTAAATTTTTCCAAAACAAAATATTTAGGTGGCGACTTTGTAATCTGTCAAAGCAGTCCAATTTTCGCATTATTTGATTTAAAATCTGCCTTTCCAAAATGATTTACCAGATTGGACTCTTTGGTGATTTATCAGTCTTACATTGCACTTTGTGAGATTAGATTCAGAATCATGACAGGAGTCCAAACTGTAGGACCAAATTCGAAGCTCTCCGAAAGGGGGGCGACGAAAAAGTTGAGCTACAACAGCTCTGGCAGGCTCCGGCTCAGATTCGGATAGTGGTGCTGATGGCGATAGCTCTGTAGAGTCTGTTCCGGTGAGGAAGAGAACGAAGACGGCTTCTAGAGCTTGAGATAGCCGGCGCTGATTCATGTGTTTTTGCTTTGTTTCTTTTCACTAGTAGTGTTAGCACATTGTACAGTTTTATGTAGTTTTATTTTCTTTAAAACTTGTACTCTTTGTAAAAGAAACAATGATTGGAATGAAAACAGCTTTTTGATGAAAACGTGTTGCATTTTATATTCTGAGCATCACATTGCACCATTTTACACCAAAAATAGGATTGATGGAAATTGAATATTTGTACATTGTATTGGCAATTCCTTAGTCAAGTAGTGAACCGACCAAAACATAACAAACGGAGTAAAACAACTCAAATAAAAAAAACTAATGCAACAACTCGACAAACAAAATAACAACTCGATAAATGAAACAAATGCAACTCGACAGGAAATAACAAAATAACTTGATAAACAAATTACGACAACTCGATACATAAATTGAAACAAACTTGGGAGCGACTCAACAAAACTACTAAAACAAAACAGCAGAATACGTCCAAAGTAGAACCAAACACAGGTTCTCAGCATTCTCAACACACAGGAAGACCAAAGGCATTCTTTTGGACACAAACAGTGGCTGTCGGCCACTTGGTGGTAATTGTCGGCCACTAAAGTGGCCGGTTGACTACCTTAACTGGCCGGTCGGCCAGTGATGCAGGAAGTCTCTAGATTATTGCCACCTGTCTTCCACTCAGTGCCTTATCTTCTACAAAATTTAGGACTTAGGACTTCGTAGTTTCTTCATTCTAGCTCTATTTTTGCTTCAAATGGAGCCATTCTTCACCGAAAAACTCTCTAATTGGATTGCGCACTTAGATGGTTCGAAAAAGTTGAATTTCTGGGGTTCAAGGATAAATGCACTATTCCCCGCTAAGTCGTACTCCACTGTGTTTTCCGTTCCTTCACGTCGCGGCTAGATGTTGGAACCTAGTTACACATGTTTTTACTTCGAGGGGCAAGAGATATGTCCCACAATCGAAGAATTCCAAATTTTGATGGAATCCTGGCGTGATGAGAAAATCCTGCCCCAGTCCCGTTTCGACCACATTTAGGCTTTAGGAAGGATGTGTGGGCTTACTTTACATGATGCCTGATCTTTGGTTCACAACAAGGAATTGGACATTCCTAGCTTGATTCATCAGTTTTCTGATGCTGGCGACCGCGGCGATCGTCTCTGGCAAAGTTTTCGGCAATATGCCCTCTGCTTGTGTATGTTGGCCCATTTTCTGCTTGCTCCTGGCTTCAGCGGGTCTAGCATTCGCTTTATCGAAGTAGCTTAAGGCTTGAAAGAGGGTAAGAGCTGCATTGGCTTAGCACTAGCTGAGACTTTAATAGACTTGGATGCTTTTCATTGTCGGGAGACAACCAAGTTCGTAGGAAGTCCATTACTCTTACAGGTAATGTTTCCAATTCCACCTCACATGTGTTTCTCACATTACTCGGTACTCAGGCTCTACTTTTCTTTCAAAACCCTTTCTCACTTTTCTCTCCACATACACCTCTCTATTCTTTAATCTCTGTTATTTTTCATCCCTCCCTAGATATGGCTCATGAACAGGTTGAAAGTAATGGACTCTTGCCCAGCATATTCAGCGCGCAGTTATTTCTTTCGCCCACGGCTAGTTGATTTCCCGAACGAAGGGTGGTGGTGCCACTGGATGTGCAACAGGTCTGCTGTTGACATTGCTTGGCGTTGCCCCTGGTTTGATCTGCCCGAGATGAGCTACAGCATGGCCCGGCAACTTGGCATTCAGTTGATTGGCCTGACACACTGTGTCTTCTATTTTTTATTCTAGTTCAAGCGTCAGTTTGGACACGACCAGATTTGCCCGGAGCAGGGGGTAGAGTACTTGGCTTCATTTCCAATCCGAGGCGCACAGCTAGCTCGATATCCTACTGCATGGAGGACAAGAGAACTTCTGGCTCCCGCTCCCAATTTCAGTTGCGCCCTTTATGGCGGATGCATAGCTTGGCTTGAAGATGAGGCACAAATTGGGCCTACTTTAGCATCTGAAGCTTCCGCAAGCTCTAGGATGGGGCGCTGGAACACCTAACTCATCAATGCCGCAAGTTTATTGCTTTGATCTGTATTCTCAAGTTTTCTTTTTGAATGTAATAAAAAGCAACTTTGATTTGTATCAAGAGGTAGAGAACTCTGTATTGAAATCAATGAAATTGAAAGTTGTGGGCACTGAAAATTTTCCTTTTGGTCCAAAAATGGTCTAAGTTGTAAAAAGATTAATTTGAACAAAATCAACTTTTATTAAAACTTTTCAAAACCATTTTCAATAAAGATCACAACCGAACACACTTGGAATCTATCCTTGAGATGCATAACCTCGAATCCAGCAAATGGAAAGTTTCCCCTTGACTGAATAGCACTGCACAGTACTGTAACCAGCTCTCATAATGAAGATCACAACCGAACTCTTAGATACAGAAAAGACAAAGATGGCCTGGCCAAGCACATGGACACAGTTGGTTTGGAAGTGTTTATGGCTGGACTTCGGATTGAAGTTGCCTATGTATCCCAAAGATGGGAATCAAGCCTTACGTAGTTCGGTGCAGGTTCAATTAGGTATTAACACTCTTCTTTTACGCTCTAACTTTTGCCAAGGCCAACCTTTTTGGGTTTTCAACCTTACAAGCTCAATTTTTCTTTTTTTCAATTTTTTGTGCTCTAACTTTTGCCTAGGTCGCCTTTCTGGGTTTTCGGCCTAGCGAGCCACTCAGGGGTAATATTTCTTCAACTTATCCATGTTGATTGGCTGGGAGAATTCAAGGCCATCCAGGTCCATAAGAATGACAACTCCACCTGACCAGATTGACTTGATGATGTAAGGGCTGGTCCAATTAGGTCTGAACTTGCCCGTCGGGTCATGGATGGGAGCTCAGTTGTCTTTGAACACCAAATCCCCTTCTTTCAAATTCTAAGACTTAACTTTCTTATTGAAAGCCCTGGCAATCCTACGTTGATAACCTTGAACATTGTAACGCCCTCAAAATTAGCCCATTAAGTATAAAACATTGACATGCATTATTAAAAGAACCATTGTATTATTTCAATCATTAGAGTATTACGAAATAAAAACATCATAATAAATGCCCTACGAGCTTACATCTTGCCAAGCCAATACTTGGACACAATTCCATGAGTACTAACTCAAATACAAATAAAGCCCTAGGCTTGAATGTTTTACATATAGTTCAACTAAAACAAATAAAATAAAACAAGTCTTCGAGTCCAAATCCTCACAAGCTAAGTCCTTGGAGGTAGTGAACCACCTGAACCTGAAAATGAAGTTCCCCTATAGGGTGAGCCACAGCCCAGTAGAAAAATACTAAACCAAGCATATGAATTAACTGAAGCAGTAACATCCGATACATGGTTAACACAGGATAATCAATTTACAAATTCGTGACACGAATGTCTACATTGCCTATGACACATTGTCTATGGCATAATTCACCTTCCATTTATGGCTCAGAACCTGGCCAATTAACTCAATTGGGGTTTTAACTTTTATTAACAATACTTCCAATTCAACAGGAATAACAATTCAAGTTAAACCTAACATAACGAATACACATGTTGGTATTGTATCAATCACAATCAAATTCACTTCCAAACTTCCCAACTGATACACATTTTGGTGATGTATGATATCAACAACAAATAGAAATATTTCTATTATCAATAAGCACACACATAAGTGATGCTACTGGAGTCCATCCCCTATCTCCTCCCAACAAATCCGGTTTAGAGGTACATCCCCTATCTTCTCCTAAACCGTGGAGTTCATCCCCTATCTCCTCCAAACAAAATGTATATGCAATGTAATACACACTTGCCATATACAACACATAATCAATACACGAATGTTCTGTATTAATTCAACAGTCAAAAATAAATGACTTAATTTCAGTTATACCTAAGCCACATGCAAGGTTTACAACAATCACGACTATCCTCCACCGATAGTCCAAAACAGTTATCTCTAAACAGAAATTAAATGTACAACACATATAATCTCAATTTCACATATGAGTGGTTAAATTACCCAATTACATCATTAATCTCATATTCCCCCAATTTCATGAATTAAACCCAAATTCCACATTCTTCCGCTAAATTAATTATACAAATTAATCTATGCCAAAACCTAGGGTTTCTCCCAAAATTACCAATGTAATGACCCCAAAAGTCGTCCTTATTTAATTAGGGGTTAATGTGTTTTAATTCAACCATATCCATTGGAATTGAGAATGTTTTTATCTATTTTGGGGTATTGATTGAGGTAGTGGTGTGATGGTAAAGTAAGATTGGACCAAAAACTTTAATTCGAATAATTCGCCTACGATAAGCCATCACTCTTTTACCCTTTTCTTTTTCCACACTTTGAATTTAGATGTGAGGCTAGAACCATTGGAAAGATTATTTTCGGGGCTTCAATGTGGACACAAGAATGACCTAAAACGGAGTCCGAATGAGAGAGTTACGCATGTTTGAAGTTTTCATATCTGTGCTGGAAGCAAGACCGCACGTGCGGGAAATGTGGCGCACGTGCGGCGATGTGCGGGCAGCAGCTCAAAAACGAGTTTTTGGACCATTTCTTCCATTTTTCTTTTCCTCTCTTCTTCTCCCCTCTTCCATGTTCGAAACCTTAGCTTCCAAAACCTTGATTTTCTTCACTTTTCTCCACAAATCCACCATGGATCTTGCATCAAGGATGGAGAACAAGAAAGGGGCAACTTTTTCAACCGATTGAAATTCGAATTTGTGGAGGATTCTTCTCAAAGCTTTCTTTTCTTGCTTGAATTTTGGGGTAGGAGTCCTTATTCCCTTTCAATATTTCATTCATTGATGGATTTATGGTATTTTGAGTATGGATTTATGGTATTTTGAGTATATAAACAAAATCTATAGTTTGAACATATTATGTCCAACTTGAAATTGGGGAATTTCGGGTTTCTAATGTTGGTGATGTAATTGCTAGGTTAAGGTGATGGATTATGAACTTTAGACTTGTAATCAATGAGGAATTGGAACAAAAAAATATATGGATTAAGAAATTTGGATTTTTCTTGAAATTTCTAGGTTTTTCTTGAAACCCTAGGTTGATTAAAGATGATAACTAATGAATTGGCCGAAATTGAAGGTAGAATAATGAAATAGAGATATTGAATTGTATATGTACAAGTTTAATTGGAATTTGGAAATGTTTGAAAATTATGTTTAAAATTTGCGAATGAATTATGTTATGAACATTGTGATTCATGCTTTAATGTAAAGGAAAAATTGGGGAAATAATTTATTAAGGATATGAATGACATGAACTCGATTGTGGAATGTGAAAATAGAATTTAAGAATTCCTCTTGAATTATGTTGAATTATATTTAATGATGTTGAGTTGAATCATGTTACTTATGTTGAATTGTAGTGATTATGTGAGATAGTATTGACTATGTTGACTTTGATTTTTGTGACCTAGAATGTGGAGTTTTCCAAAAGGGGTTAATCCCAAATTATTTTGCTAAACACTTGTGGGCTTGCTTAGTTATTAAAATCAAGAGAATGATTTATTTTTAGAAAAATGTGGAAGGTGTCCATACAATTCCTTCATATCTTGAAATCGAAGTGATTGATTATGAATTCCATATTGTGCTTGCAAGAATGGTAATCTTCTATTTCTATATATAGATATATTGAGATGGAGGAAATTGTGGTATAACGGATGGATAATGGTAGGCTTGTGAAGAATAATGAAGGAAGGAAAAAGAACTAATGACTAAGTTATATATGTGTACAGGGCACACTTCAGGAGGGCCAGCACTCCGTTGTAGCACTGTGAGTAGTAGTACAGAAATGTACATCTTATTATCGTTGATAATTATTGTCACTAACACTCTGTTCTTTGTAAGTGTTATCAACGTTTATGACAAGTGAAAATCAACATGAACTTCCATGAATATGGAAAGATTTGCATAAGTCGGTATGACTTTGGAACCCTTTTGTTCTGTCAATAACAAGTATTAACTCTCTGTTATTTATCAGCATGTTACGTTCTTCTGAAATAATAAATGGAGCTTATGTTCATTCTTGAACAATGATATTTGTATGAGTCCAAGATTATCTTGTTGTGTTAAGACATGAAAACAAAGGTTTAATATCATTATGTAACCCACGTTAGAATGTAAACCGTTCTGTCTTTGCAAAGTGTATTACGATGACATGATATAACAAGAAATGCTCTATGTTCTGATATGTTACGTTTTCAATTAATGATTGGAGGAGAGACTGGAGGAGTTCTAAGAGTTGTTCTTTTGGGCATAGGCATTGTGGGTATGTGAGGAAAACATTCTTGGCATGAAAACGGAAAGAGGCTAGACAAGGCATTATTTAGCTTATTTAGTGATTAACACTTAACTTACACTGGTGTGAATGGTGTTAGTCGAGGCTTTATATAGGGGGAGGTCACACCAGGGGGGGGGGGCGCTATATTAAAATATTACTAGCGCGCCCCCTGTTGAAATTGTACCCGATAGGCAATTTCAACCGTCGATGGACGTACGGATGGTGACGTGTAAGGCTGAGATTAAATCCGTACTCACCCCAAATAGTAATCACTGTTTGGGGTGACTTGGCGTGAGTAGACGTGGCCATATCCTGTCCACCCACGTGTCACGATCGTGGTGGCTTTGCTTGGAGACAAAGCAAAGGTGCACAGAATCCCGCGTGAATGAACAGTAATGGGCGGGAATTCAAATTTCAAATTTCGAATCTCCGTATGACAACTGTCTATATATCTGGGTCCAGCCTCAGATATTTGTTGGTGGAGAGAGATATGAGAGATATGCTTTTGCAGTTTGAGAGTTATTACACTGAGGTGATTTTCTGGTACCTTGTTTCGTCCCTCCTTTTCTTTCTGCCATTTTTGTCGATTTATTTGGTATACAATGTTGTACTCCTTAGAAGAGTATCCCGAGAATTACGGGCAGTTCACTCAAATGTGTGTAGATCGCTTTTTGACGTGGCAACTAGGACTGTGGGAGAGAGCCGGCGGAGAGCTCCACTAAAGTTTGTTCCGGTGTACGAAGAGCAGATGGCAAAAATATCAAAGCTAAGGTGTCTGAACAGAAGGGTTAGCAGAGGTAACAGATCCTGTAGAAGTGTTCGTATAAAAGATTTGGAGTTATTTATAAAAAATGGAAGGAATAGGAAGCAGCCATTACCGGACCCCCCTTGCGTACCGGAGGTCAAGGACACCGGCGGCCAGTGGATATAGGCGTAGTTACCGTAGTCGTGCACCTTTTAAGACCCAGTATGTTCGCAGACGTTACGTTCGTAATATTCCCGATTTATTAAGAAGACTAAGAGGAGTAAGGAAATTCTGACTATACGATGAACAATTAAGGACGTTAAGTTTGATAATAAAGGCGTGAGATTACTTAATGGTATTGAGTTGGGTAATAAGAGATCTGACCGTCAATCAGACAAGATCGTGGTTAAGGGTATCAAATTTATTGGTAATGTTCAATTGGGACAAGATGCTAAGGACGAAGCTATGGTCCACCATGTGTTATTTTTTGTCATCGATAATAGTCCGTGATTCCCCCTACACGACAAGATATTTATTGAGTTGGCGGGTAATCACGAGACTGATTGTTGATCTGACCCGGTCGACGGTTTCGGATGCTAAAGAAAATGAGGTTCAAGCTCGTTGGTGGCAAGGACAAAGAGTACGTTCGTCACGGGATAGAAGTTGTGGACCGATTCTTCCCAGTTGATGTTTGGACAGACTACAAAGATACGCTGTTGGGAAATGTTGGAAGTATTCAAAAGGGTGCCATATATTTAGTGGCTGCTACTGTTAGTGGAAAGGAATGCAAAATTACTTTAAGGAGTCAAATGTACTTTAAAACTGTTTAGAATTGTAATTTGATGTATTTTTATTTCTAATGTTCAGGTTAATGGAGGTGGACGATATAAAAACTGGGGTTGTTGAAGGTGTTTCAACAAGTGATTTTAGTTGTATTGAACTTGCGTTGCCTAATTTATTTTCTCAATTGAGGTTAAGATACAAACAAAAAAGTATTAAGGTTGATAAAATATTGATAAAATATTCCCCCCTTTGCGCACCCAATGCCAGTGGGTTGGTCAGAGTAAATGTTTATGATCGGAGGTTAGATGGTAATGACAGTTTACAGGCGTGGTTTATTTTCCCAGTAGATTGTCAATGCGAGTTAGTCTATTATGGGAAAGGTTATTGTTCAATTAACGACAAACAGGTGCCATGGACGGTGAAGTATCGACTTGAAAATTCAAATATTAAAAGGGGGGTTACGTATTGTAAAATGAAGGGGTATCTAAAGTATTCTACGAGTGACATGCCAGAAGATTCGCAGATGAGGGCCCCCTCTATTGTTGTGTTATCTAAAAAATATACTAATGATAATGTTGATGTTTGGCATTGTCCTCCAACGAAGGCCATTCCGATTCTGACAAGGACTAAGTCTGTTGGTTTACCGGAGAGGCGAAGAGATTTGTTGTTAGGAGGTTTTGGGGAAAGTGGTTCAGCTATTCATGAATGCAGCGGTCGTCTGAGTTTGTCAGAGATTGATGTACGCAGAGGTTGTGATGACACTATTGATGTTGATCCTGGTCCGTCGATTTCAGAGGTCGGTGTTAGCAAATAGGAAGCTGATCGCAGAGGATCAGTTGTTATGGATCCAGCAGAATTTTCTAATGTTTTACGAAATGTAATCATCAGTGTAAAAAATAGTGATGTGACTCAAGATGTCATAGTTGATGATAAGGGAAATGTAGTAAGTAAATAAAACTTTGAGCGGTTTTATAAATAAATTTAATAAAATTTTTCATTAATGATGACAGTGGTTACATTAACATCAAACCATTCTCTCATTTTTGGGGACATTGCATCTAACCAACTACTGTCCCCATTTGTTAATAAAATACAAGGAATTCCTCCTCTAAAAGTGAGATCTGGTTGGAACTTAACAAATACATGAAAATCTCTCTGGCATCCTACTAAATTCTTCATTAATTCTGTAGGGACTGTCGAGTATTTGATGTCGTCTATGACGCTGTAGACGGCGTCTTGGTCGTAGTCCTTGAAGCTTATTCTTCCGGAGAAGTAATTGTGTCGTCCGAGGCTTCTGGCCCAGGCGGTTTTGCCTGTTCTTGAGGGTCCTTCGAGGTAGAGGGAGATTGGGCGGATGGGCCTCTGCTCTGGTTCCTGTTATCAGAGGAGGAGGAGAGTTCTTCGTCAGTATATAAATTATTGATTTTGTTTTTGTGTATCCCTAATCTAAGGAAATCGTCTTCCCTCCAAACGGAGAGGCAACAATTTTGACATAACTCGTACTTAACGAAATCTCGACTTACAAACAAAATATTATTTTCTGCCCATTTTTTTACTTCTTCATTTAAGAAAGGAAATGAATTAAAAGGACAAGTATATGGGGGCCTCTCTCTTTTGTAGTGATCTCTGGAAAATGTTTTTAATTGGGGGAATTTTGTGACGTAATCGGTGGGACATCTTTCTTTACAGAGAGCAAAGAATTGTTCCTCCGTTTCTGCTTCGCCAAGTATTCCCCTCCAGAGTTCGTCTCTGTTTTTCGATGGACTTCTCCCCTTAGATGAAAATTCTCCCCATTCGACGAACTCGCCGTCTTTCTGTATATACTGTCGACTTGCTGTTGGCGAGTGGAGTTTTTCTATATTCGGATGGTATATCCTCCCATTGGTTGCAGTGAGATCAAAAAATCTCGGGTTGGAGGTTTGGATCTTCTTCGTGCATTGAACCATGGCATGAAGGTGAGGGTTTCCATCTTCATGGAGCTCCCTTGCGACAAGTATGTAGTATGGCTGAAAGGCTAGTTGGAGGAGAGACTGGAGGAGTTCTAAGAGTTGTTCTTTTGGGCATGGGCATTGTGGGTATGTGAGGAAAACATTCTTGGCATGAAAACGGAAAGAGGCTAGGCGAGGCATTATTTAGCTTATTTAGTGATTAACGCTTAACTTACACTGGTGTGAATGGTGTTAGTCGAGGCTTTATATAGGGGTAGGTCACACCGGGGGGGGGGGGGCGCTATATTATAATATTACTAGCGCGCGCCCTGTTGAAATTGTACCCGATAGGCAATTTCAACCGTCGATGGACGTACGGATGGTGACGTGTAAGGCTGAGATTAAATCCGTACTCACCCCAAATAGTAATCACTGTTTGGGGTGACTTGGGGTGAGTAGACGTGGCCATATCCTGTCCACCCACGTGTCACGATCGTGGTGGCTTTGCTTGGAGACAAAGCAAAGGTGCACAGAATCCCGCGTGAATGAACAGTAATGGGCGGGAATTCAAATTTCAAATTTCGAATCTCCGTATGACAAGCGTCTATATATCTGGGTCGACCTCGGATATTTGTTGGTGGAGAGAGATATGAGAGATATGCTTTTGCGCTTGAGAGTTATTACATCGAGGTGATTTTTACGGTACCTTGTTTCGTCCCTCCTTTTCTTTCTGCCATTTTTGTCGATTTATTTGGTATACAATGTTGTACTCCTTAGAAGAGTATCCCGAGAATTACGGGCAGTTCACTCAAATGTGTGTAGATCGCTTTTTGACGTGGCAACTAGGACTGTGGGAGAGAGCCGGCGGAGAGCTCCACTGAAGTTTGTTCCGGTGTACGAAGAGCAGATGGCAAAAATATCAAAGCTAAGGTGTCTGAACAGAAGGGTTAGCAGAGGTAACAGATCCTTGTAGAAGTGTTCGTATAAAATATTTGGAGTTATTTATAAAAAATGGAAGGAATAGGAAGCAGCCATTACCGGACCCCCCTTGCTTACCGGAGGTCAAGGACATCAGCGGCCAGTGGATATAGGCGTAGTTACCGTAGTCGTGCACCTTTTAAGACCCAGTATGTTCGCAGACGTTACGTTCAGAATATTCCCCGATTTATTAAGAAGACTAAGAGGGGAGTAAGGAAATTACAGCTATACGATGAACAATTAAGGGACGTTAAGTTTGATAATAAAGGCGTGGCGAGATTACTTAATGGTATTGAGTTGGGTAATAAGAGATCTGACCGTCAATCAGACAAGATCGTGGTTAAGGGTATCAAATTCATTGGTAATGTTCAATTGGGACAAGATGCTAAGGACGAAGCTGTGGTCCACCACGTGTTGTTTTTTGTCATCAGTGATAATAGTCCGTCAGATTCCGTCCCTACACCTGACAAGATATTTATTGGAGTTGGCGAGGGTAATCCTGAGACCTGGATTGTTGATCCTGACCAGTCTGACCGGTTTCGGATGCTAAAGAAAATGAGGTTCAAGCTCGTTGGTGGCAAGGACAAAGAGTACGTTCGTCACGGGATAGAAGTTGTGGACCGGTTCTTCCCAGTTGATGTTTGGACGGACTACAAAGATACGCTGTTGGGAAATGTTGGAAGCATTCAAAAGGGTGCCATATATTTAGTGGCTGCTACTGTTAGTGGAAAGGAATGCAAAATTACTTTAAGGAGTCAAATGTACTTTAAAACTGTTTAGAATTGTAATTTGATGTATTTTTATTTCTAATGTTCAGGTTAATGGAGGTGGACGATATAAAAACTGGGGTTGTTGAAGGTGTTTCAGCAAGTGATTTCAGTTGTATTGAACTTGCGTTGCCTAATTTATTTTCTCAATTGAGGTTAAGATACAAACAAAAAAGTATTAAGGTTGATAAAATATTGATAAAATATTCCCCTTTCGGACCCAATGCCGGTGGGTTGGTCGAGTAAATGTTTATGATCGGAGGTTAGATGGTAATGAGTTCTGAGCGTGGTTTATTTTCCCGATGGATTGTCAATGCGAGTTAGTCTATTATGGGAATGGTTATTGTTCAATTAACGACAAGCAGGTGCCATGGATGGTGAAAGTATCGACTTGAAAATTCCAATATTAAAAGGGGGTTACGTATTGTAAAATGAAGGGTATCTAAAGTATTCTCTGAGTGACATGCGTAAGATTCGCAGATGAGGGCCCCTCTATTGTTGTGTTATCTAAAAATATACTAATGATAATGTTGATGTTTGGCATTGTCCTCCAACGAAGGCCATTCCGATTGACAAGGACTAAGTCTGTTGGTTTCTGGGAGGCGAAGAGATTTGTTGTTAGGAGGTTTTGGGGAAAGTGGTTCACTATTCATGAACGCAATGGCTCTCGAGTTTGTCGTGAGATTGATGTACGCAGAGGTTGTGATGACACTATTGATGTTGATCCTGGTCCGTCGATTTCAGAGGTCGGTGTTAGCAAAGAGGAAGCTGATCGCAGAGGATCAGTTGTTATGGATCCAGCAGAATTTTCTAATGTTTTACGAAATGTAATCATCAGTGTAAAAAATAGTGATGTGACTCAAGATGTCATAGTTGATGATAAGGGAAATGTAGTAAGTAAATAAAACTTTGAGTGGTTTTATAAATAAATTTAATAAAATTTTTCATTAATGATGACAGTGGTTACATTAACATCAAACTATTCTCTCATTTTTGGGGACATTGCATCTAACCAACTACTGTCCGCATTTGTTAATAAAATACAAGGAATTCCTCCTCTAATAGTGAGATCTGGTTGGAACTTAACAAATACATGAAAATCTCTCTGGCATCCTACTAAATTCTTCATTAATTCTGTAGGGACTGTCGAGTATTTGATGTCGTCTATGACGTTGTAGACGGCGTCTTGGTCGTAGTCCTTGAAGCTTATTCTGCCGGAGAAGTAATTGTGTCGTCAGGGCTTACGGCCGGCGGTTTTACTGTTCTTGAGGGTCCTTCGAGGTAGAGGAGATTAGGCGGATGGGCCTCTGCTCGTTCTGTTATCAGAGGAGGAGGAGAGTTCTTCGTCAGTATATAAATTATTGATTTTGTTTTTGTGTATCCCTAATCTAAGGAAATCGTCTTCCCTCCAAACGGAGAGGCAACAATTTTGACATAACTCGTACTTAACGAAATCTCGACTTACAAACAAAATATTATTTTCTGCCCATTTTTTTACTTCTTCATTTAAGAAAGGAAATGAATTAAAAGGACTAGTATATGGGGGCCTCTCTCTTTTGTAGTGATCTCTGGAAAATGTTTTTAATTGGGGGAATTTTGTGACGTAATCGGTGGGACATCTTTCTTTACAGAGAGCAAAGAATTGTTCCTCCATTTCTGCTTCGCCAAGTATTCCCCTCCAGAGTTCGTCTCTGTTTTTCGATGGACTTCTCCCCTTAGATGAAAATTCTCCCCATTCGACGAACTCGCCGTCTTTCTGTATATACTGTCGACTTGCTGTTGGCGAGTGGAGTTTTTCTATATTCGGATGGTATATCCTCCCATTGGTTGCAGTGAGATAAAAAAATCTTGGGTTGGAGGTTTGGATCTTCTTCGTGCATTGAACCATGGCATGAAGGTGAGGGTTTCCATCTTCATGGAGCTCCCTTGCGACAAGTATGTAGTATGGCTGAAAGGCTAGTTGGAGGAGAGACTGGAGGAGTTCTAAGAGTTGTTCTTTTGGGCATGGGCATTGTGGGTATGTGAGGAAAACATTCTTGCCATGAAAACGGAAAGAGACTAGGCGAGGCATTATTTAGCTTATTTAGTGATTAACACTTAACTTACACTGGTGTGAATGGTGTTAGTCGAGGCTTTATATAGGGGGAGGTCACACCGGGGGGGGGGGGGGGGGGCGCCATATTATAATATTACTAGCGCGCCCCCTGTTGAAATTGTACCCGATAGGCAATTTCAACCGTCGATGGACGTACAGATGGTGACGTGTAAGGCTGAGATTAAATCCGTACTCACCCCAAATAGTAATCACTGTTTGGGGTGACTTGGGGTGAGTAGACGTGGCCATATCCTGTCCACCCACGTGTCACGATCGTGGTGGCTTTGCTTGGAGACAAAGCAAAGGTGCCGTAATCCGCGTGAATGAACAGTAATGGGCGGGAATTCAAATTTCAAATTTCGAATCTCCGTATGACAGCTGTCTATATATCTGGGTCCAGCCTCAGATATTTGTTGGCGGAGAGAGATATAAGAGATATGCTTTTGCAGTTTGAGAGTTATTACACTGAGGTAATTTTCTGGTACCTTGTTTCGTCCCTCCTTTTCTTTCTGCCATTTTTGTCGATTTATTTGGTATACAATGTTGTACTCCTTAGAAGAGTATCCCGAGAATTACGGGCAGTTCACTCAAATGTGTGTAGATCGCTTTTTGACGTGGCAACTAGGACTGTGGGAAGAGAGCGGAGAGCTCCGGTGAAGTTTGTTCCGTGTCTGAAGCGAGAGGGCAAAATATCAAAAGCTAAGGTGTCGAGCAGAAGGGTTAGCAGAGGTATGAGATCTGTAGAAGTGTTCTTATAAAAGATTTGGAGTTATTTATAAAAAATGGAAGGAATAAGGAAGCGACCATTCTGGGACCCCCTTGCTTCTGGGAGGTCAAGGACACCGGACCGTGGATATAGGCGTAGTTACCGTAGTCGTGCACCTTTTAAGACCCAGTATGTTCGCAGACGTTACGTTCAGAATATTCCCCGATTTATTAAGAAGACTAAGAGGGGAGTAAGGAAATTACAGCTATATGATGAACAATTAAGGGACGTTAAGTTTGATAATAAAGGCGTGGCGAGATTACTTAATGGTATTGAGTTGGGTAATAAGAGATCTGACCGTCAATCAGACAAGATCGTGGTTAAGGGTATCAAATTCATTGGTAATGTTCAATTGGGACAAGATGCAAAGGACGAAGCTGTGGTCCACCACGTGTTGTTTTTTGTCATCAGTGATAATAGTCCGTCAGATTCCGTCCCTACACCTGACAAGATATTTATTGGAGTTGGCGAGGGTAATCCTGAGACCTGGATTGTTGATCCTGACCAGTCTGACCGGTTTCGGATGCTATAGCGCGCCCCCCCCCCCCCCGGTGTGACCTCCCCCTATATAAAGCCTCGACTAACACCATTCACACTAGTGAACTAGGGATACACAAAAGCAAAATCAATAATTTATATACTGACGAAGAACTCTCCTCCTCCTCTGATAACAGGAACCAGAGCAGAGGCCCATCCGCCCAATCTCCCTCTACCTCGAAGGACCCTCAAGAACAGGCAAAACCGCCTGGGCCAGAAGCCTCGGACGACACAATTACTTCTCCGGCAGAATAAGCTTCAAGGACTACGACCAAGACGCCGTCTACAACGTCATAAACGACATCAAATACTCGACAGTCCCTACAGAATTAATGAAGAATTTAGTAGGATGCCAGAGAGATTTTCATGTATTTGTTAAGTTCCAACCAGATCTCACTATTAGAGGAGGAATTCCTTGTATTTTATTAACAAATGGGGACAGTAGTTGGTTAGATGCAATGTCCCCAAAAATGAGAGAATGGTTTGATGTTAATGTAACCACTGTCATCATTAATGAAAAATTTTATTAAATTTATTTATAAAACCGCTCAAAGTTTTATTTACTTACTACATTTCCCTTATCATCAACTATGACATCTTGAGTCACATCACTATTTTTTACACTGATGATTACATTCCGTAAAACATTAGAAAATTCTGCTGGAGCCATAACAACTGATCATCTGCGATCAGCTTCCTCTTTGCTAACACCGACCTCTGAAATCGACGGACCAGGATCAACATCAATAGTGTCATCACAACCTCTGCGTACATCAATCTCTGACAAACTCAGACGACCGCTGCGTTCATGAATAGCTGAACCACTTTCCCCAAAACCTCCTAACAACAAATCTCTTCGCCTCCCCGGTAAACCAACAGACTTAGTCCTTGTCAGAATCGGAATGGCCTTCGTTGGAGGACAATGCCAAACATCAACATTATCATTAGTATATTTTTTAGATAACACAACAATAGAGGGGGCCCTCATCTGCGAATCTTCTGGCATGTCACTCGTAGAATACTTTAGATACCCCTTCATTTTACAATACGTAACCCCCCTTTTAATATTGGAATTTTCAAGTCGATACTTCACCATCCATGGCACCTGTTTGTCGTTAATTGAACAATAACCATTCCCATAATAGACTAACTCGCATTGACAATCTACTGGGAAAATAAACCACGCCTGTAAACTGTCATTACCATCTAACCTCCGATCATAAACATTTACTCTGACCAACCCACTTGGCATTAAAAGAAAGGGGAATATTTTATCAATATTTTATCAACCTTAATACTTTTTGTTTGTATCTTAATCTCAATTGAGAAAATAAATTAGGCAACGCAAGTTCAATACAATCAAATCACTTGTCAAACACCTTCAACAACCCCGCTTTTTATATCGCCCACCTCCATTAACTAACATTAGAAATAAAAATACATCAAATTACAATTCTAAAGCTTTTAAAGTACATTTGACTCCTTAAAGTAATTTTGCATTCCTTTCCACTAACAAGAGTACCACTAAATATATGGCACCCTTTTGAATACTTCCAACATTTCCCAACAGATCTTTGTAGTCCGTCAAACATCAATCGAAGAACCGGTCCACAACTTCTATCCGTGATTTAACGTACTCTTTGTCCTTGCCACCAACGAGCTTGAACCTCATTTTCTTTAGCATCCAAAACCGGTCAGATTGGTCAGGATCAACAATCCAGGTCTCAGGATTACCCTCGCCAACTCCAATAAATATCTTGTCAGGTGTAGGGACGGAATCTGACGGACTATTATCACTGATGACAAAAAACAACACGTGGTGGACCACAGCTTCGTCCTTAGCATCTTGTCCCAATTGAACATTACCAATGAATTTGATACCCTTAACCACGATCTTGTCTGATTGACGGTCAGATCTCTTATTACCCAACTCAATACCATTAAGTAATCTCGCCACGCCTTTATTATCAAACTTAACGTCTCTTAATTGTTCATCGTATAGCTGTAATTTCCTTACTCCCCTCTTAGTCTTCTTAATAAATCGGGGAATATTCTGAACGTACCGTCTGCGAACATACTGGGTCTTAAAAGGTGCACGACTACGGTAACTACGCCTATATCCACTGGCCGCCGGTGTCCTTGACCTCCGGTACGCAAGGGGATCCGGTAATGGCTGCTTCCTATTCCTTCCATTTTTTATAAATAACTCCAAATCTTTTATACGAACACTTCTACAGGATCTGTTACCTCTGCTAACCCTTCTGTTCAGACACCTTAGCTTTGATATTTTTGCCCTCTGCTCTTCGTACACCGGAACAAACTTCACCGGAGCTCTCCGCCGGCTCTCTTCCCACAGTCCTAGTTGCCACGTCAAAAAGCGATCTACACACATTTGAGTGAACTGCCCGTAATTCTCGGGATACTCTTCTAAGGAGTACAACATTGTATACCAAATAAATCGACAAAAATGGCAGAAAGAAAAGGAGGACGAAACAAGGTACCGTAAAATCACCTCGGTAATAACTCTCAAACTGCAAAAGCATATCTCTTATATCTCTCTCCGCCAACAAATATCTGAGGCTGGACCCAGATATATAGACAGCTGTCATACGGAGATTCGAAATTTGAAATTTGAATTCCCGCCCATTACTGTTCATTCACGCGGGATTCTGTGCACCTTTGCTTTGTCTCCAAGCAAAGCCACCACGATCGTGACACGTGGGTGGACAGGATATGGCCACGTCTACTCACCCCAAGTCACCCAAAACAGTGATTACTATTTGGGGTGAGTACGGATTTAATCTCAGCCTTACACGTCACCATCCGTACGTCCATCGACGGTTGAAATTGCCTATCGGGTACAATTTCAACAGGGGGCGCGCTAGTAATATTATAATATAGCGCCCCCCCCCCCCTGGTGTGACCTCTCCCTATATAAAGCCTCGACTAACACCATTCACACCAGTGTAAGTTAAGTGTTAATCACTAAATAAGCTAAATAATGCCTCGCCTAGCCTCTTTCCGTTTTCATGCCAAGAATGTTTTCCTCACATACCCACAATGCCCATGCCCAAAAGAACAACTCTTAGAACTCCTCCAGTCTCTCCTCCAACTAGCCTTTCAGCCATACTACATACTTGTCGCAAGGGAGCTCCATGAAGATGGAAACCGTCAGCTTCATGCCATGGTTCAATGCACGAAGAAGATCCAAACCTCCAACCTGAGATTTTTTGATCTCACTGCAACCAATGGGAGGATATACCATCCGAATATAGAAAAACTCCACTCGCCAACAGCAAGTTGACAGTATATACAGAAAGACGGCGAGTTCGTCGAATGGGGAGAATTTTCATCTAAGGGGAGAAGTCCATCGAAAAACAGAGACGAACTCTGGAGGGGAATACTTGGCGAAGCAGAAATGGAGGAACAATTCTTTGCTCTCTGTAAAGAAAGATGTCCCACCGATTACGTCACAAAATTCCCCCAATTAAAAACATTTTCCAGAGATCACTACAAAAGAGAGAGGCCCCCATATACTAGTCCTTTTAATTCATTTCCTTTCTTAAATGAAGAAGTAAAAAAATGGGCAGAAAATAATATTTTGTTTGTAAGTCGAGATTTCGTTAAGTACGAGTTATGTCAAAATTGTTGCCTCTCCGTTTGGAGGGAAGACGATTTCCTTAGATTAGGGATACACAAAAACAAAATCAATAATTTATATCTCGACGAAGAACTCCTCCTCCTCTCGATAACAGAACTGAGCAGAGGCCCATCCGCCCAATCTCCCTCTACCTCGAAGGACCCTCAAGAACAGGCAAAACCGCCTGGGCCAAAAGCCTCGGACGACACAATTACTTCTCCGGCAGAATAAGCTTCAAGGACTACGACCAAGACGCCGTCTACAACGTCATAGACGACATCAAATACTCGACAGTCCCTACAGAATTAATGAAGAATTTAGTAGGATGCCAGAGAGATTTTCATGTATTTGTTAAGTTCCAACCAGATCTCAGTATTAGAGGAGGAATTCCTTGTATTTTATTAACAAATGGGGACAGTAGTTGGTTAGATGCAATGTCCCCAAAAATGAGAGAATGGTTTGATGTTAATGTAACCACTGTCATCATTAATGAAAAATTTTATTAAATTTATTTATAAAAGGTACAATTTCAACAGTGGGCGCGCTAGTAATATTATAATATAGCACCCCCCCCCCCCCCCCCCCGCGTCCATAAATGTAAAGTATTCATGACATCCGTAGCACACGGCCCTTACCCGGGGGTAATAATACCGTGATTCAAATAAGTAAGTTACAAGTTTACGTATGTTCTAAGTCTAAGTCTGTTACAAGTTTACGTATGCTATAAGTCAAGAATGTTACAAGCTCAAGAATGTTACAAGTTTAAGTAAGGTGACAAGTACAAGTATATACAAGTTTAAGCATGTTACAAATTTTCAAGTCTAAGTATATTATAAATTCATGTATGTTACAAATCCGAGTATGTTATAAGATTAAATATGATACAAGTTTACGTATGTTACCAGTTTATGTATGTACATGTTCAAGTATGCTACAAGTTCACAATGTTGGGGGATTCCTTTTATGGAATGAACAAACAAATACTTATTATTGATTTGTTAGCACTATTACAGTGCCAAGTATAAGCAAGTATAGCAAGTATGAATTCTGATTTCTATTTATGAATCAAGCATAATGCATATGTATGAATTTATTTCTGGGGTATGACATTACATGTATGGTTTGGTCTGTAAGACCTAATGATTATTGGTATGGAAGAAAGTGCTACTTGGAACTAAGTGCTACATGGTGAGCCACCGCTAGAGTCCAAGTGAGACACCTCTTGAGTCCATACATATGTGAAAGTTATGAGGCTTATAGTCATCCGTATAAGTTGTTATGAAATGAAACAAAGTGCTACACAGAACTAAGTACTACATTGTGAGTTACCTCTAGAGTTCGTGTGAGACACCTCTTGGGTTCATATATGCATGTCCAAGGGCTTCAAGCCAACTTTTCAAGGGCCTTACTGCCATATGTTACAAGGGCTTTACGCCACATGTTTCAAGGGCCTTAGTGCCATATGTTACAAGGGCTTATGCCACAAGTTTCAAGGGCTTTAATGCCAATATGTTTCAAGGGCTTTAATGCCAATATGTTTCAAGGGCTTTATGCCATTCTGACAAGGGCTTCATGCCATGTATGCAAGGGCTATATGCCATTATGTTTAAAAGCTTAATGTTAATGTGTTCAAGGGATTAAAACCTAAGGTCATTTGAAATGAAAACAGGAACAGATTAACTACATGATCTTCGCATTTATTCATGCATTGTTATGTATTATGTTTAAATTGTGCATTTATGTATCATACTATTCACTGAGCTTGGCTCACCATATGTTATGTCTGTTTCTGTAGGTAGCCAACCGAGTGGTCAGTCCTAAGCCATGACGCTTGTCCTCTTGGGTCAACCTTTCCATGTCCAAGCCTAAGAGAAGCTGCTCTTATTTTCATGAAGTTTTGACAAACTTTGGTTTTGCACTCTAGTTGTTGGCCTAAAGTTGACATGTGTGAAACACTTCGTTCTTTAATGTTTTTGATATATGCCCAATTACCGGGCTAGGCCTGTATATATGTATGTATATAACCAATGTTCAGGTGTATGTTTTAGATTTTATTTGTCTCTTAAAAGTTTATGATCCTGGCATGTTAGTAGTAGCTCAATGGAGTTTGCTTCTATTGTCAAATTTTGATATTTAATGCTTCCGTTCAGGCCCCATATGATATATATATATAACAGGTTAAGTGTCCGTCTTCGAATAGGTCATGCCCAAATCTTTTAGGGGCGAGATTAGGGCGTGACAACCAAACTACCCCCACATACCAAAATACCAGAACTTAAGATTAAAACATATAAATGGAGTAGGAAATCCCCTCGAAGCAAAGAACGCAAAAGGAGAAGATGAAGATGATGACCCAACTCCAAAGTGCTCCAAATCCAAGATTGTTCAGATTAAATGGAAGCCCTCACTCTCCTCTATCTTTTTTGTAAAGCAACTAGGGTAAAAACACACCCTAACTAGATCAAACCTATGAGAGAAGATGAGTTGGGAGAGAGAGAACTCGTAACTTAGGGTTTTAGAATCTGAAAGGGGCTGAAAAACTGTTCTGAAATACGCTGCTGCGTATTTAAACCTGATAGGCTCGCTCGAGCGAAGACCTGGTCGCTCGAGCGACCAGACACAAGAAAGTCTCGCTCGAGCGAAGAGAAGCTCGCTCGAGCCAAAGACAAACCAGCTCGCTCGAGCGAAGAAAAACTCGCTCGAGCCAGAAAACACTGCTCTCAGGTCCAAGTACTGGACGCAAAGCTCGCTTGAGCGAAGGGACCCTGGCTCGAGCGAAGAACCAAAAACAAGGACCTCGCTCATGCGAAGAAGAGCTCGCTCGAGCGACCAACCCAAAAACTGGTCAACAACTCTTGGTTTCAAACCCAACCAACCTGTAACATAATCTGCCCAACATATCCTATAACTCAAAATTAAGGAATTAAAGGACAACAACTCCAACAATAATGTGACGGAATCTACAGAACATAAGTCCGGATACAACAATCAAATGGGAAAAGACCGGGGTCGCTATAACCTCCCCCCCTTAAAAGAATTTCGTCCCCGAAATTAAGCATAAGTTTGTAAAAACAAGTTTTTTTTTTCTCAATTCCCAATGATATTATAAAACAATAAACAACAACTTGACCCAATACCGGTCACTTCATTTCTTATCAAGAGGCATCTCACAATATGTATAAATCAACATATATTTCAACCTGCATCAATATTATGCATTATTCCCTTCAATGTTAACAATTTCAATATCATATTCAATCTCATGATATAAACAACAGATTTAATATATAAATGTTATATTCCACTTCCATTATAAGGCAAGTTTCCACACGTTAACATTAAACCCAAAACATTCTCAATGTTTTCCAACTTAAGACATATATATGGCTCTCAAGTTCAACAATATTGTAAAATCTAAATACAAGATTACAAATCAACAAACAAGTCCGGATATTTCTGGCGGACTTCCAACTCACGTTCCCAAGTGGCCTCCTTCACTCCGTGATGCTTCCACAAAACCTTCACCAAAGGGATGGTTTTGCCTCACAAAACTTGATCCCGTCTATCCAAGACCCGAATTGGTCTCTCCTCATATGAGACATCCTCATCAACAACTAAGTCGGTCCAATCCAATACATGCGATGGATCCGGCTCATACCTCCGAAGCATACTCACATGAAACACGTCATGAACTCCGGATAACTGCGGTGGCAAAGCTAAACGGTAGGCAGCCTCGCCAATCCTCTCAAGGATCTCAAAAGGCCCAATAAACCGAGGGGACAACTTCCCACTCTTCCCAAACCTCATTAAACCCCGCCTAGGTGATATCTTCAAAAAGACGTGATCACCCACCTCGAATACCAAAGGTCTCCTCCTACGGTCGGCATAAGATTTCTGACGACTCTGTGCTGTAACAAGCCTCTTATGGATAAGCTCAACTTTCTCCGTTGTTTCCCTCACCAACTCCAGACCCAACAGAGGTGCATCACCCACCTCGGCCCAACAAACTGGAGACCTACACGGTCGACCATACAAGGCCTCAAACGGTGCCATACCAATACTAGACTGAAAACTGTTGTTGTAGGAAAACTCCACTAATGGCAAGTGCCTCTCCCACGACCCACTAAAGTCGAGAACACAACTCCATAGTACGCTCGGACTGCCCGTCAGTCTGAGGATGATAAGTCGTGCTAAAGGTCAACTTAGTGCCCATAGCACTCTGCAAACTCTGCCACAACCTGGCAGTAAAACGAGGATCTCTATCTGAGACGATCGTCACTGGGACCCCGTGCAACCTCACTATGTCCCGAATATACAAGTCGGCAAGATGATCTACCGAATCTCTAACACGCATAGGAATGAAGTGCGCTGACTTCGTCAACCGGTCTACAACCACGCAAATAGCGTCACTACCCCGCTGAGTCCTCGGAAGGCCCACAACGAAGTCCATAGTGACATGCTCCCACTTCCACTCGGCAATAGGCAAGGGTTGCAACAAACCCGCTGGCCTCTGATGCTCGGCCTTCACTTGTTGACAAGTAAGGCACTTAGACACGAAAGCTGCCACATCTCTCTTCATACCCCGCCACCAAAACTGGCGACCCAAATCCTGATACATCTTAGTGCCTCCCGGATGCACCGCCAGGCGCGAATGATGGAACTCTCGGAGTACCTCCTCTCGGCAAGACTCTGGCACAAACAGACGGTCTCGGTATCTCACACTCAGGTCAGGATACACCGTCAAACCCTTCTCAACCTTTCCATTGGAAATCTTCTCTCGGAGAGATTCTACCTCAAGATCACTCCTCTGAGCCTCTAACACTCGAGTCACAAGCGTAGGCTGCGCAACAACAGAAAACAAGGCCGCAGCCTCAACGGATTCACCCAGAAGCAAATCAAACTCCCCAATTTCACCCAACATCTCCCACTCTCGGATGGCTATACTAGCTATGTCACCAACAGATTTCCTGCTAAGGGCATCGGCCACAACATTGGCCTTTCCCGGATGATAGTGCAACTCGAAGTCATAATCCTCAATAAACTCCATCCACCTCCTCTGCCTCAAATTCAAGTCTTTCTGTGTAAACAGATATTTCAGACTCTTATGATCCGAGAATACCTCGAACCTCTCACCATAAAGATAATGCCTCCAAATCTTCAAGGCAAATATCACAGCTGCTAACTCTAAATCATGCGTAGGGTAATTCTTCTCGTGAATTTTCAACTGACGTGAGCCAAAGGCAACCACTTTCCCCTCTTGCATCAACACACAACCCAGACCCTCTCGTGAGGCGTCACAATAGACTGCATAACCTAACCCTCTCTCCGGAATAATCAAGACCGGAGCGGTGGTCAATCTAACCTTCAACTCCTGAAACGACTTTTCACAAGTCTCACTCCATACAAACTTGACTCCCTTCCGAGTCAATCTACTCAACGGTGATGCTAACCTCGAGAAATCCTTCACAAAGCAACCGGTATGCCAGCTAATCCCGAAATCATGGATCTCAAAAACACTCTTAGGCTGTGCCCAATCTTGCACTGCCTCAGTCTTGGATGTATCAACAGACACCCCTTCCCCAGAAACAACATGGCCTAAGAACTTCACCTCTTCTAGCCAGAACTCACACTTCCCAAACTTAGCATAAAGCTTATGGGATCTAAGTAACTCTAGCACCACTCTCAAGTGTGCCTCGTGCTCCTCCTCTGAAGGTGAATAAATCAAAATGTCATCCACGAAGACGACCACAAAACGGTCTAAGAATTCCCGGAAGATCCGGTTCATCAAATCCATAAACACTGCCGGTGCATTGGTGAGCCCAAACGGCATCACCAGAAACTCATAGTGGCCATACCGCGTACAGAATGCCGTCTTCGGAATATCCTCCTCCCTGACTCTCAATTGATGATAACCCGATCTCAAGTCTATCTTAGAGAAACAACGGGAACCCTTCAACTGGTCAAACAAATCATCTATACGGGGCATAGGATACTTATTCTTAACCATAGCCCGATTCAATTTCCTCTAATCAATACACAGTCTCAAAGCACCACCTTTCTTCTTAGCAAAGAGGGCCGGTGCTCCCCACGGCGAAACACTAGGACGAATGTAGCCCTTATCTAATAACTCCTGGAGTTGAACCTTCAACTCAACTAACTCGGCTGGGGCAAAACGATAAGGTGCCATAGAAATCGGCGCCGTGCCGGGCACTAAATCAATGGAGAAATCAATCTCTTGATGAGGTGGCAAACTAACAAGATCCTCGGGAAAGACGTCCGAATACTCACAAACCACCCTCGGCAACACAATCTGGGTCTCATCATCCTCACTAACCGAAAGATTAGCAAGTAGACCACTAAGCTCACTCCGCCCTCGCGGATCATACCCCGATGGTAAAACACTACCAACCCGGCCCCCCAGAAAATGAAAACACTCCCCGTTCACGGTACAACAAGTGACCCTCTGACGGTAGCAATCAATAACTGCCCGGTATGACGATAACCAGTCCATACCCAAAATAACATCGAAGCCCTTCATGGGCATAACCACAAAAGAGAAAGGGATTCTATGATCATCGACCTCTATATCACAACCCCTAACACCTTGTCTCAAAATCAATTCACCCCCAAGAGGTGACACTACATAACTAGGAGATGCTAACTGTGCTAACTCCAACTCCAAAATAGATGCAAATGTAGCAGACACAAAGGAATGAGATGCACCCGTATCAATCAAAACACTAGCTACTGAATTGCAAAACAAGAAGGTACCTCTCACAACAGATGGAGCCGGTACAAGATCCTGCGCGGTAACAGCATACACATGCCCAGATGACCTCTCATCAACCTACTCACCCCTCGGAGCATAAGACTGCTGCACAGACTGGGACGAAGAAGCCCCCTGATTGGCCCTCGAGGCCTGAACTGACTGAGCTGGCTGTTGTCCCTGAGTCTGCCTCAAACCAGATGCACCAGATGTGCCACTCAACTGCGGGCAAAACCTCTTCAGGTGCCCCGGCTGACCGCACTGAAAACAAAAGAGCGGCTGGCCTCTACCCTCTCTCTGGCTCTGAGATCGAGCCGAAGAAGATGCTGCTCTCTGAACTCCTCCCCTCTGAGGACAAACTGGAGACTTGTGACCCAGCTGGCCACACTTGAAACAGGTAACGTCTCCCTGGCTGCCCTTCCCAGAACTTGCACTCGGCACTGGAAAAGTGGATCTAGAAAAGCTACACTGAGACTGTTGAGGAGTGAAACCTCTCTGTCTCCTACCATCGCTCTAGCCATCCTAACTCCTCTTGGAGCCTTTCTGCCCTTCCTCCTCCTCCTGCATCATAATCTCAGTATGCGCAGCCGTATCAACCAATCGCCCAAAATCCCGAATCATAGACCCTACAACCCTAAGCATGAGGCCACGCCTCAACTTCTTCTCAAACTCAATGCAACGGCGTTCCTCAGACGCCACTAACTCAAGTGCAAACCTGGACAAACTAGTGAATGCAGCCTCAAACTCGGCCACTGATGAACTGTTCTGCCTAAGGTGGCGGAACTGATCTCTCAACTTCTCCTGAACAGCTGGAGACAGGAACTTCTCCTGAAAAGCATCAACAAAAGCCTTCCAAGTCCCTCCTATACGACCCTTAGTGAACTTCCACCACTGACCCGCATCCCCCTTCAGCTGGAAAGATGCCAAGGTCACCTTCAATACCTCGTCTTCGATGCCTAGCATCTCGAACGTTTTCGTTGTCCGTTCGATCCATTCGTCTGCCTTAAGCAGCTCTTTAGGATCACCCAAAAATTCATCCGGATTAGACCGGAAGAACTCCCTCTTCAGAAAAGAAGGTCCTGCATCTGCCACAACAACCTGAGCCTGATTCTGAGCCCTAAGAATGCCCACTAACTCCCTAAAAGCCCCTGCTATCTCTTGGGCCAAAGCGCCCAAAGCCTGCTGCCCTACTGGCTCGGCCACATTGGCCTGGCCAACACCCTCCTGAACTGCCGGAATCTCCTCCGGTATAGGCACTTCCTGCCTAGCCTGCCTACCACGCCTACCGCGACCTCGTCTTCGTCCTGACATCCTATTAAAGGAAACAAAGACATTAGCACTCTAAATAATGTGCCAAAACTATAATACTCGCGTCCTAATACATTGGACAACAATAAATCATACCACGTAAGCACATAATCACATATGCACCTACGAATTTCATTCCTGGATAATGATAGTCCCGAGGCGTCACTAAAGTTCCGGTTGGAAACAACATTGATCAAGTGCCTTTCCAACAAGACTTTCAAAAAATCAAGGGTCCAATCAACATCCTAGAAACTACGTTCCATACCCACACAGTCACATAAACATGTTATCATATAAGCATATAATTATTACACTAAGTCTCTGTCAAACGAGACGAACCCATTGTGATTCTAATCACTTCCCACGTACCCAAAGTATTCGAACCCGGTACGCTCTGATACCAAGTTGTAACTCCCTAAAAAATTAGCCCATTAAGTATAAAACATTGACATGCATTATTAAAAGAACCATTGTATTATTTCAATCATCAGAGTATTACGAAATAAAAACATCATAATAAATGCCCTACGGGCTTACATCTTGCCAAGCCAACACTTGGACACAATTCCATGAGTACTAACTCAAATACAAATAAAGCCCTAGGCTTGAATGTTTTACATATAGTTCAACTAAAACAAATAAAATAAAACAAGTCTTCGAGTCCAAATCCTCACAAGCTAAGTCCTTGGAGGTAGGGAACCACCTGAACCTGAAAATGAAGTTCCCCCATAGGGTGAGCCACAGCCCAGTAGAAAAATACTAAACCAAGCATATGAATTAACTAAAGCAGTAGCATCCGATACATGGTTAACACAGGATAATCAATTTACAAATTCATGACACGAATGTCTACATTGCCTATGACACATTGTCTATGGCATAATTTACCTTCCATTTATGGCTCAGAACTTGGCCAATTAACTCAACTGGGGTTTCATCTTTTATTAACAATAATTCCAATTCAAAGGAATAACAATTCAAGTTAAACCTAACATAACGAATACACATGTTGGTATTGTATCAATCACAATCAAATTCACTTCCATACTTCCCAACTGATACACATTTTGGTGATGTATGATATCAACAACAAATAGAAATATTTCTATTATCAATAAGCACACACATAAGAGATGCTACTGGAGTCCATCCCCTATCTCCTCCCAACAAATCCGGTTTAGAGGTACATCCCCTATCTTCCCCTAAACCGTGGAGTTCATCCCCTATCTCCTCCAAACAAAATGTATATGCAATGTAATACACACTTGCCATATACAACACATAATCAATACACGAATGTTCTGTATTAATTCAACATTCAAAAATAAATGACTTAATTTCAGTTATACCTAAGCCACATGCAAGGTCTAGAACAATCACGACTATCCTCCACCGATAGTCCAAAACAGTTATCTCTAAACAGAAATTAAATGTACAACACATATAATCTCAATTTCACATATGAGTGGTTAAATTACCCAATTACATCATTAATCTCATATTCCCCCAATTTCATGAATTAAACCCAAATTCCACATTCTTCCGCTAAATTAATTACACAAATTAATCTATGCCAAAACCTAGGGTTTCTCCCAAAATTACCAAACTACCCCCACATACCAAAATACCAGAACTTAAGATTAAAACATATAAATGGAGTAGGAAATCCCTGCCTCGAAGCAAAGAACCCAAAAGGAGAAGATGAAGATGATGACCCAACTCCAAAGTGCTCCAAATCCAAGATTGTTCAGATTAAATGATAGCCCTCACTCTCCTCTATCTTTTTTGTAAAGCAACTAGGGTAAAAACACACCCTAACTAGATCAAACCTAGGAGAGAAGATGAGTTGGGAGAGAGAGAACTCGTAACTTAGGGTTTTAGAATCTGAAAGGGGAAAAATTTGCTCAAATACGCTGCTGTGTATTTAAACCTGATAGGCTCGCTCGAGCGAAGACCTGGTCGCTCGAGCGACCAGACACAAGAAAGTCTCGCTCGAGCGAAGAGAAGCTCGCTCGAGCCAAAGACAAACCAGCTCGCTCGAGCAAAGAAAAACTCGCTCGAGCCAGAAAACACTGCTCTCAGGTCTAAGTACTGGACGCAAAGCTCGCTTGAGCGAAGGGACCCTGGCTCGAGCGAAGAACCAAAAACAAGGACCTCGCTCGAGCGAAGAAAAGCTCGCTCGAGCGACCAACCCAAAAACTGGTCAACAACTCTTGGTTTCAAACCCAACCAACCTGTAACATAATCTGCCCAACATATCCTATAACTCAAAATTAAGGAATTAAAGGACAACAACTCCAACAATAATGTGACGGAATCTACGGAACATAAGTCCGGATACAACAATCAAATGGGAAAAGACCGGGGTCGCTATAAACATGGTACAGTGTTTTCAGCCTTAGTTCCTCAAACCTGTTCTGCTGCTAATCCGCTTCTACTATTTGGCACTCAGCCATAACTCGCAGCGACGGAACTTCAACTTCAATCGGCAGAACAACTTCCATCCCATAAACCAAGGAATACGGAGTTGCCCCAGTGGATGTTCAAATTGATGTCCTATAGCCCCAAAGAGCAAACAACAAGTTGTTTAGCCAGTCCCTATAGGTTTCCACCATCTTCTGCAGAATGTGTTTGATATTCTTGTTGGTGGCCTCAACAACTCCGTTGGTTTGTGGCCGATATGTGGATGACTTATGAAAAGCCACGTTGTATTTTTCCAACAAGTCGATCCCTTCTTTCCTGAAATGGGAACCATTGTCCAAGATAATCTCATTCGGGACTCCGTAATGACAAATGATGTTATTCCTGATGAATTTAGCTACATGCGATGCTTTCAGTACTGCATAGGATTAGGCCTCAACCCACTTGGTAAAGTAGTCTATCGTTACCAGGATATACTCATGCCCATTCGAACCTTTTGGTGTAATTTCCCCAATGACATGAATTCCCAAACTGAAAACGACCATGGTGAAGTTATGTTGTACAGCATCGACGACGGGATATTCATGTGGTTTGCATGGGTTTGGCATTTGTGGCATCGTCGAACAAAACTGATATAATCCTCCCCATGGTTGACCAGAAATAGCCCTGTCTGAGAATCTTCTGGGCCAGCATTACTCTGCTCATGTGCGATCCGCATTCTCTCCCATGGATGGCCTCCATTAGGCGCTTTGACTCTTCTGCATCAACACATAGCTTGTGCATTCCTTCCTCGTCGTTTTCATCAAAGTTTTGAAAGTTGTGATCAATGCAATATACTAAAGGCACAGAAAAATACTCAGAAACAACTGTGGTACCATTCTTATTCGCAACTTCCAGCTCATCCAATTGTTCAATTACAACCGACTCAAAGGAAAAAGAAAAAGATGACCTGGACAAAACAACGACATCCAGATTATCAACCCCAGGAATACGAGACTCCTACTCAGAAGAACTGGAATCTGACTTCGACTCCACAGACTTTATGGAATCAGATCCCGACTCACTATCTGATTCAGAGCTGCCAAATAAAAAGCCCTCCTCATACTGCCAAACGGGAGAGGGTGCGATAAATGCATCCATAATGCCAATAGAAGGGCACACATCCGATTGATCCCCGAAGCTCATCCCCCAAGCTCTCTGTTTTGATATGAGGATCTGAGAGGAGACAAGCTAGCGCTACTTCTATATCAAATTCATTGCCATTGGACTCATCCTCTATTCTCTGTTCAGCCTCAGCTGATAAGACAGTCTGTTCTTCAACAGCTTCATCCCCTTGCAGTTATAGGTCGAAGAAGATCTTAAAGTCAACCAAACGCCACTTCTCAGAATTCAGCCATGGCTTGGGAAAGCCACAAAATGGGAAATCCTCCCGTTCCCAGACAAAGCGGCCGTTCAGGGTTCCTTGAATCCTTCTATGCACTAGCTCATAGTGCTTCCTAGTTTGCCTTGCCTTGGCCCTTCCGGCCATTTCCTTTCCCTTTCTTACCCAATCCTCTTTGGTAGGCATGTAACCTAAACCAAAGGTATGAGGATTGTATGGCACCTTGGCCAATGCATTAACGCCCTTCCGGCCGCTCCTTTCCAATCCCAATCCGGGTACATGTTGTAGCTTATTCAAGAGGTAGACTGATTGAACACTGATGTACAATCCCTCATTAATAGCCAGAATATCTTGCACTACCCGGGCCTCAGCTACGGTGAACCCAGATAAAAAGACATTCTCATCACCGTGTGCAATTTCTAGTACCGGCGTAGAGACTTCCAGCGGAGGATGTATGGAAGAATTCCTAAAAATAATAGCTACCCCTTTCCCATGGGGGTATTTCAGCATCTGGTGCAGAGTGGAAGAGACAACCATCACTTGGTGTAGCCACGGCCATCCAAAGAGTAGGTTAAAGGTGGCTCGAACATCGAGGACGTGGAACTCAATGTCCTATTGTGTCGGGCCAACCTGTGTTCTGATCCGGACTGTTCCCATCACTTCCCGGCTTGTATTGTCATAAGCCCGAATCACCTGGGCTGTTGGTACAAAGTCTGCTGGCTTCAAGCCAATAGCGGAGGCCGTGCACGACGAGCACACATTGATTGCAGACCCGGTATCAACCAAGATAATTGGTATCCACCTCTCTTTGCATTCAACAGAGATGCATAGTGGTCTGTTATGCTCAGAGCTGTCGGGCGGCAATTCTTTATCTGTAAAGGTCAAATTCGGTGAAGTGCCACCTGGGAAAACCAGTCCCACTAACTGCTCGGGGTTTGTGTCGATGGAGAGTTTGGCCCTATCCATTGCAGACAATACAGCTTGTATGTGCACCTGTGACGCCATGAGCAATCGCCAAATGGATATACCGGCTTGAATCTTTTTCAGCTGCTTCAGGACAGCTTCTTCTTCTAGCAGTTTCTCTTTCTGCTTCTCTGCCTCTTTATCTTTCCCAAAGGCTTCTGGTTGGTCTAGATGTGGGGGTATAAAATACCGCCCACTCTGAGTCATGTGATCGACTTCCTCGGAATACCATGTATCATTTGGCAGATTTTGTCCCGAATCTTCATCTGTATGGGCTAGATGCAAATCATCATCTTCCCACCATGTTCCTCCGGTAACCAACAAACACATGTCCGGTTCCGCTGCAATAACATTAACATCACAACCATCATCAATCCCCGCAGGGTCCTTGGCTTTTCTAGCCTTCTGTTCACTCTTAGTTCCCTTATGTTCGAGTTGCTTCAGTGCAGATTCTTGTTCTGTATCATCCGTACAAATACTACTAAGTTCCTGAGCAAAATTTTCAGTACCAGTGCTCTCCGGCAACTTCCCCTTGTCCTCGGCCGTTCCGGCCCTTGCAGCAGTTCCTGCTTCCAACTGTTCCAGCTTTTCTTAAGATGCTTCATCTACATCTGGCTCATCACTAAGCCACCATATATTATCCGCAGATCTGTTCAAGTCAAACCAATTAATATCCACATCCCCCGGATCCTGTTCGTCGAAGAATTGCAGGTTAGCGATGTCCTCCTCAAGTTCAGCTAAGTTATCCAGCCCCTAACTTGGTCTGTCTTCCCGGACTACATCAACTTCCAGCCCCCTCGGCAATTCCACCCTTAGTCTGGCATGATTGTTTGGCACAATATAGCAACAGAGGTTGTATGCTTCCTCAATTAAGCTCACAGAGCCCTCAAGCATGCCTTTTTCTACCACAGCCACCACCACAGGTTCGGGTTGGGATATGGACGTGCTCATCATGGATAAGTTTGTTTTTTTTGGGTTGCAAAGCGCCGACTTAGGCAGGTGGGATGGGGTGATGTATATGCTAGGGTCGTATGGGACGACCATTGTTCGGATAAGATTTATTTGCCTGGGTGGAGGGGCTTGGTTATGTGGTGGAAGGGGGTTTGTAGTGACGTTTGGCTTCTGGGGAGGCGCTATCACTTTGTTGTAATTGAGATCTTGAATCTCATGACGCAATCTAAAGCATAGGTCGGTGTCATGACCATGCTGCTGGTGGAAGGCGCAATACTTGGTCGGGTTATGCGTAGGAGGGAGGGGATTAGGCAATGGGCGTGATTCCAGGGGCTTCAGATGCCCCTTTCTAATTAGCACTCTCAAAGTCGATGACGAGACATATAGAGTGGGGTAAAAACCCTCTGGCCCCAGGGTGGGTACTTTGTTGGTTGTGGTGTGGTTTTTGATGTACCAGCGAAGAGGGTGGCTATTTTCGGTGTGGTGGTGACCATACCTACATCAGAGGTCCTCGCAGCGGCACTACTACTCGTAGGTGCATTCGAACTGCGTGTAAAAGCCCTCTTGGGCTGCCCTTTCTCATGGTCAATCAGACCCTGTTACATTGCATCCTCTATCTGCACCCCGATTTCATGGAATTCAGAAAATGTTGACAGAGGCAGGACTATCATCCTTTGTAGCAGCCTCGGCTGCAAGTTGCGGATCACCATCTGGATTTGGTACTTTTCAGCTGGTCAGGTTGTCATCATGGAGGCCTTATCCCTCCATCGGGTTACGAAGTCGGAGAATCACTCATTCCGCTCTGGGCGGGTTGCCTCGAGATCACAGGTTGTGACCTTGATCTGTGTGTTGTAGGAGTACTGTAGTACAAAGGCCTCAGCCATTTCCTCCTAATTCCTTTTCATAGAATCTTCAAGTTTAGCATACCAGATGGCCGCAATACCCGACAGGGTCCGACCAAAAAGGGATAGCTTCTGTAGTTTAGACAAACCAATTGGCTGTAGAATATCATAAAACAACCGCAAATGGGCCATGGGATCATCCGAGCCATCAAAGCGGTCTATGTGTGGCATTTTGAATCTATCCGACAATATCACTGCCGAATCTGTATAACCATCGTCTATGTTCAGGATCGAGTTGACACACTGAGCCCTTTTAAAAAGCTTCTCAAGCTTGCTTAGTTTTAGAGTGGTAGGTTCGACCTTGAACTCAAAAGGGGCCTCTGTTGGGTAGACCAGTGCTTTGGACATCTGGGGTAGAACTGGCTCTACCGGAATGCCCGCATTCTCCTGGACATTGGCTGTATCCCCGGGTATTGGAACCCTGACTGGGGGTGGTGGTAAAGCAGCAGCTGCTTCTTGTTGTGGTTGTTGTTGCTGTTGCTGTTGCTGTTGAAGCTTGGCAACTAACTCAGCTTGCTCGGCTGCAATTTCTGCTTTGTGGGTGGTGACTCCTGCTTGGCGAGCAACATCCAGCTGCATGGCCTCGATGGTTTGCTGAAGTTGATGCAACATATCCTCCATGTTGTCTATGGGGTGCCGATCTATCAGGTGTATATTCTCTTTTTGAAGTGGAAGCATTAAACTAGACTTCGCTGAGCACAAGTGACTGACGAACCAGTGAATTATGCCGAACTCTTCTCCGTCTCGTAACCGGGGTTAGCGAAGCAAACACTGGTTGTCCTATCACAAGATCCCTAGATCGATAAAGCTGCCTTACTCTGGTCCAGAGTGCTTGGGGGTTAACTGCTTCATCAGAAGCAATTGTGGAAATACTACCTTGCAAAAAGAAAATAAAGCAAAAGAAATAAAAATTAGAAAAACGCACAGCACCTCGGCTCAGACAGAAACAACACACAGTCGTAATCATGAGCTGGACAATTTGTACTCAAACACTGATTTCTACTCCAAATTGATACCCAAACTTACAACGAATACACACATTCCTACAGAGACACACTATAACAGCACATATCAAGGAAGTGAGAGCCAAAACACCCCTATGATGGGGTAGGGTTACCCTGCCCTAGTTTCGTCAGGAGCCAGGGTTTTTACTACGCAAACACGCGGTTTCATACAATCCGGCATTCGAGTGAGCAACATGTCCTAGTTTGGAACAGTCTCTACAGCTTCCGATATGCAAGTAGGTTGATTGGTCAAAAGGGGTGCCTCAACAAGACCACCTAATATACCTCTCACTCCTAACACTGAGAAGTGAAAGGATGATTAAACGGTACAACAGTAGTCCAGATCTAAGGTTTGTGTTCCCATCGTGGCAGAGCCGGCAACCAGTTAGCCTTATGGAAAGCTTTTCCAAGCAAGCCTCCAGTAAACCACTCAAGAATAGCAGATGGCAAACACTGTGACTTAGGCGCACCAATGCAAATGCAAATGCAAATGCAAAAAAACACATAAGTGTAAATAAAACAACATATCATGAGTCCGAATCAAGTTCTCTAAATCCCCAGCAGAGTCGCCATAAGCTGTAGCTTGACTTTTTCATGCTCTCCTTTCGGAGAGCTCGAATTGGTCCTACAGTTTGGACTCCTGTCAGGTTCTGAATCTAATCTCATAAAGTGCAATGTGAGACTGATAAACACCAAAGAGTCCAAATCCGGAAAATTATTTTCGAAAATCGATTTTAAATCAAATAATGCCAAAACTGGACTGCTTTGCCAGATTACAGAGTCGCCACCTAAATATTGTATTTTGGGAAAATTTAGGAAACCTTGACTCATGCCATAGGCCACGTGTCCATCATTTCCAAAGTTGCCTCGGCTCGGGAACTTGGGTATGAGGGGGGAAGTTCATGAAATGAGCACCCTCGCTCGCCCGATCAAAGGATCAGCCTCTACTAACCATGATATGTTGTTTTATAAACTTCATGTGTTTTTAGCCGGTTATTAGGTAACTTTACTATATGACGCACACACAAGCAAGTATAGACTAAGTCACAAGACTTGGAACAAATAAACTCATGTTTCTTTTCAAAAATGGTTTGAACTTGCCACCCTCAGGTGGGCTAAAACGCAGATTTGCCATCAAACATGATGAGCTTAAAAAAAATATGATTTGCCACTTCGCAAAGTGGGCTTAAAACTCTCATTTGTTGAATTGTCCCAATTCAAGCAATAAAGCCTTCATCCAAAGGCATTCATGCAGTTAAGCATTTAAGCACATAGCCTCATGGCAAGCATACGAAACATGGTAAGGCTCACACTCATGCAAGTATGCTACAGCGTAAAACTTACCTAGTACTCCAAGTTAGGAAAACAAAAGTTAAAAAGATGCATGATCCTAACTATACAAAATGTCTAATGCAACACATGCAATAATGAAATTAATAGACTTGGCTACTAATATGGCATATGATTCAATTTGATAACATGCTTTGAAACATGTATTCAAATAAGTATTGAATTTGCAATGCAGTTTGAATGATGCGTTGAGGCTCAATGCATGCAAGACAAATGAATGAATGCAAACATGCGAGCATAAGGTATGCTAATTGAAAATGACCCTAAACTAACCATCGAAAGTGGTTAAATAAAAGGGAGAAAGACGTGGGGTTGTAAGACATGCACACACGCACGCACGCTTATTACAATATTGCGCCCTCTCGAAGGAGGGTCCGAATGAATAAGCTAACTAGCTACGCTAATTAAGCTAACTATTACAAAACGAATTAATTAACTATTCTAGTTAACTAATTATTACAACAATTGAAATAAATTAACTAACTATTCTAAGCTAGCTAAATATTACAAAATGAATTAATTAATTAAACACATTAACTAACTAATTACAACACTTGTATGAATGAAATAGCCAACTTATTCTAAGTTAACAAAAGTGATTAAATGGCCTCGGGGCGAGGGACGCATGCATGCTTAGTTGCTCCACCCGAAAATGCCTTTGCCTTGCCATCAGATGCCTCTGTTTGCACCCGTTTGATCACTGAAAATTGTACCAACTTCCAGATTGCCTCTGCTCCAACACAGAAACACATGTGTACAAAAATTCACCGGTGGCTGGTCGGCCACAAAAAGTGGCTGTCGGCTGTCTCAACTAGCCGGTCGGCTACTTCAAGTGGCAGGCCGGCCACCCCCTTTTCTAGACTTCTGCTTTTGCTACAACAGAAAGCAAACAAAGGCAAAACAATGCATTTTCAAGAAATGTATGTACTGCTACCCTCCTTATCATCTCTCAAGCTCGAAGGAGTGCAGTTCTTGGCTCTCAAGCCATCAATCAAGCATTTTCAATGCATGATGGCTAGAAAACCAAGTTTGTACAAGCTTAATGAATGCACAAAGAAGACTCGAAGGACCACCACCCTATCATGCACGATCAAGGGTGACGGTGACCAAGAAAAGTGGCATGTTTCATCACTTTGAGTATGAAACGTCCCAAATTTCTTGTGTTTGGATTAACGTCCGATCCAAAAACATGCAATGCAACACAACATGCTTAACTTGCTTAAGTTTTACTTGTCATGTTTTATTTACACATTTTACATTACCAATTAGTCCTTTAACCGGTTAAGTCCGAAGTGAGAGTCCTTTAATTGGAAAGAGGGCTTTAGCCGCAAGTACCATGAGCATGAAAGAGGCCTCATGCTGTTGGTAATGAACTCTTGAAGGAATTAGACCATTAGATATGAGGGCCTCAATTGCACACTCAAGCCAACAAGGGGCTCAAAGCCACTTTCAAAACAAAGTAAAGAGTGAAGAATAGGGGGACGTTGCATATATTTTAGCACTAAAATGGTATGTAAAAGGACACTGAATCATGAAAACAACACATGCAAGTCATGCTAAGAGCCTAAAACATTAAGGTAGTGAAGGGGATTTCACCACAACTACACAATACAAGCCTTAAAGGGCCAAACTAACTCAAGACAAAGTTAAAACATGCCAAAACAGTGGCTAAATCATACTGAGAATGAGGCTCAAAGTGCTAGAAAAACATGCTCACATGTTAGCTTGCAAACAAGGCTCGAGACACAACTCTCGAAAGCAATGAAGGAGTGAAATGAATGAGCATGTGACAGAGCTATGATGCTGAGATTACATGCAAAATGATGCTACAACATGCAAGCAACTCAAAATACTTCATGCTTGAAGCTTTAAAACAATGAGCTAGTGAAGACCATTATACTATAGCCATGTAATACAAGCCTCGAAGGACTTAAACAACCCAAAATAGAGTTAAAATAGGCCAAAATAGTAGCTAAAACATGCTGAAGTTAAGCTAATATAAACTAGAATAATAGGCTAAACCATTAGGCGTACTAGACTAGTGAGCACAATTGCACTACAAGTACAAAAAGCAAACAACAAGTGCTCCAACCAACCCAAAACAGAGTTGAAACATGTAAAAATGGAGCCTAAAACATGCCTTAACTAAGCTAACACAAGCTACAAAAACATGCTACTATGTAATGTTAACTAGGCATGGAAATGAGACACAAGGAGGGGAGGCTAACCCCTCCATTTTTGGACATCAAAACATTTTTTTTACCACTGAAATAACTCTAAATTTCAATATTTTAAAGGCCCAAAAAGTTTGAACTTATCATTCTAAAAGATGGTGCAAAGGCTCATACAAATAAGCAACAAGAAGGGTAGACAACCCCTTAGCACAAAATGGCTTCAAACCAACATGTTAAGGCTCAAAAATTAGAACTTTTTGTAGTTGAAAACTAGGCTCAAAATAGCATATAAAGATGGAAAAAACAAGTATGCACAAAGAGCTCAAATGAGGTAAGTCTTATACCTTTGAAGCACAACACTAAACAACCACTATCTTAGGCTTAAATAACTCTAAATTTCAATATTTTAAAGGCCCAAAAAGTTTGACCTTATCATTCTAAAAGATGGTGCAAAGGCTCATACAAATAAGCAACAAGAAGGGTGGACAACCCCTTAGCACAAAATGGCTTCAAACCAACATGTTAAGGCTCAAAAATTAGAACTTTTTGTAGTTGAAAACTAGGCTCAAAACAGCATAGAAAGATGGAAAAACAAGTATGCACAAAGAGCTCAAATGAAGTAAGTCTTATACCTTTGAAGCACAGCACTAAACAGCCACTCTCTTAGGCTTAAATAACCTTCCAACAACCCAAAATAGGTTCCAAGAGGCCTCAGCTCCAAGGTGGTCCAATTTGGTTAAAGGCCAGTGTGCAAATGTGTAGAGAATTCTAACTATCAAGCACAAACAAGAGGAGAGAGAGAGAGAGAGAGAGAGAATTCTAGAGAGAGGGAGAAAATTTGTTTAAAATTATCTAACCCCTCCAAATGGGGGAGAGACAATCAAGCTAAAGGCTTGCATTCATCCTTCCATACACGTGTATGGAGATGGCCTTCAGTGAACAACAGCTGGCACAATTGGCAAAGAAATATCTGAAAGAAGGAGAAAAATGGCCGTCGGCCACTTTAGGTGGCCGATCGGCCACCTTAACTAGCTGACTGACCACTTCAAGTGGTCGACAAGAGGAAAAAGTGGCCGACAGGGCCAAAAAGTGGCCGACAAGGCCCCTCCCCCTTCTAGGCAAGAGGCACCAAGGTTTGGCCCAAAAAGAAGCACAAAACAAAAAGGGTTTAGAGGCTCAAAGACAAGGCGTTTCGCCAAGAACTTCGAGCGCTCAAAACAAGTACAAACGAGTACAATCATATAGTGCACAAATGATGACGTCTAAGTCTTGAGGTCGGTCAAAAATGGGGTGTCTACAATCACCCCAACCAATTTACCCAAGCCTGAGGTGTTCATTCCAGAAAGCACGTACTTGTGTATGATAGATGCATTTGAACCCCAATTGTCTCAAACCCCAGCAAATACACTGTAAACCCATGAACTCACTACTTCTGAGCTGATGAGCATGATTATAAATTTGCAGAGAACTCTGGTAGATTTAGCCTTTGGAATCTTGGCTCCCTCATCGACCACATCACATGCCAGAAATTTTACGCCAAAAGGCTCTCCAATCTTGGGGCGAGCTGCAGTTGGAAACGGCCAACCCCAAGCTATCCCGAGTCTGGGTAATGACATGTCAACAATGAATGGGCCTCGCTTCGATATAGCCACCCAATCCCTTGGCAAAGTAGAGGCAAATGGAAAGAACAAGGTCGGGGCAAACATTGATCCCCATAAACATCTTCAGTGGGCTGTTGAGGGTTTGAAGGTCAAAGGGCTAAACAAGCAACAAGTGCTTACAGTTGTTGCAAAAACTGTGGATGACACTTTTGTTGCTCAAGTTGGGAGCATTCTGAATCAAGGGGCAAGCCAGGAAAAGGGATGACATACTAGAAACACCCATTTCAGCTTCAATCCTACACTCGTAAGAGATCATCAAACCCAGTCAACACCTGCTGACCCCTCTATCAATCCTGTCAGGACTAGTAAACGCACCTTTAATCCCCTTTATATGACCTTATCCAAAGCTCTCGAAATCCTCATAGGACAAGGAAATCTCAAACCCCTTGACCCTCGTCATCTCCCTAATCCCCTTCCAGCCAGGTATAAAGCTGCAAGTACTGTGCCTTCCATCAACAAACTGGCCATGACACTGACAGTTGTTTTCGTCTTCGCCATGAAATTCAAGATCTGATTGACAATAAGGTCATCACTCCACCAGGTGCTACAAAGTCTAACGGTGCTGGATCAATAAACTTAGGGGATAATGTGACTATGTGATCGGGGATGAACTACCTGTTGATGGCGCTCATTTTACTCTAGATGTGGTGGATGGCATGCATTATTTTAGCACTTTGAAAATGTTGTTTATTGTACTTTTGGACTTACGTATTGAGTCAGTCTTGTTGTGTTGTATTGAGTCAGTCTTGTTGTGCCGAAGGCTGGTGATTTTAGGGGTGTTAATTGGACATCATTTCCCTGTTTTTTTTTTTTTTTTTTTTTGTCTTTTCACTCTTTCTTTTGCGTCTATTTCTATCATGGAGCCAGTTGAGCCAAAAGATCTGAATGAAACGGTAGTGACTTCCACTTACTTCTCTATGCCTTAAAATCATTGCATTGACCAAAGTTTTTCAAAACTATTTCCAAAACTGTGATGAAAACAAAGATGAAAGAATTCCTCAGGATTTGCAAAAATTTGATCAACTTAGAGGAAAAAAGGCCTGTCAATCCCTTGATGAATGAAATCATGTTTGTTAATGTGAGTACTGAGAAGGATCCTGGCTTAATCCAAATTGGTTCAACATTGTCTTCAGAGGGGCACGAGCGACTAGTTACTTTATTAAAAGATTTCAAAAAATGTTTTGCACAGTCCTGCGAAGACATGCTTGGAATTGATCTTGAGATTGTACAGCATAGGATCACTCTCAGCCTCGAGACTCAACCCTTTTGTTTTCAACCTTTGATTCAGAATGTTCAGCGATCAACCAAAATATAGGGTTTGCATGGTCGGATTGGAAGAAGCTCTTGAACTAGGGGCAAGAAGGTCAAATGTCATCAAACGAAGCTTGCATAGCTGGATGAGAAACAGCCCTTGAACTAGCGGCAAAAAAAGGGTCAAATATGCTCAAAGAGTCAAAATTAGGTCATTTCTCAAGCTAATTGTAGACACCCCATTTTTGACCGTCCTCAAGACTTGGACGTCACCGTCGGAACACTCGGTGATTATCCATGTTTGTGTTCGTTTGGAGTCCCCGGAGTTCTCGGCTGTACGAGCCTTGCCTCAGGACCTCCGAACTCGACTGTTTGTGCTTGGTTTTGCATCAAACACTTGTGTTTTGCCTTTGAGGGGCAGGGAATGCTTTGTGAGGCATCCCCACACACCACCGGCTGGGGCTAGAGGCCACCGGCTGGCTGTAGTTGTCACCGGCACTATATAGTGCCGGTCGGCACTATTTTGTGCCGGTCGGCACTATTTTGGGCGAAATGACCAATTTGCCCGACCGACCATGCACTTGCTTTCGAGATATTTTCGCTGACTTTTGAGCATTTGCTTCCCCTCCATACACGTGTATGGAGGGATGAGGTCTTGTTTGCTTAGCTTGTAAGTTTACAAGTTCTATAAGAGGAAAGCTCTCCCTCTTGACTTAGGGTTAGCATTTTTCAGAGCATTAGACATTGTTAGAGAGCTGGAGCTGTGGTTTTTAGGGTTAAGTTAGATACATATATCATATCTCTCTTTTTCTCTTAGTACACTAGGTGTTTAGTTCACACTATTGTACTAAAACACCTAGTGTTTCACCCTCTCCTTGCAACTGAGGTTCCAGAGGCTGTTCTTGGAGGTTCTTGACAGATTTTGAGCTCAAGGAAGCATCAACCACAACCTTTGTGAAGAAGGCTACAAGGGTAAGCAAAACTTGCACTTTTTTCCCCATTTTTGCAACTCATTTCTACCTAATCTAGAACTGTTTTTGAGCTTAGTGTTTGGCACATAAAAGTTCTGATTTTTAACCCTCTTTATTGTATATTAAGAGTGTTTTGTGGTTTGGGGAGGTTTGACCCCCTTTAGACCTTGAAAAGGGTCACTTTTGGTGCTATTTTGGAGAGATCCGGGACTTGTGTGCTTGGACCTCTCCACCACTGAAATCTTGATGGATTTCAGTGGTGGAGATGGTGCCATAAAGTCCTAGAAAGGAGAGGGCCACCCCCTCTCCTTGATGTCCTTGAAAAGGGCAAGTTTTGCCTCTTGAGAGAGCCCCATGCTTGAGTGTGTATTGGGCATGTTTGAGTTGTTTTCTATGCTTATATTACTATGATATAACATGTTTTCAAGTTGGTTTTGGTCTCCTATACATGCTTAGTATGGTTGCCTTGTAATGCCTCTTTTATGCCTTAACATGCCTAGGTTGTGTGCCTTAGTTTCTAGCATGTTTTAAGCTTAGGTTTGTGAAGCTTGTAAGCTTATTTTGCCATGATTCAGCTCTGTCCATAGCTATTTTGGCTAATCTTGGCATGTATTTGGTAGCCTCTTTGTATTTGGCTTGTTGGCCTCAAAAGCATGAATATGTGGTATGCTATTCTAGCTTTATTTTTGATGATTGGAACCATCTAGCATGCCATTTCAGTCCTTCATACATGCTTGTTTGATTGCCTTAGTGGCCTTGTTAATGCTTTAAGAGTATGTCTTGTATGCTCTATGTTTAGGCCTTATTGCATGCCTTAGATTCCATGCTTCCTAGATGCCATCTAGGTGGTCATTTAGGCTTAGTTTTATGTGTTAAAACTTTGTCTTTAAGTGCTTGAATATTGCCATGTATGATTGCGCTAAGTGTGGTTTAATGCCCTATTGACTTGCCTTAAGCCTAGGCCATTTACATGCTTTGTTTGGAATGCTCTATCGCATGATTTGGCATCATGTTTAACATGAATTTCAGAGCTTTAAATGCATGCTATTAGTCCATGCTTGGCCTCTTTAAGTATGCATGAGAATCGCTTTGGTTTGCCTAAGTCTTGGGCCTTAACACTTGCATATGTGTGTGTGCATTTAGTCTCATTTTCTAGGCATTTTGGCCACTGTTTTGAGCCTTCTTAGAGCTGCCCAATTCATGTTTAAGCCCAATCTACAATCGGTTTGCATGCTTGGTTCATGTGCTTGCTTGTATGCTTGCATAAATGCCATGCCATTGTCCATGTGTGCATAATAGATAACATGCTTAGGACCTCATTGCATTGGCATGTACGCTAGGCCTCTTGACTAAGTCATGATGGAGGTTTAGCCCCCCTTATGTGCTTGCTTGGTTTGTATGCATTTTTAATCAAATTTGTACCCTTGGTTCTTAGGATCATCACGCATGGAAATGCGCGATTGGTGGTCCGGGAATCGAGGCACATGCCCTCTTGAGTCCATAGCACGATGAGGGATGTGCTTGGTGCATACATGCTTCGATTTGCATTGCCTTGCCTTTGGTTTCTCTCTTCTTTGTCGATTCGTGTTCTGCAGGATAAAGGCCGATCGGCACTCTTTAGTCTTGGCCTGCCTCTTAGCCGATAATGAAATTCAGAGCCGGTGGCTTCCTTCTTCACCGGTGGATCCTGCCTCGGCCGGTGATGCTCCCTGCTCGAGAGGCACTCCTGAAGTTTTGGGAATTTTCAGAGAAGGAGAGCAGAGGAAACAGAGGCACACTTGCACGGCAGTGCAATTCCGAGCGAGTCCCGGGCACACGCGGCAGTCAGCCCTCCTTCCGAGGCATTTATCGCTTAAATAGATTAATTAGTTTATTTATTTAATTTAATTAATTTGTAATATTTAATTAGCTAGGATAGTTAATTATTTATTCGGTTCTGTATATTATTCTTTTGGTCCCTCCGAGCGAGGGCGCAAGTGTAATAAGTGTGCGTGAGTGGGTGTATGTCTTCCAACCCCCATTTCTTTCTAACCCTTTTATTTACCTGCTTATGGTAGATTAAGGCACGTCTACTTTAGCATACCTTATGCAATGCATGCGTGCATATATGCATTTGTTTACATGCACCGGGCTCGGTACATCATACAAACCGCATTGCAATTTTCAATTCCAAATTGAATACATGCTATCTGATCGCATTTCACATGCCATGTTTAGGGTTAGCCGAGCCTACTCAAGATTACATCTCTGTGTGTGATGCATTAGCCATTTAACATGAACTAGGTCATGCATGTTTTGCTAACTAGTTTATTATTTTGGCGCGGAGTACGATGTAAGTGTTTTTGCTTTAGCATATCGCACGCGTGTGATTGTTGCCATGACAACAGGATTGCCATGCGGCTAAATGCTTATGTGTTATATAACTGTTTGAATGCCTGTGGGTGAAGGTTGGATTGCCTGAGTTGGAACAACTCATTGAAATCCGCATTTTAACCTACTTGCGAGTAGCAAAAGAAAACAACACGTTTTCGAAACAAAACGGATATACAATGTTTATTTCCAAGTTAGGCGATCTAGTCTATACTTGTTTGCTGCGCGCATCACATAGTAATTCTAGGTTAATAACCGGAATAAGAACGCATAAAGTTTTCAAAATCGGATATCACGGTTAGTAGAGGCCGGTCTTCGGACCGGGCGAAAGGGGGTGCTCATAGCTGACCTTCCCCGATCGTACCCAAGCTCCCGAGCCAAGACCACTTTGGTGATGACGGACATGTGGCCTTGACCGAGTCGAGGTTTCCTAAATTTCCCAATTTAAAAATATTTAGGTGGCGACTCTGTAATCTGGCAAAGCAGTCCATGTTTGGCACTACTTTTCAAAAATCTGTTTTCTCAAACGATTTGCCGGATTTGGACTCTTTGGTTCAGATTTAGAACCGTGACACAAATCGAGTCCGAACTGTAGAGTGAAGCCCACGGGCGCGTCTACACTAATGAAGATTGGCAAGAAATCCAAATCCCAAAATCTGGAGAGAAGAAAATTTATTGCTGAAGGACAAATGAGTTCCTATTCACAACACTAGGGGAAAATTCATGCCGAATTAGATGGGCTCTTACATCATCAAGACTATTTAGTCAGGAACAACAGACATTCTCATGGATTCATATGGCTTAGAGATCCTACTGTCAATCAACATAGACAAGTTAAACTTCTATCCTTGAGATGCTCGCTGGGCCAAAAACCCAGAAGGGTGACCAAGGCAAAAGTTACAGTAAGAAAAAAAAGAACAAAAATAAAAAATGGAAACAAAGAAAAAGAAATAGAAAAGAAAACAAAAATGAAAATAAAAAAATAGAGCTCGCAAGGTTGAAAACCCGGAAGGGCGGCCTTGGCAAAAGTCAGACCACAAAAGGAGAGTGTTAATACCCAAGTGTACCTTAACCCGGGAACTACGTACGGCCTGATTCCCATCTTTGGGATACGTAGGTAACTTCATCCTGAAGTTCGGCCCCAACCATTTTCAACTTGCTTGTCTCATCCATGTTAATTGGCTTATCCTTATTCAAACTCGGCTATCCTACCCATGTGCAGATTGGCTCATCTTCGTGCTCATCTTCATTCAAAATTGATTCTCCTATTCCATTAAAGGATTCAGCGCGAAGACAATTCAAGTTCAGATATGAGTTTGTGCATCTCAAGAGTTAGTTCCATGTTGGTTGAGAAGTGGCCATTTGCCAAAATAGTTTTTGAGGATTTTTAGTAAAGCTGACTACTTTTCTCGAAAATTATTCCATTTTTTGTTTCCAAAACTGGACCATTTTTTGGACCCAAAAAAGGAAAATTGTTAGTGCTCATAGCCTAACTTATATGATTTCGAAGCAGAAAGTCGAATAAGCATGTTAATCTAACTCCCATGTTAGTCAAAATTGTTTTAGTAGAAAGCCAAAAACAAAAAAATGGTCAAAATGATGAACTAGGGGCACAGTCGAGTTAGGTTTTCTGTCTTTTTCCCATTATCAACATACTCGCCAGAAAGGATACAACTGAAGCTAATAGCAGAGCCCAAAAACTCTCTCATCCTCCAAGTAGTGAGATATCAAACTAAGTACGAAGCACGAATTAGAAACATAGAAGAATATTCGACCCCCCTCATAAGGTCCACAACTTCCAGCTTATCCACCAACCACACCTGGGAAGGGATAAAAAATAAGAGAGATTAAAGAATAGAGAGATGTGCATTGAGGAGAAAAGTAAGGAAAGGGCTTTTTAGAGAAAATAGAGATTGAGTGCCAAAGTGATGTGAGAATCACCAATAGGAAAGAGTGGGAAACAATACCTTCAGAAGCAGTGGGCTCCTCGTGAACTAAGAGGTCTCCCATCGGTGGCAAACATCCAAGTGTTGTGCTTGTTGTTTTTGTTTGTCACGGCTCTTGTTTTGAGTCGTTTTGAGTGTAACTTTTTCCTCTGTTGAGTCGTGGTGTACTGTGGTCAATCGTAGGCTCAATATCCGATTAAGAACTCATTCTTGGTTTCAATTGCAAAAATAAATCGTTTTGTGCTCAGATTGTTGTGTCATTCCCAACATGATATGCAAAATAGGATTCTTGTTTTCATAAACTGTAGGGTCCAACCCCGATAAAGAGAGAGCAATAGAACCAGGACCTATCTGAAGCTACATAGGTTCCGGACTGCAAAGCAAAAGAAAATAGGGAAAATTGGAGGATCTGAGTTTGTTTCAACTTCAGCATTTTCTGAGTTTACATTCCGAAGGTACCTTTTCAGGCCTTGTCATTTCTTCGAAGTATGAGTGTACCCCAATCTCAAGTTCAAGCCCGCTTTAAAGTCAGAATGGCGATCAAAGTGCTCTCCCCGAACACCATTCATAGCCAGAGGCATCTTGGTTGTGTTTCCAATGAGTTCCTAGGAGACCAATTGCGACGGTGGAAACTAAAGTTTGAATGGCGATGCCTAGAACACAAAGGTTTGAAATTTTCGAGACTAAAGTCTGGTTTAAATACCCAAGAGTGTATCTTCAACTTGAAATCTGTATAGCAGCCCCATGGGTTGAGGTAGTGTGTATACGCCTCAATTCTAAATACTGCACCAACCTAGTTTGTCATCCTGTTGGAGAGTAGGAAAAGTTGTGAATATGATCAAGAAGAAAAATGGCTTCCGTGGCTTCTATATGCAGGTGTTACCCTTGTTAGCCTTTAAACTGTGATTTAAAGGTAAGAGTTTGAAGAACACAAGTGGGAGATTCCCGTCTGAGTAAAGCGGTTTATCGCCACTCACCTTATGAGTTGTTTTCTAAAGCACCACTTTGTTTGTTTATTGCATTTCTCTAAACATCATTCACTACATTGCCTGTTACACACATATCATCTTATCTATCGCAAGATCACACTACATTTTGCATCTATCGCATCATCTCAAAACCTATTCTCATGATTTCAGCGTGGTTTGAGTGTTCCTTTCCTCACATGATTTCAGCGTGTTTGGATTTTATCTCAGGACGCGTGGAACGCGACCTTGAGCGGTTTTCTCAGGACCTCTTCTCACGATTTCAGCATGGTAAGAGTGTTCTTTTCCTCACACGATTTCAGTGTATTTGGGATTTATTCTTCGTTTTCTCACAATTTCAGCGTGGTTATAGTGTTCATTTCCTCACACAATTTCAAAATGTTTGGGATTTATTCTTCGCCTTCTCACGATTTCAGTATGGTTAGAGTGTTCCTTTCCTCATACAATTTCAGTGTGCTTGGGATTTATTCTTCCCTTTCTCACAATTTCAGCATGGTTAGAGAGTTCATTTCCTCACACGATTTTAGCGTGTTTAGGATTTATTCTTCCTCTTCTCACTATTTCAGCGTGGTTAGAGTGATCCTTTCCTCACATGATTTCAGTGGGTTTGGGATTTACTCTTCCTCATCTCATGATTTCAACGTGGTTAGAGTGTTCCTTTACTCACATGATTTCAGCGTGTTTAGGATTTATTCTTCCTCTTCTCACGATTTCAACGTGGTTAGAGTGTTCCTTTCCTCACACGATTTCAGTGTGTTTAGGATTTATTCTTCCTCTTCTCACAATTTTAGTATGGTTAGAGTGTTCCTTTCCTCACACGATTTCAGCGTGTTTGGGATTTATTCTCTCTTCTCATGATTTCAATGTGGTTAGAGTGTTCCTTTGCTCACACGATTTCAGCATGGTTTGAGTGTTCCTTTCCTCACATGATTTCAACGTGTTTGGGATTTGGTCTTCCTCCTCTCACAATTCCAGTGTGGTTGGACTATGTCACCCTATTCATCTACTGCACTATCCGTTACGTTCATTACATCATACCATTTTATCGCCTACATCCTTTCCATGTTAAGCTTAGTTTGGCATGTGGTCGTACCTTTCCTTTGTTGAAACATGGTTCTGTCATGTGTAAGTACCCATGTTGCGCTGAGGCCAGTATTGAGGGTATCAACACCTTTTCTGTGTTAGACGTGGTTTGTTTTGTGTCAAGGCCTTTTCTAGGTAAAATGCGGTTCAACATGCACCTTTTATTCACTGTATCCATTACATCGATTGCATTGTACTTTGTCTTGTTGCATTCAACATTTAGGATCATTATCTTTCCCCAACAGATCATTCATCACTTATATAATACCACCCAATTACTTGTACCCTTTTGGCGAAAAACATAGTTTTCCATGTGCACGCACCCCTTTCACGTGGAAACATGGTTCTATTTTGTGTTAGCATCCATGCTGCGCTGAGGCTGGTATTGAGGATGTAGGCACTTAGCCTGTGCTAGGCGTGTTTGGCTGTGCCCAATTCTTTTCTATATAAAATGCTGTTTGATTTTGGACCTCTGTCCCTTTTATGACATTTGTGTGGTAAGCACTGCTTGTGGTTTGATTATATTATTGCATTGCACTGTGTATCATTTGCATCCTGTCCCTGAACTACGCTGGTTTGATTCCTTGCAAAATGATACGTAAGCAACCCTTGGGTTCAACCAACTATATCTGCATTTTGTTTGTTTGCCCAAGTCTTACGGGCTTGTTAAAATGGGTTACCTTCAGGCTTTGACAGTCACTAACGTCATGCCATGACTTCAAGCTCTGTCAAAGAAGGGCAACTATGGACACCCCATTTTTGATAGCCCTTAAGACTTGGGTGCTACAGATTGATCACTTGATGATGAAAGTTATGCTATGCAAATGTTCAATTTCTTCAGCAAGAAGAGCTTCTAAATCCCAACCTTACACCCTATTTTGACCAAAACTATTTTAGACCTTAAAACCCTCCTTTTCAAAATATTTTTGAAAATCATCCCACGATGTTCCGAGACTCGCATTTCGTTTAAAATATTGTACTTTTCGGTAAACCGAGTAAGGACAAAGTGAAAATAAATGGAAGCAGATGAAATCCTTGAAAAATATTTAAAAATATCTTATTTAGAGTTTTGGAGTTGAGGGAAATACGAGGGGAAGGAAGAAAACTAGTTGGGGAGGAAGTTGGGCATCAATCCGTTAGGACAGAAATGAGCAACCTTTACTAAACTAGTCATATCTCCTTGGACACTTAGAATTTATATGTGAGGCTGCAACCATTGGAAATTAGACTTTCGGAGCTTCAATTTAGACTTAGGAATGACCTAAAATCGAGTCCGAATGAGAGAGATATGCCCGTTTGAAGTCGGGCCTAGAAGCATATTTTGCCTGCCGCCCACTAATAGTGGTTGGCAACCCACTTTTAGTGGCCTGCTGGCCACTTGTGTAAAGAGCTAGTTTTTTACGGATATTTGTTGCCAGCTGTTCCCACACTGCACCAGCTGTTCCTATACGGATATTTCCAAGATAGACACCTAGTTTTCTATATATAGATGACTTTCCCTCATCGTTTAATGGTTAGAAAAATTTTGGAGTGAGAAAATATTTTTGAACAGTAAATTTTGAAAAATTCCTCTCTTTCAACTTGCATAGCCTTTTCCTAAACACTCTAAACCAAACCTAGATAGCTTTTTGCTGAGGTGATTTGAGCTTGAATTTGAGCTCTTGAGGCACTTGAGAGTGTGAAATTGGTGGTTTGTAACTCAAAGAAGCATTCCTCTTCAAGAGGTATACCTTCTAGTCCTTTTATACCATCTTTACACTACTTGTTTTCTATCTTTTGTTGTTGTTTTTGAGTTATTTATTACCTGTCTTTTTGGGTTGAAACATGTGGTTTAAGGCCATTAAAGGTAGAAGGGTTGACAACCCTTCTTTGAACCTTGTTTCTAAGGCGTTTGCCCTTGTGTTTCCCACCTTCTCAGTAACTTTTTTTTGAGCTTTTTACCACTGATTTTTAGATATTTTTTAGAGGCAAAAATCATTTTTGAAGTCTCGAAAATGAAGGGGTCAGCCTCACATCCTTGTGCTTGTATGCTAGTCTTAATTCCTCAATATTTTAGCTAGTTGTTGAAGTTATTTTTATCTTAATTCTAGCACTTTTTTGGACTATTTTAACATTATTTTAGGACTATTTTTATGTGTTATCTTCATTCATGCTTTGTATAGTATGCTTGTAGTGTAATACTCCTCATAGGCTTGGTAGTTTAGGCCTTAACCACCAATCTATTTGAGTTGATAGTATTTATTTTAAGCTTTCCATACTTGTGTTTATCTCTAATCACATCTGCAACCTCCCTCCTTTCTTGGCATTTTCTTTGTTTTGAAAGTTGTTTCAAACTAATTGTTTGTTTAAGCTTGAGATTGAGGTTGTTGTACTTAATGGTTTAATCCCTTTGGGGGTTCATTACCAATTGCATGACACTTCTTTCATGCCTAAAATAACACTTGGTTTGGTACTCCTTTCCATTAGAGGACTTAAAGCTCATTTTTGGACTCAATGAATTAAGGAATTGGTGGTAATTAAAATGAAGTAATAAAACTTGGACTGAAATGGAACAAGATAATAAGATAATTTTGTGTTCAATCAGACATTAATTGAACACATGACGACTTTAGTCTTTCCATACTTGTTAGTGATGAAATGGTTCAAGTTTTCAAGATTAACCACTTCCCTTGATCAATCCATGATAGGGAGGAGGTTTTCTTAGTCTTTTGTTGTCCATTTATTGAAATTGTGTCCCTTGATTCATAAGTCATCACGCAATAAAATTGCATCGATTGATGATTTGCGAATCAAGCATATCCCTTCTTTGACCTGTTTGCTGATAAGGAGAGACATGGTGGACAAACATCCCCTGGAAATACTCTAGTTTGTGCTCTGTTTGTCCTCTGTTGTTGCAAGAATGAACCAACATTAATAGCTGGTAGGCCACTTTCACTGGATGGCAACCTACTATCAGTGGCCTTCCGGCCACTACTTCAAGCTTGCCGGCTACGTTTTTAGCCAGGCAGTGTCTCTTTTTCAGCAGAGCAGAGCAGAGGCTGAGGTGGAAAAATAGTGCCATTTTCCAACTGTGCAACAGAGGCATTCCGATAGCAAAACGAAGAGCATTATCAGGTGAAAAATCCGCGTTCATGCGTGAGCCTTCCCAAGCATTTCAGGGCCCGTTTAAATTATGTTGTAACATTAGTATGTTGTACTTAGAGTAGTGGACTTGAAACTAATTAGTTAAATTAGTTAGAATAGCAAGTTAGTTTTGTATTGTACTTATTTTAATTAGCTAGAACAGTTAATTAAATTTTGCTGTTGTAATAATTAGTTAATTAGCTAGTGTAGTTAATTTATTTCATTTGGTTTGTAATAGCTAGGCAATTCATAGTAATTAGATAGGTTATTCATTCGGACCCTCCTGCATGAGGGCAAACTTGTAATAATGTGTATGTCTTTCAATCCCACATCTTTCTCCCTTTTATTTACTTGCTTATAATGGGTAGTTTAGAACATCATGTTTCTTTTAGCATACTCCATGATTTGCATCCACTTGTTTTGCATGCACCGAGGCTCGGTTCATCATTCTAACAAAACATTGTAGTTTACATACTTCATTGAAAACGTGTTAAACTGCATGCTATCAAATTGATTCACATGTCATAATTAGTAGCCGAGCCTATTAGTTGCATCATTGCATGTGTTGCATTAGCTATGTTGCATTAGTTTGGAACATGCATGTTTTCTAACTCTTTGTTTCTTTTGGCTTACCTCGAAGTACTAGGTGAGCATTTTGGTGCTTTAGCATATCATATGCGTGTGATTGTTTCCATGTTTGGCATGTTTGGCATGCTTGCCATGAGGCTAATTGCTTAAGTGGTAAATTGCTTGAATGACTGTGGATGATGGCTAGTTGCTTGAATTGGAATAATTTGAGTAATGTACATATGCGATCACTTTCTCAAGTGGTACATATTCGAAACAATTTTCAAAAAACAAACATGAAATCAAAATGTTCCAATTTTTGGAAATTAGTTTATACTTGTGTGCATGTCACGTAGTTAAATTAGTCTAATAATCAGAACAAGAGCATATAATGTAAATAAGAATCACATCATGATTAGTAGTGGCCGATCTTTGATCGGGCGAGTAAGGTGCTCAATTTATGACTTTCCCCTCCTGTACCTAAGTTCCCGAGCCAAGACAATCTTGGTGATGATGGACACGTGGCCTTTGGCATGAGTCTTGGGTTTCCTAAATCTCCTAAAAATATTTAGGTGGCGACTCTGTATCTGGAAAAGTAGTTCATTTTTGGCATTTTGATTCAAAATCGATTTTCCAAAAGATTTGCCGAATTTGGACTCTTTGGTGTTTATCTATTTCACATTGCACTTGTGGAATCAGATTCAGAACTGCAGGAGTCCGAACTGTAGGGCTAGTCATATCCGAAAGGAGTACGAAAAGTCAAGCTACAGATATGCACTTCATACTTATGCCTTTGCTAACATTCATATATTATGTTAACTTATTTCTACTGGGCTTTGGCTCACCCTATTGGGGAAAACCATTTTCAGGTGCTGGTGACGTATCTCTGCCAAGACAGAAGCTTGGAGAGACTTGGAGCAAGGGCTCATTTTTTTGTATTTAATTAGTATAACCAAGTGCTTTGACTGTATTGAGCTAGACTCATTTTGTTGTAACCAATGAATGACTTGGAAAGATGTAAGCCGTTAGGGCAATTAAATATCTATTCAACTTTCATCTTTTGATTATTAGTAACACACGTGTCACCTAGAGGGTTTGGTCGCTCGAGCGAGGGTTGAATTTTGTGTCTGGTGAATCGAGCCAGGGATTCTTCGCTCGAGCGAGTGATTGCGTCCAGTAGAGACCTGAGAGCAGTGTTTCTTCGCTCGGGCGAGCTTTTCTTCGCTCGAGCGAGCGAGGTGTATGTTTTCGAGTTCTTCGCCGGCGAAATTTCGTCGCTCGGCGAAGCTTCTGCGAACTGAAGCATCGTGTTTTAACTCGGCGAGCTTTTCTTCGCTCGAGCGAGGATTTCTTGTGTCTGGTCGCTCGAGCGACCAATCCTTCTCTCGAGCGAGCCGGTCAGGTTTAAATAGGCAGCAGCGGGTTTTAGATCAGTTTTTCATCTTCTTTTGATTCCAAACCCTAGGTCCGACTTTTCTCTCTCTCTACTCATCTTCTCTCTTAGGTATCATCTAGATTTAGGGTGTTTCTACCCTAGACTCTTTATTAAAAAGATAGAGGGGATTGAGGGCTTCATTTTAATCTAAAAATTTAGCAGTTTGGAGCACATTGGATTTTAGGTCATCGTCTTCATCTTCTCCATTTGAGTTCTTCACTTCGAGGTAGGGATTTCCTACTCCATATTATAGGGTTTGTCATAAGTTTTGGTATTTTGATATGTTGGGGGTTATTTGGTAATTTTAGGAAAAACTCTAGTTGTTGTAATAAATTAATTTGTATAATTAATTTAGGGAAAATTGGGGAATTTAGTTTAATTCTTGAAATTGGCGAATTATGAGTTTAAATGGTGTAGTTTGATAGTTTAATCACTCACCTATGAAAATGTTACATTTATGCTTATTAATACATTTATTTCTTGTTTAGAAATAACTTTTTTGGGCTATCGGTGGAGGATAGTCGTGATTGTTGTAGACATTGCATGTGGATTAAGGATAACTGAAACTAATCACATTGGTTAAGTCATTGATTTTGGCTGTTGAATTAATACAAAACAATATGTGAATTGATTGTGTGCTGTATATGATATGTGTTTATATACATTGTATTGTGTGGGAGGAGATAGGGGATATACTCCACGATTTAGGGGAAGATAGGGGATGGACCTCTAAACCGGATTTTGTTTGGGAGGAGATAGGGGATGGACTCCATTAGCATCACTATTATGTGTGCTTATTGATATTGGAAGTGTTTTTACATGTTATTGATACAGCACTAAAATGTGTATGAAATGAGAAGTATGGAAGTGTTTTGATATGAGCCTTAGTCTCATTTGTCTGGTTGACATTGGAAGTAATGTTTAATGTGATATGTAGTTCACTGTTGTAGTTTGGCCAGGTTCTGAGCCATGTTGGTAAAAATGGAAAGTTGAATAAATAATGAAAAATGAAACTGATATTTTGTGTTAACCATCTATTGAATGCTATTGCTTTATTCAATGCTTATGTTTGGTTTAGTATATTTCTACTGGGCTGTGGCTCACCCTATATGGGAACATCATTTTCAGGTTCTGGTGATGTGCTACCTCCAAGGACTTAGCTTGGAAGGATTTGGAGTTGAAGACTCTGTTTAGATTATTTGTTATTTCGTTTTATTTGAACTTACATGTAAACATTCAAGCCAAGGGGCTTAATTTGTAATTGAGTTAGTACTCATTCTTTTGTGTCCAAGTGTTGGCTTGGAAAGATGTAAGCCCTTAGGGCATTTACTTTTGATGTTACATGTAATGTCTTTCAATAAAAGTACTCTGATGGATAATTTAATGATTTATTTTATTTTATTAATGCATGTTAATGTTATATATTATGGGTTTATTTTTAGGGCGTTACAACTTGGTATCAGAGCATTCCGGGTTCGAATACTTCGGGTACGTGGGAAGTGATTAGTATCATAATGGGTTCGTCTCGTTTGATAGAGACTTAGTGTAATGTTATATGCTTATATGATAACATGTTTATGTGACTATGTGGGTATGGAATGTAGTTTCTAGGATATTGGTTGGACCCTTGAGTTTCTAGTAGTCTTGTTGGGAAGGCACTTGATCAATGCTGCATCCAACCGGAACTATAGTAACGCTTCGGGACTGTCATTATCCAGGAATGAAATTCGTAGGTGCTTATGTGATTATGTGCTTACGTGGAATGAATTACTGTTGTCCAATGCATTTGGACGCGAGTGTTATAGCTTCGGCACATTTATTAATGTGCTAACGTCTTTGTTTCCTTTATTAGGATGTCAGGACGAGGACGGGGACGTGGTAGGCGTGAAATGCCGCGGAGTGGCGAGTGCCTATGCTTGAGAAAGGTTGGAAGCGGCGGGGAGGGTGTTGGCGGGCCAATGTGGCGAGCGATGGGGTCGGCGAGCTATGGGCACTTTGGCTCGAGAGATAGCAGGGGCATTCAGGAAGTCAGTTAGCATTCTTAGGGTTGAGAATCAAGCCCAGGTTGTTGTTGCGGATGCAGGACCTTCTTTTCTGAAGAGGGAGTTCTTCCGGTCCAACCCAGACGAATTTGTGGGTGATCCTAAAGAGCCACTTAAGGCAGATGAGTGGCTCGAACAGACAACGAAGACGTTTGAGATGCTTGGCATTGAAGACGAGGAGTTGAAAGTGACCTTGGCATCTTTCCAGCTGAAAGGGGATGTGGGTCAATGGTGGAAATTCACTAAGGGACGTATAGGAGGTACGTGGGAGGCTTTTGTGAATGCTTTCCAGGAGAGGTTCTTATCTCCAGCTGTCAGGGAGAAGCTGAGAGACCAGTTCTGCCAGCTTAAGCAGTCGAGTTCTTCAGTGGCCGAGTTTGAGGCTGCATTTACTAGTTTATCCAGGTTTGCACTTGAGTTGGTGGCGTCTAAGTAATGCCGTTGTATTGAGTTTGAGAAGAAGTTGAGGTGTGGCATCAAGCTGAGAGTTGGAGGCACTATGATTAGGGATTATGGGCGTATGGTTGATGCTACAACCTATATGGAGATTATGATGCAGGAGGAGGAGGAAGGGCAGAAAGGCTCCAAGAGGAGTCAGGATGGCCAGAGTGATGGTAGGAGACAAAGAGGTTTCAATCCTCAGCAGTCTCAGAGTAGCTTTTCTAAATCGACTTTTCCAGTGCCGAGTGTAGGTTGTGGGAAAGGCAGTCAGGGAGACATTACTTGTTTCAAGTGTGGTCAGCTGGGCCACAAGTCTCCAGTTTGCCCGTAGAGGGGAGGAGTACAGAGAGCAGCATCATCTTCGGCTCGATCTCAGAGCTAGAGTCAGGGTAGAGGCCAACCGCTCTCTTGTTTTCAGTGCGGTCAGGCAGGGCACATGAAGAGGTATTGCCCGCAGTTGAGTGGCACATCTGGTGCATCTGGTTTGAGACAGACTCAAAGTCATCAACCATTTCGGTCGATTCGAGCCTCGAGGGCCAATCGAAGCTTCATCATCCCAAATACTTGATCTTTTGCTCCTAGGGGTGGCGAGTTGATCGAGAGCCATCTTGGCGGCGTGTATCTTTATTACATGCGAGGATCTTGCCGCTCCATCTGTGAGAGGTACCTTCTTGTTTTGCAACTCAGTTGCTAATGTTTTGATTGATACGGGTGCATCTCATTCCTTTGTGTCTGCTGCATTTGCATCTATTTTGGAGTTGGAGTTAGCACAGTTAGCATCTCCTATTTGTGTATTGTCACCTCTTGGGGGTGAATTGATCTTGAAACAAGGTGTTAGCGGTTGTGATATAGAGGTCGCCGATTATAGGCTTCCGTTTCCTTTTGTAGTTATGCCCATGAAGGGCTTCGATGTTATTTTGGGTATGGACTGCTTATCGTCTTACTGGGCTGTTATTGATTGCTACCGCCAGAGGGTCACACTTCGTACCTTGAGCGGGGAGTGTTTTCATTTTCTGGGGGATCGGGTTGGTAGTGTTTTGCCATCGGGGTATAAATAGCAAGGGCGGAGTGAGTTAAGTGGTCTTCTTGCTAGCCTTTTGAGTAGTGAATGTGATGAGACCCAGATTGTGTTGCCGAGAGTGGTTTGTGAGTACTCGGACGTCTTTCCCGAGGATCTCGTTAGTTTGCCACCTCATCGCGAGATTGAGTTCTCTATTGACCTAGTGCCCGGCACGGCGCCGATTTCTATGGCACCTTATCGTTTTGCCCCAGCCGAGTTAGTTGAGTTGAAGATTCAACTCCAGGAGTTACTAGATAAGGGCTATATTCGTCCTAGTGTTTCGCTGTGGGGAGCACCCGCCCTCTTTGCTAAGAATAAAGGTGGTGCTTTGAGACTCTATATCGATTACCGGAAGTTGAATCGGGCTACGGTTAAGAATAAATACCCTATGCCTCGTATAGATGATCTGTTCGATCAGTTGAAGGGTTCCCGTTGTTTCTCTAAGATAGACTTGAGATCGGGTTATCATCAGTTGAGAGTCAGGGAGGAGGATATTCCGAAGACGGCATTCCGTACGCGGTATGGCCACTATGAGTTTCTGGTGATGCCATTTGGGCTCACCAATGCACTGGCAGTGTTTATGGATTTGGTGAACCGGATATTCCGGGAATTCTTAGATCGTTTTGTAGTCGTCTTCGTGGCCGACATTCTTATCTATTCACCTTCGGAGGAGGAGCACAACGAACACTTGAGAGTGGTGCTTGAATTACTTAGAGCCCATATGCTTTATGCTAAGTTTGGGAAGTGTGAGTTCTGGCTAGAAGAGGTGAAGTTCTTAGGCCATGTAGTTTCTGGGGAAGGGGTGTCTATTGATACATCCAAGACGGAGGCAGTGCAAGATTGGGCACAGCCTAAGAGTGTGTTTGAGATCCGCAGTTTTCTGGGATTAGCTGGGTATTATCGCCGGTTTGTGAAGGATTTCTCCAGGTTAGCTTTGCCTTTCACTAGATTGACTCGGAAGGGAGTCAAGTTTGTATGGAGTGAGACTTATGAAAAGTCGTCCCAGGAGTTGAAAGTTAGACTGACCACCGCTCCAGTCTTGATTATTCCGGAGAGAGGATTGGGTTATGCAGTCTATTGTGACGCCTCACGTGAGGGTCTGGGTTGTGTGTTGATGCAAGAGGAGAAAGTGGTTGCCTATGGCTCACGTCAGTGGAAAATACATGAGAAGAATTACCCTACGCATGATCTAGAGTTAGCGGCTATGATATTTGCCTTGAAGATTTAGAGGCATTATCTTTACGGTGAGAGGTTCGAGGTATTCTCGGATCATAAGAGTCTGAAATTTCTGTTTACACAGAAAGACTTGAACTTGAGGCAAAGGAGGTGGATGGAGTTCATTGAGGATTATGACTTCGAGTTGCACTATCATCCGGGGAAGGCCAATGTTGTGGCCGATGCCCTTAGTAGGAAATCTGTTGGTGACATAGCTAGTATAGCCATCCGGGAATGGGGGGAATGGGAGATGTTGGGTTCACTTGGAGAGTTTGATTTATACAGGTGAATCCGTTGAAATTTCAACCTTGTTTTTACGTTGTTCTTGCGACCTACACTTGTGACTCGAGTGTTAGAGGCTCAGAGGGGTGACCTTGAGGTAGAATCCCTCCGAGAGAAGATTTCCAGTGGGAAGGTTGAGAAGGGTTTGACAGTGTATCCCGACCTAAGTGTGAGATACCGAGACCGTTTGTTTGTGCCGGAGTCTTGCCGAGAAGAGGTACTCCGAGAGTTTCATCATTCATGCCTTGCAGTGCATCCGGGAGGCACTATGATGTATCGGGATTTGGGTCACCAGTTCTGGTGGCGGGGTATGAAGAGGGATGTGGCAGCTTTCGTGTCTAAGTGCCTTACTTGTCAGCAAGTGAAGGCCGAACATCAGAGGCCAGCGGGTTTGTTGCAACCCTTGCCTATTGCCGAGTAGAAGTGGGAGCATGTCACTATGGACTTCGTTGTGGATCTTCCGAGGACTCGGCGAGGTAGTAATGCTATTTGGGTGGTTGTAGACCGGTTGACTAAGTCGGCGCACTTCATTCCTATGCGCGTGAGAGATTCGGTAGATCATCTTGCCGACTTGTATATTCGGGACATAGTGAGGTTGCACGGGGTCCCTGTGATGATCGTCTCAAATAGAGATCCTCGTTTTACTGCCAGATTGTGGCAGAGTTTGCAGAGTGCCTTGGGCACTAAGTTGACCTTTAGCACGGCTTATCATCCTCAGACTAACGGACAGTCCGAGCGTACTATTCAGATCCTAGAGGATATGCTTCGGGGTTGTGTTCTTGACTTTAGTGGGTCGTAGGAGAGGCACTTGCCATTAGTGGAGTTTGCCTACAACAACAGTTTCCAGTCTAGTATCGGTATGGCACCGTTTGAGGCCTTGTATGGCCGACCGTGTAAGTCTCCCGTTTGTTGGGCCGAGGTGGGTGATGCACCTCTGTTGGGTCCGGAGTTGGTGAGGGAAATGACGGAGAAAGTTGAGCTTATCCGTAAGAGGCTTATTCTGACCCAGTCGTCGAAATCTTATCTTGACCGTAGGAGGAGACCTTTGGTGTTTGAGGTGGGTGATCATGTCTTTCTGAAGATATCACCTAGGCGGGGATTGATGAGGTTTGGGAAGAGCAGGAAGTTGTCCCCTCGGTTTATTGGTCCTTTTGAGATCCTTGAGAGGATTGGCGAGGCTGCCTATCGTTTAGCTTTGCCACCGCAGTTATCCGAAGTTCATGACGTCTTTCATGTGAGTATGCTTCGGAAGTATGAGCCAGATCCATCACATGTGTTGGATTGGACTGATTTAGTGGTTGACGAGGATGTCTCGTACGAGGAGAGACCGATTCGAGTCTTGGATAGGCGGGATCAAGTTTTGTGAGGCAAGGCCATCCCTTTGGTCAAGGTTCTATGGAAACATCACGGGGTAGAGGAAGCCACTTGGGAACGTGAGTTGGAAGTCTGCGAGAAATATCCGGACATGTTTATTGATATGTAATCTTGTATATGGATTTTGTAATATTGTTGGACTTAAGAGCTTTATATACGTCTTAAGTTGTAAAACATTGACAATGTTTTGGTTTAACGAAAGTATTTTGGAACTTGCTTCAATATGAAAGTTTAGTGTAACAGTTATATGTTGAATATATTGTTGAGTTAGAGTTATATCATGAAATTGAATATGATATTGAAAACTATTGAAATTGAAAGGAAAAATGCATACTATTGAAGCAGGTTGAAATATATGTTGTTTTACATATATATTGTGAGATGCCTCTTGATAAAAGATGAAATGACCGGTAATAGATCAAATTGTTTATTATTAAATTGTCATATTGTTGAAATTTGAGAAAAACCTGTTTTTGAAAAAGTTATGCTTAATTTCGGGGACGAAATTCTTTTAAGGGGGGGAGGTTATAGCGACCCTAGTCTTTTTTTTTTTTTGGTTGTTGTATCCGGGCTTATGTTCCGTAGATCCTGTTGTTATCAAATTGTTGTTATCGTCCTTTAATTTCTTATTTTTGAGTTATAAGATGTGTTGGGCAGGTTTGTTTCAGATTGGTTGGGTTCGGAAACCAAGTGTTGCTGTCCAGTTTTTGGGTTGGTCGCTCGAGCGAGGGTTGAATTTTGTGTCTGGTGGATCGAGCGATTCTTCTTCGGCGGCGATTCGTCTAGTATAGACACGAGAGCGATGTTTCTTCGCTCGGCGAGCTTTTCTTCGCTCGGCGAGCGAGTGTATGTTTTGAGTTCTTCGCTCGGCGAAATTTAAATCGCTCGGCGAGCTTAATTCTGCGACGAAGCATCGTTTTAGCTCGGCGAGCTTTTCTTCGCTCGGCGAGATTCTTGTGTCTGGTTGCTCGGCGACCAATCCTTCCTTCGGCGGTCGAGAGTTTAAATAAGCGGGCGGGTTTTAGATCAATTTTTCATCTTCTTTTGATTCCAAACCCTAGGTCCGATTTCTCTCTCTCCACTCATCTTCTCTCTTAAGTATCATCTAGATTTACGGTGTTTCTACCCTAGACTCTTTATTAAAAAGATAGAGGGGATTGAGGGCTTCATTTTAATCTGAGAATTTAGCGGTTTGGAGCACGTTGGATTTTGGGTCATCATCTTCATCTTCTCCATTTGAGTTCTTCACTTCGAGGTAGGGATTTCCTACTCCATATTATAGGTTTTGTCATAAGTTTTGGTATTTTGATATGTTGGGGGTTATTTGGTAATTTTGGGAAAAACTCTAGTTGTTGTAATAAATTAATTTGTATAATTAATTTAGGAAAAATTGGGGAATTTAGTTTAATTCTTGAAATTGGCGAATTATGAGTTTAAATGGTGTAGTTTGATAGTTTAATCACTCACCTATGAAAATGTTACATTTATGCTTATTAATACATTTATTTCTTGTTTAGAAATAACTTTTTTGGACTATCGGTGGAGGATAGTCGTGATTGTTGTAGACATTGCATGTGGATTAGGGATAACTGAAACTAATCACATTGGTTAAGTCATTGATTTTGACTGTTGAATTAATACAAAAAATATATGAATTGATTGTGTGCTGTATATGATATGTGTTTATATACATTGTATTGTGTGGGAGGAGATAGGGGATGTACTCCACGATTTAGAGGAAGATAGGGGGTGGACCTCTAAACCGGATTTTGCTTGGGAGGAGATAGGGGATGGACTCCATTAGCATCACTATTATGTGTACTTATTGATATTGGAAGTATTTTTACGTGTTATTGATACAGCACTAAAATGTGTATCAAATGAGAAGTATGGAAGTGTTTTGATATAAGCCTTAGTCTCATTTGTCTGGTTGACATTGGAAGTAATGTTTAATGTGATATGTAGTTCACTGTTGTAGTTTGGCCAGGTTCTGAGCCATGTTGGTAAAAATGGAAAGTTGAATAAATAATGGAAAATGAAACTGATATTTTGTGTTAACCATCTATTGAATGCTATTGCTTTATTCAATGCTTATGTTTGGTTTAGTATATTTCTACTGGGCTGTGGCTCACCCTATATGGGAACATCATTTTCAGGTTCAGGTGATGTGCTACCTCCAAGGACTTAGCTTGGAAGGATTTGGAGTTGAAGACTCTGTTTAGATTATTTGTTATTTCGTTTTATTTGAACTTACATGTAAACATTCAAGCCAAGGGGCTTAATTTGTAATTGAGTTAGTACTCATTCTTTTGTGTCCAAGTGTTGGCTTGGAAAGATGTAAGCCCTTAGGGCATTTACTTTTGATGTTACATGTAATGTCTTTCAATAAAGTACTCTGATGGATAATTTAATGATTTATTTTATTTTATTAATGCATGTTAATGTTATATATTATGGGTTTATTTTGAGGGCATTACACAAAGAAAGAAAAATGAAGGAAGCAATTTTGGTGGTGGGGGCCACAGAAGTAGGGGATCCAAATTAGGGGTGCTCATGGTTTGGTTGTAGTCGGGAAACCTCCAATCTACCATCCATCAGCCGAATTGGTGGATTGAAAAAATCAATCCCCATCCGTCCACCAAATTGATAGATGCAGATTAAGTGGATTGGCGGATGGATGCGAATTGGTTTGGCGGTTTAAATTTTTATGAATTTTGAACATAATACAACAACTTGTTAACATTTTTTTTGGATAATAATCTAACTCAACATAACCAAAAGATTATCAAGTAAATTGTCAAATACCAATGATAAATACATATAAGAAAACCATGTAATATCAAAACTATTTCATTACTTTTTTTTGTTCAAAAACTATTTAATTCGATTTTTTTTAATTGAGTCTTATATTTTACACACAAAAGTACCAAATATCAACACTTGCCATTTGATAAAAGGATTTTCAAATTGAAGACAAATTGAAAATACAACAGAATATCTAAACTTTTTTTCAATTGAAAACCAAAACCGAATATCTAAACAAATTGAAAACACAAAGTCTTACAAATTATTAGGGGTGCTCGCAGTTTGGCGGTTCGGTTGCGGTCAAAAGAATCTTAAATCTGTCATTCATCCAAAACTAGGCAGATTGGAAAAAATCAATCCGCAACCATCCGTTCATCATCACGCATCCATCCAAAATGCGGTGGATCCGTTTGGTTCGGTTGGTTTGGACAGATCGGAATATCCACTAAGCACCCCTAGTCTAAAGTAGAAAAGTAGGGACGTTTAGTAACCTCTAAAAAAAATAAAAAAAAAAGCCGATAAACTAACTTTTTTTCTTAGTTCCGAAAATAAGCCTTAATCCCTTTTATGTTGTAAATTTATCTTAATTTATTTTTGTAGTTTTTTTTTTAAAAAAAAAATTAGACAATAAATATCATGTGAACTGTTAGATAATATAAAAAAAAACATTATTAATTGAAGCTTGGTTTGTGTAAAAAATTTGAGTTATATATAATAAAATATTTTTATGTCACATGACTATTAATATATCATTTTTTTGTCTAATTTTGAACATAAGTTGATTTTTGAAATAAATTGAGAAAAAATGAACAAAAAATAATTTAAGAGCTAAAGTAAGGAAAAAAAAACTTTTAAGAGTTAAAAAAAAAAAAAATGACTACAAAGCGTAATTAACCCATAGATGAAAATGGAATGAATGCTAAATAATTTTGGATGATCAACATCGATCTAACGGTGCGATGTTGCACGGGGCTTTGTAGACAATCCCAGCAGCTGTGGATAGAGGTGTAGCTCGAGCGGGTTCGGTCAGATTGAGAGGTTATTAATGCTCAATTCAAGTTGCGTTGAGACCTAGCCAGACCCGTCGAGGCCTGAATTGTAACCTGAGACTGCCTGCCGAACCGCGGCCCGAGTTAAACCTGAATTGTTTGAGCTATCCGAATTGCCCGAATATATTTCAAATTTTTTTTTGTAGTAAAATTATTAAATTATTAAAATTTGACTCTATTTACATTTTTTTTTATTTATAGAAAATCATTAATACCATCAAAACAAATAATTTATATAATGTAAGAGAAATATCGCTCTAATAGTCCTTACAATTTGTGAGTAAAAATATAATTTTTTTTATGTTATTTGTATATGTGATAATATATATTCAATATGATTTAATAATCTAAATTACTTTAATATCATGTAATGGCTAATAATTTATATGTATATTTAATATTTTTATATATCTATATATGTATAATTCGGGTTTCGGGTTGCTCGAGTTGTTTGACGTCTTTGCCAAAACTCGCCTAAATTTAATTTGGGCTTCTGAATTTTTTCCAAAGCCTATATCGAATTTAAAAATATCTTGCCCAAATCCTAAAAAAATTCAGATTGAATTTGAATTGCTCGGATTAAACCCACCCAAATTACACTCCTAGCTGTGGGTTTGGAGTGACAAGCCATCGCAAAGGTGAGGGAACAAATAAGTAAACTTTATTAATTTTTGGGGTAATTGCACTCAGTTTATGTCAGTAAGAAATAATTACATATTCATGGAGAATTTTATAATTACAATTATTAATATTTATAAAGTTTCTTATTTATTTTTACTGATATTTCTCCTTAATTTTACCAGTCATCGTAATTGTCTTCTGCACACTTACTTTATTATTAATATAAAAAAAATAGAGATACAATTAAATTATTAAGGGTAAATTATAGATAAATTCCCGAGGTTTACTTACAATATGAATTGTCTTTTATGGTTTAGAAAATTAGAAATACTCATTTGTTAGAATTTTTTATTCAACAAAATTAACTGAAAAAAATGAAATTTCTAATTGTTCTCCTATACAATAATAAAATTATATGAATTATTAATTGAAATAACTTTATGACATCATTAAAAATTATTAATTGACTTATGATTTATTAATAAAACGGGCCATTTGTTATAAAATTAGAAACTTCAAAGAGTGGGATGTAATTTGCAGAATTACATAATGAAAATCGTATTTTAAAGAAATCTTAAGAGGTGTACTTGTAATTTATTCAATTATTAACTAGTCATCCGCACATGCATTTTAAAAAACATAATATTATAAGAATAATAACAAAATAGAATACACCATATATGTGTTGTTCAAGTAGTAAGTACCTTGTTTATTAAACTCATGAACTTAGTTTCGAGTCTCATCATGTTCTTAATATATTTTTACATAAATACAACTATAGAGACATTTTGAAAAAAACTCAAAATATGAGACATATCTATGTCAACCCTAGCAGTAGCCTTCATATATTAATAGTATAGATATAGAAGACAGATAAATACCAACTATATGGGCATTTTACAAAAACTCAAAATAGTATGACTAAGGAAATCGAAAAATCTACAAACCAAACCGGTCCAAACCAATCCGGTAGATTTGGTTTGATTTTTTTTAATTCATGGTTCGGTTTTGGTTTGAAAAATTGGAAAATCGGTGTCAATAGATCGGTTCCGGATTTAAGTCCACAATTTCATATTTAAACCCAATCGGACCATGTAACTTAAATAATATATCTAACTTATTGGTACTATTTTTAAATTATTTAGCATAATTTTAGTTTTGTAATTTTTGTTGCTATGACAAAATGCTTGTTTGATGGAAATTTTATATTTGCTAGATGCTGAACAATATGTTTCTTTGCTAGATGTTATATTTATTTAAGTTAACAGTTGAACAATGGACATATTTATATTTTGAAAGTTTATGTTTTGAAAAATTATAATCGACTAATGTTGAACAATATATTTGCTTAATGTTATGTTTTTACTTAACTAGTAAATATTATAAGAATAATTTGCTTGATGGATATATTATTATTAATTTTGAAATTTATGATAGGTTGAATTTTTTTATAAATATTATATAAGTTTTTTTTTTAATAGATTATGTGAAGTGATGGTTCCAAATTGAACCGAATCGCGTTCAAATAATTTAGTTCGTATTAGTTTCGTGATTCTAATGGTTTAATTTGGTTTAATTTTTATAGAATCATAAATAATGAATTGGTCCTAATTTCATCCCAAAATCGATATAAACTTATAAACCATGCTCACCCATACAAAATACCAGGCACATCTATATCAACACCATCAACAGCCTTCATGTATTAATAGCATAGAAGATCGATTATTTTAGCATAGTTTAACATAGGTAAGTAATTAATAAAATAATTACTGGGAAAATTCTATATTCACCTTGTTATGTGGTTTTATGGTGTATTTATTTATTTTTGTGATAAATATTACATATTTTTCTGGTAAGAATTACGATAATTTGTGATTCGAAAATGATGTTACGCATTTATATGGTAATATTACGTATTTTGTAGTATTATTACACGTTTTGTTATTGAAAAATATTTGGATTAAAAATTTATAACATTACACCCAAAAAAAAAAAAAAAATATGTATGATGCTACCACAAAATGTGTAACATTTTTTTTTCTTAATCACAAATTGTCATAACTCCTATAAAAAACAAAAAAATTTCATTTATCAGAAACATACATACATGTACAACAAAATATGTTACAAAGTACCTATCCTCACACCTTTTGAAGGATGTGTATCATAACATTGCCCATAATTATTGTTATAATTTATAATTTAAATTTGCAAAAACCCTATGAGTCCATATATTGGCATAATTTTATCACAAAATTTCGTAATATCATTCACAGAGTGTAACATCGCCACAAATTGACGTAACAAAAAATATCATAACTAAGCCATCAACTCTTATCACATAAACTACAAAATTTTAGATATTTTATTATGCTAATTTGTTGTGAGATTTCTCATTTTTTTATTGATATTACAAAATTTAATAATACAATTACACCAATTTATAATAAGATATATATCATATACATCCTTAAAAAGTTGCACCCCATAAACTTTCCTCTAATTTGTAGTTGTTGCAAAACTCTTTTTAATATTCCAAAGTAGACATAACCTTAGAGAATGCCACTTTATCATTATATTATAATAGCGTATATAAGTCGTGCTATGTACGAGATTATAATGATGGATAAATTTATTTTTTAATTAATTACAAATAATTTTAAAAAATAGATAAGTAGATTTTCATTATTTTAATTAAGTGGTTGTTTGAAGTTAACATTTTATATGACTTTTTGATTATTTTAAGAGACAAGAAAAGTTATTATGTTTGGAAATGAATTTTTTAATTGTATGAGAAAATGTGAAAAAAAATCCATTAGGAAATTTCTTGAGTTGGCTAAGAAAATGAAATTAATTTCACTCCAGGGCTTGAATTAATAAAATTCTAAAGTCAATTTTAAAAAATCATATTTGTTTTTAAATTAAATAATTCAAAAAACGTTAGTATATCTTGATTATATTTTTCGATCTCTATCTTATCTATATCTATATATTATATATTATATAAGAAAAAGAGAGTTTCTAACCCACAAGCCTTGTAAGAATTCCAAGTCCTCCATCTAAATTTTATAATTTTTGATTTTTAAAAATTAAAAAAATCTTCTATTGGTTAGTCCTTATTCAAGCAAAAATAAATAAATAAAAATTAATATTATAGGTCGACTTTTTCGCGCCCACTTTCAGAAGCTCAAAAGAAGCCCTACAGTTCGGATTCCCGTGGTTCTGAATCTAATCTCACAAGTGCAATGTGAAATTGATAAATACCAAAGAGTTCAAATCCGGTAAATCATTTTATCAAATCGATTTTGAATCAAAAATGCCAAAATTGGGCTATTTTGCTAGATACAGAGTCGCCACCTAAATATTTTATTTTGTAGGGATTTAGGAAAACCATGACTCGTGCCAAAGGCACGTGTCCGTCATCACCAAAGTTGCCTCGGCTCGGAAACTTAGGTACGAGATGGGAAGGTCATGAATTAAGCACCCTTGCTCGCTCCGATCAAAGATCGGCCTCTACTAATCATGATATGATTTTTATCAACATTATGTGTTCTTATTCCGATTTTTAGGTTAACATTACTATGTGATGCTCACAAGCAAGTATAGGCTAGTTTGCTTAATTTGGAACAATTCAACTCATGTTTATTTTGTGAAAATGGTTTGAATTTGCCACCTTAAGTGGGCTTAAAAGTTTGCGAAACATAGCGGGTTTAAAACTGATTTGCCACTCTACAAAGTGCGCTTAAAACATACATTCGTTGATTCGTTCCAATTCAAACAACAAGCCTTCATTCACAGGCATTCATGCAATTTATCAAGTAAGCATTTAGCCTCACGGCAAGCATGCTAGACATGGCAACATTCACATTCATGCAAGTATGCTAAAGCATTAAAAACTCACCTAGTACTCCAAGCTAAGAAAATATGAGTTAGAAAAATATGCGTGGTTCCTAACTATGCAAAATGTCTAATGCAACACAAGCAATATGCAATTAATAGGCTAGGCTAATAATGTGACATATGAATCGATTTAAATAACATGCGGTTTAAGCGCGTATTCAAAGAAGTATTGAAATGACAATGCAGTTTGAATGATGCACTGAGCCTTGGTGCATGCAAGACAAGATGAATAGATGCAAGCATAAGGTATGCTAATTGAAATATGTCCCTAATCTAACCATCAAAAGCGATTGAGTAAAAAGGAGAAAGACGTGGGGCTGAAAGACATATACATTATTACATTACGCTCTCACGAAAGAGAGTCTGAATGAATAAAGCAAAACTAGCTAGCAACTAATTAGGGCTAAGCTAATTAAGCTAATTAAACTAATTATTACAAACCAAATGAATAACTAGCTAAACTAATTAACTAATTATTACAACACTTGAATGAATCAACTAGTAAACTAACTAACTAATTTACAACACAAATGTAAGTAAACTAAGCAATTAAAACTACGCTGCCACTACTCCGCCTCGGGAAATGGACGATGCACATGCTCGGTTTTCACCCGAAAAGATATCTGTTTTGCTCTCGAAAGCCTCCTGTAGACACCCCATTTTTGACCGACCTTAAGACTCAGATGTCATTGTCTGTGTAGTCGGTGATTTTGCATGTTTGTGCTCGTTTCGAGTTTCTGGAGCCTTCGGCTGAGCGCCTTGTCTTGGGACCTCTTAACGTTCTCCTCTTGGCTTGGTTTTTGGACCATGCCTTGTTGCTTTTGCCTAGAGGGAAACAGAGGTCGGTAGACCACTTTTTGTAGTCGTAGACTACCTTTCCCTCTCGTAGGCTACTTTTGCGCTCGTAGGCTAGTTTTCGGGGCTTCCGGCTGTGTGTCTTGTCCCGCGGACTTTTGTCTTGCTTCCCTTTTGGTTTGGTTTTGAACCAAACCTTGTTTTCCCTTCCCTGGAGGGTGGCATAGGGGTGTAGACTAGTTTCTCCCCCCGTAGACCACTTTTCTCCCTTGCCAGCCAGTTTTCTGGTCGGCCAGCTAGGGTAGGTGGTCTGTGGACCACCTAAAGTGGTCGGCAACCATGCCATTACCTTCCTTTCTTTGTGCAGACCACTTCTCCCCCTTGCCGACCACTTTTTGTCCTTGCAGACCACTTTTTCTGGTCAGTCGACTAGAGGAGGTGGCTGGCCGACCACTTTAACTGGTCAGTAGCCATCCTGCATTTTTTACAGGTGTTGTGGATGCCAGCTGTGCCAGTTGAAGAGCACAGATTGCATCCTCCATACACGTGTATGGATGGATTGCTTCAAGTCTCTAGCTTGTTCAACAAGCTTGAGACTTGGATTTCTATATAAGGGAGCCTCCTCTCTCTTGTCTCAGGTTCAGAAAAATTGGCTGAGGGCTATACATATCATCTATCTCTATACTTCTTGCTTTCTCTCTATATTTGTGCTTAAAAGTGCCATTTCTTCACACTTTTGCACACAAACACCTAGTGAAACACATTTGCTTTGGAACTGATGCACCTTGAAGCTGGTTTTGGTGTTTTTGGATTGATTTTGGTCCAAAAACGTTGCTGGAGCTGCTGCTTTGTCCTTGTTCTTCAAGGGTAAGAAACTAGCCCCTTAAAGCTTTGTTTTTGATTAAGTCTTTGGCCCTATTTGCATGATGTTTTAGGCCTAACTTTCAACTACAAAAAGTTCTGATTTTAAGTATTTGAAATGTTTGTTTGAGGCTTCTTTGGTGTTGGCGGTGGTCTACTCCCTTGCATGCCTTCTTTGCTAGGCTTCTAAGCCATCCCTTGAGGCTTTTGTTTTAACCTTTGTTTGCCCTTTCTACCACTGAATTCCAAAGGAATTTCAGTGGTGGAAAGTGTGTCTTGAGGTCTCAAATGGGAGGGGGTTGTCCCTCTTCCTCTCCTCTTGTTTGCTTGTGTTGATGGCTCATCAAAGTAGCATGTTTGTTAAGCTTGTTTTGGCTCCATCTCAGCCTATTTTTGGCCTTATTTTAGTATGGCATACCTCTGTTTTGGCTTAGTTTAGGCCACCCTTGCATGCTTTATACACTTGTAGTGTAATCCTTGCAAACTAGCCTTGTATGCTTAAGGTTTTAGCTCACCTTTCTAGCATATTTTGGTTCCCTCTCAGCATGTATTTGCTATTGTTTTTCCATGCTTAAGCTTTGTTTTAAGTGGTCTTGATCATTTGGACCTTGCTTTGTATAGCCATAGTTCATTCTTGCTCACTAGCTTTGTGTTTTGAGTCCACTAGCATGCATTGCTTGGGCTATTTGCATGATCTAGCATCATTTGATACATGATTTCAGAGCACGTTTCATTGTCATACACTCACATGTGTCACTCTTTCAATGTTTCTAGAAGGTTGCACTTTATGCCTTAAATATGAGCCAATGTGTATGCCATCTTGCCTAAGCTTTTGGGTTGCCATTTCAGTGTGTTTTTGGTCTTGTTTTGCCATGATACAACTCTAATTTTTGTTGGTGAAGTCATCTCATGCTTGGTTTTGGTATGTGTAGTGCAATCCTCCTTATTGGCCTTGCATACGTCATGCTTTGACCTTCCATTCTAGCATGTGTTAGCTCTATTCCTTGCATGTTTCTAGCATTGTTTTGACATGCTTTAGGACTATTTTGGGTTGTCTTGGCCATATGGTTCATGTATTGCATAGCTATAGTGCAAGTGCCTATGCTAGTTTCAAGCTTTGAGCCTCCTAGCACGCTTCATTTGTGACATGTGCATGATTTGGCATCATTTAACATGATATTTAAAAGCATATAGCATTGCCATGTTCTCACATCTTTCATTCTTTGAGTGCTTTTAAGGGTTATGCCTTTGTGCCTCACTTATGGCCTAACTTGTATGCATGCATGCCTAGGCTTTTGAGCTCCCATCTCAGCATGTTTGGTCTTTGTTTTGACCTAATTAAGCTCTATCCTTGGTTGGTTCAATCATTTGTGCCATGTATTGCATGCCTCTTATGTAGTCCATTTTGGCAGCCTTGTGCCTTAGGCCTTCTAGCATGTTACGCTTGTGTTGTTTGGATGATTTGGCATCATTTCACACCTGATTTCAGAGCATATAGTGTTGTCACACTTCCATATTTGTCACTTCTTGATCATGTTTGAGAGTTGTGCTCTTATGCTTAGTTGATGGGCCAATGCATGAGCATGCATTATCTTGCTTTTCATGTCATCATTTCAGAATATTTTGGCCACTGTTTTGGCATGTATGAGGTTTGTTTAGGGTTGGTCTGGTCCATTGAGCATTGCACTACATAGCCCTTGTGTTGCATCATTCACTAGCTTTCATGCTTAAGGACTCCAACTTGACACGCTCATGTTGTTTGCATCTTGTTTGGAATGTTGTTACATTGCATCGTGTTTGGATTGACCGTTAATCCAAACACAAGAAACGAGGGACGTTTCATACTTGAATTGATGAAACGTGCCTCATTTTTCAGTCGCCGACCCTCTTGATCATGCATGATAGAGGTTAAGGCCCTTATGTGTTATTTGTGCATTCATTGACATTGAATTGTGCAAACTTGGCTTCTCGGCCATCGTGCATTGTGATGCTCGGTTGGTGGCCCGAGAGTCAAGAACCGCACTCCCTTGAGCTTGAGAAATGATAGGGAGGGTGGTTGTGCACACATACCTTGCAAATACACTGTTGTGCCCCTTCTTGTTCTCTGTTGCACCAAATTGGAGCTTGGCAGGATTTTCTGGTTGGCAGACCAGAAAAAGTAGCTGGCCGACCACTTTTTCTGGTCTGCAGCATGCTTAGGTGGTCTACAGGTGGTCTACACCACCCTTTTCTAGTCAGCAACCCTCCTGGAGGTCTCCATGTTGGAGTAGAAGCTATCTGGAGGTTTGTGTAGTGTTCTGAGATCAAATGCAAACAGAGACAAGTTTGAGCATGTCAATGGATTTCCGAGCGAAGCCGACCTAGCATACATTGTTCAACTTTCCATAGCAGAGCTAAGTAGTGTAGTTTAATGCTTACTTGATAATTAGCATGATTATGTAATTTAATTAATTTGTTAATTAGTTAAAGTGATGTAATAATTAGTTGTAGCTAGTTATTCAATTTGTTGTGTAATAACCAGTTTAATTAGATTAATTAGATTAGTTAGATAACCTAGCTTAGTGTAGCTAGCTTAGCTTATTCTTTCGGACCCTCTGTCGAGAGGGCACATGTTGTAATAAGCATGCGTGTGTGTGATGCATGTCTTCCAACCCCCATTTGTTTCTCCCTTTTACTTATTAGCTTTTGATGGTTAGTTTTAGGACATGTTTCAATTAGCATACTTATGCTTCGCATGTTTGCATTCATTCATCTGTCTTGCATACACCGGGCTCGGCGCATCATACTAACTGCATTGTATTTCAATTCCTACTTGAATACATGTTATCTAGTTGCATTCACATGACATCTTAGAATAGCCGAGCCTACTTAGTTGCATTTTGCATGTGTTGCATTAGGCATTTCAAACATAGCTAGGATCATGCATTGATTACTAACTAGCTTCTTTTTTGGCTCGAAGTACTAGGTAAGCTTTTATGCTTTATCATATTGCATGAGATGTGTATACTGCCATGATAGCATGCTTTCCATAAGGCTAACTGCTTAAGTGTTTAAACTGCTTGAATGCTTGTGGGTGGAGGCTTGATTTCCTGAATTGGAACAACTCGATGATTGTGAGTTTTAAGCCCACTTAAAGTGGCAAAATCATGTTTTTCTAAGCCCACTTGAGGGTGGCAAATCTGCGTCTTAGCCTACTTGTGAGTAGCAATTTCAAACTACTTTCAAAAAACAAACATGAGTTGTTTTGTTCCAATCCGCGTGATTGAGTCTATATTTGTATGATGTGCACATCACATAATAAGCTAGCTAATAAACCGGAATAAGAACACATGTGTTTTCAAAAACAACATATCTTGTTAGTAGAGGCTAATCCTTTGATCGGGCGAGCGAGGGTGCTCATTTCATGACCTTCCCCCTCATACCCAAGTTCCCGAGCCGAGGTAACTTTGGTGATGATGGACACGTGGCCTTAGGCACAAGTCAGGGTTTCCTAAATTTCCCAAAATAAAATATTTACGTGGTGACTCTGAAATATGGCAAAGCAGTCAATGTTTGGCACTTCTTGATTAAAATCAATTTTCCAAAAGGATTTGCCGGATTTAGACTCTTTGGTGATTTATCAGTCTTACATTGCACTTCGTGAGATTAGATTCAGAACCGTGACAAGAATCTGAACTATAGTAGCTAAGAACCACGATTCGCACCCTCGCGCGCGAAGCGGAGTTCGGGTGGTCTACACCTCCATTTGCAGAGTTGAACATTTCCAGAACCTTTCTGCTCCACCTTACCAAAATTTGCTGAAGTTTACATCAGTGGCGTGCCGGCCATGGATGAATGCTGCCGGCCCTTAGTTGGCCAAGAACGTGGCCTGCCGGCCATGGATGGTGGCCTGCCGGCCATTGATGCACTGGATCACTACGCTGCAATAGAGTACAAATAGAGCAAAAAAGGGTTTTTCCAAGGATTGTCTGCACAATTCATCTCCCATTTTCATGGACAAATCCAAGGAGTTGTGAACTTAAACCACAAACCACCAATCTAAGAAATTTCATTGCATGATGGCTTGTGTTTCAAGGTGTGCAAGCTCAATGAATGCAAAACAAGACACTCAATAACCATCAACCTATCATCCATGATGAAGGGCAATGGAGACCTAGGAAAACTTGAAACATTTCATCACTTTAAGTACGAAATGTCTCAATTTTCCTTGTGTTCAATTAACGTCCGATTGAACACACAACACAAAAGTTATTAACTTGCCCAATTTTAGTCCCAAGTTGTTAGTTACTCATTTTAACTTACCAACCATTACTTAGTCCAATTAAGTCCAAAAGATGAGTTAAAGTCCTCTAATGGAAAGAAAAGCTCAAGGCACAAGTTGCTTTAGGTATGAAAGAGGTATCATACCATTGGTAATGAACCATCAGAAAAGGATTAAGCCATTAAGCATGGATCTCAATCTCATGCTTAAACAATCTCAAGGTTGAAACAACCTTTAAAGAAAATGAAAAGTCAAGAAATGAGGGAGATTGTAGAGATAATTAGTGCTAAAATTAAGCAAGAAAAGCACTAAAAACATGCAATCCACTCAAATAAGAGGTGCCTAATGGCCTAAAACACCATTCTTGTAAGGACCTTTACACTACAACCATGCAAAATAAGACTCAGCTAACCCAAATAGCCCAAAACAGAGCTAAAGTAGTCTAAAATAAGAGAAAAAAACATGCTGGAATTAAGCTAAAATAAGCTAGAAAAATAAGCTAGCACATGGCACCAACTAGGTTAGCAAATAAGACACAAGGAGGGAAGGCTAACCCCTCCAATTTTGGACTTCAAAACATGTTTTTTTCCATTCAAAATACTCTAAAATTTAGTGGTTAAAGGTCCAAAAAGAGTTGGTTTTAAAATGGGAAACAAAGGTGCAAAGGCCTTAACAACAAGGAATAAAGAGGGATAAACCACCCCCTAACCTTTAATGGCCAAAAACACCAATTTCAGCCCATGTAAACAAAGTTTTTATAGCTCAAAAACAGCTCAAAACAATAGGAAAAAGATAGGAAAACAAGTAAGCGAAGCAAGCTTAAAAGTCCACTATTGTACCACTTGAAGAGAAGAGTGATTCCAAGCAATAAATCAAGCCAAAAACCACCTCAAAAGCTCCGACAAGACCTCAAGGAACCTCAATTCAAGGGTGAGGGGATTTGGTTAAGGAAGTGCAGGCAAGGGTGTAGAGAAAGTAAGCAAAAGTGTAGAGAATTTGTAGAGAGAGGAAAAATTTTGAGTCTAAATTTTTCTAACCCTTCAAACATGAGAGAGGGGGTCCCTATATATAGAAAACATAAAATCTATACAAGGAGATCCAGCCCTCCACGTGTGGACAGATGCAAGCATCTGTGCAAAAAGTTGGCACAGCTAGCATAAAATATTTGCAGAAAACACTGGTGGCTGGCCAGCCATCAGTGATGGCCTGTCACGACCCAAAACTCGCCCCTAAAAGTTTGGTCCATGACCGGCCCGTACATAGGCCTCAAAACAGAATTTTAGAATAATATTTAACCACATATGGGGCCTTAAGCGGAAGCAATATCAATAAAAGATAACATCCATTGAGCTTGTGTATACATGATAGCTTAATTAGATTTAAGCATTTAAATACATTCCCAGAGTTACATACAATCACAGAATTATATTGATCTCACACACACATACATAAGACTTAATAATTTATATGACTCCCAACACAAAATAAGGCCTCCACACGGAGGCATACCCTAGGTGACTTGGCGGACATGCAAACCTCAGTACAACTCTAGTGTCAATCTCCGATGGCCCACCTACAGAAATATACATATACATAAAACGGAATGAGCAAGGCTAAGTGAATAATAGCAATGTAAGGAGGTTAATTGAATAAGCTAAACCTTGGAGAAAATAAGTAGATAGATACCAAACTATACATAGGTCCTATCCATAACTATATTTCAATACGGTCTCAGCCTCACACGTAATACGGACTGGCTTCAAGACCATGTGTAATATAGACCAGCCTCAGGCCCATGCAGAATACAAAACGACCTTAGGCTCAACAGATTATACAGAGCACCCTCAGGCCCAACAGATTATACAGAATGGCCTCAGGCCCAACAGATTATACAGAATGGCCTCAAGCCCAACAGATTTTATAGATTGGCCTCAGGCCCAACATATTTTTCAGATTGGCCTCAGGCTGAACAGATTTTACAGATTGGCCTCAGGACCAGATATCAACAGAGCATGCTAGTCTCAGAGTCATACAGATGTACATAGATTTTTCCAATCGTTCATATAGGTTAACCAGTTGACTTGCAATTAATAGAGCATTAATAATAATTATTAGCGATAGGTAAAGCATACTACTACAGTACTATTACTCAATAGTGCACATAGATTTTCCCATGGTTTATTACAAGTCGACATAGCTGTCTTGTGAGCAAAAAAACATTAATGATAACTATTAACAAAAGGCAAATGTATCACTACATTAATAGGGACAGAACGATTCACATCATAACGGCCTCAGGCCCACATCTATTACTAAGGACAGAACGACCTTAGGTCCATATCCATGCCATTCTTCAATCATATCCATTAATTTAATCAAAGCACAATATCAATGGAATAGGCCATTCACAAATAACAATACACAAATCATAATCACAGGAAGTAAGTGAAACATATCGTTACACTACTATTACTCATAGTGATAATTTTCTCATAGCAGTGGAACGATGTCCTCGTCTGGACCTACAAACACAATGCACATAGCATTATAAGAATATACCTGATTCCTTACTTTCCTCTTTAATCAATTAGTCATATCAGTTGTAAAATCATTAGTCCTCAGTAGGTTATAATCCATGCCTCAGAAAATAGGAGGAATCGATAGGAAATGGTTCAGACGAAGAAATGGTACAAAACCGGTAGATAGAAAATGAGCAACTCTCACTAATTTGGGCATATCTATTTCTGTACTTAGAATTTGTGAGTGATACCACCACCATTGGAAATTAGACTTTTGGGGCTTGATTTAGGCTTAAGAATCACTTAAAACGGAGTCCGAATGCAAAAGATATGCTTATTCAAAGTTGGCTGAACAGAGTTGTCCCTTTTGCCTGAAATAGAACGCGATGTGGGAATTGTGCACGTCTTGGACAAAATGGTTTTAGCGAGAATCAATTTTGGGGCTGGAAATGGGCTGCCCCAAGTGTGGGAAGACCCGTCGCACGTGCGGCTCTGGGCCAGTTTGGCTGTCCGAAAATGTTATGAGCTCTAACCCTTGATTTTTCCATTTTAAAGCTTGGTTTGAAACTCAAATCACCCAAAAACATATAAAATTGTCCCACAACATGATAAACTAACATCAATCAAGTGTAATTCCATTTTAAATAAACCAATTTTGCGACAATGTTCAAGATCAATGCTTAAACTTTCATGATCTTCAAGGTTCTCAAAACACAACCACAAATACACTTGATTCTTGCATGATCTTATTCTTTGGGACAATTCTAAAGTTCATTTCGTGTGGTATCCATAAGGTTGAGTCTCAATCATAACCAAAATCAAAGAATCCAAAGTCTCACTTCTTAAATTAAGTTCAATTAAATACCTACATAGAACCCTAACTCAAATGGGTTCAAATCTTCACATATTATCATGATTCCATGAAATTGATACCATAAACATAAGATTTCAAGATAAATTACCATACCTTAGTTCAATCTTTGACTTTCTCTTAGTTCTCTTTAATTTCCCCAAGTTTCTATGGTTGATCTCCTTCCTCTCTCTTCAATCTCTTAAGGTTTGTCTTCAAGCTTCCATGAGTGGTGAGCTCTCTCTCTCCCTCATTTGCCCTCTCTTCTTTCGGTTCTCTTTCCCCCAGATATTTTGTTTGACTTCAAAATGATAAGTTCACAACTCACATATCATATCCATATATATATAACAAACACATAAGCTTTTCACAATAGGGAGGGCCAAACACGCCCTTACGAATCACACAAAATCAAATTTCAATTAAACTTCCCAGATAACTATAAAAATTATGCTGATCATAAATATGTCCTCTGTTCCGGGTTCTGAAGCCTCTAAGGCCCTCAATTTACAGTACCAAGTTAACCACCCATACGGACATTAACGAATCAGACAAATTAGATTTCCAATTAATTTTCTTAAATAGTTCTAAAAATTCCCATTAACATACCCAAGTACTTAATTTTGATTTCTAAACCCGTAAAGGTCGGTAATTTCAATTTTAAAGCCGTTACTCAACAGATAATTTCTCAATTTGAGCAAATGTCATTAAATTCAAATGCATTAACCAACAAGGACATAAAAGTAATTTCGAATACGGATTTTAGGGTAGTTACAGATGGCTGGCAAGGCATCATTAATGGCCGACGAGGCACATCAATGGCCGACAGGGGATAAGCCATGGTCGGCAGCCTCCAAGGATGGCTGGTAGGCCACTAGAAATTGCAGGTTGGAAAGACCAAGGCATGGTCCAAAAATGAGACAAAATGGATACAGGGTTTGAAAGGCTCAAACTTGTTGCATTCCGCGGAGGACTTCGAGCGCTCGGCGAGCAAATAGACTCATCACCGGATGTACCTGCAAGAACATCCAACTCTTAAAGGGCCGTAAAAAATGGGGTGTCTACAGTTGCTCCTCTTTGACAGAACTCGGAGTCATGTAATGACGTGAGTGAATGTCAAAGCCAAGAGACGACCCATTTTGACAAAGCCATAAGGCTTACACAAACAATCAAAACAGAGATAAATGGTTGCGCCTGCAAGCTACCTACGTATCCCTTTGCAAGGAATCAAACCAGCATAGTTCTGAGACAAGATGCAAATGATATGCATGATGCAAGAACATAACCTATGATCATGCAATGAAGTTGTACAGTGAAACATTTTAAATGCAAATGCAATGCAAAAAAAATGCAATAGTCAAACAAATCAAACTAAGGTGCATCAACCTTAATCATGAAAAGAAGTAAATAAACACGCCTCACATAAGAAACACGAACCAAACCACATTTCATGCAGAAAGGATATAAGAAAATTATGTAAGCTTAACTACATGACGCGCTGGAAAGGCGACGAGCGACATGACCGTCGGGCACTCCCGAGGTCTCCACCGACATCCTAACGCGCTGCACACGGAAGGAGAAAAATGATGATGTGAACACTGAGATGCACCCAGATGTTTTTAACCGAGAGATTGGTGTGAACACCGGGGATGCACCCGAATATTTTTTACCGAAGGGATGGCGTGAACATCGGGATGCACCTGAATGTTTTTAACCAAAGGGATTGGTGTAAACATCGGGACATACCCAAATGTTTTTAATCGAGAGGTTGGTGTGAACACCGGGACACACCTGAATGTTTTTAACCGAAGGGTTGGTGTGAACACCGGGATGCACCCGAATGTTTTTAACCGAAGGGGTGGTGTGAACACCGTGACACATCCGAATGTTTTTAACCGAAGGGTTGGTGTGAAACTGGGACGTGCCCGAATGTTTTTAACCGAAGGGTTGGTGTGAACACCGAGATGCAACCGAAGGGGTGGTGTGAACACCAGGACGCATCCAAATGTTTTTAACCGAAGGGTTGGTGTGAACACCAGGACGCACCCGAATGTTTTTAACAGAAGGGCAGGTGTGAACACCGGGATGCATCTGAATGTTTTTAACCGAAGGAATGGTGTGAACACCGAGATGCACCCGAATGTTTTTAACCGAAGGGTTGGTGTGAACACCGGGACGCACCCGAATGTTTTTAACCGAAGGAATGGTGTGAACACCGGGATGCACTCGAATGATTTTAACCGAAGGGTTGTTGTGAACACTGGAACGCACCCGAATGTTTTTAACCGAAGGGTTGGTGTGAACACCGGGACGCACTTGAATATTTTTAACCGAGAGGTTGGTGTGAACATCGAGACGCACCTAAATGTTTTTAACCGAAGGGTTGGTGTGAATATCGGGACGCACTCGAATGTTTTTAAGCTATACAAACAATCCTAATGCATCTCACGAGGGAGGATGAAGAGTGGAATGATGCAATTCGAAGGGCACGAATGATTCTACTTGGAATTCCTCTGAATGTACCAAACATACAATATCGTGCCTGTGTAAGAAAGAAACTTAACAGGTGCGATACAGTAGGAATGCATGTTCTATGCAAAACAAACAACTGAAATAAAATGTAATGGCACGTTCTATGCGAAACAAACAATTGAGATGCATATTCTATGCATGATTGATAATTAGAACGTATTCTACTCGTACTACAATAACATATGCATATTCCATGCATGATACAATAATGCAGGCATATTCTATGCATAATCCAAGAGCAAATGCATAGTCTATGCAACAGTGTGAAGCGCATTTTCCATGCAACAACGAATAAGAAATGCCTGTTCTATGCCAGATATCAAAGAATGATTTAACGAAAACAAATTCAATAACAACTTCCGATTCTCCTCTCAGAGGAGTTATAATGCATTTAAAGGATACACCTCATTCATGTTGACAAATGACGAACATCGCGCACCGAAAGCATAGGTTTGAGCTTCCGTAGAGGCATTATAAACTCAACAGTGAATAATCCCTTCAATTCTTGGAGACCAAGGACACAAAGTAGCATCTAGCACCCAAGGAAATCTGCCGGCCACCCGCCGGCCATGAGGAAAGGCCGCCGGCCAAGCGCCAGCCATCGGTGAACCTTGTCGGCCATCCATGAGCCTTGCCAACCATCGATGGCTGATCGAGGGTTTTTTGCTGAATTCGGCTCGAGCCTTTAACTATGAGCCACTAGGGCTCATTTCCTTACCACCCCTTGTCCGAAAATCACCTCCCTCTCTCTCTAGACCCTCATTCTCTCTAGATTAGCACTTTTTACGTGTTTTCCAACGCCCTAAGCGAATTTGATCCACTTCCGGAGGCATCAGACACTTCACCAAGTTCAGCTGCGGTGCATTAGAAGATCTCCTCCTGAGGGAGTCGGAGTCTCACTTGTCGGCCATTGCTGTTGAAGCTAGCACCCTATTTTTCATGTATTTCTTTCTTTAGTTACTTGCAATTCCTGTACTACTTTATATTCAGATCCATCTGACTTCATTTCATACACTGCCCTTATCTAATGCATTTCGTGCACTGCTTTTCATGCATTTCTTTTCATCTGATTCATCTGACTGCATCTCATGTATTGCTTTTCATCTGTTTCCATTTCATGCACTGCTTTACATCTGATTGTATTTCATGTATTTGTCTTTGCCACAGGGAGAGTCGCGCGCCTTCAGAGGCTATAGCGCTACTACTACTCGAGACTGATATGATGAGCTCCCAGCTGGAGTTCGAGACATCATCAATGAGGCACGCTTCGATCTCTTCTACTCTAGCCTGACCCGGGTCATTGCGAGTCATCCCTTCCTAGGAGCGCTGGTGGAGAGGTGGTGGGATACCACCAACTCCTTCCACTTTTCTGCCTCAAGAAAGATGATGATGACTCTTTGCAAATTTTCCATGATCACCGGCTTAGACATTGGAGGTGATCCGATCCCTATTGATACATATATGGAGGAGTGGGTGGCGGTTTGGCTCGAGCTGCTCATGGCACATCCATCTATATACCAGACGGGGATGGTGAGGTACACTTGGTTCGCAGAGCAATTCAGAGGGACCAAGCCCGAAACGATAGAGGAGGTCGAGCAGTATGCTAGGGGCTTCCTAATGTTCATCTTCGGTACCACCTTGTTTTCAAACAGGTGGAATACTGTTGGCCTATATTTGCTGAGTGCCCTGGTGACCCTTCCTTAGGTTCGTTTTTATGACTGGGGTGGAGCAGGCCTCACCACTCTGTATGGATACATGAGCTCCACCTCCCGTCTATAGGGAGACCTAATTGGAGGCTACTGGCGAACCTAGGAGGTATACATCTCAGTTCCTTCTTTTGCACTTTATACTTTCTGCTCAGCATTTCTTGCTTTTTATCTATTCAACACATGTGCTTTCTGTTTTGCACTGTCTGCATATGTTTATGTTGTATGCTTTCTGCTTTGTATTTTCTATATCTATTCAAATTGTATGCTTTCTACTTTGCATTTTCTATATCTATTCAAATTGTATTAATCACACAACGCTACGTTTTTTTCTACAGGTATAGGTATACGCCTACTTTCTGACTCTCACCTTGGAGCCTGTAGTGGAGCTTTCGTTGACGGTACCCTATTCGCGGGTATATGACGGTCAGCTTCGCCATAGGACCAGCGAGCCTTCCACATTCTTCAGGTGATACTTTGACATGGTAGCTGCCCATGAGGTAATCAGAAACACAGGTCATTTCATTTTTTCTTTGAAACTGATCACTAAGCAACTGATAGCAACTGATAATCTGTACAACTTCTGTTCGCATATCACATGGCAATCATGGGCCATGATGCTAGGGGGGTTGCGGGACTAGTTTGTTGGCGCCTGGGCCGTCTCCCGCTACTGTATTCTGCTTGAGGGTCCGATCTGCTGGGCTTGGTTCTTGGGTGAGCGCTTCATGCGCCAGATTATGGGTGTGTCGAGCCCAGTCGTTTTGATGGCTCCACCAACAGGCCCACAGAGAGCCTATCCACTGAGGGGGTCATCCAGTTCATGGGGAGCCTCGACGTCGATTTCCTCCGAGAGGAGGGCAACTATTCAGCTTTCATTCAGACACACTTGATGTCGCCTCTAACTGGTGCTCATGGAGCTTAGGAGGCGAGAGCTCCTGTTGCGAGAGCGAGGCCTAGAGCAACCCGGGCGAGCAGAGCCCGTGGCAGAGGGGCTACCTAGGCAGGGTAGGGGACCGACTAGCCGGAGCTGCCTACTGCACTTACATGTTGGCAGTATACTAGGGAGGCATATCAGATCCCAATTGAGCATGCAGCAGCTGGGCATAGATATGTCAGAGCTCATGACGCACCCCGGGTATGTACCATATTTTTTTACTTTTCCCATTTCTTTCTAATATTTGTTCCTCCGGACATTAATCATTCCCAATGCATTTGTAGGCACCCCCAGGATACACCGATGGCCTGCTCGAGCTTCTAGCCTCGTTTGAGGGCATGATATTGAGGAGGGAGGCATTGCTCAGCTTCCACGGCATTCAAGTAATATCTTCAATTTTACAATCCAATCATCAGATTTCCACTGACACACTGAAGTTGACATTTCAACTAAGAGCTTCCCCGCACTGCATTGACATATAGCATCTGAAATGCTGCACTCACATGCTATATTCACACATTGTATCTGACTGGTGCACATACTCATGTTGCACACCATACTTCCATCTAATATGCATACTATGGCAGACATATGACAACTGTCTTTTCAGGTTCCACCCATACCGACAAAGACCAGTGCAGTGCTTGCAATACCTACACTAGCGATACCTCCTCCATCGTGCGGGAGAGAGAGGCAAGTTCTAGCGCGTGGTAGCGAGCTAGGGGCACCTGAGCCGAGAGCGGCCCTTCAGAGCCCATTCTGAGTGATGATGATACTGAGACGAGCGACTCTAAGGAGGTAGCGAGCCAGCATTCAGATTCATCTAAGAGCAGAGGTGATGACGCCGACTCATATTCTGGGAGTAGAGGCGATGCCGAGGTGAGCTTTGGAGCAAAGAGTGGAGATGGCAACGGCTCGGACTCTGGTTCAGAGGGAGATTCATATAGCAGCACTAACGGAGACAATGCCCCAGAGTCCTCTCCCTGAGGAAGAGGAGCAATAGGGCTTCTCGAGCCTGAGGCGGCCAGCGCTGATTTTTTTGTATTTTTGCTTAGTTTCTTATTTGTTAGTAGTGTTAGCATACTGTACAGCTTCAGACGAGTTTCATTTGCTTTAAAAACTTGTACTGCACTTTTGTAAAAACAACCATGATTGGAATGAAAACTAGTTTTTCTTTGAAAATAATATTACATTTTACATCATGAGCACCACTTAGCATGGAATGGAGGTTGAATTTGATAACGAAAACCGAATACTCGTATTGCCACAACAGTCTTAATCAGGTAATGAATCGACCACCAACTGAAATAAAAAGCAAAATACAACTTGATAAACAAAAATAACACAAATACAACTCAATTAGAAAAACAAAATGAATAGAACTCAACAAACTAGCTAAAACCCAAAAAGACTCAAAACAAGACTCTAAAACACACAAAGAACAGAACAAAAACACATGCTTTCAGCACTTTTCATCACCAAGAGGGGCAGCAAGTCAGAATGAGAGACTGATGGCCATGAATGGTGGTTGTTGGCCATCAGTGCCTCTTGCCCGCCATCAATGTGCCTTGCCAGCCACCTGCCAGCCATCATTGTGCAAGACCTCCAAATTGTTGACACTAGGCTTCCACTCACTACCTTATCTTCTACAAAAGATTGAACTTCGTAGTTTCTTCATTTGAGCTGCAAATTCTTCACAAATTGAACCATTCTTTGCCGAAAAACTCTCAAATTGGATTGCGACTTTGGATGGCTCAGAAAAGGTGAATTTTCGGGGTTTCGGCATAAATGCTCTTTTCCCGCTAATTCGTTATCCACTTTGTTTTCCATTCCTTCATGCCGCAACTAGGTGTTGGAATCCGATTACACATGTCTTTAGCTTCGGGGGACAAGAGATATGCCCGACAATCGAAGAATTTCAAGTGCTAACGGAGTCCCGGCGCAATGAGGAAATCCTACCTTAGCCTCGCTTTGGCCATATCCAAGCTTTGGGAAGGATGTGCGGGCTTATTCTACACGAGGCCCGATCTTTGGTCCACAATGGAGGGCCGGATATTCCTAGCCTGATCAATCGATTTTTTGAAGCCGGTGACCGAGGCGACCTTCTTTGGCAGGGTTTTCGGCAACATGCCCTTTGTTTGTGTATGTTGGCTCACTTCCTTCTTGTCCCTAGTTTCAGAGGGTCTAGCATTCGACTCATCGAAGTGGCCCAAGGTTTGAAAGAGGGCAAGAGCTGCATTAGCCAAAACTTTGATGGGTTTAGACACATTCCATCAGCGAGAGACCACCAAATTCGCAGGAAGTCCACTACTTCTTCAAATAATGTTTCCCACCCTTTCTATGTGTTTCTCACATCTCTCGGCACTCATGCTTTATTTTTCTCTCAAAGCCCTTTTTCTCACTTTTTCCCTTAACATACACCTTTCTATTCTTTAATCTCTCTTTTCTTTCATCCCTTCCCGGGTTTGGTTAGTGGACAAGCTAAAGGTAGTGGACTGTTGCCCTGCATACTCAGCTCGAGGCTATTTCTTCGGCCAACAGCTAGTGGATTTCCCCAACAAAGGGTGGTGGTGCCATTGGATGTGCAACAGGTATGCTATTGACATTACTTAGCGTTGCCCCTGGTATGATCTACCCGAGACGAGCTACAGCATGACTCGACAACCTGGCATTTAGTTGATTGGCTTGACACACTATGTATTCTACTTTTCGTTCTGGTTCAGGAGTCAATTTGGACATGATCAGACTTGCCTAGAATGATGAGTAGAGTATCCGGTTTCATTCCTTATTTGAGGTTTGCAATTAGCTAGGTACCCCACTGCTTGGAGGATAAGAGAACTTATGGCTCCTATCCTGAGTTTCAGCTGCGCCCTTTCTGGCGAATGTCTGGCTTGGCTTGAAGAGGAGACACAAACCGGGCCTACTCTAGCATCGAAAGCTTCCACAAGCACGAGCGGGGGATGCAAGAACACCTGACTCATCTATGCCCCTAGGTTATTACTTTGATCTTTACTTTTCAAGTTTTATGAATTTAATAAAAGAAACTTTGATTTGTATCGAGGGTCGGAGAACTTTTTATTGAAATCAATGAAATTAAAGTTGTGGGCACTGAAAGTTTTCCTTTTGGTACCAAAAATTGTCTAAGTTGTAAAAGGTAAATTTTGAAAAAAAATCAACTTTTACTAAAACTTTTCAAAATCATTTTCGATAAGGATCACCACTTGACACGCACAGAGTTGATCCTCGAGATGCACAACCCTAAATCCAAAGATCAGAAATTGCCCCTTGACTTAATAGCACTGTAACCAGCTCTTCTCTCAGGGTAAAGATTACAACCGAACTTTCAGATAAAGAACAGACGAAGATGACCTGATCAGACACATGGACATGGTTGATTTAGAAGTGTTTACAGCCAAACTTCAGAATGAAGTTGCCTACGTATCTCGAGGATGGGAATTAGGCCTTACATAGTTTAGTTGGGGTTCACTCGAGTATTAACACTCTCCTTTTGCGCTCTTACTTTTGCAAAGGCCACCCTTCCGAGTTTTCAACCTTGCGAGCTCAATTTTTCTTTATTTCTAATTTTTTTGTGCTCTAACATTTGCCTAGGTCACCCTTCTAGGTTTTCGACCTAGTGAGCCTCTTAGGGGTAATATTTCTTCAACTTGTCCATATTGATCGGTTGGGAAAATTCTAGGCCATCCAGGCCCATGAGAATAACAGCTTCACCCGACCAAATAGTTTTGATGATGTAAGCGCTAGTCCAATTGGGTCTGAACTTGCCCCTAGGGTCATGGATGGGAGCTCGGTTGTCTTTCAGCACCAAATCCCCTTCTTTGAGATTCCGGGACTTAACCTTCTTGTTAAAAGGCTTGCCAATCCTGCGTTGATAACCTTGTACATTGTACAGTGCTTTCAGTCTTCTCTCATTAAACATCATCAGTTTTTCGAACCTGTTCTGTTGCCAGTCTGCCTCTGCTATCTAGCACTCAGCCATAACTCGTAGTGACGGGACTTCTAATTCGATCGGTAAAACAGCTTCCATCCCATACACAAGAGAATAAGGAGTTGCCCCCGTAGACATCTGGATTGAAGTTCTATAGCCCCAGATTGTAAATGGCAATTTGTTTGGCCAGTCCCTCTAAGTCTCAACCATTTTCTACAGAATATGCTTGATGTTCTTCTTGGCGCCCTCAACAACTTCGTTGGTGTGTGGCCAATATGTGGATGACTTATGGAAATCCACATTGTATTTCTCCAACAAGTCGATCACTTTTTTCTTGAAATTGGAGCCATTATCTGAAATGATCTCGTTTGGGACTCTATAGCGGAAAATAATGTTGTTTCGGATGAACTTAGCCACATGCGATGCTTTCAACATTGCGTAGGATTGAGCTTCCACCCACTTCATGAAATAATCAATTGCCACCAGAATGTATTCATGCCCATTTGACCCTTTTAGTGTGACTGGGCCGATGACGTCGATTCCCCAAACTGAAAAAGGCCATGGTGAAGTCATGTTGTACAGCTTCGACGGCAGGATATTCATGCGATTGGCATGGATTTGGCATTTGTGGCATCGCCGAACAAAACCAATACAATCCTCCTCCATGGTAGACCAGTAGTAACCCTACTTGAGAATCTTCCGGGTTAACATTACTCCACTCAGGTGCGCTTCGCACTCTCGTCCATGGATAGCCTCCATTAGGCGCTTTGATTCTTCTGCGTCGACACACAACTTGTGCATTCCCAGATGACCCCTCTTATACAGTTTACCTTCTCAGATGATAAATTAAGTGGCCATTCGTCATATTGCCCTCTTATCTTTAGCATTCGTCCCTGGTGGATAAACCTCCTTTTCCAAGAAGTTCAAGATATCATGATACCAAGGGTTTTGATCTTGTGTTTCATCTATTATGGCGATGCTCTCATAGGCCGACGCATATCTCTGTTCAATGATGATCGGACGCATCCAGACTCCAAGCGGGATGTTTATCATAGAAGATAGAGTTGATAAGGCGTCAGCGAACCTGTTGCTCTCTCTTAGTAGATGCGTGAAGGTTAGCTTCTTAAACCTAGGGATCAGAGCATCCAAGGTTTGGTGATAGATCTTCATCTTTTCTTCTTTGACATTCCAGTCTCTATTCGCTTGAGAAACAACTAGGTTCGAGTCCCCGATGACGTCCAAACTTTTCACCCCTAGTTCTAGGGAGACTTCCATGCCAGTGATGCACGCCTCATATTCTGCTTCATTGTTAGATACCTTGAACCGGAGTTTAAAGGCTAAGGGTATATGGGAATTGTCAGGTGCTATCAGCAACACACCTATTCCACAACCATATTGATTAGACATTTTTTCAAAGTACATTATCCAAATCTATTCCTCGACTTGCAGAATAACTTCATCTGGGAACAGGTATTACCGCTCCATCCCCTTCTACTGGGTGATCTGCCAGGAACTCCGCTACCACTCTCCCCATTGACAGACTTGTGAGTCACATACTTCAGATCAAATTCGGAAAGGAGAAGCAACCAACGAGCTAGCCTACCTGTAAACGCTAGTTTCTCAAAAAGCTATTTGATGGGATCTAATCTCGAAACCAGAATTACGGAGTTAGCTAACAAGTAGTGCCTCAACTTCCTAGTAGCCTATACCAGGGCTAAGCAAACGTTTTCCAACAAGGTGTAACGGGTCTCGTAGTCCAGCATTTTCTTGCTCAAGTAATAGACGGCTTTTTCCACCTTATCCTTAGATTCCTGAGCAAGCATGCATCCCATTGTTGTGTCTGTGACTGATAGGTATAGAATCAAGGGCTTCCCCGGCTCTGGCGGCGACCATACAAGTGGATAATGAAGATATTGCTTGATTTGCTTGAAAGCGAATTGACATCAATCATCCCATCGGAATTTCTTTTCTTTCTTCAGGAGGCCAAATAGTGGTTCAGAAGTCAATGTTAATTTTGCAATAAATCATCTTATGAATTGCACCTTGCTCAAAAAGCCTCGCACCTCCTTTTCAGTCCTCGGTGGTGGCAATTCTAAGATGGCCTTGATTTTGGAAGGATCTACCTTGATGCCCCTCTATGTAATCAAGAAACTCAACATTTTCCCTGCTGTTACGCCAAAAGTACACTTCTGTGGATTCAACCTTAATCTATATTTTCTGATCCGTTAATAGAATTTCTTTAAGGCGGTGTAGTGGCCATCTCTTTCCTTGGACTTGACAATCGTGTCGTCCACGTACACCTCGACCTCTTTATGGATCATATCATGCAGAATTGTGGTTGCAGCCCGTTGATAGGTAGCCCCGGCCTTCTTCAGCCCAAACGGCATCACTCTGTAGCAGTAGGTTCTCCACGGCGTGGTAAAGGCGGTTTTCTCTCTGTCTTCGGGTGCTATCAAGATCTGGTTATACCCAGAAAATCCATGCATGAAAGAGAACAATGCATAGCCCGCGGTGAAATCGACCAATTGATCAATGTGTGGCAAGGGAAAGTCGTCTTTCGGACTGGCTCTGCTCAGATCCATGAAGTCTACACATACCCGAATTCTTCCATCTTTCTTCGGCACGGGAACAATGTTGGCTAACCAAGTTGGATACTCATATACTAGCAAGAACCCTACGTCTATCTGCTTGGTGGCCTCCTCCTTAATCTTCAAAGCCCAATCTGGGTGTATTCTCCGCAATTTCTATTTGATGGGTCGGGCCTCGGGGTCGAGAGGGATCCGATGCTATACAATCTCAGGATCGATTCTAGGCATGTCTTTGTAGGACCGAACGAAAACATCTTTGAAATCTTTTGATAAAGCGACTAAGTGTTCGCGCTCCTCTGAAGACGTGGAACCAATCTGGACCAGATGTGGATCCTTCTCAGTACCCACATTAAAAGTAACGATTTCATCAGCAAGGGGTTTTGCAAACCTCTCCTCTTCTTGATTAATCAAAATTTTCAAAACCAGAGGAATTCCATCCTCATCGTTTTCATCAAAATTTTGAAAATTATGATCAATGCAATAAACAAGAGGCATAGAGAAATACTCAGAATCTGCAGTGGCATTCTCATTCAAAAGGTCTAGCTCATCCAGTTCCTCGATTACAATCGACTCAAAGGAAAACAAACAAAAGGATGACCTGGACAAAACCTCGGCATCGGGGTTATCAACCCCAAGAATACCAGACTCAGACTCAGAAGAACTAGAACCTGATTCTGACTCCACAAACTCTGTGGAATTAGATTTTGGTTCACTACTTGACTCAGAACTGATGGACAGGTAGCCCTTCTTGAACTGCCAGACGAGGGATGGTGCGTCAGATGCATCCAAAATACCACTAGAACGGTTCACCCCTAGTTGGTCCCCGATCATGGAAACGGCCAGGTTATCCCCCAAGCTCTCTGAGTCGATCGGAGGATCCGAAAGGAGGCATGCCATTGATGCCCCTACTTTAAGCTCACCGTTGTTGGAATCACTTTCTGTGCTTCGTGCAACTTCAGTATTTGGTTCAGCATGTTTCTCTGTACCACTGTCTTGTAGCTGCAGGTCAAAGAAAATTTCGAAACCAGGAACCCGCTGCTTCTCAGAGTTGAACCAGGGTTCAGGGAAACCACAAAATGGGAAGTCTTCACCCTCCCTAACAAAATGACCATTCAGAGTCCCCCGAATTGGTCTATGATCAAGCTCGTACCATTTCTCGATCTGTTTAGCTCTAGCTCTGCCTGCCATTTCTTTTCTTTTCCTAATCCAATCCACTTTGGTGGGCGTATAGCCAAGACCAAAGGTATATGGATTATGTGGCACATCCGCCAATGTTGTAACACCCTTCCGGCCACTTCTGCCCAACCCCATTCTTAGCATATGTTGGAGCTTGTTCATGAAATAGATTGATTAGGCGCTTACATACAAGCGCTTATCAACTGCCAAGATATTCTACACCGCCCGAGCCTTAGCTAGGGTGAACCCAGAAAGAAAAACATCCTCCTCGCCACGAAGAATTTATAGCACATGTGAAGTTACCTCTAGAGGATGATGGATAGATGAATTCCCAAATACGATAGCCACTCCTTTCCCATAGGGATGTTTCACCATCTGGTGAAGAGTTGAGGAGACAACTTTCATCTAGTGCAGCCAGGGTTGCCCAAGTAATAGATTAAAAGTGGCAGGCACATCCAATACATGGAACTCAATGTCCTATTGAGCTGGACTGACTTGAACCCTGATCTGTACTTTACCCATCACCTCTCAACTTGTGTTGTCATACGCTTGGATCACCTGGGCTGTAGGTATGAAATCCGCCAATTTGAGGCCAATAGCATTAGTCGTGCGACATGGGCATACATTGATTGCTGACTTGGTGTCAACTAACATGACTGGTACCCACTTTTCTCTGCACTTCACCAATATGTACAGAGGTTTGTTGTGTGGAGAGCCTTCTGGCTGCAATTCCTTGTCAGAAAAGGTTAGAGTTGGTGCAACACCTCCTGGGAAGACTAGTCCTACCAGTTGTTCCGGGGTAGTGTCGATGGACAGCTTAACTCTATCCTTCGCTGACAGTACAGCTTGTCTGTGCACTCGCGAAGCCATGAGCAGACACCAAATATATATGTCAGCTTGAATCTTCTTCAACTGTTTCAGCACAGCCTCTTCTTCCAATTGTTTTTCCTTCTGTTTCTCAGCTTCTTTATCCTTCCCAGATGCCTCAGGTTGGTCCAAATGTGGGGGCTTAAAGTACTACCCACTTCTAGTCATGTGGTCGACCTCTTCTACATACCAAGTGTTGTCAGGAAGGTCTTCACCCTAATCCGCATCAATATGTGCCAGGTGTAGGTCATCGCCATCCCACTAGATTCCTTCAACAGCCGACAAACAATTGTCCGGCTCCATTTTGATCATTCCTTCATCAGAAGTACCCCCTGTAGGGAGTTAAGCTTTTTCGACTTTCCGATCATCTTGACCTTTTTCTTGTTCAAACCGCTTCAGTGCAGCTTCTTGCTTAGTATCAACAGTACTTATAACGCCCGATTCCTGAGCTAAATTTTTGACACCGGCGCTCTCTAGCCCCATTTTCTTCAGCTGTTCCGACCACTGCAACTGATCGTGCTTTTTACTCTTCTAGCTTCAGTTCAATTTGTTCTTCTTTGTCAGGCTCGTCATTGAGCCACCCAAAATTGTTTGTCAACCATTCAGATCAAACCAATCAATATGCACGTCTCCCTGATCTTGCTCATCAAAGAACTGCAGATTGTCTATATCTTCCTCTAGCTCTGCCAGATCATCCAGTCCCTAACTCGGACCGTCCTCTCTCACTACACTGACCTCCATCCCAGTTGGTAGCACCACTTCCGACCTAGCTTGATTGATTGGCACAATATAGCAGCACGAATTGTACATCCCTTTAGATAAATCCTCAGAGCCCTCGGGCAACGGACTGACATTTTCCACCAAGGTCAACCTCTCTTCATTTGCCGTTGTCACCACCACGGGTTCAGGTTGTGGAGTGAAAGTATTCATTATGCACAAGTTCATGCTCTCAGGGATAAACACGACTGGTTTGGGTAGGTTGGATGGGGTAATATATACGTTGGGGTCATATGGTAAGGCCAGTGTATGCATTAGATTTATGTGCCGAGGTGGAGGGACTTGGTTATGGGCTAGAAGAGGGTTGGTGGTCACATTTGGCTTCTAGGATGGCTCTATCACCTTATTATCAATGAGATCTTGAATCTCATGATGCAACCTATAGCATTGGTCAGTGTCATGATTGTGCTGCTAGTGAAAGGCACAGTATTTGGCCAGGTTGTGTTTTGGCGGGAGAGGATCGGGTAGTGGGCGTTGTTCTAACGGCTTAAGATGCCCCATTTTGATCAGCACCCTTAAGGCTTTGGATAAAGACATGTAAAGCGGAGTCAAGACCATTTGGTTTCGGGCTTGGTTACTTGAAGTTTGTGGAGTTGTGTTGGATGAACTGGCAAAAGGGTTAGTGGTCATGGGTGTGGTGGTGACCATGCTCACATCCGAAGGTCGTGCAGCTGCACTACTACTAGTAGTCGCATTAGAACTACATGTGAAAGGCCTTTTGGGCTACTCCTTCTCAATGTCTATTAGCCTTTACTTCATCGCATCTTCGATTTGAACCCTTATTTCATGGAGTTCAGCGAATGTAAATAATGGAAAGACTATCATCTTCTGCAGTAATCTACCTTGTATATTGCGGACCACCATTCTGATTTGGTCCTTTTCAGACGGCCTGATGGTCATCATAGAGGCCTTGGCCCTCCATCTCATTACAAAATCTGAGAAGCCCTCCTTTGGCTCCTGGCGAGTCGCTTCAAGATCACGGGTAGTGACCTCGATCTGGGTATTGTAGGAGTGCTGCGTGATAAAGGCCTCAGCCATCTGCTCCTAGCTCCATTTCACAGAGTCTTCAAGTTTTGCATACCAGATGGCCACTTTACCTGACAGGGTCCAGCCAAAAAGTGATAGCTTCTGAAGTCTAGTGAGGCCCATTGGCAGCAGGATGTTTGGAAATAACCGTAAATGGACCATGGGATCGCTCGAGCCATCGAAGCGATCTATGTGCGGCATCTTGAATTTGTCTAGAAAAGTCACTGCCGAGTCAGTATATCCGTCCTCGATGTCAAGGATTGATTTGACGCCCTATGCCCGCTTGAAAAGCTTTTCTAGCTTGTTGACCTTCAGTGCAGTAGGGTCAACCTTGAATTCAAATGGCGCCTCAGTTTGGTACACTAGTGCCTTGGAGGTTTGAGGTAGGATCGGATCTACCGGAGTGCCCAGATTCTCTTGGACATTGACAGTGACTCTGGGAGCCGGAATACCCACTGGAGGTTCATGGGAAACAGAAGCTACTACCTGCGGTGGTTGTTGTTGCTGAAGCATATTTATCACTTCCGCTTAATGGGTTGTAACTTTAGCTTGATAGGCAGCATCCAGCTGCATGGTTTCAATGGTTTGCTAGAGATGATAGAGCATGTCTTCCATGCTAAACGGGGGATGTTGAGCCATCAGAACTGGTGAATAATCTTTTACTGGAGTGGAGGTAGAAGACTGAGCCTGACCAGGCGCAGGTGAAGTAAAAGGTGTCTACTGGACTGCTGAGTTATGCTTAACCCTCCTTCGTCTCGTAACTGGTGGGAGTGAAGCAAACACTGGTTGTCCCCTAACAAAATCCCCGGATCTGTAGAGTCTTCCTACATGGGTCCAAAGTGCTTGGGGGGTAACCAAACTGTCTGAAACAATGATGAAAAACTACCTTGCAAAAATAAATAAAGCAAAAGAAAGCAAAAATCAAAAACCGCACAGCACCTCAGCTCAGATACAAACAATACACAGTTGCAATCATAAGCCGTAGAACTGCACTCAACATTGATTTCTGCCCCCAAAAACAGATTCCAAACTTCCAACTATACACACATTCCTGTAGAGTTTTACTCTAAAAGCACATATCAAGTAAGTGAGAGCCAAAACACCCCTATGATGGAGTAGGGTTACCCTGTCCTAGTTTCATCAGGAACTAGGGATAACTATTCACACAAAGTGGTTTTACCACAATCCTGCATTTGGGTAAGCATCCTGTCCTAAGTTGGAACAGTCTCTATGGCTTTCGATATGCAACTAGTCCGATTGGTTAAAAAGGATACCTCAGCAAGACTACTTAATATACCTTTCACACCAAACACCGAGAAGTGAAAGGAGGATCAAATGGTACAGCGATAGTCCAGATCCAAGTGTTGTGTTCCCATCGTGGTATAGCCCGCAACTGGTCAGCCTTTTGGCAAACTTTTCCAAGAAAGCCTCCAGTAAATCGTTCAGGAACAGCAGATGGCAAACACAATGACTTAGGCACACCAATGCAAATGCAAAGAAACACATAAGTGGAGATAAAATATCATATCATGAGTTCAAGTCAAGTTCTCCCAATCCCCAGCTAAGTGGCCAGAAACTATAGCTCTACTTTTTTGTGCCCCCTTTCGGAAGCTCAAAAGAAGCCCTACAGTTCAGACTCCCATGGTTTTGAATCTAATCTCACAACTGCAATGTGAAATTGATAAACACCAAAGAGTCCAAATTCGACAAATCGTTTTGGAAAATCGATTTTGAATAAAAAATGCCAAAATTGGACTACTTTGTCAGATACAGAGTCGCCACCTAAATATTTTATTTTGGGGGGATTTAGGAAACCCATGACTCGTGCCAAAGGCCACGTGTTCATCATCACCAAAGTTGCCTCGGCTCGGGAACTTAGTTATGAGAGGGGAAGGTCACGAATTGAGCACCCCTGCTCGCCCGGTCAAAGATCGGCCTCTACTAATCATGATATGATTTTTATCAACATTATGTGTTCTTATTTCGGTTTTCAGGTTAACATTACTATGTGATGCTCACAAGCAAGTATAGGCTAGTTTGCTCAATTTGGAACAATTCAACTCATGTTTGTTTTGTGAAAATGGTTTCAATTTGCCACCTCAAGTGGGCTTAAAAGTTTGCAAATTTGCCACCAATCATAGTGGGCTTAAAACTGATTTGCCAGTCAACAAAGTGGGCTTAAAACATATATTCGTTGAATCATTCCAATTCAAACAACAAGCCTTCATCCACAGGCATTCATGCAATTTCTCAAGTAAGCATTTAGACTCATGGCAAGCATGCCAGACATGGCAACATTCGCATTCATGTAAGTATGCTAAAGCATTAAAAACTCACCTAGTACTCCAAGCTAAGAAAATATGAGTTAGAAAAATATGCGTGGTTCCTAACTATGCAAAACGTCTAATGCAACACAAGCAATATGCAATTAATAGGCTAGGCTAATAATATGACATATGAATCGATTTAAATAACATGCGGTTTAAGCACGTATTCAAATTAGTATTGAAATGACAATGTAGTTTGAATGATGCGCCGAGCCTTGGTGCATGCAAGACAAGATGAATGGATGCAAGCATAAGGTATGCTAATTGAAATATGTCCCTAATCTAACCATCAAAAGCGACTAAGTAAAAGGGAGAAAGACGTGGGGTTGGAAGACATACACATTATTACATTACGCTCTCACGAAGGAGAGTCTGAATGAATAAAGCAAAACTAGCTCGCAACTAATTAGGGCTAAGCTAATTAAGCTAATTAGACTAATTATTACAAATCAAATGAATAACTGGCTAAACTAATTAACTAATTATTATAACCCTTGAATAAATCAACTAGTAAACTAACTAACTAATTTACAACACAAATGTAAGTAAACTAAGCAATTAAACTACGTTGCCACTACTCCGCCTCAGGAAGTGGAGGATGCACATGCTCGATTTTCGCCTGAAAAGACCTCCGTTTTGCCCTCGAAAGCCTCTATTTCCAGAGTTGAAGATGTAACGCCCCAAAATAACCCCACACAAATAGGTACATTAAACATCGTTCATTAAGGAACAAAAATAGATCTTCAACCCTTTTCATCATCAATCAACAAAGTGTGTACAAAAGTTCTACATGCGAATTATACATTCAACGATGTGAAAACACATGAATCTTTAGCATGTAGAGCATCAAATCCCAAAATAAACAAAATGCCCTTAAGGGCTTACATATTCCAAGGCTTGAGCCCGATTATACAAAAATGGTCTCATGAGCCCATACATTTAAGACCCTTGGCTAGCAAAATAAATCACAACAAAACAAAGAGTCATTTTACTCTTCACAAGTATGTCCACGCCCTCAACTCGGTGGGATCACTACATCTTTTCCTGCACCAAATCCCATAGGGGTGAGCATAAAGCCCAGTAGAGAATCCTTAACAAAGTATATACATTTATGCAACATTTCCGATATTAAATGTAACTGTCATGCAATGCCAATTAAAAGAGAATGTTATGTACTTGTCTTTTTAAAAGAATCACCACGTTCAACAATAGCTTAAGATCTAAAAAATTTCAAAATTTACAATTTTATTCAATGAGGGTGGTAAATACGACTCAAGTAGTCCCTAGGTTAGTGTCTGCAAGTAGGCTCAACTAGCACTACCAATACCCCACTTTATCAATTGCTAACTGGAAGGGAAGTGGTACCCCCTCCGCGCGTGTTTTTGGTCTTTCACCCTGGACACTCAGGCCAACTTAATCCATTTCCTCTACACCTCATATCCGAACTTACCAACATATTTACCCCAAAACATTTCAATAATTCTCAATTCTCGATGCAAGTTTCAAAACCCAATTCAATATTTATAGCAAGTGATATAATAAAATGCTAATGCCATTGTTACTCATGCAATGCCACAATTATCTATGCCATGTAGTGATTATTTGTGCAATGCAGCATCCAACCGTCTACAAAATTCCCCAACGATTGTACCATTTACGATTACAATTCCCACTTCCTTTTTACAATACATTCAACATGTATAGTCCATGAACTTTCACATCTATCCAAATGTTACAACATATTCACAACTCATATGGCCTCAACATTTGTCATTTCAAGATTTATGTACATACCTACATAAACAATAGATTTCAATGAAATTTTCTAATTTCACATATATCAAGCAACTTGACATGTTTCATCTAGTGTCATGAAACTTTTATTTGAACATTCATTTAACACAAACAAAAATCCAAATTTCTCAACTTCCAACAAAACCCCCAAATTTTCTAGGTTTTTCACCCAAAACAATGCATTCCTTTATCTCTTGGTAAAATCCCACCAAAACCTCATTTTTATGACAATGTACCTTAAGTATTCAAGAAAAATCTTTCAATGAAACAAATGGTGCATTTCTTTAACAAGCTACCAATTTCTTGAGTGAAAAAAATCAAACCCTTACAAACATCTTTAAGAAGAGTTCAAAATCAACATCAATCTTGCATAAATAATTATATATAACTCAAAGGAGACCCTACCTCAAGCTCGATGATGAGATTTGATAAAACCCTAGGATTCCAAGGTTGAAGAAATTCGATCTCTACCGTACAAGGTGAAGTTCTTGATTTGCTCTCCAAGTTGTGTGAGAGGTGATGGATCAAAACCCCATGGATTGTAAGAAATCAAGGTTTTTGGGTGTTTGGTGAAGGTTTTTAGAGACAAGGAGGAGCAAAATGCCTTTTTAGAGTGAGAAGGGAGGGTTAGAAAATGATACACACTCAGCCAAAATGAGATAAAAAAATAGATTTTTGATTTATAGCGTCCACACGTGCCCATGCATCGCGGAGCCTACCTCCAAGACTGCATATTAGGCAGTGTGCAAGCCTCCGAAGTTCATCATTGCCGCACGTGCGGCCTCATCCCCCGCATGTGCGGTCCAAGTCCTCGCACGTGCAGCCCTAGTCCTCCATCCAGAATTTCCCTGGTTCGCTCCCGGACACTCCGAACTTGGCCGTGCACCCTCTGAAACAAGTGACGCTTAACCTAGAGTTAGACAAGAACTAGAATTTGAAAAAAAGCTCTCAAATGCCACAACCCAATGAGGACAAAAAGGAAACAACATGCAATGAAACCAGTCATCACAACCTCCCCACCATAGGAAATTTCGTCCCCAAAATTTAAATAAACCAACCAAACTAAAGGGTTCTGGCAATCATGATTACACTATCAAAATTCCAAATCACAACATCGATATTCAACTAATAATTACCATTCTCATCATCATCATTTCGTCAAGACGACAATTGCTTATTCTAGGCATTCGAAATTAAGCATTTTTAACAAAGCATCATTCCTTCACAATATCATGCTTAGATTAACAATACATGTAACAACATGTGATTAAAAATTTTAACACTATTCCTCCTCAACCCCATGGTGCCTCCACAACACCTTCACTAACTGTATAGTTTTACCCCGTAACACTTGCTCTCGGATATCTAGTATTTGAATCGGTCGCTCTTCGTAAGAGGCATCTTCATCCACCTCCAAATCAATCCAATCTAGCATATGAGAAGGGTCGGGTTCATACTTCGTAAGCATTGACACATGAAACACATTGTGAACCCCCGAAAGTTGTGGCGGTAAGGCTAACCGATATGCCACTTCCCCAATTCTCTCCAATATCTCGAAAGGTCCAATAAACTTTGGAGACAACTTTCTACTCTTACCAAACCTCATTAAACCCCACCTAGGTGAGATTTTAATGAAAACATGGTCACCCACTTCGAAAGATAAGAGTCGTCTCCTCTTATTGACGTAACTTTTCTGTCGGGTTTGGGTTGTAGCTAACCTTTTCCGAATGAGAGCAACTTTCTCGGTCGTCTCTCTGATGATTTCCGAACCCAACAACAGTGCATCCCTCACCTCGGCCCAACAAACTGGTGATCTGCAAGGTTGGCCATACAGGGCCTCAAATAGTGCCATCTCGATGCTAGCTTGGTAACTATTGTTGTAGGCAAATTCAATCAACGGTAAATGCCTCTCTCAAGACCCCTTGAAACATAGAACCCAAGCTCTAAGCATGTCCTCCAAAATTTGATGGTACGTTCCAACTGCCCATCGGTTTGACAGTGATATGCGGTGCTAAAAGTCAACTTAGTTCCCAATGCCTCTTGAAGGCCTTGCCATAACCGGGTAGTAAAACGAGGATCCCTATCCGACACAATGGTTACTAGAACCCCATGAAGTCGAACTATCTCTCTAACGTACAACTCTGCCAAGTGCTCAACTGAGTCGCCAGTATGCATCGGAATGAAATGCGTAGACTTGGTCAACCTATCAACAATCATCCAAATGGCGTCATTGCCCCGCTGTGTTCTAGGAAGCCCAACTACGAAATCCATGGTAACGTGCTCCCATTTTCACTCGGCTATTGGTAAGGGTTGTAACAAACCCGCTGGTCTTTTGTGCTCGGCCTTCACTTACTGACAAGTAAGGCACTTCGACACAAAGGATGCAACATCCCGCTTCATACCCCTCCACCAAAACTGACGGCTAAGATCACGGTACATTTTGGTGCCTCCCACATGTACTGTAAAGCGTGAGTGATGGAACTCCTAAAGCACTTCCTCTCTACAAGATTCTAGTACAAACAAACGGTCTAGGTAACGTACACTCTGATCCAAGGGGATGTTTAAACCCTTCTCTTCCTTCCTGTTGGAGATTCTACTGCGGATTGACTCTACTTTGCAGTCCCTTTGTTGTGCCTCTATAACTTTACTAATCAAGGTAGGTTGAGCACTCAAAGTAAACAAGGTTACACCCTCTTCGGACTCACCCAAGTGCAATTCAAATTTGCCGATATCTCCCAACATAACCTATTCCCGAATGGCCACACTTGCCAAACTACTCACAGATTTTCGACTTAAGGCGTCGGCCACTACATTGGCCTTTCCCGAATGATAGTGTAACTCGAAATCATAGTCCTCCAAAAATTCCATCCACCTCCGTTAGTGTAAATTCAAGTCTTTTTGGGAAAACAAGTACTTTAGGCTCTTATGATCGATGAATACCTCAAACTTCTCATCATATAAATAATGCCTCCAAATTTTCAAGGCAAACACTATTGCTGCTAATTCTAAGTCGTGGGTAGGGTAATTCTTCTCATGATTTTTCAATTGCTGTGAACCGTAAGCTACAACCTTACCCCCTTGCATCAAGACACAACCAAGCCCATCCCGAGTCGCATCACAATACACGGTGTAACCCAAACCCCTTTCTGGAATTATAAACACCGGTGCTGTAGTCAATCTAGTTTTAAGCTCTTGGAAAAACTTTTCACAAGCCTTACTCCACACAAACTTAACCTCCATTCTGGTCAATCTAGTCAAAGGCGTGGCTAGTCTAGAAAAGCCCTTTACAAAACGCCAATAGTACCCTGCCAATCCCAAGAAGCTCCTGATCTCAAAAACATTTTTAGGTTGTTCCCAATCCTATACAGAGTCTATCTTTGAAGAATCTAGAGTTACTCCCTCTCTTGACACTACATGACCCAAAAACTTCACCTCGGTGAGCCAAAACTCGCATTTCTCAAATTTGGTATACAATTGATGATTCCTAAGCAAATCAAGCACTACTCTCAAGTGAGCCTTGTGTTCCTCCTCAGAAGTTGAATAAATTAGGATGTCGTCCACACACACGACCACAAAATTATTCAAGTATTCTCTAAAAATCCGGTTCATCAAGTCCATAAAGGAAGCCGGTGCATTAGTCAGCCCAAATGGCATTACAAGGAACTCATACTGGCCGTAACGCATATGAAAGGCCGTTTTCTAGATGTCCTCCTCTCAGACTCTCAATTCATGGTACCCCGACCTCAAATTTATCTTCGAAAAGTAATAAGACCCTCTAAGTTGGTCAAACAAGTCGTCAATTCGGGGTAAAGGGTACTTGTTCTTGACGGTTACCCGATTCAACTTACGGTAATCAATATACAACCACAACGACCCATCCTTCTTTTTCGCAAAAAGAGTCGGGGCTCCCCAAGGCGACATGCTAAGGAGAATAAAGCCTTGTCTAAAAGCTTTTGGAGTTGAATCTTCAACTCATGCAATTTCACGGGTACAAATCTATACGACGCCATGGAAATTGGTGTCGTTCCAAGCACTAAGTCGATGGTGAACTCGATCTCCCGGTGCGGTGGCAAACTAGTAAGATCCTCGGGAAATACGTCCGGGTATTCACAAACTACCCTTGGCAACTCAACACGAGTCCCGTCACTCTCACTATCCAATAGAGTAGCAAGAAGACCGCTAAGCTCGTTTCTACTACGAGGGTCAAATACTGGCAATAAGACCCAATCAACCTTGTCTCCCAGAAAGTAAAAACAATCACCACTCAAGGTGCACACTGTGACCCTCTGACAAAAACAATCAATCACTGCTCGATATGAAGACAACCAATCCATGCCTAAAATAACATCAAAACTCGACATGTCTAGCAACACAAAGGAAAACGAGAGTCAACACCCAGCAACCTGTATCTCACAACCACGACACCCTCGATCTAAGTCAACTGTACCCCCAACCAGTGACTCAACTCTGAGTGGAGACGCTAACCGTGCCACCTCTAACCCCAATGTAGATGCGAATGCAGCAGATATGAATGAATAAGACGCACCCGTGTCTATCAATACGTAAGCCAAAGAGTTACACTTAACAAAAATACCTCTCACAATTGAGGATCCCAGCAACTTCTCTAGCGCAGTAACAGCATACACGCGCCCTTGTGGCCTCTAATCAACCTGCTCATCTCTCGGAGCATAGGCCTGCTACACTGACTAAGCCGAAGCAGCTTCTTGATTAACTCGCGAAGTCTGAACTGAGTGAGCCTGCTGGTGGCTCTGAGTCTGCCTTGACCCTGAAGTGCCAAATGCAACACCCAATTACGGGCAATCTCTCTTCTTGTGCCCTGACTGACCACACTGATAGCAAGTAGGCCCCTGTCCCCTACTCTGAGACTGACTCTGAGATCAGTTAGGTGGTGGTGGCGGCAACATCTGTTGTCCTCCTCCCTTCTGTAGACATGCAAAGGCCTTGTGACCCAGTTGGCCACATTTGAAGCAAGAAAACCCACTCGGTACACTCTTCCCCGAGCCCGCACTAGGCAAGGGAAAGGTAGATCTAGATTGTTACGGTTGAGACTGGGATGAAAAAGTGTTTCTGCTCTTCTTGTTGGGCCTATAGTCCCCCTGTGACCCTTGACCCTTGACCCCTCGACCTTGACCCCCGGATTCTCTCCTCTTCGGCCTCCATAGCAATCTCTACGTGTGCCGCCATTTCCACAAGCCGGTCATAGTTCCAGATCATGTTCCTGGCAACCTTGAACAAGATATTGGTTTCAAGTTTCTTCTCAAACTCAATGCGACGAAGCTCTTCCATCGCTACCAACTCCGGTGCAAATCAGGACAAACTAGAGAAGGCCGCTTCAAACTCGGCCACGGACATATTAAGTTGCTTAAGGTCTTGGAACTCCTACCTCAGCCTCTCCCTAGCAGTGGGAGGTAGGTACTTGTCTTGGAAAGCCACCACAAATGCTTCCCATGTCGGTTCTATTCGACGCTTGGTGTATTTCCACCATCGGGCCGCGTCCCCTTGAGGTAGTAACTCACAAGAGTCACTCTAAGCTCACTGTCTTCGATGTGAAGCATCTCAAATGTCTTCACTGTCTATTCGAGCCATTCATCCGCTTTCTTAGGATCGGGATCACCATGGAACTCATCCGGCTTGGCCTACAAAAACTCCCTCGTGAGGAAACTCGCCCTCGTCTCTATGACGTTCTCCCTAGCTTGGTTCTCTGCACTTAGTATATTCAAAGACTCCCTCAAGGCCCCCACCATTTCTCGGGCTAGGGCCCCCATTGCGGCTTGACCCGCTTGCCCCGGAACTTCTACTTTCCCCACTTGCTCGGCCATATTAGCTTGGCCGAACGCCTTCTCTTGCACCGGAACCCCTTGGACCGGTACTTCATGCACACCCCAGCAACCCCTACCACAGCTTCCACCTCTACCACCACGAGTTTGACCCCTTCCTAACATCCTAATTAAGGAACAAGATAGATAATTTAGCACATGATTCCAAATGTGTTCGGAACTTGCCTCACACGTTAAACTGCAACAATTATGTGCATGATCTACCACACAAACAATTTAATTCACTCCACATAAACACTTAGTCACGTAAACACATATGGATTATCCTTCTGTGATGAGATTCGTCCCACGAAAAATCAAGAATTCTTAATAGAACGAGTATTGATCAGGTACCCTTCTAATAAGACCTCAAGGAATTTAATTGGCGCAAATAACATCCCAAAAGTCCAATCCCATACCCATATAGTCACATAAGCATGTTGTCACATAGTCACGAATAAACAAAACATCTTCTAATCATACGAGATGAACCCATTGTGGCAAAACAACCATTTCCACGAGCCCCAAGTATTCAAACCCGGTAGCTCTGATACCAAGTTGTAACACCCCAAAATAACCCCACACAAATAGGTACATTAACCATCATTCATTAAGGAACAAAAATAGATCTTCAACCCTTTTCATCATCAATCAATAATGTCACGCCCCAAACCCGCCCTTGAAAGTTTGGGCATGATCACTTTAGAAACGGACATCAAATCCAATATGTACAACATATGGGCCTGAACGGAAGCAGTTACCAACGTAAAACAACATCCATTGAGCTAATACTAACATGCTAGGATCATACAGTTTATATCAGGTAATATAACACGTAATAACATACACATAATTATATATATACAAATATACAGACCAATCCCCCAAGTTTGACGATGCAACAAAACTACAATAAGGGAAGTTAATCATGTTTAACAACACCAGACAAAAGATTTAGTGTGCGAAGCTAAAAGCACTGCAAGAACTCCGCAAAAAAGAATGAGCTTCATCTAAGTGCTTGGTTGCATTGAAGTTGACAAAAGCGGAACGGACATGATGGGTTAAGACTGACCACCAGGTTGATTGCCTACAGATATAGACATAACACAGAATGAGCGAAGCTCTGTGAATAATAATAATACTTAAATGATTCAATGAGCAAATCTGAATTATAACGTATACAGGTATAGAAATCAAATTCGGTAAATATTTTCAGAACGGCCTTCGGCCCGACAGATTTTACAGATTGACCTTAGGCCCAAATATCAACAGAACAGACTAGTCTTAGAGTTATACAGATATGCACAAATGCTTCCAATCGTTCACATAAGTTAACACGGTTGACTTACAATTACAGAGTGCTAACAATAATTATTAGCGACAAGTAAAGCGAACACTACAGTACTATTACTCACAGTGCTGTGATGGAGTGGCCGTTCTTTCCGATATGTGCCCTACATACACACACAGTTTAGGAATTAGTCCATTTCCTCATTAAACAATATCGGATTTATTTCGCTTCGAATGAATTTACAAACATTTTAAAGGCATTAAATATAGATTTTAATAACACTAGAGGGTCGAGCACGCAAAACGGAGCAGACAAGATTTTTCAACATGGGCCGCACGTGGGGCTGTGATCCCCGCACGTGCTTTTATTCCAGTAGCCTCAATCCCAAATCCCCCGTTTTCCGCACGTGCGACTGTGAGCCCCGCACGTGGAGTCGGAACCCTGTTTTGTGCAATTCAATTCCAAGCAACTCATCAACTTGGCAAATTCAACATAAAGCACAAAATAAGGAAATTTAATACAATATGGTGATATGATGATACCTTAACTTGCATCATAGGCTCAATTAGGTTTTTGATTCCTTAAACCCATAACTCAACTCAATTTCTTCACATTTCTAACTATTCACACACACACACACACACACACACATATATATATATATATATATAACCATCTATTTACATAGGTGAATTCAAACATGAAAATAAAGGAAAAAAGATGTAATTTTCCACCATATAACTCAAGCTAAGTCAAACAACTTATTGATCAGAATATCTAGTCAATTAATTAATTATCGTACACAAAATTTCCATCACAAACCTTAATTCTCAAAAATGAAAGGTAACTCTCACTCAAATCCAAGAGAGGGGTTTTTTAAGGTGAATCTTACATACCTTAGTTCAAATTTCCACAATTTCCTTGATCTTCCTATCTTTTCCCTTGTTTAAGTCTTTCTCTCAAACTCTCTTCTTCTCTAACTCCCTCTCTCTCAGGAGATATTTTGAGTTAAGGGTTTCAAGTCAAATGGTTAAGGAATTAAGTATATATAATAGCCGAATAAAACAAAAATCAATCAATTTAATCATTCCAAATCAGATTTTTACAAAAAATCATATTATGATCTAAAAATTATGTTGAACTCAAATATATAATCAATTTCTGATTAGCAAGTTTCTAAGACTCTCAATTTTAGATCTGAACATCGCAATTGTAACAGATACTTTTCCTATTAGACAGATATGAATTTATAAACATAGGATTCACTCAATTAAACTTAATTCCACATGGAATTTCATGGTAAGCATATAAATGCACAGAATAATGGACTGAAAGCATGCCAGAAACATATACGAGGGTCGGGTTATTACAAATAAAGTGTGTACAAAAGTTCTACATGTGAATTATACATTCAACGGTGTAAAAAACACATGAATCTATAGCATGTAGAACATCAAATCCCAAAATAAATAAAATTCCCTTAAGGGCTTACATATTCCAAGGCATGAGCCCGGTTACACAAAAATGGTCTCATGAACCCATACATTTAAGGCCCTTGGCTAGAAAAATAAATAACAACAAAACATAGAGTCATTTTACTCTTCACAAGTATGTCCGCGCCCTCAACTCGTCGGGATCCCCACATCTTTTCCTGTACCAAATCCCATAGGGGTGAGCATAAAGCCCAGTAGAGAATCCTTAACAAAGTATATACATTTATGCAACATTTTCGATATTAAATGCAACTGCCATGCAATGCCAATTAAAAGAGAATTTCAAGTACTTGTCTTTTTAAAAGAATCACCATGTTCAACAATAGCTTGAGATCTCAAAAATTCCAAAATTTACAATTTTATTCAATGGGGGCGGTAAATACGACTCAAGTAGTCCCTAGGTGAATGTCTGGAAGTAGGCTCAACTAGCACTACCAATACCCCACTTTATCAGTTGCTAATCAGAAGGGAAATGGTACCCCCTCCGCACGTGTTTTTGGTCTTTCACCCCCGACACTCAGGCCAACTTAATCCATTTCCTCTACACCTCATATCCGAACTTACCAACGTATTTACCCCAAAACATTTCGATAATCCTCAATTCTCGATAATTCTTTCTCAATGCAAGTTTCAAATCCCAATTCAATATTTATAGCAAGTGATATAATGAAATGCCAATGCCATTGTTACTCATGCAATGCCATAATTATCTATGCCATGTAGTGATTATTTGTGCAATGCAACATCTAACCGTCTACAAAATTCCCCAACGATTGTACCATTTATGATTACAATTCCCACTTCCTTTTTCCAATACATTCAACATGTATAATCCATGAACTTTCACATCTATCCAAATGTTACAACATATTCACAACTCATATGGCCTTAACATTTGTCATTTCAAGATTTATGTACATACCTACATAAACAATAGATTTCATGGAAATATTTTAACTTCACATATATCAAGAAACTTGACATGTTTCATCTAGTGTCATGAAACTTTTATTTGAACATTCATTTAACACAAACAAATATCCTAATTTCTCAACTTCAAACAAAACCCCCAAATTAACTAGGTTTTTCAGCCAAAACAATGCATTCCTTAAGTAAAATCCCACCAAAACCTCAATTTCATGACAATGTACCTTAAGTATTCAAGAAAAATCTTTCAATGAAACAAATGGTGCATTTCTTCAACAAGCTACCAATTTCTTAAGTAAAAAAAATCAAACCCTCACAACATCTTTAAGAAGAGTTCAAAATCAACATCAATCTTGCATAAATAAGTATATACAACTCAAAGGAGACCCTACCTCAAGCTCGATGAGGAGATTTGATGAAACCCTAGGATTCCATGGCTGAAGAAATTCGCTCTCTACCGTACAAGGTGAAGTTCTTGCTTTGCTCTCGAAGTTGTGTGAAAGGTGATGGATCAAAACCCCATGGATTGTAAGAAATCAAGGTTTTTGGGTGTTTGGTGAAGGTTTTTAGTGAGAAGGAGGACCAAAATTCCTTTTTAGAGTGAGAATGGAGGGTTAGAAAATGATACAAACTCAACCAAAATGAGATTAAAAAAAATCGAGTCTTCAGACTGCCAGTGTCCCGCACGTGCGGAGCCTACCTCCCACACGTGCGGCCTTCAACCCCGTATGTGCAGCCTTCCCATGCTGCACCTCCTCCAGCACCTGCATATTAGGTAGTGTGCAACCCTCCCAAGTTCATCCTTTCCGCACGTGCGGCCTCATCCACCGCAAGTGCGGCCCCCATCTCGCACATGTGGTCCAAGGCCCCGCACGTTCGGCCCTGGTCCTCCAGCGCAGAATTTCTCTGGTTTGCTCCTGGACACTCCAAACTCGACCATGCACCCTCCGAAACAAGTGACGCTCAACCTAGAGTTGGACAAGAACCGAAATTTGAAAGAAAACTCTCAAATAGCAATACCCAAAGAGGACAAAAAGGAAACAACACGCAATGAAACCGGTCATCATAGAATATTTCCAGAACCTTTCTGCTTCACCTTAGTAAAATCTACTGAAGTTTACATCAGTGGCCTGCCGGCCATGGATGAATGTTGTCGGCCCTCTATTGGCAAAGAAGGTGGCCTGCTGGCCATCAATAGTGCACTGCCGGACCCTAGCTGGCCATAGATGGTGGCCTGCCAGCCACTGATGCACTGGATCACCATGCTGCGACAGAGTACAAGCAGAGCAAAAAGAGGATTTTTCCAAGGATTGTCTGCACAATTCACCTCTCGTTTTTATGAACAAATCCAAGGAGTTGTGAACTTAAACAACAAACCACCAATCTAAGCAATTTCATTGCATGATGGCTTGTGTTTCAAGGTGTGCAAGCTCAATGAATGCAAAACAAGATACTCAAGAGCCATCACCCTATCATTTATGATCAAGGGCAATGGAGACATAGGAAAACTTGAAACATTTCATCACTTTAAGTATGAAATGTCTCAATTTTCCTTGTATTCAATTAATGCCTGATTGAACACACAACACACAAGTTATTATCTTGCTCAATTTTAGTCCCAAGTTGTTAGTTACTCATTTTAACTTACCAACCATTACTTAGTCCAATTAAGTCCAAAAGGTGAGTTAAAGTCCTCTAATGGAAAGAAAAGCTCAAGACACAAGTTGCTTTGGGTATGAAAGAGGTATCATACCATTGGTAATGAACCATCAGAAAAGGATTAAGCCATTAAGCATGGATCTCAATCTCATGCTTAAACAATCTCAAGGTTGAAACAACCCTCAAAGAAAATGAAAAGTCAAGAAATGAGGGAGATTGTAGAGATAATTAGTGCTAAAATTAAGCAAGAAAAGCAATAAAAACATGCAATCCACTCAAATAAGAGGTGTCTAATGGCCTAAAACACCATTCTTGTAAGGACCTTTACACTACAACCATGCAAAATAAGACTCAACTGACCCAAATAGCCCAAAATAGAGCTAAAGCAATCTAAAATAAGAGTAAAAACATGCTGGAATTAAGCTAAAACAAGCTAGAAAAATAAGCTAGCACATGGCACCCGCTAGGCTAGCAAACAAGACACAAGGTGGGAAGGCTAACCCCTTTAATTTTGGACTTTAAAACATGTTTTTTGCCCCTGAAAATACTCTGAAATTCAATGGTTAAAGGCTGTTTTAAAATCGGAAACAAAGGTGCAAATGCCTTAACAACAAGTAATAAAGAGGGATGAACCACCCCCTAACCTGTAGTAGCCAAAAATACCAATTTCAGCCCATGAAAACAAAGTTTTTTATATCTCAAAAACAGCCCAAAACAATAGGAAAAAGATAGGAAAACAAGTAAGCAAAGCAAGCTTAAAAGTCCACTATTACACCTCTTGAAGAGAAGAGTGATTCCAAGCAATAACTCAAGCCAAAAACCACCTCAAGAGCTCCAACAAGACCTCAATGAACCTCAATTCAAGGGTGAAGGGATTTGGATAAGGAAGTGTAGGCAAGAGTGTAGAGAAAGTAGGCAAAAGTGTAGAGAATTTATAGAGAGAGAGGAAAAAATTTGAGTCTAAATTTTTCTGACCCTCAAACATGAGAGAGAGGGTCCCTATATATAGAAAACATAAAATCTATACAAGGAGATCCAGCCCTCCACGTGCGGATAGATGTAAACATCTGTGCAAATAGCTGGCACAGTTGGCATAAAATATCTACAGAAAATACTGGTGGTCATTCGATCATCAGTGATGGCCGGCAAGGCACATCAATGGCTGTCAGGGCATAAGCCATGGCCGCTGCCTCCAAGGATGGCTGGCAGGTCACTAGAAATTGCAGGCTGGAAAGACCAAGGCATGGTCCAAAAATAAGACAAAATGGATACAGGGTTTAAAAGGCTCAAACTTGTGGCGTTCCGCAGAGGACTTCGAGCGCTCAGCAAGCAAACAGACTCATCACCGAATGTACCTATAAGAACATCCAAGTCTTAAAGGGCCGTAAAAAATGGTGTGTCTTCAAATATCCCTTAATTTATGACTTTCAAATAGAAAGTATGATGAATTAAACTAACAGTGGCTATAGTTTGGGGTTCGTGTCACTTTGTTCCCTGACTTTTCAATTGTGACACATTTAACCCTGAATTTTGAATCTTGTTCCAAATAAGAACAATTGAAAGTACCATTGCCAAATTTTAAGGACAAAATTGTTAATTTGATAAAATATAAACTAATTTGATATAAATAAATGTCAAAAAAATATTTTTGAATTTTTAAAAATTATTTCTACCCACCAAAGATAAAATTATGTAAAATTGATAAATCTTTTACCCATTTATTTATTTATTTATCAAATTAATTTTTATTATGTGTTTGGATGATGATCATGTAACAGGTGGTTGTTTTTATTTTCATTAAATTAGTTTCTATTTTTTCAAAAGTCAAATATGGCAACAATTTTGATATCCTTATTAAATCAATCCATTAAATTAAAAAGTCAAAAACTAAAAACATTTCATATATTAAGTATATTGATTATACATTAAAAGCTTAACAATCACCCATTACATGATCATCATCCAAACACATAATAAAAATTAATTTGGTAAAATAAATAAATAAATAAATGTGTAAAAGATTTATCAATTTTACATAATTTTATCTTTGGTGTGTAGAAATAATTTTTAAAATTCAAAATTATTTTTTTGACATTTATTTTTGTCAAATTAGTTTATATTTTATCAAATTGACGACTTGCCATTGAAATTGAGCAATGATATCTTCAATTGTCCTTATTTGGAATAAGATTTAAAATTCAGGGTCAAATGTGTCACAATTGAAAAGTCAAGGATTAAAGTGACATGATCCTCAAACTATAGGGACTGTTAGTGTAATTCGTCCTACAAAGTGTATCAAATCTATAAAAAAAAATGAAAAATATTATAATCCATTTCAAAATTCAAATTTGAGGATTACTAAATATGGAAAGCAATTTATTAATTTTAAAACTAGCACAATATAAATTTAAAATTATAATAATCTATCGCATGATTTATAAGTTTTAAATACAAATTTAAAATTATCATAATTAGCTGATACTTTTTGTATTTAGAAGCAATAAGAGTGTGTAGACGTCCCCGAACGCATCCCGGGCGAGGAGTGCGAGTCCCTCCCGTTCTGGTTCGATATTGAGTCACCACAGTTTGAGGACTCAAATGTCACGGTTCTTAATCTTGAACCAAAGAGTCCAAATCCGGCAAATCGTTTTGAGAAAATAGATTTTTGAAAAGTAGTGCCAAACATGGACTGCTTTGCCAGATACAGAGTCGCCACCTAAATATTTTTAAAATGGGGAATTTAGGAAACCCTGACTCGGTGCCGAAGGCCACGTGTCCGTCATCACCAAAGTGACTTGGCTCGAGCTTGGATGCGATCGGGAAGGTCAGCTATGAGCACCCCCTTTCGCCCGGTCCGAAGACCGGCCTCTACTAACCATGATATCCGTTTTTGAAAACTTTATGCGTTCTTATTCCGGTTATTAGCTTAGAATTTACTATGTGATGCGCACAACACAAAAGTATAGACTAGATTGCCTAATTTGGAAATAAACATTGCATATCCGTTTTGTCTCGAAAAACGTGTTGGTTTGAAATTGCTACTCGCAAGTAGGCTAAAATATGGATTTCAATGAGTACTCCCAACTCAGACAATCCAACCTCCACCCACAGGCATTCAAACAGTAATATCATGTAAGCATTTAGCCGCATGGCAAGTATACTGTCATGTTAACAATCACACGCATGCGATATGCTAAAGCGTAAAAAACTTACATCGTACTCCGTGCCAAAAACAATAACCCGGTTAGCAAAAATGCATGACCTAATTCATGTTAAGTGGCTAATGCAACACAGGCATAAATGCAATCTAGAGTAGGCTCGGCTAACCCTAAGATGGCATATGAAATCCTATCACATAGCATGTATTCAATTTGGAATTAAAAATTGCAATGCAGTTTGTATGATGTACCGAGCCCGGTGCATGTAAACAAATGCATGAATGCACGCATGCATAGCATAAGGTGTGCTAAAGTAAATATGCCCTAATCTACCATCGTAAGCGGGTAAATAAAAGGGTTAGAAAGAAGTGGGGATTGGAAGACATACACCCACTCACACACACTTATTACAATTATGCCCTCGCTCGAAGGGACCAAAAGAATCATACAGATGATTAACTACGCAAGCTAATTATTACAAATTAACTAAATTAATCAAACAAATTCGACTAATCTAATTAAACAGTAAATTGCCTCGGGATGAGGGCCAAATGCGGCGCGCACTCAGACTCGAATCAAGACCGCCAGGCAGATTGCCTCTGCTTCTCCGCTTCTCCTCCTAGAAAATTGCCAAAGTCCGAATGCCTCTCAGCACCTGGGGATCACCACCGGCCGGGTAGAACACCACTGTCAAGGAGGAGGCCACCTGCACAAAAAGAAGCCATCGGTTTGTTTGTTGATCACGGCCGGCACTAAATAGTGCTCTCACGCGTCAATTCTGCAGAACTCAAGAACTCACAAAGCAGAGGGGAAATCTATGCATGGCAATGTAATTCAAGGCATTTATGCACCAAACACACCCCTTATCATGTTTTTGACCTAAGGGGGGGAGGGGGTGTGCCTCGATTCCCGGACCACCAATCGCGCATTTCCATGCATGATGGTCCTAAGAACCAAGAATGCAACTTTGATTTCAAATGCATGCAATGCAAACAAGCAAACAAGGGTGCTCAACCTCTATCATACTTCATTTCAAGAGACCGAACATGCTCAATGCAAATGCAACCCTAAGCATGTCAACTAGGCATGCAACATGGATTATGCAACATACTTATGCAAAGGGTTCAAGCAAGCATGCAAGACAAGCATGCAAACCAATAGAGGGATGGACTTATACATGAATTAGGCAACTCAAATAGTCCTAAAATCAGTGGCCAAAATGCTAACTCATGATGGCCAAACACACATGCACGAGTTAAGGCATCAACACTTAAGCACAATTAAACAACTCTTGAACACATCTAAGAGGCACAAATATGGGCCAATAGCATGCATGGAAAGCTCTGAAAATCATGCAAGACATGATACCAAATCATGCAACAAGGCATGCTAAACAAAGCATGCAAATGACCCAAGGCTTAAGGCAAGCCAATGGGGCATTGAACCACACCTAGCACAACCACACATGGCAATACTTAAGCACTTAAAAAACAGAGTTTTAACACATAAAACTAAGCTTAAAGGGCTACCTAGATGGCATCTAGAAGGCATGAATTCAAAGGCATGCATTGAGACCAAAACATGGAGCATTTCACACATACTCTTAAAGCATTAAAGAGGCATGCTAAGCAATCAAACAAGCATGTATGAAGGACTGAAATAGCATGCAAAATGGTTCCAAACCATCAAAAATGAAGCAAGCAAGGCATGCTACACACTTGTACTCTTAAGGCTAACAAGCCAAACATAAAGAGGACATGTGATGCAAGCTAAGATCGACCAAAAGGACTATAGACAGACCTCATGCATGGAAAAATAAGCATACAAGCTTCATAAACACAAGCCTAAAACATGCTAGAAACAAAGGCTAACAACCTAGGCATGTTAAGGCAATACAAGGCATTACAAAGCATCTATACAAAACATGTAAGGAATGCTAAAACCAACTTATAGCAATGTCATATTAGGGCATAATAAACATAAAATGCAGCTCAGACATGCTCAACAAACAACCAAACATGGTGCTCCTTTGAAGGCCAAAACATGCCCTTTTCAAGGACATCAAGGAGAGGGGGTGGTCCTCTCCTTCCTAGGACTTCAAGGCACCATCTCCACCACTGAAATCCCTCAAGATTTCAGTGGTGGAGAGGCCCAAGCACAACAGTCCCGGATCTCACCAAAATGGCACAAAAAAGAGACCTTTTCAAGGCCTAAAGGGGGTCAAACCTCCCCAAACCACAAAACACTCTTAATATATAACAAAGAGGCTTAAAAAACAGAACTTTTATGTGCCAAACACTAAGCCCAAAAACTATTTTAATGCAAGTAGAAAAGAGGTGCAAAAATGGGGTAAAAGAGAGGATTAGTGTCTTACCCTTGAAGCCTCTTCAACAAAGATGATGTGTTGGCTTCCTTGAGCTCCAAATCAACCAAGAACTCCAAGATTAAGCTCTGATCTTTGAGTACACCAAGAAAAGGTGGAAGAGTAGGTGTTTATGTGCAAAGGCATGAACTTATGCACCTAGAACACAAAGGGAAAGAGAGAGATAGGGTGTATATCTATTCTAACCCTAAAAAAACTAGAGCTCTAACTCTCTAACAATGTCTAAAGCTCTCAATTTTTTGTAACCTTGAGCTAAGAGGAGAGCCCTCTCTCTTATAGGCAAGCAAAGCTTGCAAGCTAAGCAAACCAAGAGCTCATCCCTCCATACACGTGTATGGAGGGGAAACAAATGGCACACAGCTGTCTGAAAATATCTCAGAAAGCAAGTGCACAGTGCCCGGCCGGCAAAAATGTCATTTTGACAAAATTTAGTGCCGGTCGGCACAATAAAGTGCCGATAGCAATACCAGCCAGCCGGTGGCCTCTAGCCACAGCCGGTGGTGTGTGGGGATGCCTCACAAGGCATTCCCTGCCTTCCAAAGGAAAAACACAAGTGTTTGGTGCAAAACCAGACACAAAACAATCGAGTTCGGAGGTCCTGAGGCAAGGCGCGCGAGCCGAGAACTCCGGGAACTCCAAACGAACACAAACATAGATAATCACCGAGTGTTCCAACGATGACGTCCAAGTCTTGAGGACGGTCAAAAATGGGGTGTCTACAGTTGCCCCTCTTTGACAGAACTCGAAAGTCATAACAATGACGGGAGTGAATGTCAAAGCCCAGAGACGACCCATTTTTGACAAGGCCGAAGACTTAGACAAACATGCAAGACAAGTAAGATATGCGCCCGAAGGCAGGGGCAAAATGCAACTGAAAATGCAAGAAGCCAAGCATAACTTATGATCATGCAAAGAAAGCTGTAACAGAGCACGCATGCAACAGTTTTAAGCTAGAATACTCCAAACTACACTACAATGCAGAAAGGGTGTATGAGAATTGTGCCATTCTCGATACGTCTCACTCGGACGATACAATACCTGTCTGGTTCGTCTGGTCGCGCCAGCTTCAAATGAACCATACATACAATATCGTGCCTGAAAAGAAAACAAACTTAACAGGTATGATATTGTTAGCAACAATGCAACTCATGCAAAATGAATGCAAAATGATATGCAATTGAATCTAAACGTAATGCAAATGATATGCAAAACTACAAACCAAATATATACAATGCAAATAATATGCAATGTAGGCCCCGTTTAGGAACAAGCTAATTTAGTAACTTTTTGGCTATTTGGCTAAAATAGTCACTTTGAAAAACTAGTATGTTTGGGATGACTTTTTGGCTTTTTACGAAAGAAAAGTAAAGTAGAGAGAAAGATCTTTTTGACTTTTTGGTATGGGTTGTTGGCTTTTTGGCTAATTTAGTAACTTTTTGGCTTTTTGGCTAAAAAAGATAGTTGCCAAACATAGCCGTAATATGCAATGCAATTGAATCATGATCCAATCATGAGCGGGTCGAAACCACACAAATGTCAGGTAGATTGATGGAGGTAACAAGTCCGTGTCCCATAGAACGATGTCTGATCTATGAGTAATACACACGAACACAAGAACAAGTATTGGGTGGATTGACATAAGTGGGGAAACGATCCGCTGGGGATTGGACAATGATCCTAATGCAGGATGCAACAATTACACTACAATGTAATATGATAATGGATATGGCACGCGGGCCAAACCGTATCTCGCCTAGGAAAGGCATGCACGCATACAAGCCATGTCTAACACAGAAAAGCACGCATACAGAATTGTGTTTCAACGTGAAAAGTATAGGCACATACCAGACCAAGCTTGACAAGGAAAGGCGCAAGCCATAGATGGAGGCAATGCAGGGGAATGCATGCAATGGAGTGGATACAATGGATATGGCACGCAGGCCAAACCAAATCTTGCCTAGGAAAGGCATGTATGCATACGAACCATGTCTAACACAGAAAAGCACGCATACAGAACTGTGTTTCAACGTGAAAAGTATAGGCACATACCAAACCAAGCTTGACAAGGAAAGGCGCGAGCCATAGATGGAAGGAGATGCAATGAAATGCATGCAACCTATAATGCAATGGATGAAATGCATGACAATGCAGATGATGCAATGACCAGATCATAGCTTTTCCTATTCTTCCAACGGGATGGTATACTAGGTTGGTTCAGTATCCAGAATTGAGGCGTAAACACACCACCTCAACCTATGGGGCTTCCATACAGGTTTCAAGCCGAGGGTACACCCCCTGGGTATTTAAACCAGACTTTAGTCTCGGAAATCCCGAACCTTTGCGTTCTAGGCATGAGCCGTTCAAACTCTAGTTTCAACCGTCCCCGTTGGTCTCCTAGGAACTCACCGCAATCAAGGAAGTCGTTCGGGCACGACAAACACCAAAGGAATTGCACCTTCAGAGGATTTAAGGTCTCCTAGACCGGGATGCAAAATGTATGCATGACAATGCATGTGTTTTTGTTGTTTTCTATGGAAAAATGCAAGACAATGCATGTTTTTTTTTGTTTTGTTTGGAATGTATGACATATGCACTACCTATGATGATGCATGACAATGCGATATTTACAATGCGATGCATGAAAATGTTAAAATGCAATGAGGTGCACTTCAATGCGCCGGAGGTCTCGCACCTCCCGAGGATTTAAGGTCTCCTAGACCGTGCGTGTTTTTGGTCCCGCCGGACCGTTTGTGGGGCAACTATGCGAATGTGACATGCGTGCCTCATCGGATGGAAAATGGAATGCAAAATGAGGCACGCACACCTCATCGAGTGGAAAATGGAATGCAAAATGAGGCTCGCGTACCTCGAAATGCGATGAAATGCAAGATGAGGCACGCATACCTCATCGGACGAAGGTTTTGCACCCTCCAAGGATTTAAGGTCTCCTAGACCGGCGCGTGTTTTTGGTCCCGCCGGACCGTGGTTGGGGCAACTGTGTGTGTACACGACAGTGAGAATGCACAGAATAGAACGATGCGCTAGACAGCGCGAGGCGTTAGACAATGCGAGTGGTTTGAAATGCACAAGACAGTGCGATAGAGGTGCGCAAGACAGCGCGATGGAATGCATGCTAAATGCAATGAGGTGCACCCTAATGCACCGAAGGTCTCGCACCTCTCGTGGATTTAAGGTCTCCTAGACCGGGCGTGTTTAAGGTCCCGCCGGACCCGGTTGGAAGACAATGCGAATGTGACACGCATGCCACAAGGGATGCAAAACAATGCAAGTGAGAGACGTATGTTAATGCAAATGGGGCACGCATGCCGATGTACCGAACGTTTCGCACCTTCTAAGGATTTAAGGTCTCCTCGACCGGGCGTGTTTAAGGTCCCGCCGGACCCTGTTGGAAGACAATGCGAATGTGACACGCGTGCCACAAGGGATGCAAAACAATGCAAGTGAGAGACGTATGTTAATGCAAATGGGGCACGCATGCCGATGTACCGAAGGTTTCGCACCTTCCAAGGATTTAAGGTCTCCTAGACCGGGCGTGTTTAAGGTCCCGCCGGACCCTGTTGGAAGACAATGCGAATGTGACACGCGTGCCACAAGGGATGCAAAACAATGCAAGTGAGAGACGTATGTTAATGCAAATGGGGCACGCATGCCGATGTACCGAAGGTTTCGCACCTTCCAAGGATTTAAGGTCTCCTAGACCGGGCGTGTTTAAGGTCCCGCCGGACCCTGTGTGGTAACTGTGAAATGCACATGAGGCACGCATACCTCATTGATGGAAAATGAAGTGCAAAGCGAGGCGTACGTGCCTCGAGATGCAATGAAATGCGAAATGAGGCACGCGTACCTCATTTGATGGAAAATGAAGTGCAGAATGAGGCGTACGTGCCTCGAAATGCAATGAAATGCGAAATGAGGCACGCGTACCTCATTTGATGGAAAATGAAGTGCAGAACGAGGCGTACGTGCCTCGAGATGCAATGAAATGCGAAATGAGGCACGCGTACCTCATTTGATGGAAAATTAAGTGCAGAATGAGGCGTACGTGCCTCGAGATACAATGAAATGCGAAATGAGGCACGCTACCTCATTTGATGGAAAATGATGCGAGTGTGACGCGTATGCCGCATGACAAATGCAAAACAGTGCAAGTCACAAGAGATGTGCAAAACGGCGCGATGCGACGTCCCGGTCAATGTGGTGGATGCATGCAACGCACGCGGGGCAACTTTTAAATCTTATGAAAGACAAAAGGATACAAAAGGATACAGTCCTTGCTTGAATTTGAGTGCCACACACAGAAGGCACTGTCCGAAGTCAAAACGGAGGCCGGTTGAACGTCGGAGATGCACTTTCTTGCACTTCCTTGAGCTATGAAGACCCAAAACCCCTCATCTTGCCTAAACCAGGCCTTGGGAACACCATCGGCTGGGTGGGAAGGTCACCGGCCGCCGTCACCTCATATTTCTACCGACCGCAGACAAAAAGTGCCGTGCGTAAAATTGTCGATCGGGGCGTAACTGCCATTTCACTCCGGGTTTTATAAAATAGGGTTTCTAACCCTATTTTTCTCACTTCTCTACCGCCGAAAATCTTCACTCTCTCTCTCTAGAGCTTCATTCTCTCGATTTTTCGCCGATTTCTTCGCATTCTATGCCCATTTCACCGTCGGATTCGCGATATTCTTCGCGTTTCGGACATTTCTACCCGATCGAAATTTCATTTCGGCGCTTCCTTTGCTATTTCCGCCTTTTTGGGACTTGTTCCCCTCGACTTCCTCTACACTTCCATGTATTTTCATCTTCCGGCCCTTCCGGCCATTTCCGACCCGCTCGGGGTTGACTTTCTTGGTTGACTTTTCACATTCCGGCTCTTTCGGCCATTTTGTCACTACCACTACCATGGCTGACGACATTCCACATGTCGGGACTCCCCCGGATCACGAGGTGGATCCCGGGGTTGAGCTCCTCCTGCTGAGCGAGCCCCCCTTCGATCCGGCTACCTACCACCCGGCGACTCACGTGCTTCCACCAGATGGACTCCGCCACTTCCGCGGCTTTGACCGAGCGCTGGACCCGGAGCTTCTCCTGCGCGAGCCGGCCTCTCACTTGTCCTTCTGCGCTTCCGAGGTAAACGTTCTATCCTCCTTTTTATTTTCTGCAATGTAGAACTGCCAACTGCCATAATTGCTTTCGTTCTTTAACTGCTTAATCCTGATACACTGTGCACTGTAGTTGATCGCAATCATACTTGCAACTGATATCTGTCTAAAACCGACACATGCACACACACTGCACTAGTCTCCATCACCCAAACACATAGCACATACTGTATTCACTACAAACTCACGGATGTCCGGCACTTGCTTGAATCTGAAAACTCGCACGCATGCTAGATTTACACTGACCCCCATAGGAGCACTGGCACATCACAGGCCGTAGTTCACCTTCTGGTAGACTGAAACCTGATATTTGCTTGAATTCGAAAAATGTGCACACGTGCACCAAGTTTACACTGGACCATTCAAAACACACTAACGCATTACGCGCTGTAGTTCACTATGGCCACACTGACACTCGGTACTCATCTGAATCTGAAAAACTTGCACGCATGCCATACCTGTACTGATTTTGATTGTCTCCTCAAAACTGCACAATTCATATTGCTTTGCAATTACTTGTTTGTAAACAGGGAGGTTCCCATGCCATCCGCGGGTATGGGAATACCGTCGCTCGGGAGTGGTATGCTGAGCTTCCCAACGCGGTTCGTCAGATCGTAGACCGGGCCGGCCTTGGCACATTCTACAGGGGACTTTCCAGGCTCTCCGCCTGCAGACCTTTCCTTGCCGCTTTGGCAGAGAGGTGGTGGGACACCACCGATTCATTCCACTTGTCAGTGGCGGGGGACATGACGATGACCCCTCATGATTTCTCGACGCTCACCGGCATCGGGGTAGGGGGTGATTCGATCCCCTTCGATATTGACATGGATGAGTGGACCGCGGCCCAGGTCTACTTGCTTGGCGCGGCGCCACCTCTTGCACGTCCCGGCTTTGTCTGGTATTCTTGGTTTGAGGTGCAGTTCCGGGTCCATCCCCTTCTTGGTGACGCAGCCCCGATGACCCCAGAGGCCGTGGAGAGGTATGCTCGCGGCTTCCTGATGTTCTTGTTCGGGACGACCATCTTCGCCGACCGGGCGAACACAGGTTTCTCTTCCTCAACAAGACCTGGTGGATGTCAGAGATATCTTGCGCTGATCGGTGGCGCTACAGCCACCTCACGGCTACATGAGTTCGTCTCCGTGGCGTGAGCAAATCGAGACTCTTGGCGAACTTGGGAGGTATGTCTTCTTCTCCGCTTTACATTCCTGCTCTATACTTTCTATATTCTGCTCAGACATCGCCACACTATTCAGATACCTATACACACGCACACATACATACTGCTTAATCGATCAGACATCGCCACACAGACACCCGCACGCGATACACTACACAACACACGGCCTATTATTTCGCTTAATCGCATTCTCGCTTATTCCGATGGTCATCTCGACATCCGCTTTTGCGCCAGGGTCTACGCCTACTTTCCCAGGCTAGAGCCAATGCCAGAGACGGAGACTTCCCCAGTCGTCCCGTTCTCCCGCCGCTATGACGGGTGATGCACCCGGAGACCCCGGGACACATTCAGCTTCTTCCGCCGATTCTTCGACACCGTCGCCTCTGCCGAGGTATGTTTTACTTACAGTTCATTTAAGCTTCGCTTTTCCACTGCATGTTCGTAATATCAGTAGGTAACAAACTGCATTTCATTTTCAGGTCATCTGGCAGCCGTGGGCTCCACTGCCGGCGGTGATGCGAGATCGGTTTGCCGGTGCCATTGAGACCTCTCGGTACCGGATTCTTCTGGAGGGCCCGGTCTGTCGGGCTTGGTACCTGGGGGAGCGTTTCCTGCGCCAAACCCTCGGGTTACCGGACCAGATACTCCCGGTTCACCCTCCTGAGCACATGAGGGATACCGAGAGGTTCTCTCACCAACAGATGGCGGACTACACCCTTGGCTGGGACGAGGAGGGCTACAGGGGCGAGGGCGACTACTCGGAGTACGTCCGGACCTTCATCATGCGACCTCTGAGCGGCGGCTCCCGAGCTGAAGGAGAGAGACCCGCAGCGCCGGCGGCTCGGGCAGAGGCAGGAGCAGGAGCATCGAGGGGAGCCCGAGTCCGAGGCAGGGGCGGAGTGCAGAGGGGACGAGGGACCGGTTGGCCTGCTCTGCCCACTATGCTGTCGTACAGAGGGCAGAGTGGGGAGACCTACCAGATCCCTTTCATTCCTCCCCCGGCTGGTCATGAGTTAGCCGGTATTCCCGACTTACCCCCGGTACGTATCACTCGCATTCTGCATCTTGCATTGTCATTCGATTTCAGTTTATTTGATACTCCACAGAATACCGATGCATCTGATACTTTTGCAGGCTTCCTCCGAGTACACGCGGCAGTCCGTGGAGCTGAATGCCTCCCTGATGGGGATGCTGCAGCGGACCCTCGATGTCATGGCCGCCTACCTTTCCCAGATGTTCTTCGACAGCCTCAAACCATACTGCTCCATACAACTGATGCATCGCACAAAATCGATAAACCGCCACGGCATTCACACATCAGATTTCATACACCGCATTCGTGACCGATTCATCGCCACGGCATCTACATAATACTATACATCGTGATTCTCGACCGATAAAGCGCTCACGACTTTCATATCAGACTCATACATCGCATTCTCGTGACCGATAAACCGCTCACGGCTCGATGTATTTGCCTCTCGCATTTTTCAGCCTCCCTTTCCGATCCCGCCGGTGGGTGGCTCTGCTCCAGCTGGGCCTCCCCTTTCTACTCGGGATGGCAGGATATTCCCTCGTACCAGAGGGGGACGTGGTCATGTCGGGAGCAGCTCGCGAGCACCAGTTCTAGGTGATGGCGACTCAGAGGCGGAGGAGGAGTCGTCCGAGGAGGAGGAGGCCGGGAGCTGCTCGCTCGACAAATACAAGCCCGATGATGGTTTGCACTCGCCAGAAGAGGGCGAGGACGGACCCACAGGCGTGAGGCCACAGATGATGAGACAGATTTTTGCTACTTTTGTCTTTCTTCTTTTCTTGTACTTTTCTCTTTTTTGGTAGATAGAGTACTTTGTACTGCCGCGAGCAGGTTTTTGCTTTCTCCAAACTTTTGTATTTTGAAAAGACGATGATATGAAACAAACTTTTATCTGAAAAGTATTTTATTTACATACCTCCTACTTTGCACTGCATTGCATCATATTACACCTCAATGTAAATGAAAATGATTTGTTGTCTGAAAATTGAACATTCTCATTATAATAATCGGATAGCCAACCAACTACCAGCAACTAACCCAAACAAATCACTGCCCAAACTGAACACAGCCCACATTCTGCTGGGGATTATTCTGCATACAGCTCATAGCACAATATTTGATCCATTCTGCACACGGCAAACTTTGGACAAACAGCCCAATTCGGTAAGACGGACCACAAAACAAATGAAACGGTCGAAGTTGAAACACACTTGGACGTTCCAAAATTCCCTTTTCTTCTCCTGCCTCGCATAGATGTAGAGAATGGCACAGCATTCTGAGCACAAACGATTGATTTTAGAAAAGGGTTTCACAACCGGGGTATCGAGCCTACAACTGAACACAGCGGAAAGGACTCGAGTAAGGAAAATAAAAGGTGCACGACCTAAACACAACGAGATACACTCGGAAAAGACTCAAAGCTAAATTGAGACTGACAAATCAAAAGACACGACACACGGACATGTTTGTAGAAAACAAAAGACCTCAGACTCGAGGAGCCAATTCCTCCGGGTATGTTTCCCACCCTTTCTGATTTGCATGATTCTCCCGTCACTCGGCCCTCAGGCTCGGTTTTTCTCACAAAAACCCTTTTGCTCACTTTTCTCTCGACTTACACCTCTCTATTCTTTATTCTCTCATTTTCCATCCCTCCCCGGGGTGATTGATAGATGAATAGGAAGCGGCGGATTTATGCCGAATACAGCTAGCTCACGGCTATTTCTTCTGGTAGATAGGGTGCCTTTCTGGCGAGTGCGTTGATAACAAGGGAGAGACAGAACACCTGACTCGACTCTGCCCCTGATTCATTACTTTGACCATTTTTTTTGTTTTCTTTCTAAAACAGTTTTGATCAAAATGAACGCCAAATTAGCATGCTTGTTCGGTTTTTGATTTGAAAATCATGCAAGTCAGGCTATAAGCACTGAAAGCTTTCCTTTTTGGGTCCAAACATGGTCCGATTTTGGAAAATGAAATAGTTTCGAGAAAATAGTCAACCTCAGTAAAAATTTTCAAAAAACTATTTTTCCAAACAGTCAATGCTCAACGAGCACGGAACTTACCCTCGAGATGCGCAACCCCGGATCGGAGGCATTTTTGGAAAATTGCCCCTTGCTTGAAGGGGGAAAGGGTAACGGAAAGTTGCCCCTAGTTTGGATGACGATTGAGGGCAACTTTTGGCAATAGATGGCAACGGAAAGTTGCCCCTTGTTTGGATGATGCCGCGGCATGCCTATTGATGATTGAGCGCGACCGGGCTCTCAGGCACGGAGAGGGCGGAGACGGCCACAAACAATATATGGACACAGTCACCTTGAAAGCATTGGTGATTGGATTCCAGGAGGAAGTCGATCACGTAGTTCCAGTCGTCGCAACCGAGACATCAGATTCGGAGGAGGCACAGGTAATCGAAAACCATTTCATGGACTGAGACGCTATGAAAGCGATGGGGGCTAGACTTCAGGATGAAGTTGCCTACGTATCCCAAACATGGGAATCAAGCCTTACGTAGTTCCGGTTAAGGTACTCTTGGGTATTTTAACCTTCACTATTTTTAGGCTCTAACTTTTGCCAAGGCGCCCAATGTGGGTTTTCGACCTTGCGAGCTTCTTTTCCTTCCTTTCAATTTTTTTATTTCCCTTTTTTTTCTTTCTTTTTCTTTTGCATTATTTTTTTTTATTTTTGATTTTTTGATTTTTTTTTCTTCTTTTTTTTTTCTTTTTTTCTTTCTTTTGTATTTTTCTTTTGCTCTAACTTTTGCCTGGGTCGCCCTTCCGGGTTTTCGGCCCAGCGAGCCTCTCAAAGGGTAAAAGTGTAGCAAATCCATGCCAAATGGTTTTTTTGAAATCGAAGCCTTCCCGTTTCCGGGAGAATAACTGTTGCAGTACTTTGCAGGAGGGTCCATCACGGCTGCTTTGCGAGCTCCTTTTGGTGAGATCTATTCCTTCGCTCTGATTTCGACGCCTCTTGATCGAGGGTTGTTTCAAATCTGGCCATTGAACATTCTAGATGCTGGCCCAAGGTTTGAAAAATGAGGGGTCGAGTCTCGAGGCTGAAAGCGATCCTAAGCTGCGCAATCTCAAGAGCGATTCCACACAGGTCTTTGCAGGACTGCGCAAAACATTTTGTTTTTTGAAAAATTTCAAGAAAGCGACACGTCGCTCGCGCTGAAGATAGTGTGGAACCAGTCTGGGTCAAGCCAGGGTCCTTCTCAGTACTCACGCTGACAAGCATGATTTCAATCATTAAGGGCTTAGCACGCCTCTCTTACTTTCAATTTGATCAAAGTTTTGCAAATCCCGAGGAATTCCTTCCTCTTCGTTTTCATCACCGCAGTGTTTAAAAAGGTTTTTGAAAAACTTAGGTCAGAGCAATAATTATCAGGGTACACAAGAGCAGGTGGCATGCGTTGTTACCCCATTCAAATTCCCTGGCATAACTAGCCCAACACAAATAGTACAGAAACACGATAGCCGCAGCTGTTTCATTCAGGTTCCCCGGATGCAACTGGCTCCACAGCAGAGACAGAGCCAAAAAGAAAGCAAAAAGAAGTAATTACAAAACAAAACGGTGCTCGAGGCAACATCCCCGGAGTCACCTAGTATTATATACAAAAGAGGGACTGATTTGTTACAAAAGACAGACCCGTAAGCAAAAGACTGACTCGAGACAGAGACAGACTCAAAACAAAACAGAACATCGACTCGACACCCAAGCCAGAATTTACAAAAATAGCATTCGCCGATGCTCAAAAATGCGTGCCAGACGCCACAGCAAAAACTCGAGGCGCTGCCCGCAGGCGGTTGAATCCCAACTATATACTCGCAGTATCGGTATCCTCAAAATCCAACAACTGGGTGGTGACAGATTTAGCTGAGGTGGGCGGGAGGATAACCTTGTTGTCGATCAGATCCGGCACCTCATGACGGAGGCGGAAGCAGTTATCGGTAGAGTGGCCGGTCTGCTGGTGGTACGCACAGTACTGTGTGGCATCATGGCCTGCCGGGAGAATCTTTGGCAGAGGTCGAGGCTCAAGAGGTGTAAGGTGCCCCTTCTTAGCCAAAATGAGAAGTGCCCTAGACAGCGGCATATAGAGGGCGTCAAAGGCCCTGTGCCCCCGGGGCTGCTACTTGGAATTCTGAATGTTCTTGCTAGACGCACTAGCGAACGGATCAGCAGGTACGGGCTTGGATTTCTGATCCTTCCTCGGTGTGGGGTTGGGAGTGAGAGAAACTGCTTCAACATAACGGGGCCTATCCCGATTTTCCGACTGCCTTGAACTGCCCTCAGGCGTAGTGGGAAAAGCATCCTTCAGAATTTTGGTCACAATTGCGGATACCTGTTGCTTGTTCATTCCCCCGGCTTTCAAAGCCTCGACTGCCCACAGCAGTTGTTCGATGGGATCGGCATCTGCCTTTGCCTTGTTTTTACCTCCGGCCTCAGCCTGATGAGAGGTTTGGGTTGGTGCTGATACATCACTGTTATGGGTGGAGGCCATCTCCGGCTGGTTGAGCTCAATCACAATCCGCCCCAATAGCGGGGGCTCCTGGGCTTCAAAATTTCCGGCATACGGTGCAACCGGTGGCGAGGCTGACATTCCATAAGCGAGATCTGCCACAGACCTCTGGAGATCACCTATCATCCCCATTAACTCAAATGTAGTGGGCTCGCGAGCCTGATAAAATTGGGGGGCCCAGATTGGGTGTGTAGCGGGCGACCTAGGAGGATGCGGCATATCAACGCCGGCCTCACTCTGTAGGGTGATCCCTTGATCCAACGCGGCTGTCATAACCACTATCTCTTCTGAACTCTGCGTCATCCCTAGTCCTGCCTCAGCAAAGGGGGAATACTGACTATTCTGTATCAACTTTCCGAACTCTCTCGAATCGAAGGAAAACGGACAGATTTCAAATTTCAAAACAGATCAAACACGACGCAATCAAGCAATCGATCTCTACTATCGAAATCGTTTCGTAATCATCGTTTCCAGAACTAAACTGATACCCGCAGATATAACTGGTTTTCAACAACACTGATACCGGTACCCCTCGGGCTGGATACTCAAACTTGCAAACTGACATGTGTGTTCCTGTAGAGATACACTCTAGAGCACATAATAGATAAATGAGAACCAAAACACCCCTATATTGGGGTAGGGTTTCCCTGTCCTATTTTGTCAGGAGCTAGGGTTTCACTATGCACACAGCGGTTTCAAACAACTTAGCATTGGGTAAGCAACCTGTCCTAGTTTGGAATGGTCACTATGGATTCCGAATATGCACTAGGTCGAATGGTCGAAAAGGGTGCCCCGGTAAAAACCGGGGTTTGTGCTCCCATGCTGTCAGAGCCCACAACCGGTCAGCCTTACAGACATGCCTTGACAAGACAAGCCTCCGGCAAACCGTTCAGGAATGGCAGATGGCAAACACTGTGTTCCTAGGCGCACCAATGCACATGCAATGCAAAGAAACACATAAACGAAATCAAAAGAGGATATCACGAGTTCGAGTCAAGCTCTCTAAAATCCCCAGCAGAGTCGCCAGAAACTGTAGACGTCCCCAAACGCATCCCGGGCGAGGAGTGCGAGTCCCTCCCGTTCTGGTTCGGTATTGGGTCACCACAGTTCGAGGACTCAAATGTCACGGTTCTTAATCTTGAACCAAAGAGTCCAAATTCGGCAAATCGTTTTGAGAAAACAGATTTTTGAAAAGTAGTGCCAAACATGGACTGCTTTTCCAGATACAGAGTCGCCACCTAAATATTTTTAAAATGGGGAATTTAGGAAACCCTGACTCGGTGCCGAAGGCCACGTGTCCGTCATCACCAAAGTGACTTGGCTCGGGAGCTTAGGTACGATCGGGGAAGGTCAGCTATGAGCACCCCCTTTCGCCGTTCAAGACCGCCTCTACTAACCATGATATCCGTTTTTGAAAACTTTATGCGTTCTTATTCCGGTTATTAGCCTAGAATTTACTATGTGATACGCACAACACAAAAGTATAGACTAGATTGCCTAATTTGGAAATAAACATTGCATATCCGTTTTGTCTCGAAAAACGTGTTGGTTTGAAATTGCTACTCGCAAGTAGGCTAAAATATGGATTTCAATGAGTACTCCCAACTCAGACAATCCAACCTCCACCCACAGGCATTCAAACAGTAATATCATGTAAGCATTTAGCCGCATGGCAAGTATACTGTCATGTTAACAATCACACGCATGCGATATGCTAAAGCGTAAAAAACTTACATCGTACTCCGTGCCAAAAACAATAACCCGGTTAGCAAAAATGCATGACCTAGTTCATGTTAAGTGGCTAATGCAACACAGGCATAGATGCAATCTAGAGTAGGCTCGGCTAACCCTAAGATGGCATATGAAATGCTATCACATAGCATGTATTCAATTTGGAATTAAAAATTGCAATGCAGTTTGTATGATGTACCGAGCTCGGTGCATGTAAACAAATGCATGAATGCACGCATGCATAGCATAAGGTGTGCTAAAGTAAATATGCCCTAATCTACCATCGTAAGCGGGTAAATCAAAGGGTTAGAAAGAAGTGGGGATTGGAAGACATACACCCACTCACACACACTTATTACAATTATGCCCTCGCTCGGAGGGACCAAAAGAATAATACAGATGATTAACTACGCAAGCTAATTATTACAAATTAACTAAATTAATCAAACAAATTCGACTAATCTAATTAAACAGTAAATCGCCTCGGGATGAGGGCCAAATGCGGCGCGCGCTCGGGACCGGCTCGGAACTGCACTGCCGTGCACGGATTGCCTCTGTTTCCTCTGCTCTCCTCCTCAGAAAATTGCCAAAGTCCCAGAAGTGCCTCTCAGGGCACTGGGGATCACCACCGGCTGGGGTAGAACACCACTGGCTGAAGGAGGAGGCCACCGGCACAAAAAGAAGCCATCGGCTGTTTGTTGACTGCCGGTCGGCACTAAATAGTGCCGGCCGGCACTGAATTCCTGCAGAACCTGCAACTCACAGCAGCAGAGGGGAAATCTATGCATGGCAATGTAATTCAAGGCATTTATGCACCAAACACACCCCTTATCATGTTTTTGACCCAAGGGGGGGTGTGCCTCGATTCCCGGACCACCAATCGCGCATTTCCATGCATGATGGTCCTAAGAACCAATAATGCAACTTTGATTTCAAATGCATGCAATGCAAACAAGCAAACAAGGGTGCTCAACCTCTATCATACTTCACTTCAAGAGGCCGAACATGCTCAATGCGAATGCAACCCTAAGCATGTCAACTAGGCATGCAACAAGGATTATGCAACATACTTATGCAAAGGGTTCAAGCAAGCATGCAAGACAAGCATGCAAACCAATAGAGGGATGGTCTTATACATGAATTAGGCAACTCAAATAGTTCTAAAATCAGTGGCCAAAATGCTAACTCATGAGGGCCAAACACACATGCACACATGCACAAGTTAAGGCATCAACACTTAAGCACAATTAAACAACTCTTGAACACATCTAAGAGGCACAAATATGGGCCAATAGCATGCATGGAAAGCTCTGAAAATCATGCAAGACATGATGCCAAATCATGCAACAAGGCATGCTAAACAAAGCATGCAAATGACCCAGGGCTTAAGGCAAGCCAATCGGGCATTGAACCACACCTAGCACAACCACACATGGCAATACTTAAGCACTTAAAAAATAGAGTTTTAACACATAAAACTAAGTTTAAAGGACTACCTAGATGGCATCTAGAAGGCATGAATTCAAAGGCATGCATTGAGACCAAAACATGGAGCATTTAACACATACTCTTAAAGCATTAAAGAAGCATGCTAAGCAATCAAACAAGCATATATGAAGGACTGAAATAGCATGCAAAATGGTTCCAAACCATCAAAAATAATGCAATCAAGGCATGCTACACACTTGTACTCTTAAGGCCAACAAGCCAAACATAAAGAGGACATGTGATGCAAGCTAAGATCGACCAAAAGGACTATGGACAGACCTCATGCATGGCAAAATAAGCATACAAGCTTCATAAACACAAGCCTAAAACATGCTAGAAACAAAGGCTAACAACCTAGGCATGTTAAGGCAATACAAGGCATTACAAAGCATCTATACAAAACATGTAAGGAATGCTAAAACCAACTTATAGCAATGTCATATTAGGGCATAATAAACATAAAATGCAGCTAAGACATGCTCAACAAACAACTAAACATGGTGCTCCTTTGGAGGCCAAAACATGCCCTTTTCAAGGACATCAAGGAGAGGGGGTGGCCCTCTCCTTCCTAGGACTTCAAGGCACCATCTCCACCACTGAAATCCCTCAAGATTTCAGTGGTGGAGAGGCCCAAGCACAACAGTCCCGGATCTCACCAAAATGGCACAAAAAAGAGACCTTTTCAAGGCCTAAAGGGGGTCAAACCTCCCCAAACCACAAAACACTCTTAATATATAACAAAGAGGCTTAAAAAAACAGAACTTTATGTTCCAAACACTAAGCCCAAAAACTGTTTTAAAGCAAGTAGAAAAGAGGTGCAAAAATGGGGTAAAAGAGAGGATTAGTGTCTTACCCTTGAAGCCTCTTCAACAAAGATGATGTGTTGGCTTCCTTGAGCTCCAAATCAACCAAGAACTCCAAGATTAAGCTCTGATCTTTGAGTACACCAAGAAAAGGTGGAAGAGTAGGTGTTTATGTGCAAAAGTATGAACTTATGCACCTAGAACACAAAGGGAAAGAGACAGATAGGGTGTATATCTATTCTAACCCTAAAAAAACCAGAGCTCTAACTCTCTAACAATGTCTAAAGCTCTCAACTTTTTGTAACCTTGAGCCAAGAGGAGAGCCCTCTCTCTTATAGGCAAGCAAAGCTTGCAAGCTAAGCAAACCAAGAGCTCATCCCTCCATACACGTGTATGGAGGGGAAACAAATGGCACACAGCTGTCTGAAAATATCTCAGAAAGCAAGTGCACAGTGCCCGGCCGGCAAAAATGTCATTTTGACAAAATTTAGTGCCGGTCAGCACAAAAGAGTGCCGGTCGGCACAATAAAGTCCCGATAGCAATACCAGCCAGCCGGTGGCCTCTAGCCACAGCCGGTGGTGTGTGGGGATGCCTCACAAGGCATTCCCTGCCTTCCAAAGGCAAAACACAAGTGTTTGGTGCAAAACCAGACACAAAACGATCGAGTTCGGAGGTCCCGAGGCAAGGCGCGCGAGCCGAGAACTCCGGGAACTCCAAACGAACACAAACATGGATAATCACCGAGTGTTCCAACGGTGACGTCCAAGTCTTGAGGACGGTCAAAAATGGGGTGTCTACAGAGTGACATTGAGATTATTTATATATTTTCCAAAAGAATGCTTGTAAGAAGAGATATTATGAAAGTTTCAAAATCTCATACAAAATCTATATAATATTATAATTGAAAAACATTGTTATCCTATTAAAACTTGAAGTTGTAAAAAAAATTTATTTTGTTTAATTTTTGTTAATATGTGTCACAATATGATTGCTTTATAAATTAATTTTATATTCTTAAAATAAAATTTTAAATTTAGATTATTCCTTAAATTATGTTCTGAGAATAAGACAAATATTAATAATACCTTACGAGGTTCTCTCTCTCTCTCTCTTCCCCCCCCCGAAACCCTAACACATTTACAAACACATACATACATACATACATACATACATACATACATACATATGCATATAACAATATATCTATTCTGCTGCATATAATCATCAATCAATCATATAATTCCGACTTCACTCTCTTCAAATTGATCGTATATATATATATATATATTTTTGTAATAAGCAGATGCCAATCAACAGTTTCATTCAGACTCCTTTGGGAGTGGACTCTGCAATCGCTTCCTTAGAACGGTACTCTTTTCTTTTTTTCTTTTTTTCATTCCCTTTTGGTTTAATTTAACTACACTTTTTACGCCTATAGTTTCATCCACATTTCAATTTGGACCCTACTGTAGCTTCAATTGGGTCATTCTGTCCAAATTATAGGTTACAATTAATAATTTTCGAACACTTGTGAATTTTCTGAGGTGTATACATGGTCAAAATTAACAAAAATTTAGACGGAAGGAACAAACTGAAGTTGGACTTCCAAGTTTAGAGACCAAATGGTTCAAACTGAAACAAGAGGAACTGAAGTGAAAATGCTATATTTATTTTTCAAAGAGGTTTGATGCCATTTAAATAATATTTTATATTTTAAAAAAATGCTATATTTAAAAGCATGTATATCACAGGTAACAGCAACTCTGAACCATTATTAATTTTATTTTAGGGCCTCATCTGAGGATTATTAAGAGTTATCTGAATTTTCCTTGCACAGCCCCTAGGTATTTTGTGTCCTATAACTATTGAGGAAGAAATCTCATAAAATTGTTGCATATTGCAGCTGTCTTTTGACTCTATACACGACTGCATTGCAGTTTTAAGTGGAGACCCTATTGCTGCTTCCTTGTGACAGATTTCAATTCAGTTGAGGTTAAACTTTAAAAGTTGTAACTTGCTTGGATCTACCACTCTAGACATGGTGGCACTATTGTACAGTTACTATGCCACGGTAGGTGACCTTTTTGCTGCCAAAAAGTATCAAACATACCTGTATTTCAATCCAATAGAAAGAGATGGGCCATCCTTTAGTTCATGTCCTGGAAACTTAAGCAATACAGTGGCCCATTTTTATAACAAAATTGTCCTACTAAAATTTCATAACCTGTTGGTGAATTAAGAAAATAGTTGTTCCCTATAAATCAAAACATTAGATGGTACATCGGTACCAGTCAATTAGTCAAATATCTTCTGCAGTTTCTCTTGGGTGACTCTGTCATATCCTTATGATCACAGCATGATGTTTCTCTTGGGTAACTACTTTGCTTGGATTTTTCTGTTAAGTTTACTTCTAGTCAAATTTTAAGTGATTTCTATTTATAGAATTAGCACATAGGGTCACTAGTTAATCCTCTTTATGATGTTGAATCCGTAATCTATTAGTTCTCTGACCCAATTTTGTAAACAAAGACTCAAGCAATCTTAATTTTCACACGTTTCAACAAATGCCAAAGGGTTGTTCATTTGAAATTATTCTTACTTCATAACAGCAGTAATTTGTTTCGTCTCCATCCCTGTGGTAATTGCATCTCATGAGCAGGACGGCACTTTTTTTCGAAACTAATTAAAAAATATATGCAACTTTAATTTGTTCTTGGTTGGTCCTCATGCATATTTTTCCTCTCTGCCTTTGGCAGATTTGCTGTGTTTGGCCCTCGTTACTCGTAACTAATGCTCAATTGTTAATTCTGTATATATATGTATGTGTGTGTGATTGATGATATGGTGAATGATGAAATAGGATAGCTATATAGCTGAGAGATGGGAGATTACAGCAGAAGTTGTGAAGAGTATATTGCTACCCAAGAACAGGAGGTACTATTTTTTTGGTATTTATATATACATATAGATATATAATGGCACATGTATCATTCATGTTCAATCTTCATCTATCCTCTTATTCTTGTCATTCTCTATGAAAAAATCATCCAATGTGGTTGGGACACTACCACAAGAGCTTAACACGTAATTCTCTACCGAACTTAATATTTTTATTCTCTTGTCTCAAAATATTTATAATTACTAAACTATATATTAAAAATTTTATATTTTGATATTCTCGTATAATTCCACTATTGCAAGTGTTTTAAAACAAGGAATAAGGAAAATTACAAATACAAACAAAAACATAAAGAAACTTCTAAAAAATAAAAATAGGGTCACTTTTTGAAAAAATAAAATGTTAGCAGTCTCATATCTATTTTGTTTTGATTGATAGAAAAAATGTGATTCATGATTTTATATTAACTAATTAAGAAACAATAAGAAATATATTGTAATTAGTGAAGAGTACAATGTTCCATATCAACATTGCACCAAATATTTTTTACTTGATGGAAGATCAAACTGTCCTGATTGCAGACTCACCACAAGGGTGAGCTGTCCACTGTACACTTGGCAAACATGTGTAATCAAAACTAGTTTTAATTTTGAAGATTTAAGTTGCCAGATTTTGTATTTATTTGGGTTTATTTTGTTTCTTTATTGTTTTGTTCACTTCCTAAATATGTTCTTCACATTTTAAAGATGGACCAAAATATCACAGGGAAATGTTCTTCACATTTCTAAATATGTTTTTCACATGGAAAGTAAATAAATGAAGTTTTAGTACATTTTATGAATTTAAATTTGCAAAACAATTATATATATGTAGTGTATTGTACAATTATAGAGAATCAAAATGGTTGTTGGGCTGTCTCAATTGAATAATGTTGGACTTTTCTCAAAGGGAAGTAATTGAAATATTTTATCAATGCTCTAGTTGTATTTGGTCCTAGCGACCAATGTGTTTTGGATTTTTGTTCTTCAAGACAAATAAAAAAAAAATGTGCGGTGCATGTTTAAATTTGTTACACACAAAATCCGATCACAGAATTAGATACAATTCTCTCATATGAGATAGGTCTCACTAAATCTGTGAGACTTACCTATGTGAAATAGTTATATTTAGTTTTGTGATCAAATTCTGTATATATATATATATTTTGAAGAATTAATTTAAGCTACACGTTTTATTTTTTCTGTTGGTATGTATGTATTATTGATTTTTACCTAAATACTTCTTCTTGGCAAGTAATTGGTCAGTATGAGTTAGGCACCACCATGTTTGAATTGGAGTGCAGTCAAAGGCCAACTTATTAATATGACTTTACTTGTTCAGAAAGAAGTTTCAAGATTTGGCTAGGTGTGCTCAAGGGTAGCAAGTAGTGGGTTAAGAGGACAAAAACTGGGTCAAGTTTTAGTCATGTTTTGCGTCTAATACTACATTCTAAACTCTATTTTCTATATGTTTTTTCTTTGACATTTCAAAGCCCTCTCTATTACATTCAAAATGAGGAACATTATATGATGTGTGCATGTATGTCTGTCCAAATTTTGAGATTGGATTAGGCCAGATCAAGTTTGAGCCTAGTTGTTGTACGATACTGCTTTTTCTTTTATTATTTTTTTTATATAGATTGGAAAAAGTTAAAATAGGGGACTCATTATGATAGCTATAACAAATTTGATGGTGGGGAGAATAATAAATAGGTGGCATCCAGTGGGAAGAAATATGGAGGACTTGTTCCAAAGAAGAAGCCTTTGATCTCCAAGGCAAGCACTATTTAAGTATCCTATTTTGTGTTGTATGGTTTTGACTTGGTAATTAAATGTATTTTGACTAATAAATGAACAATTTCATTATTATTGTGTGATGGTTGCAGGATCATGAACGCACCTTCTTTGATTCTGCAGATTGGGCCTTATGCAAGGTATTTATTTACCTCACATATATATGACTAGATGAAAATATGGGTCTTTTATTTAACTAAAAGAATATATATATATATAAGTTTAGGAGGTTAATTATTTAACTTCTTCAGGCTTCATATTATGTCAGGCATCCTACTATACAGGATATTGTAATTTTGAATACAGGGATTGTTAATTTCAAGTTATGCAGATTTTGATGCTGCTATTGACGACCTATATGCATGTGTAAAGCTTGATAAGGATAACAATTCATCGTACACATATTTGGTAATTCTATGGTTCCTAAAATTTATTGATCTAGGGTCTAGTACAATCAGCTTGAGAAAGTTCAGGCACTTTTCCATGTAAAAAATATTGATGGAGCAGGTTTTGACTTTTACAGGGTTTGGCATTATCTTCAATTGGTGAATACAGGAGGGCTGAGGAGGCACATATGAAATCAATTCAACTTGATCCAAGTTTCCTTGAGGCATGGGCTCATTTAACATAGGTATTCATAAGTAAATACTCAGTGTAATTGACTTACAATATTCACATTGTGTGATTAATGTGTCCTGTTGTGTGGTAATAATGAAAAGGTGAAATTGATAATACTCTTATTTTGGTGCTAACTGACCAACTCAACTCAAGCAGCCATGACTTGTGACAACTGACCAAATATGACTTGTGACAACTGACGGAATATTATTCAGACCTATAGGTTGGGATTTAGAGCTGAAAGCACCCAAAACTTAGTCGAAAAACGGCGTTTTGGGGGCGAAAATTCAAAACAGCCCCCGAACCTCCGTTTGGCCAACACGAGCACCTTCCCCATGCCAAATAGGACTTGTGACAACTGACGGAATGTTATTCGGACCTATAGATTGGGATTTAGAGACGAATATGCCCAAAACTTAGTCGAAAAAGGGCGTTTCGGGGGCGAAAATTCAAAACAGCCCCCGAACCTCCGTTTTGCCGACACGGGTAGCTTCCCCATGCCAAATATGACCTGTGACAACTGACGAAATGTTATTCGAACCTATAGGTTGGGATTTAGAGCCGAATACGCCCAAAACTTAGTCGAAAAAGGGCGTTTCGGGGGCGAAAATTCAAAACAGCTCCCGAACCTTCATTTTGCCAACACAGGCAGCTTCCCCATGCCAAATATGACCTGTGACAACTAATAGAATGTTATTCGGACCTATAGGTTGGGATTTAGAGCCGAATACGCCCAAAACTTAGTCGAAAAAGGGCGTTTCGGGGGCGAAAATTCAAAACAGCCCCTGAAGCTCCATTTTTCCCACATGGGCAGCTTCCTCATGCCAAATATGACCTGTGACAACTGACGGAATGTTATTCGGACCTATAGGTTGGGATTTAGAGCCGAATACGCCCAAAACATAGTCGAAAAATGGTGTTTCAAGGGCAAAAATTCAAAACAGCCCCCGAACCTCCATTTTGCCGACACGGGCAGCTTTCCCATGCCAAATATGACCTGTGACAACTGACGGAAAGTTATTCGGACCTATAGGTTGGGATTTAGAGCCGAATACGCCCAAAACTTAGTCGAAAAAGGGCGTTTCAGGGGCGAAAATTCAAAACAGCCCCCGAACCTCCATTTTGCCGACACGGGCAGCTTCCCCATGCCAAACATGACCTGTGACAACTGACGGAATGTTATTCAGACCTATAGGTTGGGATTTAGAGCCGAATATGCCCAAAACTTAGTCGAAAAATGGCGTTTCGGGGGCGAAAATTCAAAATACATCTGGCTCCATTGGTATTAGATAATTAGATTGTCCTCTCTTATGTTTTACAATTGCATTACATTTACCCCACAATAGTTGGTCTCTCGTTAATAATAGGGGTAATTTTTTTGGTATACCACAAAAAGCCTCAATACACACTATTTTGCTTTGTTTGCTGTTGCACACCTTAACTTCTTTTTTTCAGGATGGCAAAATCAATTATAGATGCTGTTTTCGAACTCAGCTTCGACGACTCGCTTTATGATTTGATTTTACATTAGAGTGGAGTACTAATTTAAACATTCTACTTTATGGTTTTTATTTTATTAACCATTGTTCTCTTATAGAATTTGATCATATGAGTCATTGTCTGATTCATAAGTTGAACCATTCCAGCAACTTTTTCAGACCTTTTTGCATAAAAACCCTTTTCTTTCTTAAAGTTTATGCATTGGTTGAATCCGCTCCTAACTCAAGTAAGAGACTTTTTGTAGTGCACTGAACCTTTATATGTATTATTCTACCTTCACTTATTTCCTCTTTATAAATACTATTTGTTTTGTTCTCCCATGAACGGCCTCTGGTTATATCATGCCTACTTATGAACGTTGTGAATTAACTGAAGTAGCCCTTCTTATGATATCATATTTACAGCAAATGATTCCCTAGTAGCTAGGTTAGAAATCACATTTCCTATTAACTAGAATATATGATTTCGTTTTCTTTTGTGCTAGCAATCTGAACCACTAGTGGATAACTGATCATTGTAATAACAAACTATTAAAGTGTACAACATAAAACCATAATTATATAGAAGTATGTTTTAAGGAAAAGCTAGTACTCATAGATAAATTGTCATAGTCTCTGAATAAAATGCAGTCCAAATGTGTCCAAGTGCAAATTTGTTCACATATTAAGTGTATGAACATTATACTTCACATTGATGTTAAAAGTGGCACCTCATTCAACAACCAATGGTAGAGTGTGTACCGTTCACATTGGGTGAACAAATTTGCACTCAAATGTATTCCCATGTCATTTGTATTCATTAATAATTTCAGCCAGACATTCCATTTAGGCACAATAAGTACAAGATTAGTGATGTGACGGAATGATGGTTTCTTAGTGCTTCAGAGATTGTATTTGTAGAAGTTCCTTCTCAGCGATTCATATTGAATAATTTGTATAAGCTACTGAGTAATGTTGTTGGAGGGCTGACTCTCTCTCTCTCTCTCTCTCTCTCTCTCTCTCATATATATGGATTCGCTTTGCAAATGTTAATACTCTCTGATTGACTCTGAAATTGGCCAGGGAATGCCTTAAGTTGATTCCTCATGAGAAGTTCTCATTTGCAAAGATTTGGTTATTGTGCCTAAATGGAATTTTATTAGGACCTGTAGGTTCGGAGTTACAGCCGAAAACGCCAAAAACTTAGTCGAAAAAGAGCGTTTCGGGGGCGAAAAATCAAAACAAACAGAAATAGGAAATCTACATATTTGTAGCTAAATGTCTACATATGCGTAAGAAATGTAGTTAACTGTGTTCAAAATAAATATGATCAAGCCTTACATAACACTAAAATGTTGTTTACTATAAACAGTGTGTAATAGTTTGAATACTATTACTGGTGTAATGTGTTCATGATTTTCAAGAGTAGAAAAAAAAATTAAAAAAAAGAAATTTCTTTCAAGATTAGTCTAAATATTGCATGATACACACACACACACACACATATATATATATACTTTCTTTAATTTTGAAAAAGACATTTCTCGATTATTCTACCTTAAATGCATGTAATAGTTCTAATGTTTTGTTTGTTATTTTATTTTATTTTTTTGTAAATGACTTCGTTGTATGGACTTGTGGATAATCCATATTGGTGTATGGAGAAGAATTTTTCTTTTCGTATAGAACTAATATAATACTTTTGTCGTCATCGCCTTTTGGATAGTTCACTATTACTGAATATGATGGTTGGAATAATCAATACAGATTACGATGGTAATTTGTACCATGCCAAATGGTCATTTCACATGGTATAGTAAGTGTAATTTTTGTATATGGAGGGCTTTACTTTTTGTATGAATGTATATGTTGTATGGAATTATTATTTTAGTTTGGACAATAGTTCGTTTGTATGTACTTGGACAGTTAAAGTAATTTATTTTTTGTATACGGATGCAGATTGTGGAATGATTGATAATTTATGTATCATTTTATTTGTATACGTATTACAGGTTGAATGGAATATAGACAGGTTATGGACACATTATAATATTAACAATAAAACATAATATCATGTTTTTGCCGACTAAACGTTTTGTAGCCAATAAAAAGGAAAAAAAAAAAAAACCATTGGCTACTAAAAGTTTTGTAGCCAAAAGAAAATCAAACATTTGACTACTAAATTTTTTGTAGGCAAAAGAAAAATAACCATTTGGCTACTAAATGTTTTGTAGCCAAAAGAAAATCAAAGCTTTGGCTACTAAAAGTTTTGTAGCCAAAAGAAAATCAAACATTTGGCGACCAAAATATTTTGTAGCTAAAAACCAAAGTTTCAGAATAAATATGACTTTTGGCGACTAAAAATTTAGTAGCAAAAAATATTGTAGTTTAGGCGACTAAATTTTTAGTAGCAAAAAATGTTGAAGTTTAGGCGACTAAATTTTTAGTAGGCAAAAGAAATAGTATTTGGCAACTAAAATTTTAGTAGCTAAAAAAGATTGACTTTAGGCGCCTAAAATTTTAGTAGCCAAAACACTAGTATTTACTTTTGGCGACTAAAAAAAAATTAGTAGCTAAAAATTTTTCGGCCACTAAATAATTGGCTTTTGGCGACTAAAAAATTAGTCGGCAAAAGTGTATTTATTTAATTAATTTTCAAACCTATTGGCGACTAAATATTTAGTCGCCAAATGTATACATTTGGCGACTAAATTCGGTTTGGTCGGCAATTATACTTCCCGACTACTCTTTGGCTACTAATTTCCCGACCAAAAAATTTAGTCGCTAAAGAGTATTGGCGACTAAAATATGACTTTTGGCGACTAAAAATTTAGTCGCCAAAAGTGAAAATTCTTGTAGTGATTCTTCATGGAAGCTGATAATGAAATGGCGGCAACAGATGGGTTTGTTGGAGGCCAAGTTGACTATGTTGACATGTCACAACATGTGTTGACGTACCAATCGAACTTGAGGGATGCAATTCCTACTGCTATGTGGGAAAACCATGTTGGCCATGGGTAGATTTGTGATGTGAAGAAATAATGTGAATTCGGTAGTATTGTATGTTTTATTACATCCGCCTTTTTATTTATAATGTGTAAAATGCAATTGTAGTTTGAACCGTGTTCTTTCAACGTGTGTTTTTTTTTCAAATTAAATTTTCCATTTTTTGTGTGTCACTCCTCACTATAGTACAATAATACTATGATTATATTTGTCTCTGATAGTAATGCGATTCAAATAGTTATGTGTTCAAATTATTTCTTTCATATTTTCCAAAATTAAATTGGTGTGAATTTTTTTTTTTTGGGTCTGATTTTATAAAAACTACTTATATTTGCACGCATTTCAAGAAAAAAAACATATCTACATAAATTGTATGAATGTAATACTATTGCGAAAAAAATTAATTAAATTTGAGATTAATTTTAAATAGTAGTATAAATTTTTTTTTTTCAAATTAGGACAAATAAAATAGAACTTTTATAAATACAAAGTTAAGGAATCATAATGGTTACATACATGTAAAAAATGTGTAGATGCACAACATCAATTTATTTTAATTCTATTTTTTGACTTAATTTTTTTAAAAGATAAATTACATTTTACACTCTTAAAATGTTATCCAATTTTAATTTTCACCTAGAAAGAACAAATTTTTTTTTTTTAAGTGTGGCCCTTTAATTTACATAATTTTTTCAATTCTTGAAAGTTGGTAACGATGGATTAATTTCACCTTTAGTTAAAAAAAAATTTTAAATTCATCTACCCCAGATAGAAATAAAAATTCAACCATAATTTTTGTTGTATATTTAATATAAAAAAAGTGACTTATTTGGAAGATTTAAAACTGTCCACACATTTAAAATGAATGCATAATGCTTCTACTGAAGAGTTCACAAAGGTTACGTAGTATCAAATGCAGTACCAACTTATAGATTAGACATAAATTCTCATACCTATAATTAGGTGGTACGCACAAGTCACATCTGATGAGAAACTTCCCATAAAAAATTAATGGATAAAGTACTAATAGTGTTAATAGTTACATTTAATTCAATTTAAATTTTATTGAAAATAAATTTTAAGAAAATTATAGGTAAAAATAATTTTTTGTGACGCTTTTTTGCATATGTCGTTAAAGGTTTGTTTGGCATTGGCTTTTGTAGTCAATTTTGTCTTTTTGTGATTTTTTTAACCTCAAAATGAATGCCAAACCAGGGCTACATATGAATAAGACAGAAATAGTGCATACTATTTTAAAAATTATGTATTTTTTTAACATCTGTAACCCACGTAGAAATGTTATTGTCACAAATTTTGTTACCCATGTAGAAATGTTTTTTTATTAAATATTTTAAGTCGTAATTTGTTTATAGTAAATATGAAGAACACATAAATAGTGCATAATTTAAAGCAAATTCTGTATTTTTTTAACAAATTCTGTAACCCACGTATAATTTTGTTTTCAAAGTCAGTAACCTACATACAAATGTTTTTTTTATTAAATATTTTTATTCAATATTGTAATTCAAAATTTTTTTTAATTGAAATTAGTGTTAGCCAACCAAAAATGTTGTTGTCTAGCCAAAGTTGTTTGGAATTGAAAGGTTAACTTTTGGCCAGACAAAATTCAATGGAAACAATGCATTGATAACTTGTGTCAGATACAACATACATGGAAACAAATGGTACTATGTTGGCCACAGACGGAACTGAGATCGAAAACAGAAAGATAGAGCGAGGGAAGCTCAGACAGTGCAGTGGGGTGGGCCCACTGCACTTTTTATATATTCTTAAGTTTCAGTTATTTTATATTTTATTTATTATTAAACATATATATATATATATATCTTTAACACATCTTAACACACCCATTGTATCACCATTCACTCACAATGCAATCAATAAATGAACAAACTGGTGACACACATTTTTTAGTCCCATAAACTTATCACTTTTTATCATATAACACCCAATTTAACAAATAAAAGATAATTAGAAAAGAAAATAATAAAAGTAGTACAACAAACAAAAAAATTTAAAAAAACATGTCAAACATCATTGTCAGGTGGTGGTGGAGGTGGAGGGAAATATTGATGGTAGAGTTGACCAACTCGATGGTCAATTTGATCTAAGCGATTGCTTGTCACTTCATGACGTGTTTTAGTGTCCACACGAAACTCACCAAATTGTTGAATTAGTGAGTTCTGAACGGCGGCAAATGCATCGAACTGATTACCCAATGCATTGAAGTGATTAGCCGTTTGTTGTTCCCATTGAACACGCTAATTGTGTCGTTCTTGTTCCATCGCCAAATAATCATTCCAGTATTGTGGTTGATCATTTTGTGGCATGGCATTGTCATGGGGGTCTTCGGGAGCATCATCTATTAGTGCACTTGCAAAATTCAAAGATCCCAATAAGTTTTCAGCGCCACCAGCTCGGGTCAATGGGTACTCTAAAATTAGTGAAGTGATTTTCATCTCTACTTCACCTACAAGTCTGACATGACAAGCTTTGAAAATTTAGGTTAGCAGAGTTCCAAAAGGTAGCAACCGGCCACTGATAGTACCAAGATTTGCAACCACCATTTCCTTCAGTAATATGTAGCATAAATCCATTTTTTTTCCAATTTCAAAACAATAACAAATAAGCATTAAAAATTGGAACTACATCACAATATCCTCTTTTTGGAGTGACATTTTTCACTATAAATCGGTGGAGAATACAAAGTGGGGTTTCAAATGTCTTGCTTGCAAATTACTGCCGGTAAAGCGGCTCTCACAAATTGTAGTATAAACTTCAGTTATATCATCAACAATGTTAAGCAAGTCAGACTCATTTTGAAAATGGATTTGCAAATCCCCTAGCTGAACTCCAATAATTTGTGCCAAAGTGTGGTTGTTCAATGTGATTATTTTACCTTTGACATAGGATGTCAGACTATTCTCTCCAACTTCTCCCTCAGTAGGTCTCAAGTGAACATAAAATAAATATACAAGATGTAGATATACCGTTTGTGATAAATTGATTAAATTTAGCTACCCCATGGTAAATTGAAAAGGTGTAACCAGTTAACTGGCCGAAAGACCCCCTGGTTGACCGCCCAGTCGACCGGTTCTGTGATGGATTCGACTTCTGCTGCTGTTGTGAAGCCCTGTTGTGAAGCTTTGCTACTATTGTGAAGCTTTGAACTTGATCAAAGTTCTTCCTCTCTTCTTGTTTTACACGGATATAAGTAGTAAATATATTGATTGAATTTGTGAAATTAATTGTAGAAGGTGGTGGACTGAATTTGGATTCAAATGTTGTTCTGAAGCTCTAAACAATAAGAAAGCTCTTCATTTCTTCTTGTTTTACACTATTAAGATTTGTAAATATATAGACTGAATTTCTGAAATTTATTGAGGTATGTGGTGGACTGAATTTGTGAAAGTAATTGAGGTAGCTGGTGGAGGAGTTGGTTGTATGTTTCAGGTTAGTAGTGGTTGTATTGACACTATTCAATGATGAAGATAAATAAAGATGGTGAAGAAGTTGCTGATTGTATTGAAGTAAAGAAGTAATTGGGTGTTTTAAAGTCAGGCTATGAGGCTATTGTAGCCTCAGCCAAACAACATTACAAAAAGCTTTACTGTAGCATCATGTTTTGTTTTCTTTGCTTTTATCAGAACTGAGGCGCTGAAGATGACTCGCAGGAGGGGCCATGGCTGTATAGGACAGGTTTGCAGGCACATAGGTACATAGGGTTTGGTTAAGAGTGTTCACGGGTGAAGTAATGAAGTTGTTGGGTGTTTTAAAGTGGGTGTCACGACCCCAACCTGCCCCTAGTAGGCTGGGTGCCGAGATGGCCAGTAATCCGTAATTACCAAAGGCCGGCTTACAAAATTTCACACACATCAGAGTAATCATAGGGGCTCACATATGCGGAAGCGAATAAACTAAATACAAATGGTCCTTGAGAGCTGTGCATAGATCAAATGTAAATGCATACATAGAATCGCACCTCGGCGGATAACAAAACAAATCTGATTACATCCTCGATCAAAAGGCTTCTCACCGACGATACAAATACAAATGTTACGAGCAAAGAAGCATGATTTTCAAGAATCAGCCAAGTAACACATATGCCGAGGTAATCACAAAACAACGATGTAAGCAAGTCAAGTCGGCATAACAAAATCCCAAAACAAGTCAGTACAAATACTTCTAGGCGTCGCCGCCGTCACGCTCATCACCTACATATATATAGAGAGGGGTGAGCTTGGAAACTCGATGAATGGTACTAGAAATAAAGGTTTGCATGAATAATAGCCGAGTCCGCCAAAACAAAGCATATCAAAACCATTCAAACAATAGCCGAGATTCCTCGCCAAGCAAAGAATATCAAGTCGTACCAGAACAAGAGATGAACCGTATTCATCTCACAAATCCTACCGCACAAAGCAATACAAAGATTAAACAAGTAGTAGCCGAGGTTCCTTCCAAAACAAAACAAATCAAGTTGTATCGAATCAAGTGATGAACCGTATTCATCCAACAAGTCTTACAAGTCAAAACATTTGCCGAGATAGCACAAGTAGTAGCCGAGGTAATCTTCAAGACAACACATATCAAGCTTATATGACTTAGGCCCGTAGCCCTTTTTCACCGGTTTGTGACTTAGGCCCGTAGCCCTTTTTCACCAAGTGGTGCTACAAAGTTTAAAGTCCTCTAGCACAAGGGACTTGTGTTACTTAGGCCGTGAGTCTGCTTTAACATTTATCTTAGCAAGATAGGACCGTATCCTCTTAACAAGAAGTCTGAAAGTTTAGAGTCCTCCAAAGACAAGGGACTTTCCAAAGAAAGGACCGTATCCTTTTAACAAGATGGTATCACGAAAGTTTAGAGTCCTCCGGACAAGGGACTTTCCAAAGATACCTAAACAACGCTCAACCCATTACAAGGACATCATCAAGACGAAGTTCATACTTACCTTTTCCTCTAGTGCTGCTAAAGTTTAGAGTCCTCCAGCACAGGGGACTTTCAAGAATACCATCAAAACAAGCTCTTATACAAAACATCAAAATAGGCTAATCATTCATGCTTAGCAATTACTTTTTCCAAAGAAACAAGCAAGATTTATCAAAAGCTTTATAACATAGCTTTATTAAAAGCACCACTCACCTCGGTCTTCGTGTGTAGGCTCAAGCAAAGATCAAAGTCCTACAATCACATAGCAAACCATACTCTCAAAACGAGCTTCACATACATGCAAGGAATCAAAACATTATTTCCCATCACAGGAAGTGCACTGGTACCATCCAGTCTAACCGAGGTCCTACACCTCCCCGCCGAGGTGTGGACTCGAAAGCCAAAACAAGGCAAAGTTAGGAAAACACGAGTTTCCTTTCAAAGGACACGAAGAACAAGATCATGCATCTTTGAAATCCAACTCACATATACGAAAATGGGGTTTTCAAGCTAAGAGTTCAAAAACGTGGACTAGGGTACTCATTCGAGAAAATTATGCAAGAACAAACACAAAACATGATTCTTGTTCCAAACTTTCGGATCAAAGCAAGGTTCTCCTTTAAGAACACAAGAACAACATTTTTCTTTCAAAACCAAGTTCAAATCAATGCATGACATGCAAAACAGATCTAATCATGTTATGCATTTAGATGATCAATAGGAACAATCGATGTAGAACAAGAATCTAACCTCAAACGAAATCCAGCAGTTCGATCTTCCACGATCAAGCTGAGCTCAACTCTCACACTAAAATTCTAACTCTAAGTTCTAGAGCTTCTCTAAACAAGACAAAGATTTGAGACCAAATCATAATCAAAAGTTACACAATGATGTATTATAGGCACATAAATTTGTCATAGCCTTCTCGGACACGTGGCATCACCGGATTGGTGCGATTAAGAAGGTGACTCTAGACAAGACAAGTCTCGACAAAGCGTACACAACACGCTTAGGCTAAGCATCGTCGGCGAGAATGACCTCGGCCAAAGACAAGACTTCGCAACAGTCAACAAAGACAAAGGTTAGGAGGGCGACACTTGACTAAGCTGTGCCACACCTTGGCCTGGTGTACCACATCTCGGCCTAGGCCATACCGCCCAAGGACAAAGATTACAAGCAAAACATCACGACCTCGGCGATACACACTTCCCAAAAGGTAACATCTCGGCAAACATGCCGGGTGAAGATGGAGGTCTAAGGTTCCAAAGCGCTCAAAACGCAAAGGCTCAAAGGCAAACTATCTTTGAGTTGACCTCGGCTACACTCCAAACAAAACACTAATTCCAACAACTTACAATAAGACAAAGCAAAACAAGGCAAGTATCAAGATTTCAAACTTGACAATTCAAGATCATACAAAATACATGCAAGCAAGATCGATTCAAAGTGAGGGTTGTTACATCCTACCCTTAAGGAAGTTTGGACCCCAAACTTACAATACCTTGGTCCAAGAATAACTCGATGTCGAATTCTCATTTCCTCTTCCATTTCCCATGTGGCGTCCTTGCCATAGTGCTCTTTCCATTCCACCTTTACCATTGGTATCGACTTGTTTCTCAATTGCTTAACTTGTCTGCATCCACAATAGACGCCGGCTTCTCTTCATAGCCCAAATTCTCATTAACTTCGATTCCGAATGCTTAATTACATGCAAGGATCCGAATATACTTCCTTAACATCGAAACATGAAACACGTTATGGACTTGGCTCAATTCTCGTGGCAAAGCAAGTCCAGAGGGCAACGGAGTTAACCTTGTCAAGGACTTCAAATGGACCAATATAACGGGTGCTAACTTACCTCTCTTCCCAACTGGAAACCCTTTCATTGGTGAAACCTTTAGGAATACGTGATCCCCAACTTCAATTCTAGCTCATTTCTTCTCCGGTCGGCATAACTCTTTTGTCGGCTCCGCGCTTTAATTCTCTCATTGAATAAGTTTAATCTTCTCTGTTGTTACTTGAATGAGTTCGGGACCAAGCGAGCCTTATCTCCAACTTCGTCCAACATATCGGCGATCGCATTTTCTTCCATATAGAGCTTCATACGGCGCCATACCAATACTCGCGTGATAACTGTTGTTGTAAGCGAATTCCACTAATGGCAAATGCATTCCCCAATTTCCTTGGAAATCCAATACTGAGTCTAAGCATATCTTCAAGTGTCTCAATCGTTTCTTCTGTTTGCCCATCCGTCTGGGATGAAAAGTCAGACTAAATCTCGTTCGGCTCCAAAGGCCCTCTCAGAGACTCGCCAAAATCTGAAACAAATTTAGGATCTCTCGTCTCGACACTATTGACATCGGCACTCCATGAAGCCTAACAATCTCATTCACATAAAGTAGGGCAAGTTGATCGGCGTTGAAAGTAGTCTTAACAGCAAAAGTGTCGACTTGGTTAGTCTATCTACCACAACCCAAATCGAATCCATACCTTTACGTGTTCTCGGCATCCGTCACAAAATCCATAGAGATGTGTTCCCACTTCCACTCGTGGATCGGCAAAGGTTGTAGAAGTCCTGTTTGGTCTCGATGTTCTGCTTTTACTTCCGCAATGCAAACACCGGGACACAAATTCGCTATCTCTCTTTCATGTTCGCCACCAAAACATCTGCTTCACATCATGGTACATCTTGGTATTTCTGGATGAACAAAGAACTTGGAATTATGGGCTTCCAAAGAAAATCTTCCTTTCAACTCGGGACATCGGCCACACAATTTCCTTCAAACTTAAGCACTTGGTTTTCAAAGGTGTACCAGGATCTCGGCTTGGTAACAATCTCATCGGCTACTTTTCAAGAATTCATCCTCCATTTGTCTTGCCTTTACTTCTTCAACAATGGTTGGTTCTGCTTGAAATCAATGTTAGGCATGCCAAATTTCCAACCGATTTTACGCTTTCAGAGCGTCGGCCACGCTGTTGGCTTTCCCGGTGATATTGAATCGCATATCGTAGTCCTTCAACAACTCGAGCCATCTTCTTTGTCTCAAGTTCAATTCCTTCCGAGTGAATAGATACTTCAAGTTCGATGATCTCAGAAAACCGACAAGAAGCTCCATACAAGTAATGACGCCAAATCTTCAAAGCAAATACCACTACTAGCTCCAAGTCATGGGTAGGATAGTTCTTCTCATGTGGCTTCAATTGACGAGATGCATATGCTATAACCTTACCTCCTTGCATTAATACACAACCCAAACCCTTATGCGACGATCATCAGTAAACATGAAACTCCTCATTACGATGGAAGTACCAAGATCTTGTCAGAACCAACCTCGTCTTTAGTTCTGAAAAGTGACTCGATCTTGATCCATTTATACGGTGCTCCTTCCTAGTCAATTGTGTCAATGGAGTTGCAATCTCGAGAAATCTTTCACGAACTTCCTGTAGTAACTGCCAAACCCGAAAACTTGAACCTCGGACACATTGGTCGGCCTCGCCAATTTACCACGGCTTCTATTTTGCTCGGATCAATGAAATACCTTCTTCATTTATTACATGACCCGAAATGAAATAGTAGAAAGCCAAAACTCACACTTGTTAAATTTAGCATACGATTTCCGGTCTCTCAATATCTCAAGAAGAAATTCTCGAGATGGTTTTCATGTTCAACTTCACTCTTGGAATAAATCAATATATCATCGATGAAGACGACCACAAACTCATCTAAGTGGGGCTTGAAGACTGTTCATTAAATCCATAAATGCATAGGGCATTGGTCAATCCGAAAGGCATCACTAAAATTGTAGTGGCCATATCTAGTCCGAAGGCGATCTTCTCAACATCCTCTGCCTTAACCTTAAGCCGATGGTAGCCGACCTAAGGTCAATCTTGGAAAAGACTCGTGCTCCTTGTAACCGATCAAGTAAATCATCAATCCAAGGTAATGGGTACTTATTCTTAATGGTGACCTTATTGAGTTCTCTATAATCAATACAAAGGCGAAGTGTGCCTTCCTTCTTCTAAACAAACAACACAGATGCTCCCCATGGTGATGTGCTCGCCTAATAAATCCCTTGATCAACAAGTGTTGCAATTGTAGTTTCAATTCTCTAAGTTCGCCGGGGCCATTCTATATGGTGTTTTGGAGATCGGTACGTGTTCCCGATATAACATCAACAAGAAACCCTATTTCTCTATCGACCAAGTGGCCAGTAAATCATTAGGAAAGACGTCGAACTCATTAACAAGCTGGGATGTCGGCTAAACTAACATTTCCATCCCGATCTTTCAATATACTACACAAATAACCCTTACATGACCTTTTTGGATCAACTTACGTGCCTTCATGGATGAGATTAAGTAAGGTGAATGAATTACACCTTTACCTTGAAAAATAACTTCGACTACGTTTGAGGGTCTCAATGTGACCCTCTTCGAAACACAATCAATGAGTGCGTGGTTTGCTACTAACCAATCCATTCCCAATATAACATCGAATTGATCTATATTCAAGGGCATTAAATCAACTAGCAGTTCAACATGCTCAATGACAACAACACATGCTCTATAAATGGATGCAACAATCATGGATCTCCTGCAGAGTAGACACAGATAGCACATAATCAAGAGATTCTAATTTCCTATTAATCTTCTCGCAAACTTAGTAGAAACAAACGAGTCGAGAGCCCGAATCAACTAACACATAAGCATTTCGAGCAAATTAGAAGTATACCGACACCACCGCCTCAAGATTTCGAGTATCCCCGCACTAGTGCAAACACTCGCCTGCATCTCATCTCCTTTCCCAAAGATTATTCTTGTGAACCGTACCTGAGGTATTCTCACCCTTCTTGCTGGTTTCAGCCTTTGTCTTAGGACAATCTCTCACAAAATGACCCATTTCTCCACATTCATAGCAAGCTCCAGATGTCCGACGACAAACCCCAAAATGTTGCTTCCCACAATCTGAACATGTCGGCTTAGTATTACCTTCCTGCTTTGGATAACCAGCACTGCCCTTGTTCATCTTCTTATTGGTGTTCAACTGGGTTCGGCGAGTGTCATAGTTCTGCCTCTTTCGCTGATTCTCTCCCGAGTTCTGATACCTGTTCAAGTTAGTTTCGGCCAAAACGGCTTTGTTCAGCACTTCGGCATAGGTCGGCATATCGAGCAGGCTAACCCGGTCTTGAATCGGTCCATGAAGCCCACTTTCAAACTTCCTAGCCTTCATGTATTCATCGTTGATCATGTGAGGTACAAACCTAATTCAAGAAAAGCGCGATCATATTCTCGCCATCGCTGCGCCTGTCAAGGTCTCAAATGGTAGCCTTGCGATTCAACGCCGAGGGGAAAATGCTTTTGTAAAATAGTTCCAAAAACCTTGCCCAGTTAAACCAGGTTAGTTTCTCGGTCATCATCCACCATCTCCGTGCATCGTCCGTCTGGTGAATGCAATAAAGTCACCTTCAACATCGGTCTTTGGGAAAATCTCAAACAGTTTCTCCATTTCCAAAACCCATGCCTCGGCCTTCATTGGCTCAATACCTCCAGAAAACCTTGGTGGTCTCATCTTCTTGAACTCCCTGATCAAAGCTATTGTGCCATCTCCATATAAGGCTGGTTGTAGAGGAACCTGTGGCGTTGGGGGAGGTGGAGGAGGGACTACATTTCGGCCATTAAATGCTTTCGGCACAGGTCGATGTAGCACTAAGCGTCTTCGTCTTATTTGCCTTAACTCACGGGTCAATCCTTCCATTAATCTTTCCATTCATCCAATCTGCCTTCAGACCGATCTCGCAAGTGGAGGTCTACCTCTCCTCATGATACTATGAGTATACAAAGTGTGACTTTAAAGCAAGTAAACAAATAACTCCGCAGGCAAGTAACAATTAAGCAAGTCAAGACAATGCACACCTTGTTCAAATAGCAAGCAATATGATGCAACCCTAGCATCTTTCTAAATGGAATCCTATGCTCTTTAGGACTCGAGTGTGTGAATCAACGCACTATGAGGAACTTACGCTCGATACCACTCTGTCACGACCCCAACCTCCGCCTAGTAGGCTGGGTGTCGAGATGGCCAAGAATCCGTAATTACCAAAGGCCGGCTTACAAAATTTCACACACATCGAGTAATCATAGGGGCTCACATATGCGGCGAATAAACTAAATACAAATGGTCCTTGAGAGTCTGCATAGATCAAATGTAAATGCATACATAATGAATCGCACCTCGGCAGATAACAAAACAAATACAATTACATCTCGATCAAAAGGCTTCTCGGTACCGACGATACAAATACAGATTACGAGCAAAGAAGCATGATTTTCAAGAATCTGCAAGTAACACATATGCCGAGGTAATCACAAAAACACCGATGTAAGCAAGTCAAGTCGGCATAACAAAATCCCAAAACAAGTCAGTACAAATACTTCTAGGCGCCGGCCCCGCTCATCACCTACATATATATAGAGAGGGTGAGCTTGGAAACTCGATGAATGGTACTAGAAATAAAGGTTTGCATGAATAATAGCCGAGTCCGCCAAAACAAAGCATATCAAAACCATTCAAACAATAGCCGAGATTCTGCCAAGCAAAGAATATCAAGTCATGCAGAACAAGAGATGAACCGTATTCATCTCCAAATCCTACCGCATAAAGCAATACAAAGATTAAACAAGTAGTAGCCGAGGTTCCTTCCCAAACAAAACAAATCAAGTTGTATCGAATCAAGTGATGAACCGTATTCATCCAACAAGTCTTACAAGTCACAACATTTGCCGAGATAGCACGAGTAGTAGCCGAGGTAATCTTCAAGACAACACATATCAAGCTTATATGACTTAGGCCCGTAGCCCTTTTTCAAGTTTGTGACTTAGGCCCGTAGCCCTTTTTCACCAAGTGGTGCTACAAAAGTTTAAAGTCCTCTAGCACAAGGGACTTGTGTAACTTAGGCCCGTAGCCCTTTTTAACATTTATCTTAGCAAGATAGGACCGTATCCTCTTAACAAGAAGTATCTGAAAGTTTAGAGTCCTCCAAGACAAGGGACTTTCCAAAGAAAGGACCGTATCCTTTTTAACAAGATGGTATCACGAAGTTTAGAGTCCTCCAAGACAAGGGACTTTCCAAAGATACCAAACAACGCTCAACCCATTACAAGGACATCATCAAGACGAAGTTCATACTTACCTTTTCCTCTAGTGCTGCTAAAGTTTAGAGTCCTCCAGCACAGGGGACTTTCAAGAATACCATCAAAACAAGCTCATATACAAAACATCAAAATAGGCTAATCATTCATGCTTAGCAATTACTTTTACCAAAGCGAAACAAGCAAGATTTATCAAAAGCTTTATAACATAGCTTTATTAAAAGCACCACTCACCTCGGTCTTCAGGTGTAGGCTCAAGCAAAGATCAAAGTCCTACAATCACATAGCAAACCATACTCTCAAAACGAGCTTCACATACATGCAAGGAATCAAAACATTATTTCCCATCACAGGGAAGTGCACTGGGTACCATCCAGGTCTAACCGAGGTCCTACACCTCCCCGCCGAGGTGTGGACTCGAAAGCCAAAACAAGGCAAAGTTAGGAAAACCTGAGTTTCCTTTCAAAGGACACGAAGAACAAGATCATGCATGCTGAAATCCAACTCACATATACGAAATCTGGGGTTTTCAAGCTAAGAGTTCAAAAACGTGGACTAGGGTACTCATTCGAGAAAATTATGCAAGAACAAACACAAAACATGATTCTTGTTCCAAACTTTCGGATCAAAGCAAGGTTCTCCTTTAAGAACACAAGAACAACATTTTTCTCTTTCAAAACCAAGTTCAAATCAATGCATGACATGCAAAACAGATCCAATCATGTAATGCATCTAGATGATCAATAGGAACAATCGATGTAGAACAAGAATCTAACCTCAAATCACGAATCCAACGGTTCGATCTTCCACGATCAAGCTCGGAGCTCAACTCTCACACTAAAATTCTAACTCTAAGTTCTAGAGCTTCTCTCTCTAAACAAGACAAAGATTTGAGACCAAATCATAATCAAAAGTTACACAATGATGTATTATAGGCACATCACCGTTGTCATAGCCTTCATTTCGGACACGTGGCATCACCGGATTGGTGCGATTAAGAAGGTGACTCTAGACAAGACAAGTCTCGACAAAGCGTACACAACACGCTTGGCTAAGCTTACGCGTCGGCGAGAATGACCTCGCCAAAGACAAGACTTCGCAACAGTCAACAAAGACAAAGGTTAGGGAGGACGACACTTGACTAAGCTGCCACACCTTGGCTGAGTGTACCACATCTCGGCCTAGGCCATACCTGCCCAAGGACAAAGATTACAAGCACAAAACATCACAGCCTCGGCGATACACACTTCGGCCCAAAAGGTAACATCTCGGCAAACATGCCGGGGTGAAGATGGAGGTCGGCTAAGGTTCCAAAACTGCTCAAAACGCAAAGGCTCAAAGGCAAACTATGCTGAGTTGACCTCGGCTACACTCCAAACAAAACACGAATTCCAACAACTTACAATAAGACAAAGCAAAACAAGGCAAGTATCAAGATTTCAAACTTGACAATTCAAGATCATACAAAATACATGCAAGCAAGACTGATTCAAAGTGAGGGTTGTTACAGTGGGGCTATGAGGCTATTATAGCCTTAGCCAAACAACATTCCAAAAAGTTTTACTGTGACATCATGTTTTGTTTTCTTTGCTTTTATCAGAACTGAGGCGCTGAATATGACTCACGTGAGGGGCCATGGCTGTGTAAGATAGGTTTGCAGGCACAATAATATACCAACTGAAGGTACATAGGGTTCACGGGTTTCCCTTCATGGAAATGGACGGTTTCCCACAAAATTGATAAAATGTAGCAAATGAAAAAATTCTAACAATATTGAATTATGTGCAGTAAATTGTGTAGATACTATTGAAATGATATTCTAATTTTTGTTTGACTCCCAACATATATAATACTGATAAATTTTGTGGCCATTTATTTGAAAATAACAATATAATAACTAGCAAATCATTTGTGACAGTAATTATTAAAATTTTAAAAAAAAATTAACTGGAAAACATTGAAAAAAAAACATAATTCGAAGCAAATATACAATTATAGGTTCGGTATGATCAATAATTGAATATTTATTATGACCTTCAAATTATTTTGTTTATAATATTGTCGACGCAAAAAAGTTTTAATTGTAAATTTTTGTTCATAATTAATTTTTTGGATTGAATTTGAAAAAGAGTTTGGTTATGACCGTTTTTTTTGTTAATAATTAATTTTTTGAATAGAATTTTAAAAAGTGTTTGGTTAAGAGTGTTATTTTTGGTTGATAATTAATTTTTTGAATTGAATTTTAAAAAGAGCATGGTTATGACTGTTGATTAGAAATTTTAATAGAGTGTTGAGTTGTGTGTTTGATTACGAGTTATGGTTTTTTGAATTAGTTTTGAAAATTATTTTCAAAACTCATAACCAAACAATTTTTTTTATTTCACACGTCACATTAAACTTTCAAAACTCAATTCAACACTCTACTCAAAACTCAATTCAACACTCTTTCAAAACTCATAGACAAACAATTTTCTACACTCAAATCATAATTCCAAAACTCACACACTTAAAATAAAACTCTATTCTCAAATCATATTTCTAAAACTCTACCAAACACTATCTTATTTTTTTATATATACAATAAAAAAAAGAAAATGGGAGTTACATGTGATAGTTTATTGAGGCACCATGTCATTGAGTGTATAGCAAATTAAGAGTTGATACATATGATACTACATTATTGTGGATACAATTTATAGCGATCCCGGGTTTTAACCCGACCTTTATTATATTTTGGACTCAGGTTCTGTGTTTGTATGTTGTTGTCCATGTCTCGTTTTCCTCCTTTAACTCTTTGAATTTGAGTTTTGGAACATGTTAGGCGTGTTTGGAATAGGTTTGTTGTTAGTTGGTCTAGATTGTTGTTGCCCAGATTTTGGCTTCTTCGCTCGAGCGAGCCTTGTGAAATTTGTTCCTTCACTCGAGCGAGGTTTCTTGCGCTCGAGCGAGAACTGAGAGTCCTTAGGTTTCTTTCCCAAACACAACATTTCTGGTAAGGTGAAGTGCTTTGCTCGAGCGAGGCCTCTTGTGCTTGAGCGAGCGTGTGCGTCTGTAAAACTTCTGAAGCTTTGCATTTTATGCTCGAGCGACGCTTCTTGAGCTCGAGCGAGGTCCATGTTATGTCTGGTCGCACAAGCGACAACTCCTTTACTCGAGCAAAGATCGCGTATATCAGTTCGCAGCAAAGGATTTTTTACATCACTTTTTGATTTCCTTTTTGCCAAAAACCCTAATCCGGCTCTCTCTCGCTCTCTCTCTCTCAAAATCGAACTTCTCTTTACAAATACCTTAGAATCTAAGGGTTTCTACTCTACCTCCTTTGAGAAAAAGGTAGAGCACCTTGAGGGCTTCGTGTTGATCAGAATAGATCGTGGTGTCGGCTTGTTTGAAGTGTCTGCATCTTCTCCTTTACTCTCCTAACGCTGAGGTAGGGATATTCTACACATTCTTATGGTTTTTAACCTAGGTATTTGTTGTTACGTATAAATGGTGGGATTTGGGAAGGTTTTGGTAAAGTGAGGGTCTGGATTCAAAATGAAAAAGAGGGGTTTGCTATGATGGATTCCACAAATGAATAGGGGGTATTGAATATGAGGTTGCCTTAGGTTAAAATGGTAAAATTTGGCCTCGGGGTAAATATTTGAAAAAAGGGGAAAGATTGTCCTAATTTGTGATTAAATAATTATTTTGTATAAATAGTGAAATTGATATGGGAAATATGAAATTGGAAGGGTGTATAATTGAATGGTGTAGTTGGAATTGTTAAGTCACTCACCTTTGGAAATTTGGTAAATTTATCTGTTTGATAACTTGTATATCTGTTTAGAAATGTCTGTTTGGGGCTATCGGTGGAGGATAGCTATGATTGTTGTAGAAACTGCATGAGGATTAGGTAAATTGAAACTAATCATTTGAATTATGTCATCGAATATGACGGTTTATTAAACCATTGAATTTGTGATTTGGTTAGTCTTGTATATGACAATGCTTTTTAATACATTGTATATGTATCATTGTTTGAGAGGAGATACAAGATGTACTCCATTGTATGGGAGGAGATAGGGGATGGACTCCATTGAAAATTAAGTTGGCCGAAGTATCCAAGATGAAAGTCTCGAAATCTTATATGTATATATGGGTGCCGATTCCCTCGGATGTGAATTCCGTAAAATGGAAAGAAAATAGAAGTGTTGGAGTGATGAATGTATTGAATTGTAAACCATTGAGTTGTGGTCTCATTTTGGTTGATTAGATAATAATGAATTTGGTTAATAGATTAACCCGAAATGGATGAATGGAAATGGATTGAGGTGTGGTCATCTATATTGAATGGTCTTGGAAGGAATATGAGTTGGTTATGAATATTGAACATTTATCTGATTCTTATATCTTAGTTAAATCTCATATTTTGTGTTAGTATATCTCTACTGGGCTTTGGCTCACCTTACTTGAGAAACCATTTTCAAGTACTGGTGATATGCCACCTCCAAGGGCATAGCTTGGGACGACTAAGGGCTGAAGGCTCTGTTTTCGTTACTTTTGTGTTTAAATGTTTATTCAAGCCGAGGGCTTTACATGTATAAATTTTAGGACTCTCCCTTTGTTGTAACCAAGTGATAACTTGGAAAGATGTAAGCCCCTACGGTATTCATTTTGTTGTTATTAATCTGCTATTACATGCTATAGATTTGGGATGAACATTTATGAATGTATAATGCATGTAATACACCTTTTGTAATGTAAACTCTGATTAATGAAGTATACTTTTCTATTAAGTTCATAGTTCTTATGGACTGGATTAATGGTATTTTATTTCGGGGGTGTTACACAATTGTGGGTGTTTTTTTTTAGTCTCAAACATTTTTTTCATTGTTCATCTAGATTTTTTTTAGCACTTTCGAAATATGGTGAATCCTGTTAATTTTTAATTTTATTATTATTTTTTTAATCTTAGGCCTCGTTTGAGAACATGCTGTTTTAGTAAACTTTTTTTGGGCTAAAATATGAACTAAAAGAAGTTAATTTGTTTGGAATGAACTTTTTGACTTTTTAATTAAATTATGAAAATAAATAATATAAAAATGGGTAAATTGACAACCCTTGTCATAACCCAGGATAGTATGATGCACGGCATTGTAACTTGTCATGTTTGTAATCATGTCATGTTTGTAACTTGTGTTCAATATTATTTATTTATTTTTTTTATTTTTTGAAAATTGGTTTGGATTTGAAAATTTCTAAAAACATGTTTGGTTACAAAATTTCTCAATTTTTTTTTTAAAAAAAAATTACTTCCTCTCTATTATATATCAATTAATCACTTTTTCTCTATTTCCTCCCTTTCTCAATCATTTTTTCTCTTATATACATCTACTCAACATTAACAAAATATCAATCATCTCAAACTCCCAAACTTCAAAACTATTTTCAAAATATACAACCAAACAAATCAAAAAAAATTTTAAACTCTCTCCCTATTTTTTTTTAAAAAATTTATCTCAAAACACAAATCAAATTACACTCAAGACTCCCAATAAATTTTTTCCACGCAATCACATTGAATAATTTTTTATGGCTGCCTAGTACACGAAAATGTGCAAAACAAAAAAACTAATTTGGTTGCCTAGTACACTAGCTATTGTGCATAGGTTTTTAGGCTATTGTGCATAAGTTTGTAGGATAAAAATTGTAGATTTTTTGATTTTTTTAGTGACTTTTTGACTTTTAGGTTAAAATAGACACTTACCAAATGAGGCCTTAGTTGTCAATTAAAAAAACTAAAATAAAAAATGAAATTTTTTTTGGCTCAAATTACTAAAAAGTGAGTTTTGCTAAAATAAATAGAAACAAATGTTACTTTTCTAATAAAAGTGATGGTTTGTGAAATATCTTTTTTTTTTTATTTAAAAAAAATGAGAGTTATAGGAGATAGTTTATTGATCGTCCATAATTATTTTCAAATCAAATGATAATACCATTCTACATTTTCTGCTTACCTTTTTATTTTTTATTTTTTATATAGATACTTTTATTTTGTAGAAATTTAATTTTATTATATTTAAATATTTTACTATAATTTGTAAATTAAAAATAATTTTTGAAAAAATCATATTTAAATTATTTTATACTATTATAAAATATAATTTTTTTTAATATCAACTTATTCGATAATCCCTTTCTAAAAGGTGTATTTTTGTTTATTAATATTAAATTTTTAATTAATCTTATTTATTATTAAAAAAATAAATTAGCAAATAATTTTATATATTTATATATATACAATTTTGTTTCGATTGTTTAGGTCATTTGGTGTCTCTATCCAAATGCATTTAAATTTGTTTGAATTTTTAAACTTACATACGTTCTTATCGAATTAAAAATTATGTTGCACAATTTTTAAAAATTTACAAGGTTGACTCGAGTTGTTTGAATCAACTTGCCCAAATTTATAACTTAAGCAAGGCGGTTGAAAGTTGCATGATTGAAGTTGTGACAAAGTAAAAACTGATACATAAATTGTGATAAAATTATAAAACTTATATTATAGGTTTCAATATTTTTTTATTTTCATAATTTACTTACACATATTTAACTATTATAAATTAATAAATGACCCTATCTAATTATAATTTTATTTTTAAAAAATCTTAATTTTTTATTAATAGTATCTAATATTACTAATTCAGTTATTTATAAACAAATACTCTTTATTCTATATCATTAACCTAATATCTTTTTATTCAATTCCATCGTATTTTTAATCATCTATGTATTATGGAGCAAACCATGTTTGCCTACAAACTACTTTAATAATTTTTTTTTAACTTTTTATAAAATAATATAAAAATAAAAATAAAAAATATACTTCAACTTTTTAACTATAGTCCCAAACAAGACCCATGCGTGCTCTGCATTCCGGAAACCCCGACCAACAAAAATCAGTTAACTATCAAACCATAGTGACAACGAAGGGTCCCACTAATTCTAATAGTAAACTAATACTATATATGCTAGTTAGTTAGTGTATTAATTAAGTGTACCCATCGATGTTATGACATAATTTATAATATTTTTAATATTTATAATTTGTATAATAAATAGGTCAATATTATTGTCAATTAATACATTAATTAATTAATATTAATGCGTTAGTGTAATAATAATAGTAATTCATTGAAGCCTGCAAATAAAATTCAACCACTTCAACTTCATGCACCGAGATCTCATTTCCCTAGATGTGGATCCAAATATCTCCCAACTCCAAACCCTAGCTCAATCCACCAGCATTTGCACTTCCAATGAGAATCGAGTAACAAGCAAATTTTATAATTCAAAAGTCTAATTTTAAAGTTGAATAGGGTAAAGTGATATTTAATGATTGTCAAGAAGGGGTAAGTGTAATTAACCAATTTTCAAAATCATTGGTTATGAAAAAGAACATATCTTCTGATATTTAAAATCATGTTGAGTTGTTATGTGTGTTTGTTCAAGAAAGTAATAATAGTGTTTAGACAGAAATGAGTAAAGAGAGAGAGCTAAGAACTTGCCAAGGCTGTCACCAACCATGAAGGTCTTCCCATTTGTCCAGTTGGTGAATCAACACCCAAGTCGCCGACAGGGAAGACTGTGGCCAAACAAGGCACGATTGAGCACAAGACTAAGAACAAACACACAACTTCGGCCCCACACTACAACAAAAAGCAGTTTTGGCGACCAAAAATTAACATTTCGTCGCTGAAAGTAGGCCAATGGGCGACTAAAATTGAGTTGGTAGCCAAATTTGATCACTTTTGGCGACTAAAAGACTTTAGTCGCCAAAAATAGGGGTTTTACCGACTAAAAGTAAGTTTAGTCGCTGAATACAGGGTTTTTAGCGACTAAAACAATTTTAGTAGCCAAAGGCGACGGGTTTTGGCGACTAAAGACATTTAGTAGCCAAAAGTACAGCTTTTGGCGACTAAAAAATAGTTTAGTCGCCGATTGTAGGTGTTTTGGCGACTAAAAACAGATTAGTCGCTGAAAGTGAAGCTTTTTGGCTACAAAAAAAAAATTAGTAGCTAAAAACTGAGTATTGGCGACTAAAATTCAGTTTAGTAGCCAAAAGGGGACGTTTTTGGCAACTAAAAACAGGTTTAGTCGCCAAAAGGTGTGTTTTTAGGCGCTACATTTTTTTTCGCGACTGTAAAATTAATTAGTTGCCTAAAAATTGTAGAATTGGCGACTAAATATTGGATTTAGTCGCCAAAAGTGAGCTAAATTTTTTTTAATAAATAATTTATTTTTTACATAAATTATATTTGAATTAAAAAAATTATATTTATATATATTATTTTCTATTAATAGCGGTTAGGATACTATATAAATAATATATATTCCATACATATTCATGAGATGGTAGAGGGGCATAGTGGAGGGCATGGTTTGCAAAAAGGTTGGAATGTTGTGTACTAAGGCGTCCCAAGTTCGAAACTTGGAAGCAACAGGTTCAACAATTTTTTTTTTTAAATATATTTTTGGCGACTAAAAGAGGTGGTCGCCAAAAGCTTCAGTATTGGCGACGAAAAAAATAGTCGGGAAATGTATAAATAAAAAAATAATAATTTACTATTGGTGACTAAAAATTTAGTCGCCAAATGTATAATTTAAAAAAAAAATGAGCTTTGGCGACTAAATTTTTGGTCGCTACAGAGTTAATTTTTGGCGACTAAAAGTGAGTTTAGTCGCCAATACCTTCCGCGACGGTTTTCCAGCGACCAACATGGCGACTAAAAAAATTTGCCGGGAAAACCTAAAACCTGACTTTTGGCGACTAAAAAATCACTTTTGGCAACTAAAAATTTAGTCGCCAAAAGTGAGTTTTCTTGTAGTGCCAGAACTTGCCATTGTGTGTATCTGTATATTAATTTTAGAGAGAGAGAGAGAGAGAGAGGTGGTTTGAGATGACAAAAGGGGACGTGGGTGTACCTTATATAGGGGTATAAAGGGGATTGGAGTAAGTAATTGTTTGGCTATATATATACTAATTATTAATCCAATAAAGTGCAAGGTTGTAAAGTAACTCATCAATTCCCTGGAGGATGACTTGAGTCGGACTCTATACCTAATGCTCCCAAAGAAAATGGGTGCTAATGATTCTTTTGGTTTTCTTTTGAAAAATCTAGAAACTCCCTAAATGTTGATTTGTGATTATGTAACAATTTTAAGCAATATATAACAATCTCAATCAAACAATCAAGAGCAAGAGACACAACGATTTTACGTGAAAAAATCACAACCTCCAACTGTGAAAAAAAAAAACTATGGACAACAACCACAAGACAATCCACTAAGAAGATATAAAAGAATTACACAGGTATACTCTCAATTATCTAGCGAATCCACAACGCCTAATTGAACCAACCTCTATGTGCCTCTTCCAACCCCATCTTTACCACGGAATTGTCTTTATGATGAGCCACTCCAGAATCCACCGAAGCTTCAGACTCGAATTCTTCAGAATCCACCGAAAAACAACTCTCTCTTTTGTATAAAAAAACAAAACAATTGATGTGCTCTCTTTTAAACCATGAGTTGAATACTCAATAAAACATTAAAGAAACTTAACAAAATATCTCCAGATATAAACCTTAAGATCCAAAAAAAAGATCCGGAGAAGTTCAATGAATAGTCTAGTTTTGGGAGAAAACCAACTATTTATAGAGACCCAAAGTAATCCTGTTTTTGGAAGAAAACCAACTTCTTAATGCATCTGGAAATCTGGGATCGCGCGGTCTGCTCGAGCGTAGGTCTTCCCGCTCGAGCGGAGACTTCATATTTTGTGATTTCATATAGGCTCCCCCTCGGCGTCGTTTCCCTTTCGGCCGGGACTCACACCATCCAAGATTTTTCAGTATAGCAGAGATCTTGTGAGCTCAATAAACCCCGCCGAGCGCCTTTCTTTCGCCGGGAAGGTCAAAACTGTAAAATCTGGAAAAGTATAACATGAGCGGACAGACAACTTTGAATGCATTTTTACATTTTGCTCAACCCCCGTAATAATCAGCGGACAGGCAGCTCAACCCCCGTAATAATCAGCGAAGTGGCAATCTTGAAAGTATTAACATTACAAATTGTTCTTCAAGGCTTGATTCGGGTTGGATTCGCATCTAATAAACTCATAATCTCACTGAAAGGAGTTTTGTCAAACGGGGTTGCCAATAATAAAAAGCTAACATCTTTATTTTTCACTTCGAACGCTGTTGAAAAAGGATTTATCCTATAGTAATTATAATACTTTAGAAACTTGTATAGCTAATGCATGTACGATGCTTGTACAATATGCTTTCAAAATGGTTTTTTGTAGGGGTAATTCTATTTGAAGGCCACATATATCCTCTCATTACACGCCATTTCTCACTTCATAATACAAACAATTTAATTTTTTATTTTATTTTTTGATATTCTTCTCAATTCACACCACCAATTTCCTATAATATTCTTACCTTCAACATTTCTTTCCATTTTTTTAAACCTATCCCTATACAACCACTCATTACTATTATCTTTGGCATTAGTGCTGCTGCTTTTCATCTCTGTCACTCTATCGCTACCCCTTTACTAGCTCTCCTACCGTTTTCTTGTTGCCTCCTCTTCAAACCCTAACACCACGGTACACTACCACTACCATTATCACCACGAACTAGGCACACTGAACCACCACAATGATCCTCCATCTAGCCTTTTCCCACCTCAGATATAAGGTTTTCTAGAGAGAAAAAGGAGAAGAGAAAGAAACCAAGAAGACAACAACCATCCGTACCTAGATCTAGGGTGTTGAAAGGAAAAGAAAAAAGAATGGTGAGGGAGGGGTACAGTGGCTTTGTAGAAGCGAAAAGGTATATTGTTGGGGGAAGTGAGGAGTAGCAAAATGAGGTGACAATGAGGGGTGGGAGAGGTGTTGTGAGGTGCAAAAGGGTGGAGAAAAGAGTTAGAGGCTGGTGGGGAGCCGACAACAAGATTTGCACTGGCAACAACCAGTGAAGAGATTTGGATTTGGTGTACCTTTAGGATAATTTTAGTGAGGGATAGAATTGTAATTAAAAAAATTTGAAAAATAATATGTATTAAGATATTTAATGGGATATAAATATAATACTTTTTTTATGAGTTAAATAAGAAGGTAGTGTACTCTTGACCGATAAATACAACACAAGTCTCACTCTAATATTTAATTCATTTATTTTATGATCTCTTGCATATAGATTATCTATTAAAAAAAATAAATTAATCAAATAATTTCATCGACATTTGATTTCAAAAAGATAAAAGAGTATTTTTCCAACTATGATTATGAACATAGTTGAATGAGTTAAGTTACAGAAACGTGACATTCCGACTGAATAGTGACACTAAAAAACCACACACATCTACTTCCACTTGGATTTTCTAACCCTTTTTTTTTTCTTTTTCTTTTTTTGAATACCAGACTACTGCAAAGATATGCGATGAAATTTTTAGTATGCTTTGAGATTATGTATGGATCAAATCATGATTTTTAACAGCTCATAAGCCGCAAGATTCCAGGATGATATCCGAATGCATCAATCAAAAAAAGAAACAATTTCATAGATAATCAATTAATTATAATCCTAAAATGTATATGATGCAAAGCACATTCGCCTCTTTCAGTCTATCTGACTTTCCAGGATGATCGTGCAGAACAGGAGAGAAACTTAGAAAAACACACTTTTTACAAACAACAATTGTGGTGTCGTTCTTCCAAGGAAATGCATTTTCTTTTAAATGCAGTGAATCAGAAGTTACCGATAAGAGTAACATCTTGGATACCAAAAGATGTAAGATTTTAAAAACATAAAAATAAAATTGAAGCCATGCAAAATAAAATAAAATAAAATCTTATTTTACTTCTACATTCTAGACTCGGGGGAGTAATGTTACAAGGATGACAGAGGCTTTCTTGAAGAATCAACATCAGTGAAATCAATTTTTCCCTCAATTAGACTCCACATCGTAGGGCTAGATTTTCTCTTGTTCCCCTGCAGAGAGGGAACATAAATCATGTTACCACCATTTCAGCATGCAAATGAAGTTAGGAAAACACACTATTCTTGAAATTTTTTTATACAGAATTCTCCAAGGCAGTGACATTTTTGTAATTAACTTTGTCTTAAAATAATAAGTCTGTACACGAATTTTTTATACATTTTATGTTCATATAGCATCACTTAATGAGTTATTATCTGGTTTTTCTCACCTTGGCAGAAGCACTGCTGGTATGTTTTTCACCAGAACCAGTATGGCACCTTTCTTTGTGGTACCTCACCAACCTTTTATTCTCCTTATCTAGTATTTTGTTTTCTTCAAACAACACTTTCACCTAAGCATTAAAAATAAACAAAATAAAATGATTTGTTTACTACTAATATGCCATAATATTGAATAAAATATGCAAACAAGTACGCTGCTTACCTCCTCTTCGGCCCTAGCAAGGTTAATCCTCAAATGCTCCTTATCTTTCTGTGGAGTTTTGACTTCAGTGGCCAGTGCCCGAACTTTATGAGTTGAAGGCCTCAGACTACCCAAGGTGGAAAAGGAAATTTCAGAGTTGAAAAAACTCGAAACCTAGAATTTTGCTGCACTTCGTGATAGGGAATTCCATGTAGATATCTATTTCTCATAATAATAATTGTCCAACTAATAGAGACAATAAGCTAACCTATTCCACATTTTGAGCAACCTTTGACACACATCTAGTCCACCATTTGCCTCCAAAAATGCATGTGCCGTTGGTGCAGATTCATTGTTGCCAACAAAAGTTGTGATTAATGAATCGAGTAAAAGGTGTTCCGTAGCTGAACCTTCTACAGATGAATCAACCTTTAAGATACAACAGTTCAGATGACCATCAGCCCCTTCACTCGATAATGCATCAAACCATCAATTTTACACAAGTACTCAGCACAGTGCAACAGTCAAAAAGGTGAGGGGAAAAAGAAAAAGAAAAAACACCTTATAGAATGGAATTGGGTCACAACCTGAATAAGGGAACCATCTGTTTGATTTGGAATGAAGTTCATGTCTCACACACACTTAAGTTCCTATGAAGCTTAATTATATATTAGCATTGACAGTGTAAAATATCTATGCCACCATTTTATCTGCACAAGCTCTCAGTTTTCAATCATCAAAAGAGAAAGAACACGGAACAACCTATGCAATTCCAGCATGAAGTTCATGACTCAAAACACCCAAGTTCTTGCTGTAACTTAATTACATATTAGCATTGACATAGTAAAATAACCATGGCAATCATCAAAAAAAAAAAAAAAAAAAAAAAAATCAAAAGGGAAAGAAATTAAAAATGAAAAACAAAATAGTAAACTACATATAATATTTTGTTGTTCACTTTAGATAGATAAATAAGCAATTTCTTATGTTCCAAGCACCCCGATACTATGATATTTATCTCTTTAAAATATTTAAAATCAAATTAAGAGCAACTTAGAATTAAAGCTCATTTATCAATAATATTTAAATACTAGAAATCCTAGATTGGACAAACCCCACATTCAAGTTTCAATCGGACCAAACAGAGAGAAATTCAAGTTCCATTTGCCCAATATGCCAGACAAGAATACAGATTGCACTAAATCTTCCTATACACCTATCACTTACCAAAGATTTCACAGCAAGACATACTTCAGGGTATTATAATTTTACAGTGGCATCCTAAAAAAAAATTTAAGGGGATGGTACAACAGTCCACATGTTATCTAATACCAAAATCCATATGTGAAAAGGAACACAAATCCGTTTTTTACAGTTAACAATATGGTGCAACCTCCATTGTAAAACATGCATCAAAAAATATATGCTCCTGTAAAATGCATTGTGGCTATCAGCACAAGGAATTTGTATATAATGCACAATGCATAAGGCATCAGTCAAAATGAGGTAGCAGCATAAGCATTAAATGTTTTCAAATGTATGGTTTTGCCCATAAAAAGGCAACCGCCTTTGTACTGATTGTATGCAATCTAGAAATCACTCATTCTCCCTCTTCAGAAACAAAACTCTCAATCCTTCTCTCTACTCTCTAGGATTTCCTCGCTTTTTGGATCTCTTAATATTTTCTCTACAGATACAAATTTTGCACCCAATAATTATCTTGTTCCAAAACACCAAAAAAGCAAAAAAACAAAAAAAAAAAAGAAGGAAAATTGATGTTGGGCCCAAGATCAACGTGTCAAACAACTCAACATCTTACTGCTACCAATAGAAAAGTAGCTTTTATTTTTATTTTTATTTTATTTTATTTTTTATAAAAGCAAATAATAAGGTCTCACAAGTAAAGCCTTTATAAAACATGGAATGGGATTACATAAAAGAATAAAACATTTAAACAGAAAAACAGTACTTGTACCATCTATTATTATTCGGAGAGCCAAACATTGCAGTGACTGAGCATTAAACTCCAGTGGAAAAACAAGACTATTCTTGTGCCACAAGAAGCAACATTAAATTGGAGTAAAATGAAGTCATTTACATCTTAATAATAGAACTTCTGGATGCAAGAGGCTGAAAACAACTAAACAAGGATGACTAACAGAGCTCCAAAGAATAAACGCATTACATTGAATGCACTGGAAAAACTCAACAGAATTTTGATTTGTGTTGCCTCAATGTGAGAGAAAATATTCACTAAAGTTGTTGATGGAACTATTTTATTAGATTTCACTAGTGAATAATTCAAATAGTCCATGCCATACAGCAAGCACATCCATCACCCATTCCCTAATTCAACTAATCAAATTGGTTAGATAATTTTACTCTATTATTCTTTCAATCAGAAGAGAAAAGACAACTGAATCAAAATTCTGAGCAATTGACTAGAAATGGCAATATCACAAAAAATAAAAAATAAAAAAAATTGTAAATTAAAAATAGCCATCACTATGTATGAAATAAGAAAAAAATATGTTTACCGGGTGCATCTCACGCCGATGCTTATAGAATTGCATTTCTTCTTTCACCCCTCAACTCCTCCATCTCATGAACTCGAGTCTTAGCCTCCTTCGCCCGTTCATCGGCTTCATTCCCAAAATCCATCAACGCTTCTCGATCGCGATCATACAATGAGCATTCCTTCTCCCACCTCGTACACTGACTCAAAAGATTTGAGCACTCCATTGCCAATTTCTGATTTTCCTCCACAAATTTCTTCAAGGCTAGAATGGGACAACATGCATGGTGAGAATGGGACAAATCAGGAGAATGTATTCAATTGAGACAAACTTCTTTAATATCGTGTCTTCGTAGTCATGCTTGTTGGAACTAGGAACAAAGGAAACTAAGGAAACTCAGTCGACACAAAAACGAACAATAGTTACACATTCTTTCACATGTTCGTTCTCAATTCGAAGTATATCTTTAGCTCCACAAAGGAATTGGTAAAGACCGTGTTGAATTCTTCAAATACATACTCCTATTATTACCATTCTATTTTAATTTACACAGAACCAATATTTGTAGGCCTACTCTTACAACTCCTTCCCTTTAAAAGGATCTATGTATTAATGAGGAATTAGAGGATATGTCCATGAGTCCAACGGTTGGTACTCGAGCACATATAAATTCATGATGCCATTCTCTTGGCAAGATGGATGTATTATGTCCTTTCTGTTCAGCGTAACATTAGATGGATGAAAAATTGGTAAAATCATCTCCATATTGTCCTTTATTTGGAACACGTTGTTCAAAAAGAAAGGTTAATCTTCCTCTACTTAATATAGCCCCCTTCACTTCTTCAAACATTATATGATGGGAATGATAATCAATCAAAATTGTTTCGACGTTATACTTGAGTGTACAATGCAACCGATTCTTTTACAAGTCTTGGTGCTACGTTAAATTCAAGAGTACTTACTAGAAGAGGCCCTACATTATTCATTATCAATAGGGAATTGCGACACTGAATAGGATCACTACTACCACAATCAAGGCAGGATGCAGCTTATGCGTAATTGTACATTTATGACCATGATTCAACTTTAAAAGTTCTCAATTGTAGAAATCCTTAATTAAGAAGAGATGTTCTAAAAACTGTTCAAAATAGTTTATTACAGGTTAATGCATTTGTCGCTAAATTTTGCCAAGTTCATGCAATTTTAAATCAGTAAGCCTTGACAGGACGAAATTTACCTGCTCATCTCCACTATAGATCAACGGTGGTATAACCTCCTAACTACAGATGAGATTGTAGTTGTAATACCAGGTGATGGAACCAAGGTTAGTGGAATAAGAGATGTTATCTTACATCTACAAGGAAATAATGAGCTGATGCAAATCAATGAATATCACTCAGCATATTTGCCATTACATTATGTTTTATTATTTCTACATGGTGAGCTAGGATGGGAACTTCAGATGAAACTGTGGGATGTTCAATGTGATCGGCCTTCAACTGATCGACTTACTCAAATGGATTTTTATAGTTATTGTTTGTTTGAACGACCTATAGAGTATTTAACAACTTTGAGAGCTGGGAAATTCCAAGAGTTTTTGGTAGATGTGTGGGCCGCAACTAAACAAAATCGGTTGACTTACTACAAGCTTAATAAAGGGAAAATCCATGCTGAACCTTACCAAGATTTGATAGGTATTGATTCAAATGACCTACGACCCAATCAAATTGGTCAATGGTTTGTTTTGCCGTCTTCATTTTCTGGAGGTCCTAGATATATTTTTGAAATCTTTCAAGATTCTATCTCACGATACAACCAACATCCAGACATTTTTATCACCACGACTTCAAATCCTAATTGGCTAGAAATTACTTCAACATTATTACCGCGCCAAAAACCTATTGATCATCCTGATTTAATTGCTCGTGTTTTTGAGTTAAAGAGAAAGTGCATGATGAAGAAGATAGAAACAACCGAAGTGTTTGTTAATAAAGTTGCGCATGTTTTTACAATTAAATTCCAAAAACGAGGCCTTCCTCATATGCATGCACTTCTTTTTCTTAAGGGTTCAGACAAAATTCGGATATGTGCTCAAAGTAGACAAGTTTGGTTTGTGTGGAATATCCAGATCCAAAAGACGAACCTATGCTTTTTGAAACCATCAAGCGTTGTATGGTACATGGACCATGTGGTGCTCGAAATCCACAAGCACCATATATGGAAAATGGTAAATGCACTAAGAGATACCCTTGAGCATTCGCAGAAACAACTACTATGGATCGAGATGGATATCCTATCTATTGTCGTTGCAATAATGGTCAAGTACATATTGTGCGAGGGTAAGAAGTTGATAACAGGGATGTTGTACTATACAATGGGTATCTTTCTAAACGTTTCAACTATCACATTGTGGACGTCCCCGAACGTCCCGGGGGGAAATCCCCGTTTCGTTCATTTGGGTTCACTACAGTTCTGACTCAAATTGTCATGGTTCTGAATCTAATCTCACAAAGTGCAATGCAAGACTGATAAATCACCAAAGAGTCCAAATCTAGCAAATCGTTTGGAAAAATTGATTTTTAGAAAGAAGTGCCAAACATGGACTGCTTTGCCAGATACAGAGTTGCCACCTAAATATTTTATTTTGGGGGGGATTTAGGAAACCCTGGCTCGTTGCCTAAGGCCACGTGTCCGTCATCACCAAAGTTGCCTCAGCTCGGGAACTTGGGTACGATTGGGGAAGGTCATCTATGAGCACCCCCGCTCCCCGATCAAAGATCGACCTTTACTAATATGATATCTTGTTTTTGAAAAACACATGCGTTCTTATTCTGGTTATTAGCCTAGAAATTACTACGTGATGCGCGCAGCATACAAGTATAGACTGGATCGCCCAAATTGGAACAAAAGATTTCATGTTTGTTTGTTTGAAAAATGGTTTGAAGGTGCTACTCGCAAGTAGGCTAAGACGTGAATTTGCCACCCTCAGGTGGGCTTAGAAAAACATGATTTGGCCACTCGACTTGCAATCAATGAATTGTCCCAATTTGAGTAATCTAACCTTCACCCACAGGCATTCTGGCAGTTATATCACATAAGAAAATATCCTCATGTTAAGCATGCTATCATGGTCACTCACACACATGCAAGGATGCTAAAGCATAAGCACTTACCGAGTACTCCGAGCCAAAGAAAGAAGCTGATTAGAAATCATGCATGAGTCCTAACTATGCTGAGATGCCTAATGCAACACATGCACAAATACAACTAAGAATAGGCTCGGCCAATCTAAGAATGGCATGTGAGATGCTACAGATAACAGGTATTCAACTTGGAATTGAAATACAATGCAGTCAGTATGATGCGCCGTGCCTAGTGTATGCAATACAGATGAATGATGCAAACATGCTAGCATAAGGATGCTAATTAAAACATGACCTAAAAATAACCATTGAAAGCAGGTAAGTAAAAGGGAGAAAGACGTGGGGTTGGAAGACATTCAAACACGCACGCACACTTATTACAAAATTCGCCCTCTCGACGGAGGGTCCGAAAGAATAATACAAATCGAATAATTAATCAACTATCCTAGCTAATTAATTATTAAAAATAGTCTAATTAATTAACAAATTCATTACAAGACAAATCTAAGTATGAAATTCAAAAGGCCGCCGCAGCTCCGCCTTGGAATGATTGGATGATGCATGCTCGACTCGCCTCGCTCGGAAATCCGTTGCCATGCCACATGTTGCCTTTGTTTGCACTGTTCTGCACCTTTGAGAACCGCACAAGGACCAAGGTTGCTTCTGAACCAATCCCTGAGCACTTTGGGATGTCACCGGCCAAGAGATAGGACCACCGGCCATGGAAATATGGTCATCAACCAAAAGTAGGACCACCGGCTACACTTTGATAGCCGGGCAGCACTGAAGATGGCCGACCGACCATATATTCTTGCAGAACACTAGTTTTGCTACAGCAGAGGACGGATAGTGCATGGCAAGGCATTTACAAGACAATGTGAGCACGACCATTCTCCCTGTCATGCTATGAACTCGAGAGAGTATGGCTCTCGACTCTCGGGCCACCAATCACGCATTTCGATGCATGATGGCCAAAGGTGCCAAGTGTGCATATCAATGTAGAATCAATGCACAAATCACATGAATGTTACGCACTCTATCATGTTGAATCAAAAGTGTCGACGATCGAGGATTGAGGTACATTTCATCACTTTGAATACGAACGTCCCTCATTCCTCATGTTTGGTTTGACACCCCAAACCAAACAAAATGCAATGCATGTATGCCACATATAATGCGAAAACATGCAATCAATGCAATGCAATATGAGCATGCTAACCCAATGCAATGCTATGCTACCTAAGCATACAAGCTAAGCTAATGTAACATGAACATGCCAAGTATGCCACAAGGTTATGTAACACAACTAGCTAAGCATCATGCAATATACTAAACATGCAAACATGCAAGTAATGTAACAAGATGCAAGATGTCAAATATGAAACTATATGAAAAGGTGGGCTTAAACCGGAATGGGAAGGCCTCAGCCATGCCCAAAACAGTGGCCAAGAGTGATGGATAAAGACACCGAAATGCGAAGCAAACATGCACATGTAAAGGTCCAACACTTAGGCATAAAAAGAGTCGACTCTTAAGCACATTAAGAAGAGACAAATATGGACAAATGACAAGCATGAAAAGCTCTGAAAATGTGCAAAGGGTGATGCCAAATCAAACAAATCATGCAAGTAAAGCATGCAATAAAGTCTAAAACTTGATACTAGCCAGGGGGCTCAAGCCATGGCCATATCAACCAAGCCCCAAAGGGCCAAAATGACTTAGGAATGTCCTAGGGGAGGCCAAACCAGGGCTGGAACATGCATGGAACAAGGCCAAAACATGCTAAAAGATGAGTATCATACAAAGGGGCATTCAAGGCTACAAAGAGAGCATTACTCTACACCTACCACAGCCACACATGGCATGGATTATGCAATGAAAAACAAAGCTATAGTATGTCAAAATGAGCCCCAAAACCTACTGATATGGTAGCCCGAAGACTTAAACGAAGAGGCATGCACAATGGTCCAAACATGGAGCACAAGACAATAACTCCTCAAAGCATTGAAAGGGTGGGAAATGCAAGCATACAAGAAAGGAACATGGACTAAAATAGCATGATAAGTGACTCGAAATCACTGACGTGGCCCAAGTAAGGCATGCACATAACTCACACACTCAAAGCTAACAAGCTAGGATACATGGTGGCTATACAAAGCATGGCAAGTAAGACCAAATCAACCCCAAACAGAGCTTAAACATGGTGGAACATGGTTGAACACTTCTCAAAGTTAAGTCCAAATATGCTAGCATGGTGGTCTAAATGTATGATATTTAAGGCAAATAATGGCATTACAAGACAATCATATGATGCATGCAAGAGACCACTAAACCAACCAAAAATAGAGGTATAATATGACCAAATAACATCAAATACCTACTGAAATAGAACCAAATAAAGCTAAACAAACATGCTACCCTTATGAGCCCTTAATGCAAGCGAATGACACACAAAGGGAGAGGGGTGTCCCTCCCCTATACAAGACCTCAAAACCGCTCCTCCACCACTGAAAATCCTCTGGATTTCAGTGGTGAGAAGGTCAATACATGAAAGTATCAAAGCTCAAAAATGAAGGCACGAAATGAAGCCAAACAAGGCCTAAGAGGGGGTATACAACCCCCAACACCGAAATGACCTGAAACAATCACCTTAAGCATGTGAAAACAAGGCTTTTTTCAGTTTATAGTCAAGCTCGAAAGAATATGCAAGTAGGTCTAAAACCTTAAGCAAAAATGGGGAATAAAAAGGTAAGTTTCTCATCCTTGAAGAACTTCTTCAAGAACACCAAACCAACAACCTCCTTGGATCAAAAACAACCTAAGAACTCCAAAATCAACCTTTTAGTACTTCTGCCACTCAAGGATGGTGTAACACTAGGTGTCTTAGTGCAAAACTATGAACAAAAACCCCTTCGGAACACTAATATACACACAATTATCTAGAGGGAGGGAGATATAGAGAGATATAGATATATCAGCTGTATCTCAGAGTTGTTCAACCTTTGGAAAGGGACGGGAGGTCCTCCTCTTATAGGAGATGCAATCCCAAGCTTCCAAGGGAAGCTAAGTCAAGGATGAAATCCCTCCATAGAGGGCAGAGTCTGTGCTCACCAGCTGGCACAGTTGGCATGCACAATGCCTGAAAAAGGCAAAAAAGAGGTCTCGGCCAGAAAAAGTGGCCGATGGACCAAACTAAAGGCCGGCCAACCATAAAAAGTGCCGACCGGCCATCACCAATGGTCGATGGCAAAAAAACATGGCCAATGACATCATGTATTGGCCGGTGGGTTTCAGGGGTAGCTAACAAGCCACTCTCTACCCTCTGAAGCAAAAACCAACAAGTTCTTGGTCCACAACCAAGAACAAAATAGTTAAGTTGGGAGATCCTAAGGCAAGGCACGCAGCCGAGTCCTTCGGGAACTCAAAATGAACACAAACATGGATGATCATTGAGTATTCAAACGATGACGTCCAAGTCTTAAGGATGGTAAAAAATGGGATGTCTACAGCTGCCCCTCTTTGACAGAACTCGAAAGTCATAACAATGACATGAGTGAATGTCAAAGCCCAGAGGCGACCCATTTTTTATAAGGCCGAAGACTTAGACAAAGCATGCAAAATACAGATAAAGATATGCGCCCGATGGCAGGGGCAAAATGCAAGAACAATGCACAAAGCCGAGCATAACTTATGATCATGCAAAGAAAGCTGTAATGAAGCAGAACATGCAACAGTTTTAAGCAAGAACCAAGCTACATTACAATGAAAAAGGGATGTAAGAGAAATATTAAATTCTCGCTACATCTCATGCGGAGAAAACAATACCTGTTCGGCTAGTCTGGTTGCGCCAGCTTCAAATGAACCGTATATACAATATCGCACCTGAAAGAGAAAGAAAACTTAACAGGTACAATATTGTTAGAAGTATGCATAATAATGCAATTGAAAGTGCGTGACAACGCAAGCCGAGTAGGAAACATAACAATGCGATTTGGGACAAGCATAACAATGCTATGAAGGCACAAACACATGTAAGTAAAGCACACACGACAATGCGTACAATGTGTGAATCAAGAAAAGTAATGTACACATATAAGTAAAGCACACGCGACAACGTGTACAATGTGTGAAGCAGGGAATGAAATGTATACATGTAAGTAAAGCGTGCGCAGAAATGCAAGCAATGTGTATAGCAGGAATGAAATGTGCACATGTATGTAAAGCGTGCGCGGAAACGCAAGCAATGTGTATAGCAGGAATGAAATGTACACATGTAAGTAAAGCGTGCGCAGAAACGCACATTGCATGCGCAACAACGCAAGCAATGTGTAACCTCCTGGAAAATACATGAACACATGTAAGTAAAGTACATGCAACAACACATACAATGTGTAAGCAAGAAAGGTATGAACACATGTAAGTAAGTACATGCGATAACTTGTATAATGTGTAACCACCTAGAGAATGCATGAACACATGTAAGTAAAGCACGCGTGGAAATGCATGCAATGTGTAAAGCAAGCAAGGTATGAACACATGTAAGTAAAGCATGCGCAGAAACGCAAGCAATGTGTATAAAAGAAACTTAAACACATGTGAGTAAAGTACACGCTACAACGCATACAATGTGTATAATAAGGAACTTGAACACATGTGAGTAAAGTACACGCGACAACGCATACAATGTGTATAATAAGGAACTTGAACACATGTGAGTAAAGTACACGTGACGACGCATACAATGTGTATAATAAGGAACTTGAACACATGTGAGTAAAGTACACGCGACAACGCATACAATGTGTATACTAAGGAAAGGGTACAACGCATAAGGGGATGCCTGATGATGCATGTACTGAAATGCATGACAATGCATGAACTGAAACGCATAGCAATGCTTGTGAGATATGCATGACAATGCATGAACTGAAGTGCATGACAATACACGAACTGGGATATGCATGACAATGCATTAACTAGAATGCACGACAATGCATGAACTGAGATATGCATGACAATGCATTAACTGAAATGCACGACAATGCATGAGAGACGAGGTATATGATGATGCCATTGAGATATACGGAACAACGCCGATTGAGAGGTGCAAGACAATGCAACCTGAGGGACGTGCATGTCAATGCAAGGATCGCGTGATTATCAAAAGCAAGACAAAACATTGTAATGCAACGTTAATCCAAGCAGTTTTTTAATTTTCGCAAGATACAAAAGGATACGAAAAAGGATACATCCTACGCGTACCAAGCATCGCACACGGGAGACACGGTTCAAGGTCAAAACGGAGGCCGGTTGAGCTCCAAAAATGCACTTTCTTGCACTGTCTTGAGGAATAGAGGTCCCAAACATCATAGATGACCCAAACAAGGGTGTAGGTGGTGCATCGACCACAAAGGGAGTCCACCGGCCATCCATCGGCCACTAAATGAGCTCATCGGCCATCTATTTAGCCGATCGGCTAACCATATGGTCGATCGGCCAAAAATTGCTGTATCGGGGCAGTTTTGTCAATTAGGCATGGGTCTTTAAATATGAGGTTCCAAACCTCATATTTCCACTTCACCCTAGCTCAAAAGCTTCCCCCCAGCTCAAAAATCTTCCCCCCTTCGCTCTAGGTGATTTTCCCAACGTCGATTCATGCTTTTCCTTTGTTTTTGGGTCCTTTTCAACGTTCGATTCGCGAAACCTTCCCCGTTTTGCACACTTCGAACCGAACAAATCTCGGTTCTGGTGACTTTTTCTTGGTTTCGACCACTTAGGGCTTGTTTTCCCTGAGTTTGCCCCAGTCTTCGTGCCTTTTTCCACACTCCGACCTTTCCGCCCATTTTTCACCCTCTCGGGGTTGACCTTAGGGTTGACTTTTCACATTCTTGCCCTGTTTTCACACTTTCGAACATTTTCACACTATTCTTGAGATGGCAGACGACATTCCAGGTGGTGGGGCTCCCCCGGAGTTGGACATCGACCCTGAGGCTGAGCTCCTGCCGCTTCACATCCGGCCCTTCGATCCGGCGGCCTACAGGCCGGCGATACACGTGCTTCCTCCCGACAGCCTCCGTTACTTCAGGAGCTATGAGCGACGCGTGCCACTGGAGCTTCTACTGCATGAGCTAGAGTCACATCTATCCTGTGGCGCTTCTGAGGTGCACTCTTTCCTGTTTCATTTTCCGCAACGTAGAATACATAACTGCAATAGTCGATTATGTTCTTTAACTGTTCAACCCAGATACACCAATATATCACATGTTGTAGTTCACTGTGAGCACATCCACACCCGTTATCTTTTTAAACTTGAACACATGCATGCACACTGCATATTCATCAGCTCTGAGCGTACCCAAACATAGGCATACACGCTGTATTTTCCCGACTTCTGAAGACATTCAGACACAATGCATACACACTGCATTTTTTAACTGAATAACCCAAACATACTGATTCATCACATGTTGAATTTGTTGTGAGCACACCCACACCCGTTATCTGTTTAAACTTGGATACATGCACGCACACTGCATTTTCATCGATTCTGCATATTTTCAAAACATTGCATATCTCACATTGCTTCGCATCTGTCCCTCAATTTTTTTTTTTTTTTTTTTTTTTTTTTTTTTTTTCCTTCTGAGGGTATGGGAACATCATGGCCCAAGGATGGTATATGGAGCTGCTCGGCGCGGTTCGTCAAATTGTCGACCAAGCCGGTTTCGAGACCTTCTGCATGGGACTCTCACGCCACACTGTGAGTAGGCCTCTTCTTGCTGCCTTGGTGGAGAGGTGGTGGGGCACCACCAACTCCTTCTACCTTTCTGCCACTGGGGAGATGACGATGACTGCCTTTGATTTCTCGATGCTCACCGGCATCGGGGTAGGGGGTGATCCGATCCCCTTTGGTACTGATATGGAGGAGTGGGACGCCGTTCAGCTATACTTGCTTGGCACTCAACCACCTCTTGCCTGGCCAGGGTTCATGAGGTATTCATGGTTCGAGGACCATTTTCGGATTGAGACGCTTACTACCCGAAAGGGGAAGGAGTAGTACGCCCGTGGTTTTATCATGTTTCTGCTGGGGACCACACTTTTCGCCGACCGAGCGAACACCGTCCCCCTTTATTTATTGAGCACGCTTGTGGATATGACGCGGATCCGCCGCTATGACTGGGGTGGGGTCGGCTTGGCCACTCTCTACAGTTATATGAGTTCATCGTCCCGTCGCAGCGGGCAGTTGCTTGGAGGCTACTGGCGAGCCTGGGAGGTACACATTCTCTTTCTGTCTTCTCAATTCTGCTTTTCATTATCTGTACACCATACACATGGCTCATACACAACTTGCTTTACACTGGCTGTACATTGCACACACTGCACAACACGCTACAAACACTGCACGATACACTGCACACTGTTCTCTAATTTCCTGATAAGCATTATGATGTTTTCCCTGTCACACTCTACAGTTGTGGGTGTATGCCTACTTTCCCAGGCTTGCCCCAGTGCCAGACGAGGAGATGCCCCCCTACGGTTCCGTTTTCCCATCGCTTTGACGTGATATGCGAGCGGAGACCACGAAAGTCCTTCATGTTCTTTCGCCACTACTTTGACACCATCACCGCAACCGAGGTATCTCAAACATTTCAGTTTATTTGGCTTTACTTTACATTATACTGTCAATAATAGATAAGTAACAAATTGTATTATTTGCAGATCACCTGGCAGCCGTGGGCCTCATTACCTATCGCAGTTCGGGAGCCGTATGCCGGCACTCAGGAGACTGCCCAATTCAGAGTCTTGTTAGAGGGCCCGGTCTGCAGTGTCTGATACTTTGCAGAGCGCTTCTTGCGGTAGACCTTGGATGTGCCAGAGCAGCCGGTTCCAGCACCTCCTCATACCCATGCGAGGGGCACTGAGAGGTATACCTTAGCGAAGAGATGACGGATTACACTATCGGCTGGAGCTATGAGCGCTTTGTAGACGTGGGCGACTATATGGAGTATGTCCAGACCTATATCGTGCGGCCTCTGACCAGTGCAGGCCGAGTTGAGAGAGAGAGACCAACGGCGCCAGCTGCGAGAGTAGGAGCATTGCGGACACCTCAGGCCTAAGGTAGAAGTGGGTCTCGGAGAGGGCAGGGAGCTGGGTGGCCCGAGTTGCCTACTATGATGACATGCTGAGGGTAGGGTAGGGAGACTTACCAAATCCCCATCGCCCCCCCTCCGGCTGATCATGAGCTACTCGGATTCCACAGCTTGCCCTCGGTATGTACCACTGTATGTTACATTCTATATAGTCATTTCATTTCATTTCATTTCATTTGATATTCCACGGAATACTGATGTTTCTGACACTCTTGCAGGCTTCCGCCGAGTACACTCGCCAGTCCTTGGAGCTGACCGCCTCCGTGATGGGGATGCTATAACGGAGCCTCACCCTACTGGCTATTTATAGTATCCCGGTAAGCTCTTTCAACAGTAATCCCGAACTCTGCATAATCAGTTTCATACATAATCTGATCCATCGCACTATCAATATGGCACTTGATACACTGCAACCCACAGACTGCTCACAACATTGCTCACGGCATTCACACACTGCACTCAGTCACTGCATTTTGCACTGATACACTGCTCACAGCATTCATACACTGTACTCATACACTGTATTCGGTATTCATACTCTGCTTTGTGTAGCATAACTGATGCATTTACCATTTGTCCTTTTCAGGCCCCATTCCAGATACCGGCTGCAGGGGGTGCTTGAGGAGGACCATCTGTATCTACCCGAGGATCAAGGAGAGCAGGGCGAGGGACTATAGTATTCCCCCGCCCCAAAGTCGGGCGTACTTTCCCTGGGAGCAGCTCACGGGAACCGATTCCAAACGATGATGAGTCCGAGGCAGAGGTAGAGGTAGAGTCGCCCAAGGAGGAGACCGGAGATGACACAGACTCAGACTACGGAGCTGGTGACGATGCTCCTGGACCTTCGTCTAGGAAGAGGACGAGGACAGACTCTCAGGCCCGAGATGACTGATGCTGATCCAAACATTTACTGCCTTTCCACTCATTTTTTTGCTCTGTTTAGACACTTTGTTGCCTTTTTTGTTTTATTTCCCTTTTTACTGGTAGTTTGAGCACATTGTACTGCCTCAGGCATGTTTTATTTCTTGAAAACTATGTACTTTTTGCAAAAGATGATATGATGAAATGAAACAGCTATTTTGTTTAAAAGGTGTTACATTTGTGCATTCTTTGCATCGCATCGCATCGCATTACATAACAATGGAAATCAGATTGAACTTTGCTTGAAAATTAAGCACTTGCATCGTAATAATCAGGTAGTGAACTGACTAATGACAAAAATAACTCGATAAGCAAAACAAACAACTCGATAAACTAACCAAGTGTTAATACAACTTGATAAGCAAAGCAAAGACTGACGAATGTGAAATACAACTCGATAAACAAAAGTACAACAACTCGATAAGAAAATTGAAGTAACAGAGGTATGACTTCGCAAAATCATCACTGAAAGGCATTGGAAGTGGTCCCAGTTAAAATTTCTCAGCATGTTCAACACATAAACAACTCAGGGAATGAGAAGGAAGGCCACTGGCCAAAAGGAAAGGCCACCGGCCATAATAAATGGCCATCGGCCACAATTACTAGCCGAACGGCCAAAAATGGTGGTCGGTCGACACTCTTTTTGGCTGGCTGGCCATAAATGGCAAGGACCACCAGAATGCTACTGTAGACACCCCATTTTTGACCGTCCTCAAGACTTGGACGTCACTGATTGAACCCTCGGTGATCACCCTTGTTTGTGTTCGTTTGGAGTTCCCGAAGGTCTCGGCTACGCGCCTTGCCTCAGGATCTCCGAACTCGACCGTTTTGTGTTTGGTTTTGCACCAAACACTTGGGTTTTGCCTTGGAGGGGCAAGGAATGCCTTGTGAGGCACCCCCACACATCACCGGCAGTGGCTAGAGGCCATCGACCATTGGTGTTGTGCCATCCGCAATGTGTATTGCCGGTTGGCACTCTTTGTTGCCGGTCGGCAATCAATTTTGTCAAAATGACAATTTTGGCTAGCCGACTACTGTTCATCTGCTTTTTTAGATATTTTAAAATAGCTGTCTTGCATTTTGTTCCCCTCTATACACGTGTATGGAGGGATGGCCCTCTTGTTAGCTTGCCTTGTAAGCTTTACAAGATTGGCTCCTCTATAAGAGGAGCCCTCCTCTCCCTTGTTCTAGGTTAGAGATTTTGGTTAGAAAACTCAGAGAGAGCTCTGGTTTTAGGGTTTGAGTTCTATACATATCCTATCTCTATATCCCTCTCTTGTGTGTGTATAAGTGTGTTTGTGCCTTACTATTGCACACAAACACATAGTGATACACCTTTTCTTAGTTTCTTAGAGGACCAGAGGTTGTTCTTGAGGTTCTTGGACTGGTTTGAGCTCAAGGAAGGAGCTGGTCCACCATTTGTGAAGAGGTCTTCACGGGTAAGAAACTAGCCCCTTTTTTACCTCTTTCTTGCATACTATTTTTTCCTATGTTGTATCTATTTTTGTGTTTAGCATATAACATAAAAAAGTTCTATTTTTAGGCCCTCTAAACAGTTTCTTTAGAGTGTTTTGTGGTTTGGAGGTGTTTGACCCCTCTTAGGCCTTGAGAGGCCCCTTTTTGTGCTATTTTGAGTGAGCTCCAGGACTGTGGTGTTTGGGCCTCCTCACCACTGAAATCTTGAGGGATTTCAGTGGTAAGGATGGTGCCTTGAAGTCCCAAAAAGGAGAGGGCCACCCCCCCTCCTTGTTGTCCTTGAAAAGGGCCATTTTTGCCTCTTGAGGGAGCACCTAGCTTAGGCTCTTGTTGACCATGCCTTGGCTATTATTTATGTTTATTTTTCCATGAAATAGCATTGTTGTATGTTGGTTTTGGTACATCATGCTTGTCTAGCATACCTACCTTGTAATGCCATGTTGTTGCCTTAATATGCCTTAGGTTGTAAACCATTGTTCAAGCATGTTTTAGGCTCGGCTTTGTGAAGTTTTTGTGCTTATTTTGCCATGTTTAAGGTCTGTCCTTGGTCATTTTGGTCAACCATAGCATGCATTATATAGCCCCTTTGCATTTTTGGTTTGTTGGCCTTAAGTGTGTGAGTGTGTAGCATGCATTACTTGTTTTATTTCAGTGGTTTGGCACCATTTGTAGCATTATTTCAGTCCTTTTGACATGCTTGTATGCTTGCCTTGGATGCCTCTTTAATGCTTGGAAAGCTTGTGTAGTATGCTCCATGTTTTGGTCATTGTGCATGCTTTTGAATTCAAGTCATTTAGATGCCATCTAAGTGGTCTTTTGGGCCTTGTTTTATGTGCTAAAACTCTGTTTTTGGAAATTTAAGTCTTGCCATGTGTGGTTATATCAAGTGTAGTTCAACACTTCATTGGCTTGCCTTGAATGCTTGGGCCATTTGTTGCATGTTCAGCCTATCTTGTTTGCTTGGTTTGGCACCATGTTCTTGCATGATTTTCAGAGCTTAATGCATGCCATATGTCCATGATTATTCCCTTTTAAGTGTGCTTAAAAGATGTCTTTTGATGCTTAAGTGTTTAGGCCTTAACACGTGCATGTGTGTATGTGTGTTTGGTCTCATTTTCTTAAGCTTTGGCCACTGTTTTAGGCCTAGATTGGGGTTACCTAAATCATGTTTAAGTCCATCATTTGCTTGTTTACATGTTTGTGCATTGCTCCATGTTCATGCTTGCATGCTTGCCCTTATGCCATGTTGCATACTAGCTAACATGCTTAGGATTGCATCACATAAGCATGCATGCCTTGTCCCTTGATCAAGTGATAGGGAGTGGGCCTTTGTTTGTTTGTTTGCATTTCATTTGACATGAAAATGCACACCTTGGTTCTTTGGGCCATCACGCATTAAAATGCGCGATTGATGGTCCAAGAACCAAGGACCATGTCCCTTTGAGCCATGCACATGATAAGGAACTTGGTTGGTGCATACATTGCTTGAATTGCATTGCCATGCTATGCCTTGCCCTCTGTTGCTGTCAATTGCAGGTTCTGCAGACATTCTTTGCCGACCGGCAGTGTTCAGTGCCGACCGGCAATCCATTTGTGGCCGATAGCTTCGTCAATAGCCGATGACCACATCCTACTGCCGGTGACAATTCTATTCAGCCGGTGGTGTCTCCCAGTGTCCAGGGAAGCAATTCTGAGACTTTGGCAGTCTTTAGAAGAGCAGAGCAGGGAAAATAGAGGCAGCCTAGGCATGGCAGTGTGCTTCCAAGCAGAACCCGAGCATGTATTGCATTGGGCTCTCTTCCCGAGGTGGTTTACTGTTTTTCTTAGCTTAGTTAGTTTGTTAACTACTTAGGCAATTTGTAATAATTAATTAGCTCGTAGTTAATTAATTTGTATTATTATTTTGGTCCCTCCGAGCGAGGGCGAATTTGTAATAAGTGTGGGTGCGTGTGTGTGCATGTCTTCCAACCCCTGCTTCTTTCTACCCTTTTATTTACCTGCTTATGATGGTAGATTAGGGCATATTTAAATTAGCATAACAGTATGATGGCATGCGTGCATTCATACATTTGTCTTGCATGCACCGGGCTCGGCGCGTCATGCCAACCGCATTAGTATTTCAAATCCAACTTGAATACGTGCATCAAATGATTGCATTTCACATGCCATTTTAGGATTAGCCGAGCCTAACCTAATTGCATTCTGTATGCGACGCATTAGCCACTTTAACATGGACTAGGGTCATGCATGTTTGCTAACTAGTTTATTGTTTTGGCACGGAGTACAATGTAAGCATTTTTATGCTTTAGCATATCGCATGCGTGTGAATGTTAACATGACAGCATGTCTACCATGTGGCTAAATGCTTACGTGCTATTACTGATTGAATGCATGTGGGTGAAGGTTGGATTGTTTGAGTTGGAATAGCTCATTGAAATCCGCGTTTTAGCCTACTTGCGGGTAGCAAATCCCAAAACATTTTTCAAAGCAAACGGATATGCAATGCTTATTTCCAAATTAGGCGATCTAGTCTATACTTTTGTATTGTGCGCATCACATAGTAATTCTAGCTAATGAATCGGAATAAGAACACATAACGTTTTCAAAAACGGATATCACGGTTAGTAGAGGCTGATCTTCGGATCAGGCGAGAGGGGGTGCTCATAGCTGACCTTTCCCAATCGTACCCAAGTTCCCGAGCCGAGGCAACTTTGGTGATGACGGACACGTGGCCTTTGGCACCGAGTCAGGGTTTCCTAAATTTCCCCAAAATAAAATATTTAGGTGGCGACTCTGTATCTGGCAAAGCAGTCCATGTTTGACACTTCTTTCAAAAATCTGTTTTCTCAAAACGATTTGCCGGATTTGGACTCTTTGGTTCAAGATTACGAACCGCAACAAAAAATCGAGTCCGAACTGTAGCATGAGGCCCTTGGGGCGCGTCTACAGCTACCACCTGTCTTCCACTCACATCTTATCTTCTACGAAAACCCCAGCTTCGTAGTTCTACTCATTTCAACTCTGTTTTGCACCAAATGGAAGAGTTCTTTGCCCAAAATCTCACCGCTTGGATTTCCAACTTGGATGGCTGGGAAAAACTGAATTTTCGAGGTTTCAGCATAAATGCACTATTCACGCTAGGTTGCACCCCGCTGCATTTTCCGTTCCTCCATGCCGCGGCGAGGTTTTGGAATCTGGTGACACGTCTTTAGCTTTGGCGGTCAAGAGATGTGCCCCACTGTTGAGGACTTCCGAGCTTTGATGGAATCAAACGCGAGGAGGAAATCTTGCCTCAACTCCGGTTTGGCCACGTCCAGACCCTAGGATGAAGGTGCGGCCTTACTGTGCATGACACTCGGTCTTTGATTCATGATGAAGAATTGGACATTCCGAGCTTGGTTTGTCGATTTTCAGATGCAGGTGACCGCGGGGACCACCATTGGTAGGGTTTCCGGCGACATGCCCTTTGCTTGTGCGCGTTATCTCATTTCTTGTTTGCCTCAAGTTCCAGAGGTTCTAGTGTCCGTTTGATCGAAGTTGCACAGGGCTTAAAGGAGGGCAAAAGCTGCATCGCCATGGCACTAGCTGAGACATTGATGGGCTTGGACGCTTTCTATCGCCGGGAGACGACTAGAATTGCGGGGAGTCCACTACTGCTGCAGGTAATGTTTCCTACACTATCTCACATATGTATTGCTCACATCACTCGGCCCTCAGGCTCGATTTTTCTCTCAAAACCCTTTTGTCACTTTTCTCTCAACGTACACCTCTCTATTCTTTAATCTCTCATTTTTCATCCCTCCCCATGTGTGGTTGATGGATAAGTTGCAGGTTGTGGACTCATGCCCAGCATACTCAGCTCACAGCTATTTCTTTCGACAACGTCTAGTCGATGCCCTTGATGAGGGATGGTTGTTCAATTGGATGTGCAGTTTGTCCGTAGACCGCATTGTTTGGCGCTGTCCTTGGCTCAATCTACCAGCAATGAGCTACAGCATGTCCCGACAGACCGGGATTCAGTTGATTGGCCTGACACATTGTGTGTTCTACTTTCCCTTCCGGTTCCAGCTCCAGTTCGGCTATGATCAGACTTGTCCAGAAGAGGGGATTGAGTACCCTGCCACATTTCCGATCCGAGGCGCATAGCTTGCTCGGTATGCTACGACATGGAGGATTAGAGAGCTTCTAGCCCCGCCCCCTTATTTAGCTACACCCTCTCTGATGAGTGCATAGATTGGCTCAATGAGGAGGCACAGATAGGGCCCACTTTAGCGTCGGAGGCTTCCACCAGCTCTGGGAGGGGACGCAGGAACACCTGACTATGCCCCGGATTTATTTTCTTTCAATTAGAACTTTCAAGATTTCTTTATGGTTGTAATAAAAAGCAACTTCAATTTGTATTCAAGAGCAGGAGAACTCTGTACTGAAATCAATGTAATTGAAGGTTGTGGGTACTGAAAATTTTTCGTTTGGTCCAAAAATGGTCTAAGTTGTAAAAAGATTAATTTGAGCAAAATCTACTTTTATTAAAATTTTTCAAAACCATTTTCGAAGTGGATCAGAACTGGACATGCCTGAGATATGTCATTGAGATGTACAACCCCAGATTCTAGCAACTGGAAAGTTGCCCCTAGTTCGAGTAGCACTGTATCGGAGATCACAACCGAGCTCTGGAATGCAGGATAGACAAAAATGACTAAGATGATCAAATGGACAAAGTTGATCAGGGAAGTGCTCATGGCTGGACTTCAGGATGAAGTTGCCTACGTATCCCAAAGATGGGAATCAAGCCTTACGTAGTTCAGGCTTGGGTTCACTCGAGTATTTTCACTCTCTTTTTGCGCTCTAACTTTTGCCAAGGTCGCCTTTTGCAGGTTTTCGACCTTGCGAGCTCAGTTTTTGTAATTTCAAATTTTCTATGCTCTAACTTTTGCCTAGGTCGCCCTTTTAGGTTTTCGGCCTAGTGAGTCACTCAGGGGTAATATTTCTTCAACTTGTCCATGTTGATCGGTTGGGAGAACTCTAGGTCATCTAGATCCATCAGAACGACAACTCCACCCGACCAGATGGATTTGATGATGTAAGGGCCAGTCTAATTGGGTCTGAACTTGCCCCTAGGGTTATGAATGGGAGCTCGATTGTCTTTGAGCACTAGATCCCCTTCTTTCAAATTCCGGGACTTAACCTTCTTGTTGAAAGCCCTGGCAATTCTGCGCTGATAACCTTGAACATGGTATAGTGCTTTCAGTCTTCGCTCGTCAAAGAGCATGAGTTCTTCAAATCTGCTCTGCTGCCAATCTGCATCGGCTATCTGACACTCGGCCAGTACCCGTGATGATGGAACCTCAATTTCGATAGGTAGAACGACCTCTATCCTATGGACCAAGGAATATGAAGTCGCCCCAGTAGAAGTTCTAATTGAAGTCCAGTAGCCCCACAGAGCAAACGGCAACTTATCTAGCCAGTCCCGGTAAGTTTCCACCATTTTCTGCAAAATGTGCTTGATGTTCTTGTTGGCGGCCTCAACTGCTCCATTGGTCTGCGGCCAATATGTGGCTGACTTGTGAAAGCCACGTTGTATTTTTCCAACAAGTCGATCACCTCCTTCTTGAAGTGGGAACCATTGTCTGAAATGATCTCGTTCGGGACCCCGTAGCGACAGATGATGTTGTTTCTGATAAACTTCGCAACATGTGAAGCCTTCAACACCGCATAAGATTGGGCCTCAACCCATTTTGTAAAATAGTCTATCGCAACCAGGATGAACTCATGCCCATTCGACCCCTTTGGAGTGACTGCCCCAATCACATCGATTCCTGAAACTGAAAATGGCCACGGCGAAGTCATGTTGTACAACTTCGACGGCGGAATATTCATGCGGTTTGCATGGATATGACATTTGTGGCATCGCCGAACAAAGACGATACAATCCTCCTCCATGGTGGACCGGTAGTAACCCTGTCTAAGGATTTTCTGAGCTAGCATCACTCCGTTCATGTGCGCTCCGCACTCTCCTCCATGGATAGACTCCATCAAGCGCTTCGATTCTTTAGCATCAACACACAACTTATGCATTCCCAGATGACCTCTCTTATACAGATTTCCCCCACAAACGATGAACTGAGCAGCCATTCTTCTAATTGCCCTCTTATCTTTGGCATTTGCCCCTGGTGGATACGTCTCTTTTTCCAAGAAGTTCCAAACATCATAATACCAGGGATTCTCATCTTGTACTTCATCTATGGCAGCAATCAGCTCATAGGCCGGCACAAATTTATGTTCGATGATGATCGGACGCATTCAGACTCCAAAGGGGATGTCTATCATAGAAGATAGAGTTGCTAGTGAATCTGCCAACCTGTTATTCTCTCTTAGTGGATGAGCGAAGTTCAGCTTCTCAAACTGAGGAATCAGCAAGTCCAAGGTCTGGTGGTACATTATCATCTTTTCTTCTTTGACTTTCCAGTCTTCTTTGGCTTGGGATACAACAAGGTTTGAGTCCCCGATGACGTCCAACGGTTTTGCCCCTAGTTCTAGGGCGGCTTCTAAACCGACAATACATGCCTCATATTCTAGTTCGTTGTTCGATACTTTGAACTGGAGTTTGAATGCTAAGGGTATGAGGGAATTGTCAGGTGCTATCAGCAACACCCCTATCCCATATCCATATTGGTTTGACGCTCCGTCAAAGTCCATCGTCCAAAACTCTTCTCCGACATGTAGAATGGCCTCGTCTGGGAATAGGTACTCAACTGCTTCATCCCCGTCCACTGGGTGATTAGCTAGGAACTCTATTACCGCTCTCCCCTTCACTGACTTGCGTGTTACATATTTCAAATCGAATTCGGATAGCAGAAGCAACCAACGAGCTAGCCTACCCGTAAGCGCCGGTTTCTCGAAGAGATATTTGATGGGATCTAATCTCGAAACCAACATTACAGAGTGAGCTAACAGGTAGTGCCGCAGCTTCTTGGTGGCCCATACCAAGGCCAAACAAGCCTTCTCCAACGGAGTGTAGCGGGTCTCGTAATCCAACATCTTCTTGCTTAGGTAGTAGATAGCTCTCTCCACCTTGTCCTCAGACTCCTGTGCAAGCATACAGCCTATTGTAGTTTCAGTTACTGAAAGGTACAAAATCAACTGTTTCCTCGGCTCAGGTGGTGACAACACAGGTGGGTTCTGTAAGTACTGCTTGATCTGTTCAAAAGCAGCTTGGCATCGGCCGTCCCATTGGAACTTCGTTCCTTTCTTCAAGAGACCAAAGAGTGGTTCACAAGTCAAGGTTAATTTTGAGATAAACCATCTTATGAATTGCACTTTACCCAGAAAGGCTCGCACCTCCTTTTCAGTCCTCGGTGGTGGCATTTCTAAGATGGCCTTGATTTTGGAAGGGTCAACTTCGATACATCTCTGTGTAATCAAGAACCCCAGCATTTTCCCTGCCGTGACACCAAACGTACATTTATGAGGATTCAACCACAATCGGAATTCTCTGTTCCTTTGGAAGAACTTTTGCAAGGCGGTGTAGTGGCCCTCTCTTTCCTTGGACTTGACAATCATGTCGTCCACATACACCTCAACCTCTTTGTGGATCATGTCATGCAATATTGTGGTCGCGGCCCGTTGATATGTAGCTCCAGCATTCTTCAACCCAAACGGCATCACCCTGTAATAGTAGGTCCCCCACGGGGTGGTGAAAGTAGTCTTCTCCTGATCTTCGGGTGCCATTATAATCTGATTGTAGCCTGAGAAGCCATCCATAAATGAGGGCAACGCATGCTCCGCAGTAAAATCCACCAACTCATCAATATGCGGTAGAGGAAAGTCATCCTTCGGACTGGCTTTATTCAAACCTCTGAAATCCACACATACCCGAATCCTGCCATCCTTCTTCGGCACTGGAACGATGTTGGGCAACCAAGTTGGGTACTCAGATACCAGCAGGAACCCTGCGTCAATTTGCTTGGTGACCTCTTCCTTAATCTTGAGAGCTTAGTCCGGGCAGATTATTCTAAGTTTCTGCTTAACAGGTCGGGCCTCGGGGTCAAGAGGGATCCGGTGCTGTACAATCTCAGGATGGATTCCAAGCATGTCTTCGTAGGACCACGCGAAAACATTTTTGAAATCTTTTAATAAAGTGACTAAGCGCTCGCGCTCCTCTGAAGGCAATGTGGACTAGATCTGGACCAGTCGCGGGTCCTCCTCAGTACCCACATTAACTGTAGTGATTTCATCAACCAGGGGTTTAACAAATCTCTCCTGCTCTTGATCAATTAAACATTGTAAAACAGGAGGAATTTCTTCCTCGTCGTTTTCATCAAAATTTTGAAAGTCCTGATTAATACAATAAATCAAAGGCACAGAAAAGTACTTAGAAACCACAGCCACTTCATTCTCATTAAGCATTTCCAAATCGCCAGATTCTTCTGTTACAACAGACTTAAAAGAGAAAGAAAAAGATAACCTTGACAGGACTGTGGTATCCGAGTTGTCACCCCCAGGAATACCGAACTCAGACTCAGTCAAGCTGGAACCTGATTTTGACTCCACAGACTCGGTGGAATCAGATTCCGGCTCACTACCTGACCCGGTGCTACATGACAAAAATCCCTCCTTGTACTGCCAGATGAGGGAGGGTGCGATGGATGCATCCAAAATGTTTGACGGTGGGCTCGTAGCTATTTCATTCCCAATCATAGATATCGAGAATTTATCCCCCAAGCACTTCTGTACGATCGGAGGATCTGAAAGTAGACAAGCCAACGCTACCCCCATTTCAATCTCGGTGCTCTCGGCATCCACTTCCTTACACTGCTCAACCTCAGCTGATGGGTCTGTCTGCTCTTCGGCAATGTCATCCCCGGATAACTACAGGTCGAAGAAGATCTCAAACCCCGGCAGGCGCCTCTTCTCCGCATTCAACCATGGCTCTGGGAAGCCGCAGAATGGAAAGTCCTCTTCCTCCCGGATGAAGCGTCCGTTTAGGGTACCCTGGATCGGCCAATGCATCAACTCAAAAAGCTTCCCTGCCTGCTTTGCTCTGGCTCTCCCAGCCATCTCCATGCCTTTTCTTACCCAGTCCACTTTGGTGGGCAGATAACACAAACCAATGGTATGCGGATTGTGCGGCACTTCAGTTGGTATTGCAATGCCCTTCCGGCCACTTCTTCCTAGTCCCATCCCAGGGATATGTTGAAGCTTGTTCATGAGGTACACAGACTGCGCGCTGACATACATCTCCTCATCAACAGCTAAGATAGTCTGAACGAACCGGGCCTCGACCAAGGTGAATCCCAACAAGAAAACATCCTCCATGCCATGCTCAATTTCCAAAACTAGTGTAGACACCTCTAGTGGCGGATGGATTGACGAATTCCCAAAAACAATGGCCACCCCCTTCTCGTGAGGGTACTTCAATATCTGGTGGAGGGTAGAAGAGAATGCCTTTACCTGGTGCAGCCATGGCCGCCCTAGGAGTAAATTAAAGGTTGCGGGAACCTCCAGGACGTGAAAGTCAATCTCATGTTGTCCTGGACCAACCTTAGTTTGAATCCGCACAGTTCCCGCTACTTCTCTGCTAGTGTTGTCGTAAGCCCTTATCACATGGGTAGTTGGCACGAAGTTCGCAGGCTTCAACCCCATCGCATACGCTGTCCTTGACGGACACACGTTAATGGCAGATCCCGTGTCAATGAGAACTACCGGTATCCATTTGTCTCTACATTTCACAGAGATGTAGAGTGGTTTGTTGTGATTTGCGCCCTCAGGCGGTAGTTCCTTGTTGGAAAAGGTCAACATCGGGGAAGCTCCTCCCGGGAAAACTAGTACCACCAGCTGCTCGGGCGTGGTGTCTATTGAGAGTTTGGCTTTGTCCATGGCCAAAAGAACAGCTTGTCTATGTACTCTCGAAGCCATAAGCAGTCCCCAGATGGAGATGTCTGCCTGTATCTTCTTCAACTGTTTCAGCATAGCCTCGTCTTCGAGCAATTTATCCTTTTGCTTTTCCGCCTCATTGTCCTTCTCGGACAATTCTGGTTGATCTAGGTGCGAGGCTTGAAGTAACGCCCGCTCCTAGTCATATGGTCAACTTCGCCATTATACCAGGTATCGTCTGGTTGGTTATTCCCCCAATCTTCATCTGTGTGGGCAAGACATAGATCATCATCTTCCCACCACATGTCGTCGGCAGCCGACGGACACTTGTCCGGCTCCATTACAAATACTCCTGTGCCCACTACACCCTCTATTCCTATGCTTGCAGCATGTTCGATTCCTGTGCACACAGTACGTTCAGTCCCCAAAGGGGCTTTGGCTTTCTTGGCTCTCTCAGAATCTTTGATTCATTCCCATTCTAATTGCGTTAGTGCAGTCTGCTGTTCAACATTTCCTGTATTTAAAATGCCCAATTCCCGAGTGAAATTCTTGGCGCCTGCGCTCTCTGGTGATGCAAATTGATTCCCGGCCCTTCCGGCCCCAAATGATGTCCCCGTCCCTGATGTACTCTGTTCTAGCGGAGTTTCTTCCACAACATCTGGATGGTCGTCAAGCCAGCCTGAAGCCTCCACTGATCCATCAAAATCAAACCAGTTGACTGTCATGTCTCCTGGATCTTGTTCACTGAAAAACTGAAGGTTAGAAACGTCCTCTTCCAGATTTGCTAAGTCATCTAGCCTCTGATCAAATCGATCCCCCTGTAGTACACAAACCTCTACCCCCATTGGCAATTCCACAGCTGGCCTAACCTCGCCTACAGTCGTAATGTAGCCACTCGAATTGTATACCTCCTCAGCAAAGCTCTCAGATTCCTCAGACCCTGAATCAACACTCCCATTTTCCTCCGAAGTCATGCCCATTCTATCTACGATAGCCACCACTATTGGTTTGGGTTGGGTTCGGAAGATGTCCATCATGCACAAGTCAATGCTGTCAGGAATGAACACCTCCGGCTTGGGTAGGTGGGAAGGAGTGATATATATGCTGGGTCGTATGACATAACCCCAGTCTAGATTGAGTTGATGCGTTTTGGAGGTGGAGTTTGGTTGTGTGGTGAGAGAGGGTTGGTTGTGACATTGGGTTTCTCTAGAGGCACTATCACCCTATTATCAACAAGATCCTGAATCTTGTGACGTAATCGGAAGCATTGTTCGGTGTCGTGACCGTGCTGCTAGTGAAAGGCGTAGTATTTGGCTGGGTTATGGGAGAGGGGAAGTTTTTCTGGCAGTGGCCGCGGCTCCAAGGGCTTCAAGTGCCATTTTTTGATTAAAACCCCAGAGCTTTGGACAGGGGCATATATATTGGGGTGAAGGTTCTTTGGCCTTTGGGTGAGTATCTGGCTATTTGCGAGCTACTACCGGACACACCGGTGAATGACGTAGCTGCAAAGGTTCTGGGGGAATTGGTGGTGGTAACCATACTCACCTCTGAAGATCTAGCAGCTGTAGCACTGCTTGCGCCTGCATTTGCACTACGATTGAAAGTCCTCTGGGCTGTTCTTTGTCATGGTCAATCAGACCCTGTTTCATAGCATCCTCGATCTGCACCCCTATCTCATGTAGGTCTGCAAAGGTGGAGAGGGGGAGAACTGTCATTTTTTGCAAGAGCTTAGGTTAGAGGTTGTGCACAACCATCCAAATCTGGTGTTTGTCCGTGGACCTAATAGTCATCATTGAGGCCTTGGCGCTCCAGCGGGTCACAAAATCGGAGAAACTCTCCTTTGGCTCTTCCCTGGTCGTCTTAAGATCACGGGTCGTAATCTCGATCTGTGTATTGTAGGAGTACTGTCCCACGAAAGCATCAGCCATCTCATCATAATTCCTTTTTACAGAATCTTCCAATTTTGCATACCAGATAGCCGCTACACCTGACAGGGTCCGGCCAAACAAAGATAGCTTCTGTAATCTGGTGAGGCCCATCGTCCTTAGTATATTTGAAAACAGCCGCAAATGCACCATAGGATCTCCAGACCCATCAAAGCGGTCGATGTGCAGCATTTTAAGCGTCACGGCTGAGTCGGTGTATCCGTCCTCAATATCCAGAATGGATCTCACACCTTGAGATTTCTTGAATAGCTTTTCAAGCTTGCTCACTTTTAACACCATGGGGTCCAATTCGAACTCAAAGGGAGAATCCGGTAGGTTAGTCGGTGTCTTGGATAGCTGGGGTGGTACCGGGGGCGAAGCTGCCCCTACTGAAACGTCCGTATTATCCTAGACGTTGGCTGTCGCCCAGAGTATTGGAACTGCCGATGGGGGAGGAGCTTGGTGTAAAGCAGATACTCCAGCTTCTTGTTGTAGCCTAGTGCTTACCTCTGTCTATTGGGCTATGATGATGGCCTGTTGTTTGGTAAATTCTGTTTGACGAGCAACGTCCTCCTGTATGGATTTCATATTCTCCTAGAGTTGACGCATCATCTCTTCCATTCATGCCATACTAGCCTGATCTAACTGAACCACTGGTATGTCCGTCTCCGTAGTAGACTCGAAAATCTCAACCTGGCTATTCAAAGACCACTGATCTGACAATCCCGGTACCGATACACTGCGCCTTACTGTCCTCCGTCTAGCAACCGGGGGTATAGAGTGGTACACTGGTTGTCCGTCTACCAGATCCTCAGATCGATGCAGTCTGCGACCTCTAGTCCAGAGTGCTTGGGGAATATCTATTTGGTTGGAAGCAATTGTGCTAAACTACCCTAGCAAAAAGATAAATAAAGCATAATAAGGAAATAATGAACAGGAAAACGGGCAGCATAACAGCTTAAGTAAAGACAACACACAGTTGGCAAACATATGCTAAAAGAACTGTCCTCAACCACTAATCACTGTTCCCAAATCACTGCCCCAAATCTGAATCTGATACCCATAGGCAAAACTGATTCCCAAATACTGATACCGATGCCCGCAGGCCTGATGGCCAGGCTTGCAAACTGATACATGCATTCCTGTAGAGGCCAACTTTAAAGCACATAACAAACAAGTGAGAGCCAAAAACACCCCTATGGAGGGGTAGGGTTTCCCTGTCCTATTTTTTCAGGAGCTAGGGTTTCACTACACACACAGCGGTTTCAAACAACCTAAAATCGGGTAAGCAGCCTGTCCTAGTTTGGAATTGTCACTACGGATTTCGATATGCACTAGGTCGAATGGTCAAAAGGGTGCCCCAGTAACAACCGTGGTTTATGTTCCCATCGTGGCAGAGCCCGTAACCGGTCAGCCTTATGGCACGCTTCTCAAAGCAAGCCTCCGGCAAACCATTTAGGAGTAGCAGACAGCAAACACTGTGACCTAGGCGCACCAATGCGAATGCAATGCAAAGAAACACATAAGTGTAGTCAAAACAAGATATCATGAGTTCGAGTCAAGTTCTCTAAACTCCCCAGCAGAGTTGCCAGAAACTGTAGACGTCCCCGAACATCCTGGGGGGAAATCCCCGTTTCGTTCATTTGGGTTCACTACAGTTCAGACTCAAATTGTCACAGTTTTGAATCTAATATCAGAACGTGCAATGCAAGACTGATAAATCACCAAAGAGTCGAAATCCGGCAAATTGTTTTGAAAAACTGATTTTTAGAAAGAAGTGCCAAACATGGACTGCTTTGCCAGATACAGAGTCACCACATAAATATTTTATTTGGAGGGGATTTAGGAACCTCTGACTCATTGCCTAAGGCCACGTGTCCGTCATCACCGAAGTTGCCTCGGCTCGGGAACTTGGGTACGATTGGGGAAGGTCATCTATGAGCACCCCCGCTCCCCCGATCAAAGATCGGCCTTTACTAATATGATATCTTGTTTTTGAAAAACACATGCGTTCTTATTCTTGTTATTAGCCTAGAATTTGCTACGTGATGTGCGCAGCATACAAGTATAGACTGGATCACCTAAATTGGAACAAAAGATTTCATGTTTGTTTGTTTGAAAAATGGTTTGAAGGTGCTACTCGCAAGTAGGCTAAGACATGAATTTGCCACCCTCAGGTGGGCTTAGAAAAACATGATTTGGCCACTTGACTCGCAATCAATGAATTGTCCCAATTTGAGTAATCTAACCTTCACCCACAGGCATTCAGGCAGTTATATCACATAAGAAAATAGCCTCATGGTAAGCATGCTATCATGGCAGTCACTCACACACATGCAAGGATGCTAAAGCATAAGCACTTACTGAGTACTCCGAGCCAAAGAAAGAAGCTGATTAGAAATCATGCATGAGTCCTAACTATGTTGAGATGCCTAATGCAACACATGCACAAATGCAACTAAGAATAGGCTCGGCTAATCTAAGAATGGCATGTAAGATGCTACAGATAACATGTATTCAACTTGAAATTGAAATACAATGCAGTTAGTATGATGCGCCGAGCCCAGTGCATGCAATATAGATGAATGATGCAAACATGCGAGCATAAGGATGCTAATTAAAACATGATCTGAAACTAACCATTGAAAGCAGGTAAGTAAAAGGGAGAAAGATGTGGGATTGGAAGACATTCACACACGCATGCACACTTATTACAAAATTCGCCCTCTCGACGGAGGGTCTGAAAGAATAATACGAACCGAATAATTAATCAACTATCCTAGCTAACGAATTATTACAAATCCTCTAATTAATTAACAAATTAATTACAAGACAAATCTAAGTATGAAATTCAAAAGGCCGCCGCAGCTCCACCTTGGAATGATTGAATGATGCATTCTCGACTCACCTCGCTCGGAAACCTGTTGCCATGCCACATGTTGCCTCTGTTTGCACTATTCTGCACCTCTGAGAAGCGCACAAGGCCCAAGGTTGCTTCTGAGCCAACCCTTGAGCACTTTGGGATGTCAACGGCCAATAGATAGGACCACCGGCCATGGAAATATGGCCATCGACCAAAAGTAGGACCACCGGTTGCACTTTGATAGCCGGCCGGCATTGAAGATGGCCGACTGGCCGTATATCCTTGTAGAACACTGGTTTTGCTACAGTAGAGGATGGATAGTGCATGGCAAGGCATTTACAAGACAATGTGTGCACGGCCATTCTCCCTGTCATGCTATGAACTCGAGGGAGTATGGCTTTCGATCCTCGGGCCACCAATCACGCATTTCGATGCATGATGGCCAAAGGTGCCAAGTGTGCATATCAATGTAGAATGAATTCACAAATCACAAGAATGCTACAGACTCTATCATGTTGAATCAAAAGTGTCGGGGACCGAGGATTGAGGTACGTTTCGTCACTTCGAATACGAACGTCCCTCATTCCTCATGTTTGTTTTGACACCCCAAACCAAACAAAATGCAATACATGTATGCCACATATAATGCGAAAACATGCAATCAATGCAATGCAATGCAACCTAAGCATACAAGCTAAGCTAATGTAACATGAACATGCCAAGTATGCCACAAGGTTATGTAACGCAACTAGCTAAACATCATCCAATATACTAAACATGAAAACATGCTATAATTAAAACATGCAAGTAATGTAACAAGACGCAACATGTCAAATATGCAACTATATGCAAAGGTGGGCTTGAACTGGAATGGGAAGGCCTCAGCCACGCCCACAACAGTGGCCAAGAGTGATGGATAAAGGCATCGAAATGCGAAGCAAACATGCACATGTAAAGGTCCAACACTTAGGCATAAAAAGAGTCGACTCTTAAGCACATTAAGAAGAGACAAATATGGACAAATGACAAGCATGAAAAGCTCTAAAAATGTGCAAAGGGTGATGCCAAATCAAACAAATCAAGCAAGCAAAGCATGCAATAGAGTCTAAAACTTGAGACTAGCCAGGGGGTTCAAGCCATAGCCATATCAACCAAGCCCCAAAGGGCCAAAATGACTTAGGACTGTCCTAGGGGAGGCCAGAACAGGGCTGGAACATGCATGGAACAAGGCCAAAACATGCTAAAAGATGAGCATCATACAAAGGGGCATTCAAGGTTACAAAAAGAGCATTACTCTACACCTACCACAACCACACATGGCATGGATTATGCAATGAAAAATAGACCTATAGTATGTCAAAATGAGTCCCAAAGCCCACTGATATGGCAGCCCGAAGACTTAAACGACGAGTATAGCGATCCCGGTTTCCCTTTACTTTAAAATTTGTGTTCGGACTTGGGTTCCGTGGAGTTTGTTGTTGTGTACATCTTGTTTACACCCTTTACTCTTTGTATTTGAGTCTTGGGTTGTGTTGGGCAGGTTTGAAATAGGTTGGTTGAACTCAGAAACCAAAACTAGATGCCCAGACTTTGGCCTGTCCGCTCGAGCGGAGCTATTGACGCTCGAGCGGGGCCTTTGTTGTAGCTTGCCCGCTCGAGCGGGGGTTTTGGAGCTCGAGCAGGAAAATCACCCTTCCAGTATCTCCTCTGTAGTGTTGTACGCTCGAGTGGCGGTTTGGACGCTCGAGCGGCGGTTTGGACGCTCGAACGGGAGTTTGTGTGTGACGCTCGAGCGGGGAGTTGGACGCTCGAGCGGGGACCTGGTTCTACAAAAGTACTGGGAGTGCGCATCCGGCGCTCGAGCGGCGGTTTGGACGCTTGAGCGGGAGTCTGTAAGTGACGCTCGAGTGGGGGTTTACACGCTCGAGCGGGGCGATTGTGTTAAAGCTCCGTGTTTGGACATTTTAAATTCACTTTTTCACATCTCTTCTCTCTCTTACTTTTCCAAAAACCCCATTGTTGAGCCTCTCTTTCTAGAACCTTGCCTTCTCTCTAGGTATTAACCTAGTTTAGAGTTTTTTTCTCACCTTTGGCCTATGCAAAAAAGTTGTTGATCGTCGAGGGCTATCTTTTGACCCAAGAATCTCAAGATTTGGAGTATTTTCGTTTTTATCATCTTCTCCATTGGGTGTCATCTTTTGAGGTAGGGATTCCTACTCACTCTTATGGGTTTTAACTTAGATTATTGAGCATTTTGTTAAATGGTTTGATTTTGGGATCTAGGGCTTCAAAAGGTAGAATGGGGGTTTTGTCATTTTGATTCTTAAATATGTATTTTTGGGTCTCAAAATGGTGTTGTTGTTGTTGGTTGTTGTTATATGGACCATTGGGTTCTTGTTGGAAAGAGGGGTAGAAAACCCTAAGTTGTTGTATAAATTAATTGACAGAATTAGTTTGGAAAAAGTTGTGGTTATATGGAATTGAGTTGGGAATAATGAAATAGACTCATTACATTGTGAATTGGTGGAGTTAGATTTGTTAATCACTCCCTTTTGGAAAATGTTGATAAATTTTATCTGTTGGAGCTTTTATTATCTATTTAGAAATAATTGCTTGGGCTACCGGTGGAGGGTAGTTTTGATTGTTGTAGACAATGAATGATAATTAGGCAAACTAAAACTAATCAATTAGATATGTCATAGTGTATGACGATTGATAGAATACATTAACGTTATGTATTGACTGCTTGTGAATATGACCTGTGTGTATATATGTTGTGTGTGCGTGGGAGGAGGTATGGGATGTACTCCACGGTTGAGGGGAAGATAGGGGATGAACCTCCAAACCGGATGTTGTTTGGAAGGAGATAGGGGGTGGACTCCACTAATACAACTCATATGCTTGTCAGTTAGCGTGTTGATATAGCTTATATGCTTATCTATGGAAGTACTGATACAGCTCGTATGCTTATCTTTAGAAGTATTGATATAGCTAATATGCTTATCTGTTGAAATGTGGGTACAACTTGTATGCCTATCTGTTGAGATGTCGATAAAACTAGTATGTTTATCTATTGTGCAGTGGGAAACGTTTAATATGAGTCACTGTCTCATATAAGTGGTTGGCCATGTTCTGAGCCGTTGATGTAAATTGTGAAATGAATATGTAATGGAAAATGAAATGGAACATGAACGTAGGAGTCATGAAATGGAAGTGGGTTATCAATTGATTTACGAAAATTGAGAGTTTATCAAATTGCTATTGTCTTAGTTATTGCTCATATTGTGTTTATCATATCTCGACTGGGCGTTGGCTCACCCTATATGGGACATTATTTTCAGGTATAGCTAGCATGCGACCTCCAAGGGGATAGCTTGGATGATGATGAGAGTCGAAGACTCCTTTTGTTTGTTTTGTTTGTATTACATGTACATCAAGTCGAGGGCTTATTTTGTATAGAGATAGTACTCTTCTTTTGTGTAACCAAGTGTTGACTTGGAAAGCTGTAAGCCCATAGGGCATTTGCTTTTGTTGTTAACATGTAATACTGTTGTAAGAACTACGCTAATGAATAGAAATGGTTGATTTCTCTTATGTTAATGCATGTCTAAAGTGATGGGTTTTATGTATTATTTTTGGAGGCGTTACAACTTGGTATCAGAGCATACCGGGTTCGAATACTTTGGGTACGTGGGAAGTGATTAGGATCACAATGGGTTTGTCTCGCTTGGTTAGAGACTTAGATGTAGTGTCATATGTTATATGTTTAATTGATAACATGCTTACGTGACTACTTGGGTATGGAACGCAGTTTCTTGGATGTTGACTGGATCCATGGTTTTCTGTGAGTCTTGTTGGAAAAGCACTTGATCAATGCTGTTTCTAACCGAAACTCTAGTAACGCCTTGGGACTGTCATTATCCGAAAATGAAATTCGTAAGTGCTTATGTGTTTATGTGCTTACGTGGAGTGAATTACAGTTGTCCATGCATTAGGATGCGAGTGTTTAGTTTCGGCACATTTATGAATGTGCTAACGTCTTCGTTACCTTTAATAGGATGTCAGGACGTGGACGAGGTGGTAGGCGTGGTAGGCCTGCGAGGCAGGAAGTACCTTTACCGGATGATGTTCCGGCAGTGCAGGAAGGAGTTGGTCAGGCCAATGTGGCCGAGCCAGCAGGTCAGTAGGCTATGGGTGCCTTGGCCTGTGAGATAGCGGGAGCTTAGGGTATTCTTAGAGCTGAGAATCAGATTTCTGAGACAGGGCCTTCCTTCTTGAAGAGGGAATTCTTCTGGTCTAACCCGGACGAGTTTGTTGGTGATCCGAAGGAGCCACTTAAGGCTGACGAGTGGTTGGAACAAATGGAGAAGACGTTCGAGATGCTTGGCATCGAGGACGGGGCTTTGAAGGTGACCTTGGCATCCTTCCAACTGAAGGAAGATGCGGGTCAATGGTGGAAGTACGAGAAGGGCAGTGTTGGTGGTGCAAGGGAGGCATTTGTGACTGCTTTCTAGGAGAAGTTCTTGTTTTTTGCTGCTAGGGAGAAGCTGAGGGAGCAGTTTTGCCGGCTTAAACAACAGGGCTTGTTAGTGGCCGAGTTTGAGGCTACTTTTACCAGTCTGTCTAGGTTTGCACCTGAACTTGTGGCGTCCGAGGAACGCCGTTGCTTTGAGTTGAAGAGGAAGTTGAGGCATGGACTCAAGTTGAGGGTTAGAGGATCGTTTATTCGGGAGTACAGGCGTTTGGTGGATGCTGCAGCTCATATGGAGATTATGATGCAGGAGGAAGAGGAGGAGCAGAGAGGTTCCAAGAGGAGCCAAGATGGTCAGGGTAATAGCAGGAGACAGAGGGGTTTTAATCCTCAGCAGTCTCAGGGTGGTTTGGTTAGATCGACCTTTCCAGTGCTGAGTGTAGGCTCCGGGAGAGGTAGTCAGGGAGGCTTGACTTGTCTTGCATGTGGCCAGCTAGGTCACAAGTCTACAGTTTGCCCGCAGAAGGGAGGAGGTCACCGAGCTGCTTCTTCTTCAGCTAGACCTCAGGGCCAGAGTCAAGATAGGGGCCAGTCTTTGTCTTGTTATCAGTGTGGACAGCCTGGGCACCTGAAGAGGTTTTGCCCATAGTTGAGTGCCATTTCAGGGGTGTCTGGTTCTAGGCAGAAGCAGAGTTATCGACCAAATTAGTCTCAGGCAGCCTCGAGGGCCAACCGAGCTTTGTCATCCCAACAGAAGTAGCGATCGTATGCTCCAGAGATGAGCAATGGATCGGGCCTACAAGGCGCTGTCTGGTATGTTATCAAGCAGACCTAGTAAAGGCTCCATCAGTTGTGAGAGGTACCTTTCTATTTTACAACTCAATTGCTAGTGTGTTGATTGATACGGGTGCGTCTCATTCTTTTGTATCTACTGCATTTGCATCTGTGTTGGCGTTGGAGTTGGCACTATTAGCATCTCCTATTTGTGTAGTATCACCTGTTGGGGGTGAATTGATTTTGAAACACGGATGCAGAGGTTGTGATATAGAGGTCGCCGACAATAGGTTTCTTTTTCCCTTTGTTGTTATGCCCATGAAGGGTTTTGATGTTATTTTAGGTATGGACTGGCTATCGTCATACCGGGCTGTTATCGATTGTGTAGACACCCAATTTTTGACCGTCCTCAAGACTTGGACGTCACCGTTGGAACACTCGGTGATCATCCTTGTTTGTGTTCGTTTGGAGTTCCCGGAGTTCTCAGCTACGCCCCTTGCTTCGGGATCTCCGAACTCGATCGTTTTGTGTCTGGTTTTGCACCAAACACTTGTGTTTTGCCTTGGAGGGGCAGGGAATGCCTTGTGAGGCATCCCCACACACCACCGGCAGTGGCTAGAGAGTCCACCGGCTGGTTTTTGTTGCCATCGGCACTTTATTGTGCCGACCGGCACTCTTTGTTGCCGACCGGCACTAAGTTTTGTCAAAACGACACTCTTTGCCGGCCGGGCACTGTGCAGCTGCTTTATCAGATATTTTAAGACAACTGTAAGGCTTTTGGTTCCCCTCCATACACGTGTATGGAGGGATGGCCTTGTTAGTTGCTTAGCTTGTAAGTTTTACAAGCTTTGCTTGCCTATAAGAGGAGCCCTCCTCTTCTTGGCTCAAGGGTTAGGAGAGTTAGACATTTTTGGAGAGAAAGGGGCTCTGGTTTTAGGGTTAGGTTAGATACATATCCTATCTCTCTTTTTCCTTTGTGTTCTAGGTGTTTTAGTTCATATTATTGCACCTAAACACCTAGTCTTTCACCTTTCCTTGGTGCTTTCAAAGATCAGAGCTTGTTCTTGAGGATTCTTGACTGGATTTGAGTCCAAGGAAGCAACAACATCACCATTGTTGAAGTTGGTCATCAAGGGTAAGAAAGTTCCCTTTTATTCCCCATTTTTGCATTGATTTTCTACCTATCTTGGAACAATTTTTGTGCTTGGTGTTTAATACAAAAAAGTTCTGATTTTTAGGCCTCTAAATAGTTTGTTAAGAGTGCCTTAAGCTTTGAGAAGGTTTGACCCCTCTAAAGGCTTGTTTGGCCCTTGTTTTAGGCCATTTTGTCTGAGATCCGGGACCTTTGTGCTTGGGCATCCTCACCACTGAAATCTTGAGAGATTTTAGAGGTGAGGATGGTGCCTTGAGGTCTTAGGAATGAGAGGCCCACCCCCTCTCCTTGTTGTCCTTGAAAAGGGCAAGTTTTGGCCTCTTGAGGGAGCCTATGCTTGAGTGTATGTTGAGCATGCCATGACTGTTTTTCATGCTTATTATGCCATGATATAACATGATTCTAAGTTGGTTTTGGTACTCCATGCATGTTTAGCATAGTTGCCATGTAATGCCTTGTAATTGCCTTAATGTGCCTTAGGTTGATAGCCCTTGTTCTAGCATGTTTTAGGCTTAGATTCATGAAGGTTCTATGCTTATTTTGTCTTGTTCTAGGTCTGTCCATAAGCTTTTGGGTTGATCTTGGCATGCTTAGTATAGCCCCTTTGCATATTAGGCTTGTTGGTCTTGAGTGCATGATTGTGTAGCATGCTTTACTTGTATTATTTTCAATGGTTTGGAACCATTTTACATGCCATTTCAGTCCCCTAGACATGCTTGCATGATTGCCTTGCATGCCTCTTTGAAGCTTTGAAAGCATGTGTTGTATGCCTCATGTTTTAGCATTTGTGTGTGCCTTGATGCTTGGAACATTTAGATGCCATCTAGGTGTTCCTTGGGTGTTGTTTGGGTCTGCCCTTGACCTGTTTTGGACCCTCTTAGCCTTGTGAGGCTTGATGGGTTTGACCTTGGTTTAAGCCCCTTGGCTTGTCTTAAGTGCTTGGACCTTAATTGCATGTTTAGCTTGTTGTCACTTGGTTTGGCACCACGTTTAACATATTTTTCAGAGCTTACTTTGCATGCTTATTGTCCATGTTTAACCTCTCTTGAGTGTGCTTGAGAATTGCTTGCTTAATGCTTAGACTTGTGCCATAACACATACATGCTTGTGTGTGTACTTGGCCCCATTTCCATAGCATTTTGGCCACTAATTTTGGGCCTATTAGAGTTGCCTAATTCTTGTTTAAGTCCATCCTTTACTTGGTTTGCATGCTTACTTTGCATATTTGCTTGTATGCTTTGTATAAGTACATTGCATTGTTCATGTTGCATGATGGATAACATGACTAGGTTGTATTGCATCAACATGCATTCCTTGTCCCTTGATTTGGTGATAGGGATAGGGACTTTTGGTTTGTTTGGTTTGCATGCATTTGAAACTAAAGTTGCATACTTGATTCTTTGGGCCATCACGCATGGAAATGCGCAATTGGTGGTCCGGGAATCGAGGCACATGCCCCTTTGAGTCACAAACATGATAAGGGGTGTGTTTGGGTGCATACATAGCTTGAATTGCCTTGCCATGCATAGTTTTCCCCTCTGCTGCTGTGAGTCGCAGGTTCTGCAGGAACATATTGCCGGCCGGTAGTATTTAGTGCCGACCGACAGTCAATTGATGGCCGGTGGGATCATTTTGTGCCGGTGGGCACATCCTTCAGCCGGTGGTGTTCTACCCCAGCCGGTGGTGACCCCCAATGTTCAGAGAGGCATCCCTGAGACTTTGGCAGTCTTCAGGGGAGGAGAACAGTGAAAACAAAGGCAATCCATGCATGGCAGTGTGATTCCGAGCCAATCCCGGGCATGCGCTGCATCTAGCCCTCTTCCCGAGGCAGTTATTGTTTTTCTTTAGATTAATTAATTTGTTAATTAATTTAGTGAATTTGTAATATTTAATTAGCTTGTGTAGTTAATTAATTTGTATATTCTTTTGGTCCCTCCGAGTGAGGGCGTATTTGTAATAAGTGTGGGTGTGTGAGTGAGTGTATGTCTTCCAACCCCCATTTCTTTCTACCATTTTATTTACCCGCTTATGATGGTAGATTAGGGCACGTTTATTTTAGCATACCTTATGCAATGCATGCGTTCATTCATGCATTTGTTTACATGCACCGGGCTCGATACATCATACAAACTGCATCGTATTTCCAATTTCCAAATTGAATACATGCTATTTGATTGCATTGCACATGCCATTTTAGGGTTAGCCGAACCTACTCTAGATTGCATCTTTGCCTGTGTTGTATTAGCCACTTAACATGAACTAGGTCATGTATGTTTGCTAACTAGTTTATTGTTTTGGCACGGAGTGCGATGTAAGTTTTTATGCTTTAGCATATCGCATGCGTGTGAATGTTAACATGACAGTATGCTTGCCATGCGGCTAAATGCTTACGTGATATTACTGATTGAATGCCTGTGGGTGGAGGTTGGATTGCCTGAGTTGGAACAACTCGTTGAGATCCGTATTTTAGCCTACTTGCGAGTATCAAAAGCCAACACGTTTTTCAAGACAAAACGGATATGCAATGTTTGTTTCCAAGTTAGGTGATCTAGTCTATATTTGTTTGCTGTGCGCATAACATAGTAATTCTAGGCCAATAATTGGAATAAGAGCACATAACGTTTTCAAAAACGGATATCATGGTTAGTAGAGGCCGGTCTTCAGACCGGGTGAGAGAGGGTGCTCATAGCTGACCTTCCCCAATCGTACCCAAGTTCCCGAGCTGAGGCAAGTTTGGTGATGACGGACACGTGGCCTTTGGCACCGAGTCAGGGTTTCCTAAATTTCCCAAAATAAAATATTTAGGTGGTGACTCTGTATCTGGCAAAGCAGTCCATGTTTGGCACTTCTTTCAAAAATCTGTTTTCTCAAAACGATTTGCCGGATTTGGACTCTTTGGTTCAAGATTAAGAACCGTGACACAAATCGAGTCCGAACTGTACAGGAAGGCCCAAGGGCGCGGTTACAGTTTCTGGCGACTCTACTGGGGAGTTTAGAGAGCTTGACTCGAACTCATGATATCATATTTTGACTTCGTTTGTGTGTTTCGTTGCATTGCATTTGCATTGGTGCGCCTAGGAACACAGTGTTTGGCATTTGCCATTCCTGAACGGTTTGCCGGAGGCTTGTCTTGTCAAGGCATGTCCGTAAGGTTGACCGGTTGTGGGCTCTGACAGCATGGGAACACAAACTCCGGTTTACCGGGGCACCCTTTTCGACCATTCAACCTAGTGCATATTCGGAATCCATAGCGACCATTCCAAACTAGGACAGGTTGCTTACCCGATATTAGGTTGTTTGAAACCGCTGCGTGCGTAGTGAAACCCTAGTTCTTGACAAAATAGGACCGGGAAACCGTACCCCAACATAGGGGTGTTTTGGTTCTCATTTACATGCTATATGCTTTTAGAGTGTATCTCTACAGGAGCATACATGTCCGTTTGCAACATTGGATATCAGGCCCGAGGGCACCGGTATCAGTATTGTTAAGAACCGGTTATATCTGTGGGTATCAGTTCAGTTTTGAGAGTAGCAGTTCTGGGAAACAGTGATCAATAGTGGAGTACAGTTGTTCAGCTGCACCCGTGTTTGATCTGTTTGGGCTGAAATGCTGTCTGTTTTCTGTTTCAGTTCAGAGATCTAGAGCGTTGAGCTAGAATAACCAGTGTTTTCTCCTTGCTGAGGCAGGATTTATCATGGCGCAGAATTCAGAGGAGATGGTAGTTATGACAGCCGCGCTGGATCAGGGGATCCCCCTGCAGGATGAAACCAGTATTGATCTACCACATCCACCCAGGTCACCTGTTGCGCACCCGGTCTGGGCGCCCCAATTATATCAGGCTCGCGAGACCACTACGTTTGAGTTAATGGGGATGATAGGCGATCCTCAAAGGTACGTGGCAGATCCCGCCTATGGAATGTCCGTTTTCATCGCCAGCAACACCATATGCCGGCAGTTTTGTGCCCCAAGAACCCCCGTTACTGGGGCGAATTGTGATTGAGCTAAGCCAACCGGAGGTGGTCCCCAACTATGGCAATGATGTACCAGTATCAACCCAAACCCTTAATCAAGCTGAGGCCAGGGGCAAGGACAAAGTGAAGGCAGATGCCGACCCATTGAATGTCTGTTGTGGGCAGTCGAGGCTTTGACAGCTGAGGGGATGAATAGGCAACAGATATCCGCAGTTGTGACAAAAGCTGTAAAGGATGCTTTCCCCACTCCGCCTGAGGGCAGTTCAAGTCAGTCAGAAAATCGGGACAGGCCCCGTCATGCCAGAGTAGTTCCTCCCGTTCCCAACCCTGCACCCGAGAAGGATCAGAAATCCAAGCCCGCACCTGCCGATCCGTTTGCTAGTGCGTCTACCAAGAGCACCTAGGCTTCGAAGTACCTGCCCTGAGGGCGTAGGGCCTTCCATGCTCTGTATATGCCATTGTCTAAGGCACTCTAGATTCTCGCCGAAAGGGGACATCTTAAGCCCCTAGAGCCACGACCTCTGCCAAAGAATCTTCCAGCAGGCCATGACGCTACTCAGTACTGTGAGTACCATCAACAGACTGGCCACCCCACTGATAATTGTTTTCGCCTCCGCCACGAGGTGCAGGATTTGATTGACAACGAGGTTATCCTCCCACCCACCTCAGCTAAATCCGTCACTACCCAGTTATTGGACTTTGAGGACACTGATACTGCAAGTATGTGATCAAAGAGTGAACCGCCTGCGGGCAGCACCTCGAGTTTTTTGATGTGGCGTCTGGCACGCGTTTTTGAGCATCTGCGAATGCTATGTTTTGTAAATTCTGGCTCAGGTGTCGAGCCAGTCTTTTGCTTTATTTTGAGTCCGTCTCTTTATCTTGAGTCAGTCCCTTTTTGCTTACAGGTCTGTCTTGTTGTAACGAGTTGGTCCCCCTTTGTATAGAATACCAGGTCATTCTGGGGTTGTTGCCTCGAACACCGTCTTGCTTTGTCATTACTCCTTTTTGCTTTCTCTTTGAGTCTGTCTCTGCCGTGGAGCCAGTTGCATCTGAGAAACCTGAATGAAATAGCTGCGGCTACCATGCTTTCATGCTCATTGTTTGTTTTAGGCTAGTCGTGCCAAGGAATTTGAGTGGAGTGACAGCACGTCCCACCTGCTCTTCTATACCCTGAAAATTATTATGTTGACCTAAGTTTTTCAAAACCTTTTTGAACACTGTGGTGATAAAAACGAAGAGGAACGAATTCCTCGGGATTTGCAAAACTTTGATCAAATTGAAAGAAAGAGAGGCATGCTAAGCCCTTGATGATTGAAATCATGCTTGTCAGCGTGAGTACTGAGAAGGACCCTGGCTTGACCCAGACTGGTTCCACACTATCTTCAGCGCGAGCGATGTGTCGCTTCCTTAAAATTTTTCAAAAACAAAATGCTTTGCGCAGTCCTGCGAAGACCTGTGTGGAATCGCTCTTGAGATTGTGCAGCCGAGGATCGCTCTCAGCCTCAAGTTTCAACCTGTCCGTTTTGTACCTCGGGCTCATTCAGACTGTTCAACGGTCGCCTATCAGAGGAGGCCCGTGGGGCCGGTTTTTGAAGCAGCCCTCGAATAAGAGGCACCGAAGTCAAATCAAAAGATAGGATCTCACCAGAGAAAGCTTGTGAAGCAACCGCGATGGATTCTTCTGCAAAGCACTGTAACAGTCGTTCTCCTAGAAACAGAGAAGTTTCAATTTCAAAAAAAAAAAAAAACCATTTGGCATGGACTTGTTACACTTCTACCCTTGAGAGGCTCGCTGGGCCGAAAACCCAGAAGGGCGACCCAGGCAAAAGTTAGAGCAAAAAAAAAAGGAAAAGAAAAAAAAATGCAAAAAAAAAAGAAGAAGAAAAAAAAAAGAAAAGAAAAGATGAAAAAAAAAGAAAAGAAAAAGAAATGAAAGAAAAAAAAAAGAAAAGAAAAAAAAGGGAAATGAAAAGAATTGAAAAGAATGAAAAGAAGCTCGCAAGGTCGAAAACCCGCATTGGGCGCCTTGGCAAAAGTTAGAGCCTGAAAAGTGAAGGTTAAAATACCCGAGAGTACCTTAACCGGAACTACGTAAGGCTTGATTCCCATGATTGGGATACGTAGGCAACTTCATTCTGAAGTCCAGCCCCCATCGCTTTCATAGCATCTCAGTCCATGAAATGGTTTTTGATTACCTGTGCTTCCTCCGAATCCGATGTCTCGGTTGCAACGATTGGAACTACGTGATCAACTTCTTCCTGAGGCCCAGTCACCAATGCTTTCAAGGTGACTGTGTCCATATATTGTTTGTGGCCGTCTCCATCCTCTCTGCGCCTGAGAGCTCGGTCGCGATCAATCATCGATGAGCATGCCGCGGGATTATTCAAACAAGGGGCAACTTTCTGTTGCCTCGCGTCGCCGTTAGTTGCCATCCAAACCAGGGGCAACTTTCCGTTGCCATGCGTCCCTTCAAGCAAGGGGCAATTTTCCAAATTGCCTCCGATCCAAGGTTGCGCACCTCGAGGGTAGGTTCCGTGCTCGTCAAGCATCGACTGTTTGTAAAAATAGTTTTTGAAAAGTTTTACTGAGGTTGACTATTTTCCCGAAAACTATCTCATTTTCCAAAACTGGACCTTGTTTGGACCCAAAAAGGAATTTTTTTTTCAGTGCTTACGACCTGGCTTGCATGATTTTCAAATCAAAGATCGAATAAGCATGTTAATCTGACGATCATTTTAGTCAAAATTGTTCCGGAAAGAAAACAAAAAAATGGTCAAACCGATGGACTAGGGGCACAGTCGAGTCAGGTGTTCTGTCTCTCCCTTGTCATCAACGCACTTGCCAGAAAAGCACCCTATTTACCAGAGGAAATAGCCGTGAGCTAGCTGTATCAGGCATAAACCTGCAACTTCCTATTCATCTATCAATTACCCCGGGGAGGGATGAAAAATGAGAGAATAAAGAATAGAGAGGTGTAAGTCGAGAGAAAAGCGAGCAGAAGGGTTTTGTGAGAAAAACCGAGCCTGAGGGCCAAGTGACGTGAGAATCACACAAATCAGAAAGGGTGGGAAACATACCCGGAGGAATTGGCTCCTCGAGGTCTGAGGCCCTTGGTTTCCTAAAACATGTCCGTGTGTCGTGTCTTTTGATTTGTCAGTCTCAACTTGGCTTCTGTTGAGTCTTTTCCGAGTGTGTCTCGTTGTGTTTAGGTCGTGCGCCTTTGGTTTTCTTTACTAAAGTTCTTCCCGCTGTGTTCAGTTGTAGGCTCGATACCCCGGTTGTGAAACCCTTTTCCAAAGTCAATCGTTTGTGCTCAGAATGCTGTGCCATTCTCTACATTTATGCGAGGCAAGAGAAGAAAAAGGAATTTGGGGACATCCGAGTGTGTTTCAACTCCAACCGTTTCAGTTTTGTGGTCCGTCCTGTCAGATTGGGGGTGTTTGTTCAAGGTTTGTTGTGTGCAGAATGAACCGAGTATTGTGTTACAGGCCATTGGTAGCCTAATCCCCAGCAGGATGCGGGTTGTGTGTTCAGTTTGAACAGTGGTTTGTCTGAGTTGTTTGCTGTTAGTTGGTTGGCTTTCCGATTATTACAGTGCAAATGCTCAATTTTCAGACAACAGATCAATTCCGTTTACATTTGAGGTGTAACATGATGTGATGCAGTGCGAAGTATGAGATATGTAAATATAACACTTTTCAGATAAAAAGTTCGTTTCATATCATCGTCTTTTCAAATACAAAATTTGGAAGAAAGAAAAAACCTGCCTGTGGCAGTACGAAGTACTCTATCTATCAAAAAGAGAAAAGTACAAGAAAAGAAATAGAAACAAAAGCAGCAAAAATCATCATCAGCAACGATCTCATGACTAAGGATCTGTCCTCGCCCTCTTCCTGGGCAGAAGCCCAGGAGCATCGTCGGAGGTATCGCTGTCAGAGCCTGAGCCCGAGCCATCCCCGGCCTCCCCCTCGTATGACTCCGCCTCCGCCTCCGACTCCGACTCGCCATCACCTGGAACTGGTGCTCGTGAGCTGCTCCCGACATGAGCGCGTCTCTCTCTGGTACGGGGGAATATCCTGCCATCCCGAGTAGAAAGGGGAGGCCCAGCCGGAACGCCACCACCCACTGGGGGAATCTGGAAGGGAGGCTGAAAAGTACAAAAGGGAAAATACATCGTAAAGTCGTGAGCGATATCGCCGCGAGAATCTGATATATGAGTCTGATGCGAATGCCGTGAGCGATGAATCGGTCACGAGAATCAGTGTATGAGTCTGATGTGCGAATGCCGTGAGCAGCGAATCAATGCAGAATGCAGTGTATGAGTACAGTGTATAGATGTCGTGAGCAGTTTATCAGGTGTTATGCAATGCATCAGATTGTATGAAACAGTGTATGGTTTGGGACTGTGGTCAGATAAAACATACCGGAATGCTGTAGAGGGCTAAGATGTCGAGAGTCCACTGTAGCATCCCCATCATGGAGGCATTCAGCTCCACGGACTGCCGGGTGTACTCAGAGGACGCCTGCAAAAGTGTCGGACGCATCAGTATTCTGCAGAATATCAAATAAACTGAAATGAATCAAAAATGCAAGATGCGAAATGAAGTGATACATACCGGAGGTAAATCGGGAATACCGGCCAACTCATGGCTAGCCGGGGGAGGAGCAAAGGGGATCTGATAAGTCTCCCCACCCTGCCCCCTGTATGTCAGCATAGTGGGCAGAGCGGGCCAACCGCTCCCCCGTCCCCTCTGCACTCCACCCCTACGGCGGACTCAGGCTCTCCTTGACACCCCCACTCCTGCCCTTGCCTCTGCTCGAGCCGCTGGCGCCGCGGGCCTCTCTCGCTCAGCTCGGGAGCCCCCGCTCAAAGGCCGCATAAGGAAGGTCCGGACGTACTCTGAGTAATCGCTCTCGCCTCTGAAGCCGTCCTCACCCCAGTCGAGGGTGTAGTCCTCCATCTGCTGAAGAGTGAACCTCTCGGTGTCCCTCATGTGCTCAGGAGGGTGAACCGGGACTATCTGCTCTGGTAACCCGAGGGTCTGGCGTAGGAAACGTTCACCTAGGTACCAAGCCCGACAGACCGGGCCCTCCAGCAAAATCCGGTAGCGAGAGGTCTCCTCAGCACCGACGAACCGATCCTGGATCCCCGCTGGCACTGCAGTCCACGGCCGCCAGGTGATCTGGAATTGAAATGCAGTTGGTTATCTGTTGCTATTGAACTATACAGCGGGAAAGCAAAGCTTAAATAAACTGCAAGTAAAACATACCTCGGCAGAGGTGATGGTGTCGAAGAAGCGGCGGAAAAAGCTGAATGTATCCCGGGGCCGCCGAGTGCACCTCCCATCATAGCGGCGTGAGAAGGGGATGACTAGAGGAGTCTCCGTCTCCGGCACTGGTTCCAATCTGGGGAAGTAGGCATACACCTGGCGCAAAAGCGGATGTCAAGATGACCATCGATCAAGCGAATCTGAAAGCGAAATAACAAGCGATGTATTGTGCAGTGTATTGATGCAGAGTGTACAAGCAGAGCGATGTACTGATCGAAGTAGCGGTATGTGTGTGCCGTGTGCACAATATATATCAAGGCGGCAAGTTACAGAAGCAAAGGCTGTATCACTGAAAGTATAAATGTAAATGTAAAGTAGAGAAGAAGACATACCTCCCAAGCTCGCCAAGAGCCCCCCGGAGGCTGAGCTCATATACCCGTAAAGGGTGGCGAGCCACGCCGCTGATCAGCATAAGATGTCCCTGACGTCCACCAGTGCGCTGAGTAGGCAGAGAGGCACGATGTTCACCCGGTCGGCGAAAATCGTCGTCCCAAATAGGAACATGAGGAAGCCACGAGCGTATCTGTCCACGGCCTCCTGAGTCATCGGGGCTGCATCAACAAGGGTGGGCTGGACCCTGAACTGCACCTCGAACCAAGAATATCTGACGAAGCCTGGACGCGCCAGAGGCGGTGCCTCACCAAGCAAGTAGACCTGAGCCGCGGTCCACTCATCCATGTCTGTGTCGAAGGGGATCGGATCACCCCCTACCCCGATGGCTGTGAGCATCGAGAAATCGTAAGGGGTCATCGTCATGTCCCCTGCCGCCGAGAGATGGAAGGAATCGGTGGTGTCCCACCATCTCTCCACCAGAGCAGCGAGGAGAGGTCTGCAAGCAGAGAGCCTGGAGAGTCCCCTGCAGAAGGCACCAAAGCCGGCCTGGTCCACGATGCGGCGAACTGCATCGGGTAGCTCGGCGTACCACTCGCGAGCGACAGTGTTCCCATACCCGCGAATGGTATGGGAGTCTCCCTGTTTCAAACAAATAGTTGTGAAGCAATATGAAATGTACAGTTCTGAGGAAACATGTTGAAGTCGGTACAAATCTAGCATGCGTGCAATTTTTTAGATTCAAACAGATACCGGGTGCCGGTGTGCTTACAGTGAACTACAGCGTGTGATGCGTCAGCGTGCTTTGAGTAAAGTGCAGTGTAAACATGGTGCGCATGTGTACATTTTTCAGATGCAAGCAGATATCAGGTTTCAGTGTGTTAATAGGTGGACTACGGCCTGTGATGTGTTAGTGCTCCTGTGAGAATCAGTATGAATATTGCATGTGTGCAAGTTTTTCAGATTCAAACGGATACCGGGTGCCGGTGTGTTTCAGTGAATTACCAACGTATGATGTGACAGCATGTCTGCGTGATTCAGTGTAAAGTTTAGCATGCGTGCAGATTCTTCAGATTCAAATAAGTACCGAGTGTCGGTGAGTTCGCGGTAAAGTGCAATGTGTGCCATGTGCTTGGGTGATTCAGGCTAGTGCAGTGTGTGTGCATGTGTGTCGGCCCTAAATAGATATCAGTTGTGAAGTTGTCTATAATCAACTACAGTGCACAGTGTATCGGGATTAAGCAGTTAAAGAACGAAAGCAACTATGGCAGTTAACAGTTCTACATTGTAGAGAATAAAACAGAGGAAAGAACGTTACCTCGGAAGCGCCGGAGGATAGGTGAGAGGTAGGCTCGCGCAGGAGGAGCTCCGTGTCCAGAGCCCTGTCAAAACTACAGAAGTGGCGGAGTTCATCTGGCGGTAGCACATGGATCGCCGGGCGGTAGGTCGCCGGATCGAACGGACGCTCGCTTAACGGGAGGAACTCGACCCCGGGATCCATCTCGTGGTCCGGGGGAGTCCCGACGTGTGGAACGTCGTCAGCCATGGCAATGGTAGTGAAAAATAGCCGAAAAAGGAAAATCGGCCCGGAATCCGAAAAGTCAACCGAAAAAGTCAACCCCAAGCGGGTCGAAAATGGCCGGAAAGGCCGGAAGATGAAAATACACGAAAATGAAGAGGAAATCGAGGGAAACAAGTCCCGAAAAGGTGGAAACGGCAAAGGGAGCGCTGAAATGAAATTTCGATCTGTTAGAAATGTCCGAAACGCGAAGAAAATCGCGAATCCGACGATGAAATGGGCTTAGAACGCGATGAAAACGAGGAATCGAGGAGAGAAAATCGCTCTAGAGAGAGAGGGTGAGAGTTTTCGGCGGTGGAGAAGTGGAGAGAATAGGGTTTCAAGCCCTATTTTAAAACACCCAAGGTGAATTGTCAAAACTGCCCCGACTCAGCAACCTTTTGCCGGTCGGCACTATTTTGTGCCGGTCGGCACAATATTGTGCCGGTGTAATTGTTCTGCAGCCGGTGGCCAGCGGTGGCCTCCTAGCCCAGCGGTGGCCTCCTAGGCAGAGTGAGGAGTTTTGGGTCTTCATAGCTCAAGAAAGTGCAAGAAAGTGCATCTCCGACGCTCAACCGGCCTCCGTTTTGACCTCGGACCGTGTCTTCTGCGTGTGGCACTCAAATTCATGCAGTGGTTGTATCCTTTTGTATCCTTTTGTCTTTTACAAGATTTAAAAGTTGCCCCGCATGCGTTGCTCGCATCCATCGCATTGTCTAGAGCATCGCGTCGCGCCGCTTTGCACCCCTCGTAACTTGCGTGGTTTTGCTCGGCACGTGCATTGTTTTCCATCTTCGTGTGGCATACGTGTCACACTTGCATTGTTTTGTATTCCCGTGTGGCTTGCGTGTCGCACTTGCATCATCTTCCCATCCATCAGGTATGCGTGCCTCATTTGCATTTCATCTTGCATCTCGAGGTACACGTGCCTCGTTTTGCATTTCACTTTCCATCCATGAGGTATGCGTGCCTCATTTGCATTTCATTTTGTATCTCGAGGTACGCGTGCCTCGTTTTGCATTTCACTTTCCATTCAATGAGGTACGAGTGTCTCATTTTGCATTTCATTTGGCATCTCGAGGTATGTGTGCCTCATTTTGAGTCACATTTTCGCCGGTCTAGGAGAACTTAAATCCTCGGGAGGTGCAAGACCTTCGGTGCATTAAGGTGCACCTCATTGCATTTGGCATGCATTTCATCACGCTATTTCGCACACCTCACTGTCTTGTGCCCAAGAAGGGTCCGGCGGGCCCAAAAAACACGCGCGGTCTGGCGAGACCTTAAACCCGCTTGATTGCATCGTCATGCATCACATTGTAAATGACATCATCATGCATCATTTGCATTTCAACCAAAAACAAAAAAAACAAAAGCATCATGCATCATATGCATTTCAAAACAAAGTATATATGCATTGTCTTGCATTTTTCTCAACATCATGCATCATTCACACAAAAAAAACAACCAAAAACAACATGCATTGTGATGCATACATCTTGCATCCCGGTCTAGGAGACCTTAAATCCTCTGAAGGTGCAATTCCTTTGGTGTTTGTCGTGCCCGAACGACTTCCTTGATTGCGGTGAGTTCCTAGGAGATCAACGGGGACAGTGGAAACTAGAGCTTGAATGGCTCATGCCTAGAACGCAAAGGTTCGGGATTTCCGAGTCTAAAGTCTGGTTTAAATACCCAGGGGGTGTACCCTCGGCTTGAAACCTGTATGGAAGCCCCATAGATCGAGGCGGCGTGTCTACGCCTCAATACTGGATACTGAACCAACCTAGTATATCGCCCCGTTGGAAGAATAGGGAAAACCGCGATCATGGCCATTGCATCATCTGCATTGTCATGCATTTCACTGTAAATATTGCATTTACATTCCATCCATTGCATATTTGTAGATATTGCATTGTAGGTTGCATGCATTCCACTGCATTGCCTCTATCTATGGCTTGCTCCTTTCCTTGTTGAGCTTGGTCTGGTATGTGCCTATACTTTTCACGTCAAAGCACAGTTCTGCATGTGTATCGCGCCTACCCACGCTGGTATGTTGGTTTGGGGTTGCGGCACCTTTTCTGTGTTAGACATGGTTTGTATACGTGCATGCCTTTCCTAGGCAAGACTTGGCTTGGCCTGCGTGCCATATCCATTGTATCCATTCCATTGCATGCATTTCACTGCATCGTCTTCCATCTATGGCTTGCGCCTTGCCCTGTTAAGCTTGGTTTGGTATGTGCCTATACTTTTCACGTTGAAGCATAGTTCTGCAAGTGTACGCGCCTATTCCACGTTGGTATGTTGGTTTGAGGGTTGCGGCACCTTTTCTGTGTTAGACATGGCTTGTATGCGTGCATGCCTTTCCTAGGCGAGATACGGTTTGGCCCGCGTGCCATATCCATTGTGCATATTACATTGTAGTGTAATTGTTGCATCCTACATTAGGATCATTGTCCTTTCCTCAGCGGGTCGTTACCCCACTTATGTCAATCCACCCAATACTTGTTCTTGTGACCGTCTACATTACTCATAGTTCTGCATGTGTATCGCGCCTACTCCACGCTGGTATGTTGGTTTGAGGTTGCGGCACCTTTTCTATGGTAGACGGACTTGTTACTTCCATCAATCTATTTGACATTTGTGTGGTTTTGAACCGCTCATGATTGGATGATGATTCAATTGCATTGCATATTACATTGCGTATCATTTGCATTGTTTATATTTAGTTTTGCATATCATTTGCATTACATTAGATTCAATTGCATATCATTGCACTACTTTGTGCACTCCATTGCATTGTCATGCATGTTGCTAACGGTATTGTACCTGTTAAGTTTGTTTTCTTTTCAGGCACGATATTGTATGTACGGTTCATTTGAGGCTGGCGCAACCAGACGAACCGGACAGGTATTGTATCCTCCGAGTGAGACGTATCGAGAATTGAATAATTCTCTTACATCCTTTCTGCATTGTAGTGTAGTTTGGAGTTTTCTAGCTTAAAACTGCCGCATGCGTGCTTCGTTACAGTTTTCTTTGCATGATCATAAGTTATGCTTGGCTTCGTGCATTGTCTTGCATTTTGCCCCTGCCTTCGGGCGCATATCTTACTTGTCTTGCATGTTTGTCTAAGTCTTCGGCCTTGTCAAAAATGGGTCGTCTCTGGGCTTTGACATTCACTCCCGTCATTGTTATGACTTCCGAGTTCTGTCAAAGAGGGGCAACTGTAGACGCCCCATTTTTGACCGTCCTCAAGACTTGGACGTCACCGTTGGAACACTCGGTGATCATCCTTGTTTGTGTTCGCTTGGAGTTCCCGGAGTTCTCGGCTACGCGCCTTGCTTCAGGATCTCCGAACTCGACCGTTTTGTGTCTGGTTTTGCACCAAGCACTTGTGTTTTGCCTTGGAGGGGCAGGGAATGCCTTGTGAGGCATCCCCACACACCACCGGCAGTGGCTAGAGGCCACCGGCTGGTTTTTGTTGCCATCGGCACTTTATTGTGCCGACCGGCACTCTTTGTTGCCGACCGGCACTAAGTTTTGTCAAAATGACACTCTTGCTTGGCACCGGCAACGCTTTTATCGGATATTTTAAGACAATTTGAAGCTTTTGGTTCCCCTCCATACACGTGTATGGAGGGATGGCCTTGTTGGTTGCTTAGCTTGTAAGTTTTACAAGCTTTGCTTGCCTATAAGAGGAGCCCTCCTCTTCTTGGCTCAAGGGTTAGGAGAGTTAGACATTTTTGGAGAGAAAGGAGCTCTGGTTTTAGGGTTAGGTTAGATACATATCCTCTCTCTCTTTTTCCTTTGTGTTCTAGGTGTTTTAGTTCATATTATTGCACCTAAACACCTAGTCTTTCACCTTTCCTTGGTGCTTTCAAAGATCAGAGCTTGATCTTGAGGATTCTTGACTGGATTTGAGTCCAAGGAAGCAACAACATCACCATTGTTGAAGTTGGTCAGCAAGGGTAAGAAACTTCCCTTTTATTCCCCATTTTTGCATTGCCTTTCTACCTATCTTAGAACAGTTTTTGTGCTTGGTGTTTAATACAAAAAAGTTCTGATTTTTAGGCCTCTAACTAGTTTGTTAAGAGTGCCTTAAGCTTTGAGAAGGTTTGACCCCTCTAAAGGCTTGTTTGGCCCTTGTTTTAGGCCATTTTGTCTGAGATCCGGGACCTTTGTGCTTGGACCTCCTCACCACTGAAATCTTGAGAGATTTCAGAGGTGAGGATGGTGCCTTGAGGTCTTAGGAAGGAGAGGGCCACCCCCTCTCCTTGTTGTCCTTGAAAAGGGCAAGTTTTGGCCTCTTGAGGGAGCGTATGCTTGAGTGTATGTTGAGCATGCCATGACTGTTTTTCATGCTTTTTATGCCATGATATAAGATGATTCTAAGTTGGTTTTGGTACTCCATGCATGTTTAGCATAGTTTCCATGTAATGCCTTGTAATTGCCTTAATGTGCCTTAGGTTGATAGCCCTTGTTCTAGCATGTTTTAGGCTTAGATTCATGAAGGTTCTATGCTTATTTTGTCTTGTTCTAGGTCTGTCCATAAGCTTTTGGGTTGATCTTGGCATGCTTAGTATAGCCCCTTTGCATATTAGGCTTGTTGGTCTTGAGTGCATGATTGTGTAGCATGCTTTACTTGTATTATTTTCAATGGTTTGGAACCATTTTGCATGCCATTTCAGTCCCCTAGACATGCTTGCATGATTGCCTTGCATGCCTCTTTGAAGCTTTGAAAGCATGTGTTGTATGCCTCATGTTTTAGCATTTGTGTGTGCCTTGATGCTTGGACCATTTAGATGCCATCTAGGTGTTCCTTGGGTGTTGTTTGGGTCTGCCCTTGACCTGTTTTGGACCCTCTTAGCCTTGTGAGGCTTGATGGGTTTGACCTTGGTTTAAGCCCCTTGGCTTGTCTTAAGTGCTTGGACCTTAATTGCATGTTTAGCTTGTTGTCACTTGGTTTGGCACCACGTTTAACATATTTTTCAGAGCTTACTTTGCATGCTTATTGTCCACGTTTAACCTCTCTTGAGTGTGCTTGAGAATTGCTTGCTTAATGCTTAGACTTGTGCCATAACACATGCATGCTTGTGTGTGTACTTGGCCCCATTTCCATAGCATTTTGGCCACTGATTTTGGGCCTATTAGAGTTGCCTAATTCTTGTTTAAGTCCATCCTTTACTTGGTTTGCATGCTTACTTTGCATATTTGCTTGTATGCTTTGTATAAGTACATTGCATTGTTCATGTTGCATGATGGATAACATGACTAGGTTGTATTGCATCAACATGCATTCCTTATCCCTTGATTTGGTGATAGGGATAGGGACTTTTGGTTTGTTTGGTTTGCATGCATTTGAAACTAAAGTTGCATACTTGATTCTTTGGGCCATCACGCATGGAAATGCGCGATTGGTGGTCCGGGAATCGAGGCACATGCCCCTTTGAGTCACAAACATGATAAGGGGTGTGTTTGGGTGCATACATAGCTTGAATTGCCTTGCCATGCATAGTTTTCCCCTCTGCTGCTGTGAGTTGCAGGTTCTGCAGGAACATATTGCCGGCCGGCAGTATTTAGTGCCGACCGGCAGTCAATTGATGGACGGTGGGCACATCCTTCAGCCGGTGGTGTTCTACCCCAGCCGGTGGTGACCCCCAATGTTCAGAGAGGCATCCCTGAGACTTTGGCAGTCTTCAGGGGAGGAGAACAGTGAAAACAAAGGCAATCCATGCATGGCAGTGTGATTCCGAGCCAGTCCCGGGCATGCGCTGCATCTAGCCCTCTTCCCGAGGCAGTTATTGTTTTTCTTTAGATTAATTAATTTGTTAATTAATTTAGTGAATTTGTAATATTTAATTAGCTTGCGTAGTTAATTAATTTGTATATTCTTTTGGTCCCTCCGAGTGAGGGCGTATTTGTAATAAGTGTGGGTGTGTGAGTGGGTGTATGTCTTCCAACCCCCATTTCTTTCTACCATTTTATTTACCCACTTATGATGGTAGATTAGGGCACGTTTATTTTAGCATACCTTATGCAATGCATGCGTGCATTCATGCATTTGTTTACATGCACCCGGCTCGGTACATCATACAAACTGCATCGTATTTCCAATTTTCAAATTGAATACATGCTATTTGATTGCATTTCACATGACATTTTAGGGTTAGCCAAGCCTACTCTAGATTGCATCTTTGCCTGTGTTGCATTATCCACTTAACATGAACTAGGTCATGCATGTTTGCTAACTAGTTTATTGTTTTGGCACGGAGTGCGATGTAAGTTTTTATGCTTTAGCATATCGCATGCGTGTGAATGTTAACATGACAGTATGCTTGCCATGCGGCTAAATGCTTACGTGATATTACTGATTGAATGCCTGTGGGTGGTGGTTGGATTGCCTGAGTTGGAACAACTCGTTGAGATCCGTATTTTAGCCTACTTGCGAGTAGCAAAAGCCAACACGTTTTTCAAGACAAAACGGATATGCAATGTTTGTTTCCAAGTTAGGTGATCTAGTCTATATTTGTTTGTTGTGCGCATAACATAGTAATTCTAGGCCAATAATTGGAATAAGAGCACATAACGTTTTCAAAAACGGATATCATGGTTAGTAGAGCTCGGTCTTCGGACCGGGCGAGAGGGGGTGCTCATAACTGACCTTCCCCAATCGTACCCAAGTTCCCGAGCCGAGGCAAGTTTGGTGATGACGGACACGTGGCCTTTGGCACCGAGTCAGGGTTTCCTAAATTTCCCAAAATAAAATATTTAGGTGGTGACTCTGTATCTGGCAAAGCAGTCCATGTTTGGCACTTCTTTCAAAAATCTGTTTTCTCAAAACGATTTGCCCGATTTGGACTCTTTGGTTCAAGATTAAGAACCGTGACACAAATCGAGTCCGAATTGTAGAGGAAGGCCCAAGGGCGCGGTTACAGATTGCTACCGCCAGAGGGTCACAGTTTGTACCTTGAGCGGGCCGTGTTTCTATTTCTTGGAGGATCGGGTTGGTAGTGTGTTGCCACCGATGTATGATCCACGAGGATGGGGTGAGCTTAGTGGTCTACTTGCTAGCTTGATGAGTGGTGAGTGTGATGAGACCCATATTGTGTTGCCGAGGGTGGTTTGTGAGTAGTCAGATGTTTTTCCCGAGGATCTCGTTAGTTTGCCACCTCACCGAGAGATAGAGTTCTCTATCGATTTAGTGCCCGGCACAACGCCGATTTCTATGGCACCTTACCGTTTTGCCCCAGCTGAGTTGAGTGAGTTGAAGATTCAGCTCCAGGAATTACTAGATAAGGGTTTTGTTCGCCCTAGTGTTTCGTCGTGGGGAGCACCGACCCTCTTTGCTAAAAAGAAAGATGGTGCCTTGAGATTGTGTATTGACTACCGAAAGTTGAATCGGGCTACGGTTAAGAATAAGTACCCTATGCCCCGTAAAGATGATTTGTTTGACCAGCTGAAGGGTTCCCATTGTTTCTCTAAGATAGACTTGAGATCGAGTTACCACCAGTTGAGGGTCAGGGAGGAGGATATTCCAAAGATGGCATTCCGTACGCGGTATGGCCGTTACGAGTTTCCGGTGATGCCATTTGGGCTTACCAATGCACCGGCAGTCTTTATGGACTTGATGAACCGGATCTTCCGAGAATTCTTAGATCGCTTTGTGGTCATTTTCGTGGACGACGTTCTTATCTGTTCGCCTTCTGAGGAGGAGCACAAGGAACACTTGAGAGTGGTGCTAGAATTGCTTAGAGCCCACAGGTTCTATGCCAAGTTTGGGAAGTGTGAGTTCTGGCTAGGGGAAGTCAAATTCTTAGGCCATGTGGTATCCGGGGAAGGGGTGTCTGTTGATACATCCAAGGTTGAGGCAATGCAAGATTGGGCACAGCCTATGAGTGTCTTTGGGATCCGCAGTTTTCTGGGATTAGCTGGGTACTACCGTCGGTTTGTGAAGGATTTCTCCAGGCTAGCTTCGCCATTGACTAGATTGACGCGGAAAGGGGTCAAGTTTGTGTGGAATGAGACTTGTGAAAAGTCGTTCCAAGAGTTGAAGGTTAGATTGACCACCGCTCCGGTGTTGATTATTCCGGAGAGATGGTTGGGTTATACGGTTTATTGTGATGCCTCACGAGAGGGTTTGGGTTGTGTGTTGATGCAGGAGGGGAAAGTGGTAGCTTATGGCTCACGTCAGTTGAAAATACACGACAAGAATTACCCTACACATGACCTAGAGTTAGCGGCAGTAATCTTCGCCTTGAAAATCTGGAGGCACTACCTTTATGGTGAGAGGTTCGAGGTGTTCTCGGACCACAAGAGTTTGAAGTATCTGTTTACATAGAGAGACTTGAATCTAAGGCAGAGGAGGTGGATGGAGTTCATTGAGGCCTACGACTTTGAGTTGTACTATCACCCGGGAAAGTCCAATATTATGGCCGATGCCCTTAGTAGGAAATCCATTGGTGATGTAGCTTGTATAGCCATCCGGGAGTGGGAGATGTTGGGTGCACTGGGCGAGTTTGTTTTGCTTCTGGGCGAGTCTGTTGAGGCTGCAGCCTTGTTTTCTGTTGTTACACAGCCTACACTTGTGACTCGAGTGTTAGAGGCACAGGGAGGTGACCTTTAGGTAGAATCCCTCTGAGAGAAGATCTCCAGTGGGAAGGGTTTGACAGTGTATCCCGACCATAGTGTGAGATACCGAGACCGTTTGTTTGTGCTGGAGTCTTGCCGGGAGGAAGTACTCTGAGAGTTTCACCATTCATGCCTTGCGGTGCATCCAGGAGGCACTAAGATGTATCGGGATTTGGGCCGCCAGTTTTGGTGGCAAGGTATGAAGAGAGATGTGGCCGTTTTCGTGTCTAAGTGCCTTACTTGTTAGCAAGTGAAGGCCGAGCATCAGAGGCCAGCGGGATTGTTGCAACCCTTGCCTATTGCCGAGTGAAAGTGGGAGCATGTCACTATGGACTTCGTTGTGGGTCTCCCAAGGACTCAGCGGGGTAGTGATGCTATTTGGGTGGTTGTAGACCGGTTGACTAAGTCGGCGCACTTTATTCCTATGTGCGTGAGAGATTCGGTAGATCATCTCGTCGACTTATATATTCGGGACATTGTGAGATTACACAGGGTCCCAGTGGCGATCGTCTCAGATAAAGATCCTCGTTTTACTACTAGGTTGTGGCAGAGTTTGCAGAGTGCCTTGGGTACTAAGTTGACCTTTAGTACGGCCTATCATCATCAGATTGATGGGCAGTCCGAGCGTACTATTCAGATCCTTGAGGATATGCTTCGAGGTTGTGTCCTTGACTTTAGTGGGACGTGGGAGAGGCACTTGCCCTTGGTGGAGTTTGCCTACAACAACAGTTTTCAGTCTAGTATCGGTATGGCACTGTTTGAGGCCTTGTATGGCAGACCGTGTAGGTCTCCAGTTTGTTGGGCCGAGGTGGGTGATGCACCTTTGTTGGGTCCGGAGTTGGTTAGGGAGACGACGGAGAAAGTTGAGCTCATTCGTAGGAGGCTTGTTACAGCCCAGAGTCGCCAAAAAAGTTATGCCGACCGTAGGAGGAGGCCTTTGGCGTTTGAGATAGGTGATCATGTTTTCTTGAAAATATCACCTAGACGAGGTTTGGGAAGAGTGGGAAGTTATCCCCTCGGTTTATTGGTCCCTTTCGAGATACTTGAGAGGATTGGGGAAGTTGCTTATCGTTTGGCTTTGCCACTGCAGTTGTCCGGGGTTCATGACGTGTTTCATGTTAGTATGCTTCGGAAGTACGAGCCGGATCCATCCCATGTGTTGGATTGGACCGATTTGGAGGTAGATGAGGATGCCTCGTATGAGGAGAAACCGGTTCAGGTCTTGGATAGGCGGGATCAAGTCTTGCGAGGCAAGACCATTCCCTTGGTAAAAGTTTTGTGGAAACATCATGGAGTGGAGGAAGCCACTTGGGAACGTGAGTTGGAAGTCCGTGAAAAGTATCCAGACATGTTTGTTGATGTGTAATCATGTAATGAATTTTGTAATATTGTTGAACTTTAAGAGCTTTATATATGTCTTAAGTTGTAAAACATTGTGAATGTTTTGGTTAATGGAAGTTTGTTTTAACATTATGTATGTTAAGTATATTGTGGAAATGCAAGCATGATATTATTGTTGCATGTGTTGTGAATTGGTGGAAAATGAGTTGAAATTGGTAAATTTCAAAGGAAGGCATGTTGATAATGCAAGTCGTTTCACATAATGTGAAATGCCTCTTGATAAGAGATGGGATTGACTAGTAATGGGTCAGAAAGTTTAATATTATGTTGTAATATTGTTGGGAATGGAGAAAACTTGTTTTGACAACTTGTGTTTAAATTTTGGGGACAAAATTCTTTAAGGGGGGGAGGTTATAGCGATCCCGGTTTCCCTTTACTTTAATTGTTGTGTCCGGACTTGGGTTCCGTGGAGTTTGTTGTTGTGTACATCTTGTTTACACCCTTTACTCTTTGTATTTGAGTCTTGGGTTGTGTTGTGTTGGGCAGGTTTGAAATAGGTTGGTTGAACTTAGAAACCAAAACTAGATGCCCAGATTTTGGCCTGTCCGCTCGAGCAGAGCTTTTGACGCTCGGGCGGGGCCTTTGTTGTAGCTTGTCCGCTCGAGCGGGGGTTTTGGAGCTCGAGCGGGAAAATCACCCTTCCAGTATCTCCTCTATAGTGTTGTACGCTCGAGCGGCGGTTTGGACGCTCGAGCGGAATTTTGTGTGTGACGCTCGAGCAGGGAGTTGGACACTCGAGCGGGGACCTGGTTCTACAAAAGTACTGGGAGTGCGCATCCGGCACTCGAGCGGTGGTTTGGATGCTTGAGCGGGAGTCTGTGAGTGACGCTCGAGCGGGGGTTTACACGCTCGAGCGGGGCGACTGTGTTAAAGCTCCGTGTTTCGACATTTTAAATTCACATTTTCACATCTCTTCTCTCTCTTACTTTTCCAAAAACCCCATTGTTGAGCCTCTCTCTAGAACTTTGCCTTCTCTCTAGGTATTGACCTAGTTAGAGTTGTTTTCTCACCTTTGGCCTTTACAAAAAAGTTGTTGATCGTCGAGGGCTATCTTTTGATCCAAGAATCTCAAGATTTGGAGTATTTTCGTTTTTATCATCTTCTCCATTGGGTGTCATCTTTTGAGGTAGGGATTCTTACTCACTCTTATGGGTTTTAACTTAGATTATTGAGCGTTTTGTTAAATGGTTTGATTTTGGGATCTAGGGCTTCAAAAGGTAGAATGGGGGTTTTGTCATTTTGATTCTTAAATATGTATTTTTGGGTCTCAAAATGGTGTTGTTGTTGTTGGTTGTTGTTATATGGACCATTGGGTTCTTGTTGGAAGGGATAGAAAACCTTAAGTTGTTGTATAAATTAATTGACATAATTAATTTGGAAAAAGTTGTGGTTATATGGAATTGAGTTGGGAATAATCAAATAGACTCATTACATTGTGAATTGGGGGAGTTAGATTTGTTAATCACTCACTTTTGGAAATGTTGATAAATTTTATCTGTTGGAACTTTTATTATCTGTTTAGAAATAATTGCTTGGGCTACCGGTGGAGCGTAGTTTTGATTGTTTTAGACAATTCATGATGATTAGGCAAACTAAAACTAATCAATTGGATATGTCATAGCGTATGACGGTTAATAGAATACATTAACGTTATGTATTGACTGCTTGTGAATATGACCTGTGTGTATATATGTTGTGTGTGTGATGACCTGTGTGTATATACGTTGTGTGTGTGGGAGGAGGAGATAGGGGATGTACTCCACGGTTTAGGGGAAGATAGGGGATGGACCTCTAAGCCGGATGTTGTTTGGGAGGAGATAGGGGATGGACTCCACTGATACAGGTCATATGCTTGTCAGTTAGCATGTCGATATAGCTTATATGCTTATATGTTGGGATATTGATACAACTAGTATGTTTATCTATTGTACAATGGGAAACGTTTAGTATGAGTCACTGTCTCATATAAGTGGTTGGCCAGGTTCTGAGTCGTTGATGTAAATTGTGAAATGAATATGTAATGGAAAATGAAATGGAACATGAACGTAGGAGTCATGAAATAGAAGTGGGTTATGAATTGATTTATGGAAATTGAATGTTTATCAAATTGCTATTGTCTTAGTTATTGCTCATACTGTGTTTAGCATATCTCTACTGGGCGTTGGCTCACCCTATATGGGACATTATTTTCAGGTACAGGTAGCATGCCACCTCCAAGGAGATAGCTTGGATGATGATGAGAGTCGAAGACTCCTTTTGTTTGTTTTGTTTGTATTACATGTACATCAAGCCGAGGGCTTATTTTGTATAGAGATAGTACTCTTCTTTTGTGTAACCAAGTGTTGACTTGGAAAGCTGGAAGCCCATAGGGCATTTGCTTTTGTTGTTAACATGTAATACTGTTGTAAGAACTACGCTAATGAATAGAAATGGTTGATTTCTCTTATGTTAATGCATGTCTAAAGTGATGGGTTCTATGTATTATTTTTGGGGGCGTTACAAAGAGGCTTGCACAATGGTCGAAACATGGAGCACAAGGCAATAACTCTTCAAAGCATTGAAAGGGTGGGAAATGCAAGCATACAAGCAAGGAACATGGACTAAAATAGCATGATAAGTGACTCCAAATCATTGACGTGGCCCAAGTAAGGCATGCACATAACTCACACACTCAAAGCTAACAAGCTAGGATACATGGTGGCTACACAAAGCATGGCAAGTACGACCAAATCAACACCAAATAGAGCTTAAACATGGGGGAACATGGTTGAAAACTTCTCAATGTTAAGTCAAAACATGCTAGCATGGTGGTCTAAATACATGATACATGTTAAGGCAAATAATGGTGTTACAAGACAAGCATATGATGCATGCAAGAGACCACTAAACCAACCAAAAACAGAGGTGTAATATGACCAAATAACATCAAATACCTACTGAAATAGAGCCAAATAAAGCTAAGCAAACATGCTACCCTTATGAGCCCTTAATGCAAACAAATGACACATAAAGGGAGAGGGGTGTCCCTCCCCTATACAAGACCTCAAAACTGCTCCTCCACTACTGAAATTCCTCTAGATTTCAGTGTTGAGAAGGTCAATACACGAAAGTATCAAAGCTCAAAATTGAAGGCACAAAATGAATCCAAACAAGGCCTAAGAGGGGGTATACAACCCCCAACACCGAAATGACCTTAAACAATCATCTTAAGTACGTAAAAACAAGGCTTTTTTCAGTTTATAGTCAAGCTCGAAACAATGTGCAAGTAGGTCCAAAACCTTAAGAAAAATTGGGGAAAAAAAAGGTAAGTTTCTCACCCTTGAAGGACTTCTTCAAGAACACCAAACCAGCAACCTCCTTAGATCAAAAACATCCTAAGAACTCCAAAATCAACCTTTTAGTACTTCAGCCACTCAAGGATGGTGTAACACTAGGTGTCTTAGTGCAAAACTGTGAAAAAAAACCCCTTTGGAACACTAATATACACACAACTATCTAGAGGGAGGGAGATATAGAGAGATATAGATATATCAGCTGTATCTCGGAGTTGTTCAACCTCTGGAAAGGGAGGGGAGGTCCTCCTCTTATAGGAGATTCAATCCCAAGCTTCCAAGGGAAGCTAAGTCAAGGATGAAATCCCTCCATACACGTGTATGGAGGGCAGAGTCTGTGCTCACCAGCTGGCACAGCTCGCATGGACAATGCCTGAAAAAGGCAAAAAAGAGGTCTCGGCCAGAAAAAGTGGCCGATCAACCAAACTAAAGGCCGGCCGACCATAAAAAGTGCAGACCGACCATCACCAATGGTCGATGGCAAGAAAACACGGCCGATGACATCATGTCTTGGCCGGTGGATTTCAGGGTTAGCTAACAAGCCACTCTCTACCCTCATAAGCAAAAACCAACAAGTTCTTGGTCCACAACCAAGCACAAAACAGTTAAGTTGAGAGATCCTAAAGCAAGGCGCGCAGCCGAGTCCTTTGGGAACTCAAAACGAGCACAAACATGGATGATCATCGAGTATTCAAACGATGACGTCCAAGTCTTAAGGATGGTAAAAAATGGGGTGTCTACACACATAAATATGAAAGTTTGTGCCAAATGAGATGCGTTAAGTATACACACAAGTACATTTACAAGGGTTATGATCGTACAATGATGATGTTGGGATTGATAAATGAGATCCAACAATATCTCGATGTGAGGTATATTGGACCTTTAGAAGATGCTTGGCAAATATTTGGTCATCCATTGCTTGTAGAGATGCCAACAGTTGTACGCTTAACACTTCATTTACTTGGAATGCACCACATTCTTTTTAATCCTAATGAACCATTAGAAGCAATTGTTTCTAGAGCTGGGCAACAAATGTCAACTCTTACTGATTTTTTTGCATGTTGCGCTTCTATGGAAGATGAATGTCCATTCACTTACCAAGAATTTCCACAACATTTTGTTTGTCATAATTCAGAAAATAGATGGAAACCAAGACAGCAAGAATATGCAATTGGTAGAATGTACTTTGCTAGACCTAATTATGGTGAAAGATTTTATTTGTGTTTGCTATTAACTGTTGTCAAAGGACCAAAATCATTTCAATGCTTATCAACGGTCAACAATGTTTTGCATGATGCATTTAAATCAACGTGTGTTGCAAGAGGACTTTTAGAAGATGATGAAGAATGTTTACAATGCCTTAAAGAGGTTGCAGTTATGAAAACTGGTTATTAATTGAGGAAATTATTTACTATTATTCTTACTCGGTGTTATCCACTATAACCATATGAGTTATGGAATCAATTTTCAATACATATATGTGATGATCTTGTACGTAAGATTTGAACATTGTTTGCCATTTTTGAACCAACCGAGGCTCAAATTGAAGATTATGGTCTATATCTTTTGAATCAAATGCTCCAAGAACCAAGAAAAAGTTAAATTGACTTCTTTCCAATGCCACAACCTTCTACAAATTGGAGTGCAGTAGTTGGTAATAGGTTGATATTCGAACATCAACAACTAGAGAATGAGGCACAATAGGCAGATGCAAAAATTATTATTGTTCGCCTCATCAATGATCAATGAACAACTTATAATGCAATCACGTCGTTAGTCTTTGAAAATAAAGGAACTATTTTCTTTTTGAATGAAGGTGCTGGAACAAGGAAAACGTTTATGTACAATATGATTGCATTAAGTGTCGTAGCCTTGGCCATATTGTTATTACCGTGGCTTCATCTGGAATTACATCATTATTATTGGTAGGAGGTCGCATTGTTCATTCAACATTTTCCATTCCATTAGATGTATTGGAAAATTCAATTTGTAGATTTAGCAAGCAATCATTACAAGCAAAATTGCTTAGAGAAACAGAACTTATAATCTGGGATGCAATTCCTATGTAGCATAGACATTCTGTTGAGGCAGTTGATCGCACACTTTGGGACATTTGTCATAATGAAAATCCATTTGGGGGTATCACTATTGTTCTTGGTGGAGATTTTCAACAAATCTTACTAGTTATAACCACAGGAGTCTGTGAGCAAATTGTGAACGAATCATTGAGACACTCTTTTTTTATGGAAGGATATACATGTTCTGTCTTTAAATTTGAACGTGCGCTTGAATCATGCAAATCTTGGAAATGCTAATTTTGCAAAATTCTTGATGGAGGTAATATTTCTTTAAACTTTTTTTTCTCTATTATACGATACTTTTAAATTGACGAAATACATTTATGTTTATGTACTTTATTTGATTTTACTTACTATTTTATTTATTTATTTTTATAAATAGATTGGGACCAATCTCAAGAAATTGTTAAACTTCGATCAACAATACACAAATGTCAAGATCTAATGCAAATAATATCAGTAGTTTATCAATAACTGGATGCGGCAAAGACATCGACAACAACATTTTTAACTGAACGTACAATTCTTTCTGCACGGAATGATGATGTCGGTGTGTAGACACCCCTGTAGCTTGCTTTTCGTACTCTTCAGAGGGGTTTAGTCTTCTCAGATGCGATAGCCCTATAGTTCGGACTCCCGTGATTCTGAATTTGGTTTCACAAGTGCAATGTGAAACGGATAAACAGAAAAGAGTCCAAATGCAGCAAACAATTTTAGAAATCGATTTTGAATCAAAGATGCAAAAAATGGACTGTATTGCCAGATTTCAAGGTCGCCACCTAAATATTTTTGAAAAATTTAGGAAATCCATGACTCGTGCCAAAAGGCCATTATTCCGTCATCACCAAAGTGTCTTGGCTCGGGAGCTTAGGTACGAGAGCGGAAGGTCATGAATTGAGCGCCCCACTCACTCGACCAAAGATCTAGCTCTACTAATCATGATGTGATTCTTATTTACATTATATGCTCTTGTTTTGATTATTATGTTATCTTTACTATGTATTGTCAAACAAATATAGACTAGTTCACAAAAGTTGGAATGCTTCGGTTTCATGTTTCTTTTGAAAAGTGTTTGAATATTTACCACTTTAAAAAGTGATCTCATATGTACATTTATCAAGTTATCCCAAATTAAGTGAAAAGCCTCCATCCACAGGCATTTAAACATTTATATCAACTAAGCACTTAGCCATATGGTAAACATGTTTAATATGGTAGCCCTAACATACGTGCAATATGCTAAAGCAAGAAATGCTCACCTAGTACTCTAAGGCAAGCCAAATAATTTGAAGAAGTGAATGCTCCTAAACAATGCAATATGAATAATGCGACGCGCACATTATGAAAATAATAAGCTCGGCTACTAGCATGGCATGTGAGTCAATTCAAGGCATGCAAGAGGGCAAGTATTCGAGTACAAAATTGACATTGGTTAGTATGATGAGCCGAACCTTAAGCATGCAAAACGAATGGATGCAAGTCATTGAGGCAACCTGGCCTTGCAAAACCGTAATGAACGCAATCCATGATGTTCCTAGATATGCAGAAACAACGACCACAAAACTTCCCTCTACTAGCTATGTGCGTAGTAAGCCAAAGATACACCTTTCACAACAACAAGCCAGTTTACTAGGCGCTAGCTGGATAGGTATGGTGCCTCTAATTTTTAGAGCATTCAGTTCTCCAGGCGCTAGCTGGAAGGTAACGGTACCTTTGATTTTAAGCGCAGGGTATAACACCAACAATCACAGCACCACAAGGAATAACTAACATGTATATTGCATACACATAAACTATCCAGATACCAGTAACGTGTTAAAGTAAATGAACACATAGGTGTAATGCACACACGACAATTCAACACAACCACGTCATCCTCCACCGATGACCAAGGACAAAACTTCTAGATGCATGCATTTAGTACATCTATTAAAAGACTCAATAATTGAGGTACGTTTCGCCATTTCGAATACGAACGTCCCTTATTCCTCATGTTTGGTTTGACACCCCAAACCAAACAAAATGCAATGCATGTATGCCACATATAATGCAAAAACATGCAATCAATGCAATGCAATATGAGCATGCTAACCCAATGCAATGCAATGCTACCTAAGCATACAAGCTAAGCTAATGTAACATGAACATGCCAAGTATTCCACAAGGTTATGTAACGCAACTAGCTAAACATCATCCAACATACTAAACATGCAAACATGCTATAATGCAAACATGCAAGTAATCTAACAAGATGCAACATGTCAAATATGCAACTATATACAAAGGTGGGCTTGAACTGGAATGGGAAGGCCTCAGCCATGCCCACAACAGTGGCCAAGAGTGATGGATAAAGGCATCGAAATGCGAAGCAAACATGCACATGTAAAGGTCTAACACTTAGGCATAAAAAGAGTCGACTCTTAAGCACATTAAGAAGAGACAAATATGGACAAATGACAAGCATCAAAAGCTCTAAAAATGTGCAAAGGGTGATGCCAAATCAAACAAATCATGCAAGCAAAGCATGCAATAGAGTCTAAAACTTGAGACTAGCCAGGGGGTTCAAGCCATAGCCATATCAACCAAGCCCCAAAGGGCCAAAATGACTTAGGACTGTCCTAGGGGAGGCCCCTCTAAATAGTTTGTTAAGAGTGTTTTGAGCTTTGACGCTTGTTTGGCCTTCTTGAGCCTTGTAAGGCTCCATTTTGTGCCATTTTGAGTGAGCTCCGAGACCTTGGTGTTTGGGCCTCCTCACCACTGAAATCTTGAGAGATTTCAGAGGTGAGGATGGTGCCTTGAGGTCCCAAGAAGGAGAGGGCCACCCCCTCTCCTTGTTGTCCTTAAAAAGGGCACTTTTAGCCTCTTGAGGGAGCACCTAGCTTAGGCTCATGTTGACCATGCCTTGGCTGTCATTTATGCTTATTTTTCCGTGAAATAACATTGTTGTATGTTGGTTTTGGTACACCATGCTTGCTTAGCATACATGCCTTGTAATGCCATGTTGTTGCCTTAATATGCCTAAGGTTGTAAACCATTGTTCTAGCATGTTTTAGGCTTGGCTTTGTGAAGCTTTTGTGTTTGTTTTGCCATGTTTAAGGTTTGTCCTTAGTTGTTTGGGTCGAATTTAGCATGTATCGCATAGCCCCTTTGCATTTTTGGTTTGTTGGCCTTAAGTGTGTGAGTGTATAGCATGCGTTACTTGCTTTGATTTAGTGAGTTGGAACCATTTCCCATGTCGTTTCAGTCCACTTAGTGTGCTTGCATGTTTGCATTTCATGGTCCCATTGATGTGTCAAAGTGTTATGCCCTATGCTTCATGTTCGGCCATGGTGCATGCTTTTGAATTCAAGCCATTTAGATGCCATCTAAGTGGTCTTTTGGACTTTATTTTGTGTACTAAAACTCTGTTTTTGGTCATTAAATTCATGCCATGTTTGGTCTTGTTAAGTGTGGTCCAATACCCCTTTAGCTTGCCTTCAACCTTGGACTTTGCTTGCATGCTTTGATTACCTTGCTTGGGTTGGTTTGGCACCATGTTCTTGCATGATTTTCAAAGCTTAATTTGAATGCTATTTGTCCATGTTATGCCTCTTTCAAGTGTGCTTGAGAGTTTCCCTTTTGTGCTTAAGTATTAGCCCTTTAACATGTGCATGTGTGTGCGTGTGTTGGCCTCCATGTTTGAGCACTTTGGCCACTGATTTAGGCTTGTTTGAGAATTGCCTAATCATGTTTAAGTCCATCTCTTTGGTTGTTTTCATGCTCACCTCGCATGGTTGCTTGCATACTTGCATGTACACATTGCATTGCCATGTTACATCCTTAGCTCGCATGTCTAGGTTGTATTGCATTGTGCATGCATTGCCTTACCTCTTGAAGTGAGTATGATAGAGGTTGGCCCTCTTATATGATTATGTGCATTGCATTCCACATTAACAATGCACACTTGATCCTTTGGGCCATCACGCATTGAAATGCGCGATTGATGGTCCGAGAACCAAGAACCATGTCCCTTTGAGTCATGAACATGATAAGGGATATGGTTGGTGCATACATTGCTTGAAATGCATTGCCATGCTATGCCTTGCCCTCTCATTGTCAATTGCGTGTTCTCAGAGGGCATTCTTGGTCGACCGGCAAGAAATTAGGCCGACCGACCATAAATTGGTGGCCGATAGCTTCATCAACAGCCGATGACCACATCCTACTGCCGGTGGCCATTCTCCTCAGCCGGTGGTGTTTCCCAATGTCCAGGGAAGCCATTCTGAGACTTTGGCAGTCTTCAGAGGGACAGAGCAGGGAAAACAGAGGCAGCCTACGCATGGCAGTGGACTTCCGAGCAAGACCCGAGCACGCGTGCATTGGGCCCTCTTCCCGAGGCCCTTTTTATTGCTTTTCTTAGCTTAGTTAATTTGCTTAATTAATTTAGTTGGTCTGTAATAATTAATTAGCTAGGATAGTTAATTCATTATTTAAATTGTATTATTCTTTTGGTCCCTTCGAGCGAGGGCAAATCTGTAATAAGTGTGGGTAAGTGTGTGCATGTTTTTCAATCCCCACTTCTTTCTCCCTTTTATTTACCTGCTTTCGATGGTTAGTATTAGGACACGTTTAATTTAGCATACCTTATGCTATGCATGCGTGCATCCATACATTTGTCTTGCATGCACCGGGCTCGGCGCATCATGCTAACTGCATTAGTATTTCAAATCTAACTTGAATACGTGCATCAAATGATTGCATTTCACATGCCATTTTAGGATTAGCTGAGCCTAACCTAATTGCATTCGGTATGTGATGCATTAGCCACTTTAACATAAACTAGGATCACGCATGTTTGCTAACTAGTTTATTGTTTTGGCGCGGAGTACATTGTAAGTATTTATGCTTTAGCATCTCACATGCGTGTGAATGTTAACATGATAGCATAATTACCATGAGGCTAGCTGCTTATGTGATATAACTGCTTGAATGCCTATGGGTGAAGGTTGGATTGTTTGAGTTGGAATAGCTCATTGAAATCCGTGTTTTAGCCTACTTGCGAGTAGCAAATTCCAAAACATTTTCAAAGCAAACGGATATGCAATGCTTATTTCCAAATTAGGCGATCTAGTCTATACTTTTGTGTTGTGCGCATCACATAGTAATTCTAGCTAATCAATCGGAATAAGAACTCATAACGTTTTCAAAATTGGATATCATGGTTAGTAGAGGCCGATCTTCGGATCGGGCGAGAGGGGGTGCTCATAGCTGACCTTCCCCAATCGTACCAAAGTTCCCGAGCCGAGGCCACTTTGGTGATGACGGACACGTGGCCTTTGGCACCGAGTCAGGGTTTCCTAAATTCCCCCATTAACAAAATATTTAGGTGGCGACTCTGTATCTGGCATAGCAGTCCATGTTTGGCACTTCTTTCAAAAAATCTATTTTTCTCAAAACGATTTGCTAGATTTGGACTCTTTGGTTCAAGATTACGAACTGTGACACAAATCGAGTCTGAACTGTAGCGTAGCGTGCGGGGTCCCTCGCGGGCGTGTTACAGTTTCTGGCGACTCTGCTGCGGAGTTTGGATGAGCTTGACTCGAACTCATGATATCCTGTTTTGACTACACTTGTGTGTTTCTTTGCATTGCATTTGCATTGGTGCGCATAGGACACCGTGTTTGCCATCTGCCATTCCTGAACGGTTTGCCGGAGGCTTGTCTTGTCAAGACATAACCATAAGGCTGACCGGTTGTGGGCTCTGACAGTATGGGAAAACAAACCCCGGTTTTACCAGGGCACCCTTTTTTGACCATTCGGCCTAGTGCATATTGAAATCCATAGTGACCATTCCAAGCTAGGACAGGTTGCTTACCCGATCATAGGTCGTTTGAAACCGCTGTGTGCATAGTGAAACCCTAGCTCCTGACAAAATAGGACAGGGAAACCCTACCCCAACATAGGGGTGTTTTGGCTCTCACTTATCTGCTTTGTTCCTTGGAGTGTATTTCTGCAGGAACGTACATATCAGTTTGCAAGTTTGAGTATTAGGCCCGAGGGCACCAGTATCAGTGTTGTTGAGAAATGAGTTATATCTGCGGGTATCAAGTTCAGTTTTGGGAACATGATTCTGGGGGACAGTGATCAGTAGTAGAGTGCAGTTGTTCAGCTACACTTGTGTTTGATCTGTTTGGGCTGAAACGCTGTTTGTTTTTCCTTTCAGTTCATAGTGTTCAGAGAGTTGATACAGAATAGCTAGCGTTCCCCCTTGCTGAGGCAGGACTTATGATGACGTAGAATTCAGAAAACATTGTGGTTATGACAGCCACACTGGATCAAGGGATCACCCTGCGGGATGAAACCAATGTCGATGTATCGCATCCGCCTAGGTCGCCTGTCGCGCACCCGGTCTGGATCCCCCAGTTGTATCAGGCTCGCAAGCCCACTACGTTCGAGCTGATGGGAATGATAGGTGATCTCCAAAGGTCCGTGGCGGATATCACCTACGGAATGTCAGCTTCGCCATCCACAGCACCATATGCCGGGAATTTTGTGCCACAGGAGCCGCCGCTATTGGGACGACTTGTGATTGAGCTTAACCAACCTGAGGTGGTCTCAAGTTATAGCAATGATGCATCAACACCAACCCAAACCCTTGATCAGGCTGAGGCCAGAGGTAAAGACAAGGCGAAGGCAGATGCTGATCCCATTGAACAACTGCTGTGGGCAGTCGAGGCTCTGAAAGCCGGGGAGATGAACAAGAAACAAACATCCGCATTTGTGACCAAAACTATGGATGATGTTTTCCCTACTCCGATCGAGGGCAGTTCAAGCCAGTTAGAAAACTGGGACAGACCCCGTCATGCCAGAACAGTTCCTCCCATTCCCAACCTTGTACCCAGGAAAGATCAAAAAGTTAAGGCAGTGCCTGCCGACCCTTTCGCTAGTGCGTCTAGCAAGAACACTCAGACTTCGAAGTACCTACCCCGAGGGCGCAGGGCCTTTCACGCTCTCTACATGCCGTTGTCTAAGGCACTTCAGATCTTGGCCGAAAGGGGGCACCTTAAACCCCTTGAGCCTCGGCCTCTCCCCAGTCCTCTTCCAGCAGGCCATGATGCTACTCAGTACTGTGCGTACCATCAACAGACCGGCCACCCCACCGATAGTTGTTTCCGCCTCCGTCATGAGGTACAAGATTTGATCAATAACGAGGTTATCCTCCCACCCACCTCAGCGAAGTCCGTTACTACCCAGCTATTGGATTTTGAGGATACTGCGAGTATGTGATCAGGGATGGCCCATTTTTAGGCGGCGCCCGATATCTTGATGTGGCATCTGGCATGCATTTTTGAGCATCTACGAGAGTTAGTTTTGTAAATTCTAGCTTGGGTGTCGAGTCAGTCTTTTGCTTCTTTTTGAACCTATCTCATTGTCGTGAGTCAGTCCTTTTGCTTAAGGGTCTACCTTCTTGTAGCGAGTCAGTCCCCCTGGACAGAATACCAGGTGATTCTGGGGTTGTTGCCCCAAACACTGTTTTGTTTTGTAATGTGATTACTCCTTTCGTTTTCCTTTTGAGTTTATCTCTGCTGTGGAGCCAGTTGCATCCAGGAAATCTGAATGAAACAGCTGCGGCTATCATGTTTCTGTGCTTATTGTTTGTTTTGGGCTAGTTGTGCCAAAGAATTTGAATGGAGCGACGACACATTCCACCTCTCTCTTGTGCCCTGAAAATTATTGCATTGACCTAAGTTTTTCAAAACCTTTTTGAACACTGCGATGATAAAAACGAAGAGGAAGGAATTCCTCAAGATTTGCAAAAATTTGATCAATTGAGAGAAAGAGAGGCATGCTAAGCCCTTAATGAATGAAATCATGCTTGTCAGCGTGAGTACTGAGAAGGGCCCTGGCTTGATCCAGACTAGTTCTACACTATCTTCGGCGCGAGTGATTTGTCGTTTCTTTAAAAACTTTCAAAAACAAAATGTTTTGCGCGATCCTGTGAAGACCTGTGTGGAATTGCTTCTGAGATTGTGCAGCCTAGGATCGCTCTCGGCCTCAAGATTCGACCCGTTTGTTTGCAAACCTTGAACTCATTCAGAACGTTCAACGGTCAACTACAACGTGAGGCCTGTGTGGCCAGATTTGAAGCAGCCCTCGAACAAGAGGAACCAAAGTCAGATCAAGAAGATCAGATCAAAGGAAGCTTGTAAAGCTAGATCAGAAGCCCCCCCTCAAACTAGGGGCAAAAATGTCAGATATGCTCGAAGAGTCGAACATGGATCCTTCTACGAATCAATACAGCAGTCATTTTCCTAGATTCAGATGACTTCAGGATCTCAAAACCATTTGGCATGGACCTGTTACACTTTTACCCTTTGAGAGGCTCGCTGGGCCGAAAACCCGGAAGGGCGACCCAAGCAAAAGTTAGAGCAAGAAAAAAATACAAAAAAAAGAAAAGAAGAAAAATACAAAAAGAGAAAAATGCAAAAAAAAAGAAGAAAAAAAAGAAGAAGAAAATAAAAGAATGCAAAAAAAAAATGATGAAAATGAAATGAAAAGAAGAAAAGAATTGAAAAGGAAAGAAGAACAAAGCTCACAAGGTCGAAAACCCGCATCGGGCACCTTGGCGAAAGTTAGAGCCTGAAAAGTGAAGGTTAAACTACCCGAGTGTACCTTAACCAAAACTACGTAAGGCTTGATTCCCATGTTTGGGATACGTAGGCAACTTCATCCTGAAGTCCAGCCCCCAACGCTTTCATAGCGTCTCAATCCATACAATGGTTTTGATTTCATCTGGAAGTCCGACCGCCAACACTTCCACAGTGACTGTGTGCATATATTGGTTGTGACCATCTTCGTCTTCTCCTTGTCCGAGAAGCTCGATCACCACCGAGGAGGACTGGTTTTCAGCATGCTGCGACATCATCCAAACAAGGGGCAATTTCCATTGCCACGAGTCATCGCGAGCCGCCGTTCAAACCAGGGGCAACTTTCCGTTGCTGTGCAGCCCTCTCAAGCAAGGGGCAATTTTCCATTGCCCCCCCCCGATCCGAGGTTGCGCATCTCGAGGGTAAGTTCGCGCTCATTTAGCAGTGGCCGTTTTCAAAAATAGTTTTTGAAATTTTTTACTGAGGTTGATTATTTTCTCGAAAACTATCTCATTTTCAAAAACTGGACCACGTTTGGACCCAAAAAAGGAAAATTTTCAGTGCTCATAGCCTGACTTGCATGATTTTCAAATCAAAAATCGAATAAGTGTGTTAATCTGACTCTGATCTTGGCCAAAACTGTTTTAGTAAGAAAACCAAAACAAAAATGGTCAAAGTGATGAACTAGGGGCACAGTCGAGTCAGGTGTTCTGCCTTTTCCCCGTCGTCAACGCACTTGCCAGGAGGGCACCCTATCCACCAGGAGAAATAGCCGCGAGCTAGCTGTATCGGGTATGGACCCGCAACTTCCTATTCATCCATCAATCACTCTGGGGAGGGATGAAAAATGAGAGAATAAAGAATAGAGAGGTGTAAGTTGAGAGAAAAAAGTGAGCACGAGGGTTTTTGAGAGAAAAATCGAGCCTAAGGGCCGAGTGACGTGAGAATCACAAATCAGAAAGTGCGGGAAGTATACCCGGAGGAACTGGCTCCTCGAGATTTGAGGTCTCTCATTTTGTAAATATGTCCGTATGTCGTGTCTTTTTGTTTTGGCTTGTCTCAAACTGTTGTTTTGAGTCTTTTTCGAGCGTGTCTCGGTGTGTTTAGGTCGTGTACCTTTTTGTTTGAGTCCTTCCCGCTGTGTTCAGTTGTAGGCTCGATACCCCGGTTGAAAACCCTTCTTTATTTCGAAAATCGTTTATGCTCAGAGTGCTGTGCCATTCTCTACATTTATGCGAAGCAAAAGAAGAAGAAGAAAAATTCGGGGCATCCGACTGCGCTTCAACTTCAACTGGTTTCACCTTTGTGTTCCGTCTTGTCAGATCGGGCCGTTTGTTCAGGATTTGTTGTGTGCAGAATGAGCCGAGTGTGGTGTTATGGGCTGTATGCAGATTAATCCCCAGTAGAGTATGGGCTGTGTGTTCAGGATAAGCAGTGGTTTGCATAGGTTGTTTTGTTGATTAACTGGTTTATCATCTGGTTATTGCGATACAAGTGTTCAAATTTCAGACAACAGATCAATCCCGTTGTGATATGGTGTAGCATGAGGCAATGCAATGCAATACATGAAATATAAAAAAATGTAGCGCTTTTTCAGATAAAAAGTTCGTTTCATTTCATAATCCTTTTCAAGTACAAAGTTCTGAAGAAAAAAAAAAAAAAAAAAAGCTGCCTGCGGCAGTGCAAAATACTAGGGCTACCAACAAAAAAGAAGAAAAAAGAAGAAGTACAAAAAAAAGAAGAAAAACAGCAATCTGGATCATCATCAGTAATCTCGGGCCCGGGGGTCTGTCCTCGCCGTCTTCCTGGACGAAGGTCCAGGGGCATCGTCATCAGCATCGCCATCTCAGCTTGAGTCTGAGTCGTCTCCAGGCTCCTCAGATAACTCGGCCTCTGCCTCTGCCTCGGACTCATCATCAAGGGTCGGCGCCCGACAGCTACTCCCGACATGAACACGCCCCACCCTGGTATGGGGACGTACAGTGTCTCCACGCCCTCCTCGAGCAGGAATAGAGGGCCCAACCGAAGCACTACCCAACGGAGGAATCTGGAAGGGAGGCTGAAAAGCATAAAAGGCAAACACATCGTATCATCGAGCGGTGTATCGCTCACGAATGCAGGTGTATGAAGTACGGTGTCACGAATGCGTTGTGAGCGGTTTATCGCTGCATAATGCAAAGATATGAGCATGTGTATGAATGCCGTGAGCAGTTTATCTAGTGCGTAATGCAAAGGTATAAATACAAAGGTATCTGATGTATCGAATCTTTGGGAGATCAGTGTGTCAAGTGTTGGGTTGTGCATCGGATTGTATGAAACAGTGTATGGCTCGAGACTGCGGTCAGGAGAACATACCGGAATACTGTAGAGGGCCAGGAGGTCAAAAGTCCGCTGTAGCATCCCCATCACGGAGGCATTCAACTCCACCGACTGCCGGGTGTACTCGGAGGACGCTTGCAAAAGTATTAGATGCATCAGTATTCTACGGAATATCAAATAAACTGAAATGAAATGCCAATGGAAGATGCAAAATGAAATAATACATACCAGAGGCAAGTCGGGGATACCGGCCAACTCATGATCAACCGGGGGAGGAGCAAAGGGGATCTGGTAGGTCGCCCTACCCTGCCCTCTGTATGTCAATGAAGTGGGCAGAGCAGGCCAGCCAGTCCCCCGCCCTCTCTGAACTTCACCCCTGCCGCGGACTCGAGCTCTCCTCGACGCTCCTGCTTGAGCCCCCGCTCCCGCTCCAACTGTCGGCACCGCTAGCCTCTCCCTCTCAGCTCGGCGACCACTGCTCAGAGGCTGCATGATGAAGGTCTGGACGTACTCTGAGTAGTCGCCCTCGCTTCTGTGACGCTCCGCGCCCTAGCCAACGGTATAGTCGCTCAGGTGCCCAAAGGAGAACCTCTCTATATGCCTCATATGTGCAGGAGGTGGACCCGGAACTATCTGCTTCGGTAAACCTAGGGTCTGACGCAAGAAACGCTCGCCCAGGTACCAAGCCCGATAGGCTGGGCCCTCCAACAGAATCCGGAGACGGGCCGTCTCCTTAGCACCCTCATAGTGGTCCCTCACTACGGCCGGCAACGGAGCCCAGGGCTGCCAGGTGATCTGCGGGTAAATATGCAGTTTGTTATCTATCTGTTATCGAAAATATAGTGCTAAGCAAAGCCTAAGCAAATTCTAAAGTTAAACATACCTCCGCGGCGGTGATGGTGCCGAAGTAGCGGCGGAAGAAAATAAAAGACTCCCGTGGTCTCCGCACGCATCGCACATCAAAGCGATGAGAAAAGGGGATGCCAAGTGGGGTCTCCACATCAGGTACTGGAGCGAGCCTGGGAAAATAGTCATACACCCACAACTGCAGAACAGATATAAGTATGACTATCAGATAAAGAAAAATACAGAGTAAAGCAGAAATGGCAGAGCCGTGTGTGCAGTATACATTCAGTGTGGGGCAGCGTACAGTGTGTGTTGTGTATAGAATACAGAAAGTAGAAAGCAGAAATGTAAAAGGGGAAGAAGATGTACCTCCCAGGCTCGCCAGTAGCCGCCAAGAACATGTCCGCTGAGGCGGGAAGAAGAGCTCATATAACCATACAAAGTGGCCAAGCCTGCGCCACCATAGTCATAGCGGCGGATCCGCCTGACATCCACCAGTGCGCTCAACAGACATAGAGGCACGGTGTTCGCCCGGTCGGCGAAAAGGGTCGTCCTAAAGAGGAACATGATGAAGCCCCGCGCATACTGATCCACCTCCTCTGGGGTCATATGCGCCTCCTCCGCCAAGGCTGGCTGAATCCGGAAGTGGCTCTTGAACCACGAGTACCTGACAAACCCTGCTCGAGCGAGGGGAGGCTGAGTGCCAACCAGGCACAGCTGGGCGGCGTCCCACTCATCCATGTTAGTGTCGAAGGGGATCGGATCACCCCCTACCCCGATGCCAGTAAGCATCGAGAAATCATAAGGGGTCATCGTCATGTCCCCCGCGACGGAGAAGTGGAAGGAGTTGGTGGTATCCCACCACCTCTCCACTAAAGCAGCAAGCAAAGGCCTGCAGGTCGTAAGCCGGGAAAGCCCACTGTAGAAGATGCTGAAATTGGCCTCGTCGACGATATGACGAACCGCGTCTGGCAGCTCTATGTACCAATCCCGAGCAACGACATTCCCATACTTGCGGATGGTATAGGAATCCCCCTATGATCAAAAACAACAATTGCGAGGCAATATTCAAAATGCAGTTTTAAGAAGCATACAGATATATAGCATGTGTGCATGTTTTTCAGATTCAAACAGACATCGGGTGCCGGTGTACTTACAGTAAACTACAACGTGTGATGTGTCAGTGTGTTTGAGTGGTTTAAGGAAAATACAGCATGTGTGCATGTTTTCAGATTCAAGTAGATACCGGATACCAGTGTGTATGCAGTGAAATACAATGTGCGCCGTGCGTTTGGGTGATTCAGGGTCAGTGCAGTGTGTGTACGCGTGTAAGTTTCAAACAGATATCGGATGTAAGTTTGTTTGCGATCAACTACAGTGTACAGTGCATCAGTGTATCAGAATTAAGCAGTTACAGAATATGACCAACTGCGGCAGTTTTATATTCTACATTGCGAAAAATAAAATAGAGGAAGGAGTGTTACCTCGAAAGCGCCAAAGGACAGATGAGATGTAGGCTCACGCAGGAGAAGCTTGCGTGCCACGCCCCTCTCGAAGCTCCGGAACTGGCGTAGTCCTTCGGGGAGCATCACATGAATCGCAGGCCTGTAGGTCTCCGGATCGAACGGTCGGATATGAAGTGGCAAGGGGTCGGCCTCGGGATCCATCTCGAGCTCTAGAGGGGTCCCGTCCTGTGGAAGATCGTCTGCCATCTCGAAGAGAATGTGAAGGTGGCCAGAAGATAGAAAACCGGGCGAGAATATGAAGAGTCAACAAAAAGGTCAACCCCGAGAGGGCCGGAAAAGGCCGGAAAAGCCGAAGTGTAGACAAGACACAAAGATCAAGGAAAATTCGAGGGAAACAAACCCCGAAAGGCGGAAATAAAAAAAGCAGCACCGAAATGAAATTTCAATCGGTTCAAAACGTTCGAAACGCAAGGGTGTACGCGAATCGAACAATGAAACGGAGACTAGAACGCAAGAAAATGGAAGAATGAAGCTCGAAAAGGACTCTACAGAAAGAGAGGAAGGTTTTTCGCACAAGATGGTGTGAGAAATATAGGGCTAGAAGCCCTATATTTAAAGACCCGTAGCAAAATGTCAAGATTGCCCTAATATAGGAACTTTTTGCCGGTCGGCCACACTCTTTGCCGTTCGGCAATATATTGTGCCAATGGAATTGTATGATGGCCGATGGACGGCCGGTGATGCATTATGATGGCTGGTGGACATCCGGTGGTCTCCTACAGTGGTTTTGGAGCCTCCTACAACCTTGTTTGAGTTATGTATGGGGTCCAGGGCCTTTAGTGCTCAAAACAGTGCAAAATAGTGCATTTTCGACGCTCAACCGGCCTCCGTTTTGACCTCGGATCGTGTCTTCTGTGCGTGGCACTCGAATTCGTGCAAGGTGTATCCTTTCCGTATCCTTTTGGTTTTTTACAAAACTCAAAAGTTTCCCCACGTGCATCGCATTTCAATCGCACTGTCATGTGCACTCGCGTTGTCTAACGCATCGCGCTGTTTTGCGCATCTCGTTGCATTTGGCATGCATTTCTTCGCGCTATCTTGCACATCGCACTATGTTGTGCACTCGCGTTGTCTAACACATCGCGCTATTTTGCGTATCTCATTGCATTTGGCATGCATTCTATCGCGCTATCTTGCGCGTCGTGCTGTCTTGCGCATCACATCTCATGCATTCACGCGGTCTGCCGAGACCTTAAACACGCACGGTCTGGCGAGACCTTAAACCCGCTCGGTTGCATTGTCATGCAACTCAAAATTTGCGAGTTGGCACGCATTTCGAAGTCGCCATCTCATGAATTCACGCGGTCTGGCGAGACCTTAAACCCGCTCGGTTGCATTGTCATGCATCTCAAAAGCCGCGAGTTGTCGCACATTTCGAAGTCACCATCTCATGCATTCACGCGGTCTGGCGAGACCTTAAACATGCACGGTCTGGCGAGACCTTAAACCCGCTCGGTTGCATTGTCATGCATCTCAAAAGCCGCGAGTTGCCGCGCATTTCAAAGTCACCAACTTATGCATTCACACAGTCCGGCGGGACCAAAACCACGCGTGGTCTGGCAAGACCTTAAACCCGCTCAGTCGCATTGTCATGCATCATCGTAAATAGTTGCGTTTTCATGCATCATCGTAAATAGTTGCATTGACATGCATCATCGTAAATAGTTGCATTGTCATGCATATCATTGTAATATAGTGCATATGTCATGCATATCCGTTGTATCTATATATTGCATTGTAGTTTGCATGCATTCACTGCATCACCCTCCATCTATGGCTCGCGCCTTTCCATGTTGAGCTTGGTCTGGTATGTGCCCATACTTTTCACGTTGAAGCATGGTTTAGTTGACCGTTCTATGTTAGACGCGGCTTGTATATGTCCATGCCTTTCCTAGGCAATACATGGTTTGGCCCGCGTACCATGTCCGTTGTATCTATTCCATTTGCATGCATTCATTGCATCACCTTCCATCTATGGCTTGCGCCTTTCCATGATTGAGCTTGGGCCGATATGTGCCCATACTTCTCGTGTCGAAGCATAGTTCAGTGGACCGTTCTATGTTAGACGTGGCTTGTATGCGTACATGCTTTGCCTAGGCAAGATTTGGTTTGGCCCGCGTGCCATACCCATTGTATATATTACATTGTAGTGTAATTGTTGCATCCTGCATTAGGATCATTGATTCTTTCCTCAGCGGGTCGTTTCCCCACTTATGTCATTCCATCCAATATTCGTTCTTGCATCCGTCTGCATTACTCATAGTTCTGCTGACCGTTCTCTGGTAGACGGACTTGTTACCTCCATCAATCTATTTGACATAGGTGTGGTTTCGAACCGCTCATGATTGGATCATGATTCAATCGCATTGCATATCATTTGCAGTGTTTCAATTGCATTGCATATCATTTGCATTTGTTTATGCATCATTTTTGCATTCATTTTGCATGATCTGCATGTCGCTAACGATATCATACATGTTAAGTTGCTCCATTTGCAGGCACGATATTGTATGTACGGTTCATTTGAGGCTGGTGCAACCATACGAGCCGGACAGGTATTGAATCCTCCGCGTGAGACGTATCGAGAATTGCATAATTCTCTTACATTCTTTCTGCATTTGTAATGTAGTTGGATTGGTGTATGCTAGTTTAAAACTGTCGCATGTTATGCTTCGTTACAGCTTTCTTTTGCATGATCATAAGTTATGTGCGGCTTTGTGCATTGTCTTGCATTTTGCCCCTGCCTTCGGGCGAATATCTTGCTTGTCTTGCATGTTTGTCTAAGTTTTCGGCCTTGTCAAAAATGGGTCGTCTCTGGGCTTTGACATTCACTCCCGTCATTGTTATGACTTTCGAGTTCTGTCAAAGAGGGGCAATTGTAGACATCCCATTTTTGACCGTCCTCAAGACTTGGACGTCACCATTGGAACACTTGGTGATTACCCTTGTTCGTGTTCGTTTGGAGTTCCTGGAGGTCTCGGCTACGCGCCTCGCCTTAGGATCTCCGAATTCGACTGCGTGTGTCTGGTTTTGCACCAAACACTTGTGTTTTGCCTTGGAGGGGCAGGGAATGCCTTGTGAGGCATCCCCACACATCACTGGCCATGGCTCGAGGCCACCGGCCAATGATTTCATGCCATCGGCAATGTATATTGCCGGTCGGCATTATTTGTTGCCGATCGGCCTGTTATTTTGTCAAAATGACATCTTTTGCCGGCTGATTGCTGTTCATTTGCTTTTGCAGATATTTTAATACAGTTGGCATGCATTTTGTTCCCCTCCATACACGTGTATGGAGGGATGGCCTTCTTGTTAGCTTCCTTGGTAAGCTTTACAAGATTAGCTTCTCTATAAGAGGAGCTCTCCTCTCCCTTGCTTTAGGGTTAGAAAAAAGTTAGAGAGTTAGACATTTTAGACAGCTTTTAGGGTTTGAGTTCTAGGGTTTGAATATTGTGTGTATTCTATCTCTATCTCTCCCTCTCTTTTACATTGTGTGTTTAAGTCCTTAGTTTTACACTAGCACACCTAGTGGTACACCTTGCCTTGGTTGCTGAGAAGCTAAAGGGGTGTTCTTGAGGTCCTTGTGCTGGTTTTAACCTAAAGAAGCTGTTGGAGCTCCATTGGTGAAGAAGGTCTACAAGGGTAACAATTTTGCTCCTTTTTGCCCCATTTTTGCACACTCTTTTTGACCAACTTGCAACTGTTTTTGTGTTTAGTATATAACATAAAAAATTTCTGTTTTTAGGCCCTCTAAATAGCTTGTTAAGAGTGTTTTGAGCTTTGAGGCTTGTTTGGCCTTCTTGAGCCTTGTAAGGCTTCATTTTGTGCCATTTTGAGTGAGCTTCGAGACCTTGGTGTTTGGGCCTCCTCACCACTGAAATCTTGAGAGATTTCAGAGGTGAGGATGGTGCCTTGAGGTCCCAAGAAGGAGAGGGCCACCCCCTCTCCTTGTTGTCCTTGAAAAGGGCACTTTTAGCCTCTTGAGGAAGCACCTAGCTTAGGCTCATGTTGACCATGCCTTGGCTGTCATTTATGCTTATTTTGCCATGAAATAAAATAGTTGTATGTTGGTTTTGGTACACCATGCTTGCTTAGCATACATGCCTTGTAATGCCATGTTGTTGCCTTAATATGCCTTAGGTTGTAAACCATTGTTCTAGCATGTTTTAGGCTTGGCTTTGTGAAGCTTTTGTGTTTGTTTTGCCATATTTAAGGTCTTTCCTTAGTTGTTTGGGTCGACTTTAGCATGTATTGCATAGCCCCTTTGCATTTTTGGTTTGTTGACCTTAAGTGTGTGAGTGTATAGCATGCATTACTTGCTTTGATTTAGTGAGTTGGAACCATTTCCCATGTCGTTTCAGTCCACTTAGTGTGTTTCCATGTTTGCATTTCATGGTCCCTTTGATGTGTCAAAGGGTTACGCCCTGTGCTTCATGTTTGGCCGTGGTGCATGCTTTTAAATTCAAGCCATTTAGATGCCATCTAAGTGGTCTTTTGGGCTTTATTTTATGTGCTAAAACTCTGTTTTTGGTCATTAAATTCATGCCATGTTTGGTCTTGTTAAGTGTGGTCCAATACCCCTTTAGCTTGCCTTCAACCTTGGACTTTGCTTGCATGCTTTTATTACCTTGCTTGGGTTGGTTTGGCACCATGTTCTTGCATGATTTTCAAAGCTTAATTTTTATGCTATTTGTCCATGTTATGCCTCTTTCAAGTATGCTTGAGAGTTGCCCTTTTGTGCTTAAGTATTAGCCCTTTAACATGTGCATGTGTGTGCGTGTGTTGGCCTCCATGTTTGAGCACTTTGGCCACTGATTTAGGCTTGTTTGAGAATTTCCTAATCACGTTTAAGTCCATCTCTTTGCTTGTTTGCATGCCCACCTCGCATGGTTGCTTGCATACTTGCATGTACACATTGCATTTCCATGTTGCATCCTTAGCTCGCATGCCTAGGTTACATTGCATTGTGCATGCATTGCCTTACCTTTTGAAGTGAGTATGATAGAGGTTGGGCCTCTTATGTGATTATGTACATTGCATTCCACATTAACAATGCACACTTGATCCTTTGGGCCATCACGCATTGAAATGCGCGATTGATGGTCCGAGAACCAAGAACCATGTCCCTTTGAGTCATAAACATGATAAGGGATATGGTTGGTGCATACATTGCTTGAAATGCATTGTTATGTTGTGCCTTGCCCTCTGCTGCTGTCAATTGCAGGTTCTGCAGGCATTCTTGGCCAACCGGCAGTGTTCAGTGCCGACCGGCCATAAATTGGTGGCCGATAGCTTCATCAACAGCCGATGATCACATCCTACTGCCGGTGGCCATTCTCCTCAGCCGGTGGTGTTTCCCAATGTCCAGGGAAGCAATTCTGAGACTTTGGCAGTCTTCAGAGGGGCAGAGCAGGGAAAACAAAGGTAGCCTACGCATGGCAGTGAACTTCCGAGCAAGACTCGAGCACGCGTGCATTGGGCCCTCTTCCCCAGGCCCTTTTTATTGCTTTTCTTAGCTTAGTTAATTTGCTTAATTAATTTAGTTGGTCTGTAATAATTAATTAGCTAGGATAGTTAATTCATTATTTAAATTGTATTATTCTTTTGGTCCCTCCGAACGAGGGCAAATCTGTAATAAGTGTGGGTGAGTGTATGCATGATTTCCAATCCCCACTTCTTTCTGCCTTTTACTTACCTGCTTTTGATGGTTAGTATTAGGACATGTTTAATTTAGCATACCTTATGCTATGCATGCGTGCATCCATACATTTGTCTTGCATGCACCGGGCTCGGCGCATCATGCTAACTGCATTAGTATTTCAAATCTAACTTGAATACATGCATCAAATGATTGCATTTCACATGCCATTTTAGGATTAGCCGAGCCTAACCTAATTGCATTCGGTATGTGATGCATTAGCCACTTTAACATAAACTAGGATCACGCATGTTTGCTAACTAGTTTATTGTTTTGGCGCGGAGTACATTGTAAGTATTTATGCTTTAGCATCTCGCATGCGTGTGAATGTTAACATGATAGCATAATTACCATGAGGCTAGCTGCTTATGTGATATAACTTCTTGAATGCCTATGGGTGAAGGTTGGATTGTTTGAGTTGGAATAGCTCATTGAAATCCATATTATAGCCTACTTGCGAGTAGCAAATTCCAAAACATTTTCAAAGCAAACGGATATACAATGCTTATTTCCAAATTAGGCGATCTAGTCAATACTTTTGTGTTGTGCGCATCACATAGTAATTCTAGCTAATCAATCGGAATAAGAACTCATAACGTTTTCAAAATTGGATATCATGGTTAGTAGAGGCCGATCTTCGTATCGGGCGAGAGGGGGTGCTCATAGCTGACCTTCCCCAATCGTACCCAAGTTCCCGAGCCGAGGCAACTTTGGTGATGATGGACACGTGGCCTTTGGCACCGAGTCAGGGTTTCCTAAATTCCCCCATTAATAAAATATTTAGGTGGCGACTCTGTATCTGGCAAAGCAGTCCATGCTTGGCACTTCTTTCAAAAAATCTATTTTTCTCAAAACGATTTGCCAGATTTGGACTTTTTGGTTCAAAATTACGAACCGTGACACAAATCGAGTCCGAACTGTAGCGTAGCGCGCGGGGTCCTTCGCGGGCGTGTTACAAGAAGCATAGAGGCTCCAAGAGGAGCCAAGAGGGCCAGGGTGATGGCATGAGACAGAAAGGTTTCAATCGTCAACAGTCTCAGGGGGATTTGGCCTGGTGGACTTTCCCAGTACCGAGCACAGGCTCCGGGAGGGGAAATCAGGGGGAGTTCACCTGTTACAAGTGTGGTCAGCTAGGCCACAAGGCTTCGGTTTGCCTACAGAGGGGTGGAGGTCAGAGGGCTTCTTCTTCTTCAGCTAGACCTCAGGGCCAGAGTCAGGGTAGGGGCCAGCCCTTGTCTTGTTATCAGTGTGGACAGCCTGGGCACCTGAAGAGGTTTTGCCCATAGTTGAGTGCCACCTCAGGGGCATCTGGTTCTAGGAAGACGCAGAGTTATCAACCAGCTCAGTCTGTGCAGGCCTCAAGGGCCAATCCGGGAGCTTCGTCATCCCAGTTTGTGCAGCAGTCATTTGCTCCTAGAGGTGAGCAGGTATATCAGGGGCCTACAGGGAACGTGTATGTTGTTACCGCACAGGACCTAGTACCGGCTCCATCAGTTGTGGGAGGTACCTTTCTGTTTTGCAACTTGGTTGCTAGTGTGTTGATTGATACAGGTGCGTCTCATTCTTTTGTATCTGCTGCATTTGCATCTGTGTTGGAGTTGGAGTTGGCATTATTAGCATCTCCTATTTGTGTTGTATCACCTGTTGGGGGTGAATTGATTTTGAAACACGGATGTAGAGGTTGTGATATAGAGGTCGCCAACCATAGGCTTCCTTTTCCCTTTGTTGTTATGCCCATGAAGGGTTTCGATGTTATTTTGGGTATGGACTAGCCATCATCATACCGAGCTGTTATTGATTGCTACCGCCAGAGGGTCACGGTTTGTACCTTGAGCGGGGAGTGTTTCCATTTCTTGGGGGATCGGGTTGGTAGTGTGTTGCCACCGATGTATGATCCACGAGGGCGGGGTGAGCTTAGTGGTCTACTTGCTAGCTTTACGAGTGGTGAGTGTGATAAGACCCAGATTGTATTGCTGAGGGTGGTTTGTGAGTATTTAGACGTTTTTCCCAAGGATCTCATTAGTTTGCCACCTCACCGAGAGATAGAGTTCTCTATTGATTTAGTGCTCGGCATGGCGCCGATTTTTATGGCACCTTACCGTTTTGCTCCAGTCGAGTTGAGTGAATTGAAGATTCAGCTCCAGGAATTGCTAGATAAGGGTTTTGTTCGCCCTAGTGTCTCACCATGGGGAGCACCGGCCCTCTTTGCTAAAAAGAAAGATGGTGCCTTGAGGTTGTGTATCGACTAGCGAAAGTTGAATCGGGCTACGGTTAAGAATAAGTACCCTATGCCCCGAATAGATGATTTGTTTGACCAGTTGAAGGGTTCCCGTTGTTTCTCTAAGATAGACTTGAGATCGGGTTACCACCAGTTGAGGGTCAGGGAGGAGGATATTCCGAAGACGGCATTTCGTACGCGGTATGGCCATTATGAGCTTCTGGTGATGCCATTTGGGCTTACCAATGCACCGGCAGTCTTTATGGATTTGATGAACCGAATCTTCCGGGAATTCTTAGATCGCTTTGTGGTCGCTTTCGTGGACGACATTCTTATCTATTCGCCTTCTGAGGAGGAGCACAAGAAACACTTGAGAGTGGTGCTAGAATTGCTTAGAGCCCACAAACTATATACTAAGTTTGGGAAGTGTGAGTTCTGGCTACAAGAGGTCAAGTTCTTAGGCCATGTGGTATCCGGGGAAGGGGTGTCTGTTGATACATCCAAGACTGAGGCAGTGCAAGATTGGGCACAACCTAAGAGTGTGTTTGAGATCCGCAGTTTTCTGGGATTAGCTGGGTATTACCGCTGGTTTGTGAAGGATTTCTACAGGTTAGCTTCACTGTTGACTAGACTGACTCGAAAAGGAGTCAAATTTGTATGGAGTGAGACTTGTGAAAAGTCGTTCTAGGAGTTGAAATTTAGATTGACCGCCGCTCCGGTCTTGATTATTCTGGAGAGAGGGTTGGGTTATACAGTCTATTGTGATGCCTCACGAGAGGGTTTGGGTTGTGTATTGATGCAAGAGGGGAAAGTGGTAGGTTATGACTCACGTCAATTAAAAATACACAAGAATTACCCTACGCATGACCTAGAGTTAGCAGTTGTGATCTTTGCCTTGAAGATTTGTAGGCATTATCTTTATGGTGAGAGGTTCGAGGTATTCTCGGATCATAAGAGTCTGAAACATCTATTTACACAGAAAGACTTGAACTTGAGGCAGAGGAGGTGGATGGAGTTTATTGAGGATTACGACTTCAAGTTACATTACCATCTAGGGAAGGCCAATGTTGTGGCCGATGCCCTTAGTAGGAAATCCATTAGTGATGTAGCCTGTATAGCCATCCGGGAATGGGAGATGTTGGGTGCACTGGGCGAGTTTGATTTGCATCTAGGCGAATCCGTTGAGGTTGCGGCCTTGTTTTCTGTTGTTGTGCAGCCTACACTTGTGACTCGAGTGTTAGAGGCATAGAGAGGTGACCTTGAGGTAGAATCCCTCCGAGAGAAGATCTCCAGTGGGAAGGTTGAGAAGGGTTTATCTATATATCCCGACCTGAGTATGAGATACCGAGACCGTCTGTTTGTGCCGGAGTCTTGCCGAGAGGAGGTACTCCGAGAGTTTCACCATTTGCGCCTTGTGGTGCATCCGGGAGGTACTAAGATGTATCGGGATTTGGGTCGCCAGTTTTGGTGACGGGGTATGAAGAGAGATGTGGCAATTTTCGTATCGAGGTGCCTTACTTGCCAGGAAGTGAAGGTCGAACATCAGAGGCCAGCGGGTTTGTTGCAACCCTTGCCTATTGCCGAGTGGAAGTGGGAGCATGTCACTATGGACTTTGTTGTAGGTCTTCTGAGGACTCAGCGGGGTAGTGATGCTATTTGGGTGATTGTAGACCGGTTGACTAAGTCGGCGCACTTTATTCCTATGCGCGTGAGAGATTTGGTGGATCATCTTGCCAACTTTTATATTCGGGACATAGTGAGGTTGCACGGGGTCCCAGTGACGATCGTCTCAGATAGAGATCCTCGTTTTACTGCTAGGTTGTGGCAGAGTTTGCAGAGTGCCTTGGGTACTAAGTTGACCTTTAGTACGACTTATTATCCTCAGACTGACGGGCAGTCCGAGCGTACTATTCAGATCCTTGAGGATATGCTCTGAGGTTGTGTCCTTGACTTTAGTGGGACGTGGGAGAGGCACTTACCATTGGCAGAGTTTGACTACAACAACAGTTTTCAGTCTAGCATCAGTATGGCACCATTTGAGGCCTTGTATGGCCAACCGTTCAGGTCTCCAGTTTGTTGGGCCGAGGTGGGTGATGCACCTTTGTTGGGTCCGCAGTTGGTTAGGGAAACGACGGAGAAGGTTGAGCTTATCCGTAGGTGGCTTGTTACAGCCCAGAGTCGTCAGAATTCTTACGCCTACCGTAGGAGGAGACCTTTGGTGTTTGAGGTAGGTGATCATGTCTTTCTGAAGATATCACCTAGGCGGTGATTGATGAGGTTTGGGAAGAGTGGGAAGTTATCCCCTCGGTTTATTGGTCCTTTTGAAATTCTTGAGAGGATTGGCGAGGTTGCTTATCGTTTAGCTTCGCCGCCACAGTTGTCCGGAGTTCATGACGTGTTACATGTGAGTATGCTTCGAAAGTACGAGCCGGATCCGTCGCATGTATTGGATTGGACCAACTTAGAGGTAGACGAGGATGCCTCGTATGAGGAGAGACCGGTTCGGGTATTGGATAGGTGGGACCAAGTCCTGCGTGGCATGACCATCCCTTTGGTAAAGGTTTTGTGGAAACATCACAGAGTAGAAGAAGCCACTTGGGAATGCGAGTTAGAAGTCCGCGAAAAATATCTGGACTTGTTTATTGATGTATAATCATGTAATGAGATTTTGTAATATTAATGAACTTTAAGAGCATTAAAAATGTCTTAAGTTGTAAAACATTGTGAATGTTTTGGTTTATGAAAGTATTGTAGAACTTGCCTTGATATGGGAGTTGATTGTAATATTGCATATGTTGGCTATATTATAGAACTGGAGATGTATCATGAATATTGATTATGATGTGAAATTGTGAACCATGTATGTTGGAAATAGTTGGAAATGGAAGAGAAATGCATGTTAATGATGCACTTGTAATATATGTTGTTTTTACATATTGTGAGATGCCTCTTAATAAGAAATTGATGACCGGTTATGGGTCGAGTTGTTGAATGTCGAAATGTAACATTGTTTAAAATGGGAAAAACTTGTTTTTCAAAAGCTTGCACTTAATTTCGGGGACGAAATTATTTAAGGGGGGGAGGTTATAGCGATCCCGGTATTCCCTTTTACTGTTCAGTTGTGTTCCGAACCTTTTCTCCATGGAATTGGTAGTTGTATCTATCTTATCGTCGTCCTTTAATTCCATTTCTTTGAGTTTTAGGATGTGTTGGGCTTGTTTCGAGCAGGTGGGTGGAGCCTTGGTCTAAAACCTTGTTGTTGTCTTTTTGGTCGTTCATGCTCGAGCGGGTCTTTAAGCGGTTGAGCGGAGATTGCACACTCCCATTATTTTGTGCTCTGCAAAACTTCTGCAGGTGCGTTATTTACGCTCGAGTGGGTTTATCGTGCTCGAGCGGGTCGCGCTCGAGCGTCTAGTACATTTTTGGTAAAAGTTCTGGGAGGAGGAAAATTGCGCTCGAGCGGTCTGGTTTTTCACGCTCGAGTGGGTGTGCTTTATTCCTGTGTCTTGGCGCTCGAGCAGACCTTTTTACGCTCAAGCGTACCATGGTTTTTGTTCTTGACGCTCAAGCGTTGTGTTTTCCGCTCGAGCGGGAATGCCGTATAACAGAGGGCAGCTGGGCATTTTTGAATCATTTTCTACACTTTCTCTCTCTCTCTCTCTTACTTTCCAAAAAGTTATTTTGAGAGCCTCTCTCTCTCTAGAAACCCCCTTCTCTCCAGGGTTTGATCTAGTTAGAGTGTCTTCCTTCTCTTCGGCCTTTGTAAAAGTTGTGTTGATCGTCGAGGGCATCGTTTTGATCTGAAAAGTTTGGAGTTTGGAGCACTTTGGTTTCGGTCTCTTCTCCATTCGAGCTCTAATTTCGAGGTAGGGATATCCTACTCCTCTTTATGAGCTTTGTCTCAAAATTTTAGAGTTTTGATATGTTGGGGGTTGTTAGGTAATTTTTTGGGAAAGTTTGGGCCTTTGTGAAATTTTACAAAAGTTGAGGTTTTTAAATATATAAAACCTATATGCATGTTTGGCATGAAAAAGTGGTATTAATGTTGAAACATTGATGAAAATGGAACCCTAAGGGTTGTAATGTTAATTATGAAAAATATCCTAATTATATTGATTAATGGATTGGTATAATTAATTGTAAGAAATGAGGAATTGAATTGAGAATGTAGAGATTGGGAAGGTATGGGATTAAAGGGTGTAGTTGAATCATTTATCGCTCACCTAGTTGAAATGTTGATTGAATATCTATTTTGTGCATTTATTTCCTGTTTAGAAATAATTGCTTTGGGCTATCGTTGGAGGATAGTCTTGATTGTTATAGACAATGCATGATGATTAGGCAAACGAAAACTAATCAATGGAATGTGTCATTGAATATGACGGTTGGTAGAATACATTAACTTTATGTATTGATTGATTGTGTATAGAACCTATGTGTTTATATGCGTTATGTGTAGAGGAGGAGATGGGGGATGTACTCCGCGGTTTAGGGGAAGATAGGGGATGGACCTCTAAACTAGATAGTGTTCGGAGGAGATAGGGGATGAACTCTGTAGATATAGCTCATATGCTTGTCTAGAGAAGTGAGGATATAGCTCATATGCTTATCTTTGAGAAGTGTGGATACAACTCATATGCTTGTCTAGAGAAGTGTAGATATAGCTCATATGCTTATCTTTGATAGTGTGATTTAGTTCATATGCTTATCTATTGAGAAATGGAAAATGAAAAGTGACATAGACTTGTAAGTCATGAAATTGTAATGTGATATAAGTGGACGTATCAGTGTGGCCATCTATCAACTGCTAATCTTTTAGTCATTGTTCATAGTTGGTTTAGTGTATTTCTACTGGGCTATGGCTCACCCTATATGGGAACATCATTTTCAGGTACAGGTAGCATGCCACCTCCAAGGACATAGCTTGGGAGGCTTAGAGGATGACACATTTTTTGGATGTTTGTTTCTTTTGATGTATTACATGTAAATTCAAGCCTAGGGCTTAATGTATATATGAGTTAGTACTCATTATTTGTAACCAAGTGTTGGCTTGGAAAGTTGTAAGCCCATGGGGCAGTTACTTTTGTTGTCAACATGTAATACTGTTTGTAAGGAATTACTCTGATGAATAGAAAGAGGTTGATCTTTTATATATCAATGCATGTCGATATTGATGGGTTTAATGTTTTTTTTGAGGGCGTTACACTGGTTAAGATATTACCTGCGCTTAATTGGCTCGATGGTGTAAAACTGCATTGATTCTACATTCCATATCATGTTTCTCATACGGTTAAGTTGTAGCTTGTTTTCATATAATTTACTAAAGAACAGTTGCTGTTTTATAAGATAGTAAACATTTGCTTATAGACACTTTTAACCCCAACTATTTTGCCATATGATGTTTTGGTGATTTTATAAATTTATCAATTGGCCTCTATTTTCCTCATTTAATTATTCTTGGTTTCATATTAAATCAGTGAAATATTTAGCTGAAATATTAATAGAAAAATAAGGAGGAAAGAGAAGAAGAATATGCTTATAGTTTTTATGGATTTAGAAGAAGAAAAAAAGAAAAAAAAAAAAACTTAAGATGGGGTGTGCTTAGAGATATAATATGGTGGGTGTTAGAGAAAAAATATTAACAAAGAGGTTATATTAATGCGATGAAGGCATGTGTAATGGAATTGTGACTAAAATTAATTCACTTGCAAGAGAAACAAATGAAATTCTGATTTTTGAAGATTACACCAAGAGTTAGACTCAAGTCCGTACCTATTTGCCTTAATTATCGATGAATTGGTTAGACATATTTTAGATGATGTCTTATGATTTATGCTATTTACGGATGTTATTATCATAGTGGACGAAATTAAAAGAGGAATTAACACTAAATTAGAAATTTAGATAGAATAGAAGCACTTGAGTTGTTAACAAACATTTTAAAATAATACTGAAATTTTACACATGGAATATTACTTTAGTAACAGTAGAAATAGAAATAACAGACAAGTTGAGGTTGAAAAGCAGGAGATACCAAAGGGTGAGCAATTTCGTTATGTAGGTTCAATTATTAATAAGAATGGAGTGAGGTTGAAGATGACGCGATCCGTAGAATCAAAGTAGGCTCAAATAATGCTATCTCCATTTGATGCAACCCTCTCCATATGTGTCCAGGTTTCTTTAGTGGATTGGATAACAGTAATTGTGGTCCGAAATGTTGTGTTGTTGCAATTGTGTTAGTTCAATAGCAATCGATGATAGCATTTTGGCTTGAATGAACTTTTCGAAGAGATTAAACAAATGAAAATCAAGAGTACATCGAAGAAACTGATCGAGCCAACAAAACCCAAAATAGCATGATGTAGTCGAATGTGCAGGCTGCAGTGGCCTCAAGTATCTGAACTGTAAACATTTGGCAATGGAGAAATTGAGAACTTTTATTGTCAAAGTGATGAAGCCATCATGAATCCCCCTGCCACAATGCTGTATGATTGATCTGTAAATTTGGATTTCAAATTGTCGATTAGGAGATGATTAAAAATCATAAGATTGACAACTAAAATGAGATGCAAGACATGAGAATGACCACTTTTAATTTATTTATTGTGTTTCATTTTTTATTTTGTTTTCTAGGAATCACAGGGTTAATTTTTATAGAAATGAGTCAAAAAGTAGATACCAAATATTTAGATAAATATGAAAAGTGAAACAAATTCAAACTCACCAAATTTATTCTTAAAGTGATATGTGTTTTCTTTCCTCCAAATTCCTTGGACTCACATTCAAAAAAAAGACAAGATAGACACTAAAAAGCATTTCTAGTAGGGCACGAAGGCACACAGCGCTGCTCATCCTCATAACCTTTGACCCTTAAGTATTGAACTCTCCCATTTTGTTCTCTTCTAGGCTCTCTTTTTGGAGTAGATAGTTCAACCTTGTTGGATCAACTTATATTTTTATCATATACAGCAAGGTATATTTATAGGTGTCTTATTGAGTCAACCTTAGAATTCTTGCTCAACACTCATAATTTCTTAAGGTTATGTATTTGCCTTGCTTGAGAATAGTATTAGTCAATAAACAATGGGGCAAATTACAATGGTAGTTCTTGTAGTTTGCTCATTGTGAAATTTTAGTCCTTTTAATTTCAATTGGCTTGATTCTGACCATAAATTTATCACTTTGTCTCAATTTGGTCCAATTGATTTGAATTCTTAGCATTTTTTTTATAGGAAATATGCATTGAATTGTTATGTGTCATATTTTGATGGGTAAAATTATAAACTTACTTGAGTTAATCTCAACCAATTTAGTGATAATTTTTTTATAAAAATACTAACAATATTATCAATTGGACCAAATTGATGCAAAATTTAAAATGAATGGTCAAAATTGAGCTAATTAAAAGTTTAAGGATCTAAATGACACAAGAAATAAAATATAGAGACTACTAGTGTAATTTGGCCTAAACAATAAGCCAACTAACCAAGCATTATGAGAAAACCAATAAACGTAGGACTATTGTAAAATAATTTAAGCTTATTTCAATTTAATTGAGGCCAGATTTTAAAAAATTTGTTAGGCCATCTTCGACTCTTAAATTTTTACTGAAATTTAAGAAAAATGATTCATCCACATAATTCCCTCCCCCAACCCCCCCCCCCCCCCAAAAAATGATGTGACAAGCAAAATTTGAAAAGTTGATCTACATTTAAATATTTCGGATAAACTTAGGTTTGAATGTAAGTTTGAGTAAAACTACAATAATGGCAGAGTGGTAAATTTGAAAATTACAAAAAGATCTTGAAAAAAGTTTGAGTATATATTTAAGTCTCCTTTAATTTGGGTTAAAACATGGGTAAAACTCAATTTCATATAAATTTGAGTCAATGAGTGGAGAGGTGTTTTGCAAGATTTTTATCCAAATTTAAATTTGATAAACCTTGTTTGGCATTCGACTAATATAGTTAAAAAATCATTATAAATTATCATATTACTCTCTCTATTTTTTTTTATAAAAGGTTAAAAAATTAATTAAAATAATCACTTCTCAAACCATAGGGGTTGAAAATGTCTTTAGATGGTGGTTTTCAACTTTTGCCTGTGTGGGAAGATTTTTTAATTGGAAATTATGGTTTATGGTTCCTATATGAACAGTTCCCCCACTTAAAAAGGACAAAAAAAAAAAAAAAGATAATTACACAATGGGGTGATGGAACCAACTTAACCAATGCAATCATGAAGGCTACATTGGACCCACTCTTCAGAATAAGTAAATCTCGAATTTTAAAAATTGCTTAGAAATCACATATATCGATTAAGATTGAGAAATATATTTGGATTTACAATTCATTGTTAGGGTCTGTCCTTTTTGCCACCAGGGAAAGTCATTCATTTACATGATCACATTTTTACCATATCATTTGTTACAATGGCCTTGAAATTGTCACAAGTGATAGAACCAACTTAACGAATGCAATCATGATCATGAGATGGAAAACTAAATATCATTAAAAAATAAATAAATGTAGTATTATTGGCCATTCATTAATCATATATATATATATAATAATTGTCATATCTTTATATTAAAATGTATTTTTTATTATTAATTATTTTTATATTTACGTATTACTTGTATTAGTTGCATTCTCCCCCCCCCCCCCCCACTTCCCTCATAATATTTATCTCAAACTTATAAGATTACTAGTGACAAATGGAACTTGCCTTTTTTATTGAACAAATTAAATCAATGGTCTCTAAAATTTTTACATTGAATCAATTCCATAATATCTTAGCAAAACACCATTGACAAAAAGACTTTTTTCAAAGTACTATAAAAAAATTTACAAACAATTCCATAAAGAACTTTTTTTTTTTTTTGATTGGCAATTCCATAAAAAACTTGGTTAAGTTTTTATTTATTTTAAGGAGGAAAAACTTGGATCAATTCTATTGCCTAAAATGGTAAATAGTATGCAATAGAGATGAGGAGGTGATGATGAGAAAGATAAATCTCACAATCTACAGCAATTGCAGCCAGATTGTACATAATACCATCAAAACCACACCAAATCGCACCAAGCACACATTATTATTTTTGCTTATGGCGGACGAGTTGGGCGGTTGGAGGGTTCAAGGAGGGCGGGTCGGTGTGGGTGGTGGTCCATAAAAGCCTACTCGCCAGTTCAACCAACCTAACCCGCCATTGATTTCATTTTTCTTTCCAGCTAATATATATATATATATCCATGTTCAATTCCAACCATTGGATTAAATCTATCAAAGTAAATATACAGAGGCTCACACACACACACAATGAATTCTCAATTATACCTAACTCACACCCCAATCCCTCTCTTTTATTCATCGACTGCTATGCGCCTCCCTTGTCGCTCTTCCTCCTTACCTTGTCGATCGTTGCCACTACACGCCATTAGCCTTGTTGGCACCGCGCCACTGCTGCTGCTCTTCACTCATTGCTGCCGCTCGTTGCTCGTCGTTGCCGCTACTGCTGCTCTTCGCTGGTACATAGCTCTTGCTCTTTATCCTTTTTCGCTTTTTGTCATCGAGACATGCATCAATGTCTCTAGTTTCAGACATTTTTCTTGAAGCCTTCTTGAATATAGTAGCTCAGAATCTTGGAGAGAGAGAGAGACAAGAGAAGGGGTAGAAAATTAAGTGCCCACAAATTGACTTGACAGGGTCTTCCCCCAACTAATAAAAATATACATTAATCACCTTCCCCAACCTCTAACTGTTGGTCAATACTTTAATTATTTTTTGGAATCCAATTGTCTGTGCTCAATATTATTTTATTGTATTATTTTTTTTTAATGATTTTGATGATAGTTTTTTGTTATTTATTTATGTTCAATTGTTATTGTATAATTTGTTTGGATTGTTGAATTTTTAGTTCATTAGTTTGTTAGTGTTTAATGTTAAATTAGCTGAATGAACATTGTGGGGGCCGAATATTAAGAGACGTAAAGAGGTCGAATAATTGGACCTGGAGAGTCGAAATATATATATAGCATTCGGCCCCGCCTTATACATACCAATCTTACCCTATTCGGTCAAATAACCAGTTGAGTAAGGGGCTGAGTAAATAGTTATATAGGGAATTGAAAGTGGGCCTGGCCTAGCCCTGAGGCCCGAGAAAGAAAAGATATAAATAGAAGAACATCAGTCAGAGAGAGATATGTGAGAACTAGTATGCTTAAACTTAAAATACAAGCAATCGAGAGTATATACTGACTAATCCGTCGGAGCGCTAATTTCGGCACCCCCGACCGGAGTGTTCATTCTTTTTCAAGTTAATAGCTGAGGATCTTGAGTGCCCCATTAGATCCAAAGAGTTTATCCAAATCCACTCCCCCACAATTGGCGCCGTCTGTGGGAATACTCCAACATATCCATGGCGGGCGTGACGGAAGATCCTCCGGTAGTTGCTGCTGACCTTACTTCACGAGATGATATCACTCCGAGCAACATGCTTGGACCAGAGAATATTACCGAATGACGAGCCTTGAACTTCGACTCACCTTCAACTTTAGTGCAGGAGATAATGCAAGCGATCATGGAACAGGCCAAGCAAAACGAACAGAGGTTGGAAAAAATGATCGCTGAGAACGAGTGCTTTCGTCAGGATCTGGCCTTGGAAGTGGCAAAGTCCCAGCAAGCCGCAAGCCAAGATCCGGGACGACCTCTGAGAGAGGATGTTTAACGACCTCGAATTCGGAAACAAGAAAGTAATAGTGATTCTGACTCATTATCCCTATAACCCAAAAAAAATGGACGAGTCAAAACCTCCAGCTCCTCCGAAGAGAGTCCGCATGCATGGAATAAGCGAAGACAACATGGTTCAGACAAAGAGGACCAACATGATCCCTTTGTGTGACGGATCGCAGGGGCCGCACAACCCAAAAAGTTCAAGGCTCCATCGTTCACCCTATATGACGGAAAATCGGATCCCACTGATCACATCCGTCATTATAAACAGGCTATGACGTTGTATGTAGACGACGATGCTCTCATGTGCTGAATATTTTCGAGCAGTTTGGGACCATTGACCATCAGATGGTATTATAAGTTGGAGTGGGCTTCGATTAAGAACTTTCACCAACTCCAAAAATCCTTCAAGGCAAGGTTCATCACTAATGAGGTCCAGTCGAAGCAAGCCGATTCTCTGTGGGCAATGCAAATTCAACCGGGGAAAACCCTTCGTGCGTATTCGGCGGGGTATTGGGAATGGCTTAATCTGGTAGATGATGTTCTCAATTTCTCCATGGTCGTTACTGCCTTCGAGATGGGGCTACATCCAGACAGTGCCCTCCGCAACTCTTTGACCAGACGGGCCCCAAAAACGGTCTGGACGTTAATGAAAAAAGTTGAGGAATACTGCAAAGTAGAAGACGATGCCCTCCGGGTCAAAGACGGGCATAAAGCCACTAAGTCGGCCCCGCCTAAAGTCATCCAGCCGATAAATGTTGTACCACCATGGAGCCTTGAATCACGGAATCAGGCTAAGCAAGATAGAAGACGGGATTCACGCCGATCAAACGACCAATGTCTACGCCGAGCTAATGAGCAGCTTTAGGTGGATAGCAGGAGCGCGAGGCGCGCTGACAAGAAATACACAGAATTATCAGAGCCGATCTGTCACGACCCCATCCCGCCCCTAGTAGAATGGTGTCGTGATGGCCAGTAATCCGAGATTACCAAAGGCCAACTACAAGGATTCACACACAAACAGAGTATACATATGGGGCTAACATGTGCGGAAGCAATGAATTAAATCTAAGTAGTCCATAAGAGCTGTGCATAGATCAAATGAAATGACATACATCTTAACCATAGTATTACAACTTGGGTACAAGTAAAAATAAAGTACAATATTACATCTTGATCAAAAGGCTTCTCGAGCCGACATATGCAAAAGGATTTAACTACGAGCCAAGAAGCATAATCTTCAAGATGTTGCAAATCACGAATCCAAAAACACATCAATAAAACACATCTAGGCGTCGCCGCCGTCCTGATCATCACCTATATATATATAGAGAGAGAGGGTGAGCTTGGATACTCAGTGAATGGTACAAGTAATAAAGGGTTTGCATGAATTACATCCGAGATCTTTAACAAACAATGCATAATCATAGCTTGCAACAAAACATGGAATGAATCAAGTGCAATTAACAAATCTTTCAATCTTCATTAGTCAAGGTCTTTCAAGGCTTTCAAGTTTCAAGGGATGACATTGACAAAGAGTTGTGCTACAAATGCTTATAGTTCCCTAGCACGTACGGACTTTCAAGAGTTGTTGTATAAATGCTTACAGTCCCCTAGCACGTACGGACTTTCAAGAGTTGTACTACAAATGCTTATAGTCCCCTAGCACGTATGGACTTTCAAGAGTTGTTATCCAAATCCAAAGCTAATACTCGATACACCAAGATAGGGATAGTCATTCATGCTTAACAAATACTTTTCAAAACAAAGCAAGGCAAAACTTATAAAAAACATTATAACATAGCTTTATTAAAAATACCACTCACATAGTTCTGCAAACGTCGAGGTTTCAAACAAGGATCCAAGGCCTACAACACATAACAAGGTCTGCTGAATGTACTTCTCAAAACAAGTCTTACATGTATACAAATAACCTCGGCGATCCTTCAAAACTGAGTCAAGACAAGACAAGGCATGCTAAGGTGAAACACTGTTTTACATGTCGGGAATACATGCTGGGTACCACCAGGTCTTAGTCGAGGTCCCACACCTCCATGCCGAGGTGTGGTCCTAATGGCCGCATTCAAGGAAATGAAGTCGGGAAAATCTGGGTTTCCCTCTGCTGAAGAACATGAAGAACATGAATATAAAGAACATGAAAAGACAAATGCTCAATCGAAACTTGTTATTACAAAGTCTGCGATTTCATGCCATGAATTCAAAAACATGGACCTGGGTACCCATACTCGAAGATCTTGTGAAAACAAACACAAAAACATGAATCTTGATGCAAGCTTTCGGATCAAACAAGGCTTTTATTCAAGAACTTATGAACACCAACCTCTCTTTCTAAAACCAACTTTAAATCAATCCATGGCGTGCAGAACAAGTTCGATCATGCAATGCAGCTAGATGATCAATAAGAACAACAAGAGTAGTTTAAGATTCTAACCTTAAAACTCGAATCTAACGGTTGAAACTCCAAAGATCAAGCTTGGAAGTCTACTTCCCCTCTCAAGAACTCCTTCTTCCTAGAGCCTCTCTCTCTAAAAGACAAAGATATGATACCAAAAATGATGCGTTTCACGACAGTCACTGACTTAACCCTCTGTTGGGACACGTGGCATCGCCTGATTGGCTCTCTTCAAAAAGGTGATAGATTGACAAGACAAGACTATGGCGAAATGTGTTCAACAAGCTAGACGGTAAGGCACACCGGCAAGTGATGATCTCGGCTATGGACAAAGCTTCAGCAAGTGAGGTGACAAAGACATCGGCTTGGAAGGACAACACTTGGCCTAGCTGTGCCACACCTTGGCCTAGATGTGCCACACCTCGGTCTAGGTCATACTTATCCAGGAACAAGGTCACTAGGTGTAAGGATAGCATCTCGGCCTAGATAATACACATCTTGGCCTTGGTGATGAACACCTCGGCCTAGATGACGACATCTCAGCCAATATGCCAGGGTGAAGGTGGAGGCCAACCAAAGTGGTTTCAAGGTGATCCTAGGTGCAAGATGTTCAAAGGTGTAACCTAGGCTTAAGATGACCTCGACTAGACCCACCAGGAAAGGAACAAGGCTAACAAGTAATTTCACATGAGTGCAAAACGAGACAAGAACCTTACTCTAGGTAAAACAACTCAAAATTCACTAATGCAAGCTTTGCAAAACAGAATCATGCAGATGCTCATGCACAAGGCTAAGGCGGGGATGAGGGTCACTACACGATCAGTGTGGTTATGGCTAAGGTTCAACACCTTCTGTTGTTCAAATGACCATAAAAATGGTGGGACCTCCCGACAGGAGGAAACGGGATAGGCAGTGCGAATATCACAAAGATCATGGTCATGATACAGACAGTTGCTATGCTTTAAAAGATCACCTTGAGGAGTTGGTATAAGACGGTCGGCTCCAACAACACGTCCGAAAGAATAACTCAATCAAAACAGTTGCCCTACGACAGGATTCACCTCTGCTCGGCATCATACATATGATATACAGCCTGCCAACAGCCCCAACCGTGCATGCGATTCAGTCGGATCCAGGCCCCCAAAAGCAAATCACACTAGCAAAATGGCCCCATGAAGCTTCGAATATTGCCTTCGATGATTCTGATTTAATCGGCGTAACACTCTCCCACATTGATCCATTGGTCATCAAAATATGCGTAAACTAATTCACCGTTGAACGCGTTCTCATAGACCAGGGGAGTACTTCTGAGGTTATGTATTACAAGACTTTCATCAAACTCAGGTTCTCCGAGTGAAACCTGTCTTCGGCCCCTTATCCATTATTCGGCTTCAACGCTAATCCGGAATACCAGTTGGGCAAAATCACACTACCAGTTTGAGCGGGCTCTCGAACAGTGGATGTGGAATTCTTGGCCGTCAAGCTGCCTTCGCTATATAATCTCATCATGGGGTGAACTTGGTTGCATACCATGCAGGCCGTGCCAAGCACCTATCATCAACTGCTCCGCTTCCCGACAAAATGCGGCATTGAGCAAATTCGTGGATCCCAGAAATCGGCACAAGCATGTTATCTCCTTGCTGCAAAGACACCAAAAGAGTTGGAAGTGAATTCTATTGAGGTGCCGGTTTGAGAGAGCCTCGACGATGTTGGCCGGCTCCCGAGTGAAAAGGCCACGGAAGCCCTAGATCAAGTTGAAATTGACGGAAACCCAAACAGGTTCTTCATGATCGGCGCCTCCGTAAATGAAGCCGACATGCAGCAGCTAATTTCCTTCTTGCTCGGCAACCTTGATGTATTTGCATGGAGCCGATAGGCAGCACCATGTGAGATGCTGGGTGTGGATCCATCTATTTCGCAGCACCGTTTAAACATTGACCCTAAATGCAAGTTGATTATTCAGAAAAACCGGCGGTCAGCCGCAGAGCACACTGTCGCCGTTGTTGAAGAGGTTGACCGGTTGCTCGATGCTGGGGCAATCAGGGAAGTGACCTACCCTACATGGCTCTCGAATACTGTGGTTGTGAAGAAGAAAAATGGGACTTGGCGAGTCTGCGTTGATTTCATAGACCTAAACAAAGCATGCCCTAAGGATTGTTTTCCCCTCCCCAGAATAGACCAACTTGTAGACGCTATGGCACGTCATCAGCATATGAGCTTCCTCGATGCCTACAGAGGTTACCATCAAATTGCCATGCATCTGGAGGACCAAGACAAAACTGCATTCCTCACTCCAAGGGGAGCCTATTGCTATAAGGTTATGCCTTTTGGGCTGAAGAATGCAGGGGCAACTTACCAAAGACTAGTCATTGCCATGTTCAAGAAGCAACTCGGCCACACTATGGAAATGTACATTGATGATATTGGTGGTCAAGTTCAAAGAAGAGTAAAATCATCTAGCCGATCTGAAAGAAAAATTCGGTATTTTATGCAAATACAGAATGAAGCTAAACGCTTCCAAATGTGCGTTTGGGATCGGCTCTGGCAAATTCTTGGGTTACATTGTCAACCATCGAGGAATCGAAGCCAACCCGAGGCAAATCATAGCAATCCTAGAACTCTGCTCCCCTCGATCGGTCAAGGAGGTTCAAAAGTTGATGGGGATGGCCGCCGCACTCAACAGGTTCATTAGTCATTCCATGGACCGCTGCCGGCAATTCTTTCACACCCTATGGCAGGGTAAAGCTTTTGAATGGACCTCTAAGTGTGAATGTCACGCCCCAAACTTGCCCCTAAAAATTTGGACATGACCATTTCAGAAACAGACGCAAAACCTGATGTTTATAACCTACGGGGCCTGAACGGAAGCATTCAATAATATATAATAGCGTAAAAATAATATCCATTGAGCTATCACTACTATGCCAGGATCATAAACAGAACATAATGCAGATAAATATACAGTGACGTGTATCTGAAGATAGTTATGTTCGTACACATCTACTTTACATTCACATCAAGCATTAGAGACATTAAGGGTACAAATTAAAAATTAACAAAACTCCAAAACTTAAACGGTCAACTCCTAACAGCTTAGACACTCAAGGCTTGGCAACTGGTAACGGAAGCCACAGGTTAAGGTTGACCTCCAGGTTGAGTGCCTACAGAAACAGACATAAAATAAAGTGAGTCAAGCTCAGTGAATAATAGTACGTAAATCATGTAATGTTCAACTCAACAATAAGGTATATATGTACAAGCTATAGTATATGAGTAACTACATTCCGTAAATATATCTTAAACAATCATAGTTCCAGTATGTACAAAATATACAAAATGACCATATGTCCAAAATAACAGAACTCATAAGCGTAATCATTTTCATTTTCAGTTCAGGTAGGTCCGAAGACCACAGCAGGTAGGTCCGAAGACCACAGCAGGTAGGTCCGAAGACCACAGCAGGTAGGTCCGAAGACCACAATAGGTAGGTCCGAAGACCACAATAAAGTTGGTACCAACAACCACGGTGTGTCATCAGAATAACTTGATCTTACGGTCATGCACAGACACACGGTTCCTTTTTATCATTCAGATGAGTTAGCATAATTAGATTATACTTAACACAGTGCTAACATCAACCATTAGTTCCAAAGGTACTTAAATACTGTAGTTTCATAATGAGCTCACATTTCACTTGTTTACATTTCACTTATTTATCATGAATTAATGCCACCAACTTGCGTATAACAGATGCGATAATGTAATGTGCATCGAATCGCCAATATAGTCGCCTCAGAAATAGCAGAATATAACCAATAACAAGGATCAAGGGCGTATATTCCTTTGCATTTCATGAGGATAGAACACTTCACATTCTAACGTGAGTTACATGCCATAGAGTCTGAATGATCTCAAGTTCATGTGTTATATAACGAAATACTCTTGGTTCAGATTCCATCAGTCAAAGATGAACATAAGTTCCATTTATGCACTAAAGAACGATAGTTTCTTATAGATGACAGAGGGTTAATATGCCTTATAGACAGAACGTAATGATTTCAACGTCATACCGATGTATGCAACTCTTCCAACGTCCACACTGATTCCCAACTGACATAATGCTAGGGTACACACTTATGAGGAACAGAACGTTAGTACAATAATCATTAACAGTAAAAAAATAGATGTATATACGGCGTACTATTACTCACAGTGTTTAGATTCCTGGTCCAATTCTGTAGCTGACCCTACATAATTTATAACACACAATTCAACATTATTCAAATTTCAACATAATCTAACAAAAGTCAATATCACTTAATTCATCAACACCATTTGTAATTTAACATAAGTCAAGTAAATCCTTGAATCTCATTTCAATATTCAAACCGAAGTTCATCTCATCCATATCATTAATAGATCATCCTCCCAATTTTCCTACATATTAGAATATGAATTACAATGGTATTCAGTTGCATATTGTAAACATAATTCTCAAACATCTTTAAATTCCAATTAACTTGAATACATAATGCAATACCTCAATTCCAGTATTTTACTTCCAATTTGGGCCAATTCATTAGTTATTGTCATAAATCAACCTAGGGTTTTAAAGAGAATTAGGGGTTTTCCTCTTTTCTTAATTAAATCTTCAAATCAACAATTACTATACATCATTAAGCTAAAAACATTCAACATCCTTTGAGACTTGGAGTGGAAACCCCATTTGTGACTAAACAATAAGCCATTAGTGTTTCTACCCATAATCAATTCAAAATTCCAAAATGTCAACAAATCCCAAAGTGTCACCAAAGATCACTTAGAAACATAAACATTCAAGGCCAAGAGAACCCCTTACCTCAAGATTGGAAGCAAGGGAGCTAGACCCAAAGCGTCCTCTCCAAAATCTCAAAATCTAATCGGTTGGAAAAGTTGATCTTCACTTCTTCTTCATCCTTGATGCACGATCCATGACGGATTGTTGGTGAAAATGGCTAAAATCAAAGGTTTAAGGGTTAGGGTTTCGAACCTAGGAAGAGAGGATGAAAGAGGAAAGAAGAAAGTATATCAAATGATCCAAAAACCCCGTTTTTAACGCTGCTGTCTCGAAATTCCCGCTCGAGCGGACTGATTTCCGCTCGAGCGGAACTGCCCTCAGCACAGATTTTGAAACTTTGACCAGGTATAACTCTTCCATCCGGACTCCGTTTTAGGTCATTCTTGTGTCCAAATTGAAGCCCCGGAAATAAGTTTTCCAATGGTTCTAACCTCATATCCAAATTCAAAATGTGGAAAAATAAAAGGACAAAAGAGTGACGGTTGGTCATAAACGAATTATTCAAATTAAGGTTTTTGGTCCAATCTTACTTTACTATCACATTATCATCTCAATCAATACTCCAAAATAAGGTAAAAACATTTCAAATATACTAAGAAGAATATCACAAATGAGCCCACCTGCTTCAGAATCAAACTCAACCAAACAACCCGCTCGAGCGCCCAACCTTGCGCTCGAGCGCACGGACCAACAAAGCTTCCCGCTCGAGCGTCCACTTCTACGCTCGAGCGGAGAATGACAACCCTCAGAATTTCAAGCCGTCTGTAAAATTGCTGGGAACCCCATAAGTCCGCTCGAGCGCAACCTCCTCCGCTCGAGCGGAGGGAAAAACTCTGGGTCGTCACACCCTTCCCTCCTTAAAAGAAATTTCGTCCTCGAAATTGAAGAAAACTAAACGAAATTTTCTGATTTGATACCTCAAAGGTTTAAAGATACCCAAACAACAAGAATCACGAGGAAAGGATCACAATTACTTTCAACCGAAAACACATATCAGAATTCAACGAATAAGGAGTAACACTAACTACATATACTCCCAAAGTCCATAACAACTTCTCTAATTAATAACAAAGCAACCACGTTTATTGGATGCCCCAAAACTCAATTTCAAAGAAATAGAAACCGCCATTAAACCAAATACCAGACCAACACAAGCAAAACGAATAGCATACGGTCCAACACCAAAATTTTCAATTGCACCTCAATTAACGGCATCACTAATTCTTTATTCCATTTGATATTTGGCATACGTTATTTCTAACCACAACTTATGTTATTATTTTTTTTTTTTTTTTTTTTTTTTTTTTTTTTTTTTTTTTACACTTACGTGGTTAGGTTCATAAGTCAGTCAGACACCAGAGTTCACCCCGCAGGGTCCTACTTAATCAACAAGGTATACTTCAATTCAAAATGAGTCGTTTAATTATGTGCAATAATCTTAACACAAGTAGTACGATAGAAAGAAAGATCATAGTACTCATTGCAGAGCATAAATTCCAAAACATAAAGTCTCAGTTATGGAAGCTTACAATTTCAAATACAACCGTCTAACAGAGATTGTTTCCTTAGTCCACACTTCATAGATTCCCTTATTCCCGAAAGCATTTCATAGTCATACTTTTATATTGATTCCGAAGTGTATGGAATAGTTCTTAGATCTAAGCAATCACACACTCATTTTTCCAAGCAAGGGAAATATCTCAAGATAAGGGCAGGAATTGAATTTATAGTCATCTTTATGAATCAATCACAACAGTAAGATGTACATTCTCTTCCAATAGGTATTTCGTCTTGCTATAGCACAATTTAATTTAACCTCTTCTTACTCATTACAGTATTTCACAATTCAATTACTTCTCCCTCTTCTTCCTACAAGATACGAGGGTTACCCTATGATCAATTCACAATTACAGTGGTTTAGTATGTCACCATACAAAATTTAGGAACCAGGCATTTAGTCCAGTTAATGATTACAAACAGAAGGTCCAGTTACTTATATATCTAGGTTCCACCAGATTCATTCATAGGGTCATAATTTCCATTAAGCATATAAGAACCACACTTTTTTTTTTCTTTCTTTCCAGTGTCATTTAGGTAGATATGTAATATAGGTGGGATTTTTCATTCCCTTCAATCATTCCGTACAAGAGTACAGATTACAGAAAACACATAACAAACAAATTACAGAGTACAGATAACAGAGTTCAGATTCCAGATTTCATATCACAGTTTCCAGATTACAGATGTCAAACTTCAGACTATAGATTCTCACAAACAGATCCTGATGATAACAATAATTCCCTAGCAAAAGTCGTCGGTAATTGCTTTAGCTCACGAAATCGTATTACGTACATGTTGTGTCAAGGGTAATAACCGATTTACCAGCGGAGCTTAGTTATTTAGATTGTCAGTAAATGTCACTTATATACATCACTTTGTCTTACAATCGGTCCATCTTAACACAATGGCAGATACACAATATATCTAATCAAACATTTAACTACAGTAATTTCTCAACATCGCAGGTTTAAACATTGTGATGGCAAAGAAGACACATAAATATATCATAATAAACATAATACATAATAGCAGTACATTCACAAAAACAAAATTCAACATTGAGTTAGGATTAGTTTACTTCCAGAACGGCCTTTGGCCTCGTTTTACAATTTTTTTATTTTTTTTTTAGAACGGCCTGATGGCCCAGAATTATCGTAACGCTTTTCGACCTGCAATGACCTTACGGCCCGTAAGCCTTTTCGCCCAAAAACGTACAAATATGTACGTATATCTTTTCACCATTTCATATCCATTAGATTCCAATTAATATGAATGTCCCTAACATAACTGACAGAAACATAATATCATTAACAGACATTAGTGATATTTCATGCATAATGTTCAAACAATTCATCTGAATAAATGATGGTTAACTATCAGCTCACATATAACAACCCAAAATGGCATGTGCATTACTTACGAATCATTTTCCATAATTAATGATCAATCGATAACACACATTATATCTAACCATTTATATAAACCGACTTACCGATCAGTTCAAATTCTTACCACACCTCTGTAGTGCAACATTATTAACTTGATCCCATCCGCATGTCTTGCTTTAGTCACCAATCTATTTCAGATAAACAGAGGCAATAGAAGAATATGCAACAAATATAGATTATAATCATCAGAAATAGCGGATACTGCATATACATTTAACGTTGCCATCAGTCTTTTCATGTATTCTCCGAATGCTATGCATGACGCCTAAGTCTTGCTAGACATCCTAAAGCTCAATGGATTCGTGTGTGAGATGGCAACTCGTGCTCTGATACCACCTGTCACGCCCCAAACTTGCCCCTAAAAATTTGGACATGACCATTTCAGAAACAGACGCAAAACCTGATGTTTATAACCTACGGGGCCTGAACGGAAGCATTCAATAATATATAATAGCGTAAAAATAATATCCATTGAGCTATCACTACTATGCCAGGATCATAAACAGAACATAATGCAGATAAATATACAGTGACGTGTATCTGAAGATAGTTATGTTCGTACACATCTACTTTACATTCACATCAAGCCTTAGACATTAAGGGTACAAATTAAAAATTAACAAAACTCCAAAACTTAAACGGTCAACTCCTAACAGCTTAGACACTCAAGGCTTGGCAACTGGTAACGGAAGCCACAGGTTAAGGTTGACCTCCAGGTTGAGTGCCTACAGAAACAGACATAAAATAAAGTGAGTCAAGCTCAGTGAATAATAGTACGTAAATCATGTAATGTTCAACTCAACAATAAGGTATATATGTACAACTGCAGAAGTATATGAGTAACTACATTCCGTAAATATATCTTAAACAATCATAGTTCCAGTATGTACAAAATATACAAAATGACCATATGTCCAAAATAACAGAACTCATAAGCGTAATCATTTTCATTTTCAGATCAGGTAGGTCCGAAGACCACAGCAGGTAGGTCCGAAGACCACAGCAGGTAGGTCCGAAGACCACAACAGGTAGGTCCGAAGACCACAATAAAGTTGGTACCAACAACCACGGTGTGTCATCAGAATAACTTGATCTTACGGTCATGCACAGACACACGGTTCCTTTTTATCATTCAGATGAGTTAGCATAATTAGATTATACTTAACACAGTGCTGACATCAACCATTAGTTCCAAAGGTACTTAAATACTGTAGTTTCATAATGAGCTCACATTTCACTTGTTTACATTTCACCTATTTATCATGAATTAATGCCACCAACTTGCAGATAACAGGATGCAGATAACAGAATGTGCATCAGAACTGTCAATATAGCTGTCTCGTAAATAGCAGAATATAACCAATAACAAGGATCAAGGGCGTATATTCCTTTGCATTTCATGAGGATAGAACACTTCACATTCTAACGTGAGTTACATGCCATAGAGTCTGAATGATCTCAAGTTCATGTGTTATATAACGAAATACTCTTGGTTCAGATTCCATCATTCAAAGATGAACATAAGTTCCATTTATGCACTAAAGAACGATAGTTTCTTATAGATGACAGAGGGTTAATATGCCTTATAGACAGAACGTAATGATTTCAACGTCATACCGATGTATGCAACTCTTCCAACGTCCACACTGATTCCCAACTGACATAATGCTAGGGTACTCACTTATGAGGAACAGAACGTTAGTACAATAATCATTAGCAGTAAAAAAATAGATGTATATACGGCGTACTATTACTCACAGTGTTTAGATTCCTGGTCCAATTCTGTAGCTGACCCTACATAATTTATAACACACAATTCAACATTATTCAGCTCAACATAATCTAACAAAAGTCAATATCACTTAATTCATCAACACCATTTGTAATTTAACATAAGTCAAGTAAATCCTTGAATCTCATTTCAATATTCCGAAACCGAGTTCATCTCATCCATATCATTAATAGATCATCCTCCCAATTTTCCTACATATTAGAATATGAATTACAATGGTATTCAGTTGCATATTGTAAACATAATTCTCAAACATCTTTAAATTCCAATTAACTTGAATACATAATGCAATACCTCAATTCCATTATTTTACTTCCAATTTGGGCCAATTCATTAGTTATTGTCATAAATCAACCTAGGGTTTTAAAGAGAATTAGGGGTTTTCCTCTTTTCTTAATTAAATCTTCAAATCAACAATTACTATACATCATTAAGCTAAAAACATTCAACATCCTTTGAGACTTGGAGTGGAAACCCCATTTGTGACTAAACAATAAGCCATTAGTGTTTCTACCCATAATCAATCCAAAATTCCAAAATGTCAACAAATCCCAAAGTGTCACCAAAGATCACTTAGAAACATAAACATTCAAGGCCAAGAGAACCCCTTACCTCAAGATTGGAAGCAAGGGAGCTAGACCCAAAGCGTCCTCTCCAAAATCTCAAAATCTAATCGGTTGGAAAAGTTGATCTTCACTTCTTCTTCATCCTTGATGCACGATCCATGATGGATTGTTGGTGAAAATGGCTAAAATCAAAGGTTTAAGGGTTAGGGTTTCGAACCTAGGAAGAGAGGATGAAAGAGGAAAGAAGAAAGTATATCAAATGATCCAAAAACCCCGTTTTTAACGCTGCTGTCTCGAAATTCCCGCTCGAGCGGACTGATTTCCGCTCGAGCGGAACTGCCCTCAGCACAGATTTTGAAACTTTGAACAGGTATAACTCTTCCATCCGGACTCCGTTTTAGGTCATTCTTGTGTCCAAATTGAAGCCCCGGAAATAAGCTTTCCAATGGTTCTAACCTCATATCCAAATTCAAAATGTGGAAAACGAAAAGGACAAAAGAGTGACGGTTGGTCATAAACGAATTATTCAAATTAAGGTTTTTGGTCCAATCTTACTTTACTATCACATTATCATCTCAATCAATACTCCAAAATAAGGTAAAAACATTTCAAATATACTATGAAGAATATCACAAATGAGCCCACCTGCTTCAGAATCAAACTCAACCAAACAACCCGCTCGAGCGCCCAACCTTGCGCTCGAGCGCACGGACCAACAAAGCTTCCCGCCGAAGGCCCACTTTACGCCGAAGCGAGAATGACAACCTCGTAATTTCAAGCCGCTCAGAAATTGCTGGGAACCCCATAAGTCCGCTCGAGCGCAACCTCCTCCGCTCGAGCGGAGGGAAAAACTCTGGGTCGTCACAGTGAAGCCACTTTCAACGGTCTGAAGACCTATCTCCGATCAATTCCACTATTGACAATACCATCGGTAGGCGACCCACTCATTTTATATCTGGCCGTCTCCGACCAGGCCGTCAGCGCCGTACTGTTAAAGGAGGAGCTTGGGAACAGCGACCAGTGTATTATGTGATCAAGGCAATGGTTGATGCCGAAACACGTTACCTTCCATTGGAAAAACTCATCATAGCCCTCATCATGGCAGCAAGAAAACTGATGCATTACTTTCAGGGGCATACCACTGGGGTACTAACGAACTACCCCCTCCGGGCAGTGCTCTGCAGTGCAGAAGTGTAGACACCCCATTTTTGACCGTCCTCAAGACTTGGACGGCACCGCTTGAACACTCGGTGATTATCCATGTTTGTGTTCGTCCTGAGTTCCCGGAGGTTTCGGCGGCGCGCCTCGCCTCAGGATCTCTCGACTCGACTGTTTCGTGTTTGGTTTTGGCACCAAACCCTTGTGCTTTTGCCTTGAAGGGAAGGGAATGGCTTTTTGGCCATCCCCACATCTCACCGGCCCCCCCTACCTCACCGGCTGTGGCTTGGTGCCATCGGCCGTGGTTTCTTGTTATCAACTGCCGGTCGGCACTATATTTGGACGACCGACACTGTGTTCGGCCGGTGACCTTTTTTGCTGGCCGGTGTGACCCCTTTGCACCCTCCAAGCCTGGTGCATGCCAGCTGTGCCAGCTGGAATGCACCATCACTCCTCCTCGTGCGGGTTGTGGCTGTTTTGAACCTTTGAACCCCCTAACCTTCTAGAAGGTTGAACCTCTTTGGCCAAGCTTCTTAGAGAAGCTTGGCCAACTGTCATAGCTTCTCCAAGAAGCCTTGCCCCCCTTTGAACCCCTTGGCCCCCTTGGACCTTTCTTTATAGCTTAGCCATTAAGTTTCTTAGCTTTGCTTGGCCTATATAAGCCCCCCTCCTCCTCCTTTGCCAAGGGTTAGCCATTTTTGAGCAAAAAACCAGAGATTTTATATCTATATCTCTGTCATATACTCGCTCTGTCTACATTTCCCTCTCTCTCCCCCTTTGTGTGTGTTTTGTGGCCTTAAAGTGCACTTTTACCTTACTTTTGCACTAACACACACACTACCACACCTTAGCTCGAGTTTGGGAGGCTTGGAGGGCTTGTTCTTGAGTTTTGGAACTGATTTTGAGCAGAAGAAGAGGGCTGCATTGGCTGTTCTTAAGGTGTTCTTCAAGAGTAATCACTTTGCTTTAGTTTCCCCAAACTTGCACTAGTTCTTTACCTGTTTTGCTTGCTGATTTAGGCTTTCTGTGTAACATAAAAAAGTCTTATTTTTTCTTTCTTCAGAACTTTCATTAAGGGTGTTTTGTGGTTTGAGTGCAAACTCACTCTCTTAGGCCTTATTTGGCCTTTTTGGAGCTTCCATTGTTAGGCTTTCTTTACCTTGGTGTTTTGGTCTTCTCACCACTGAAAACCAGTCGGTTGAAAACCAGTGGGTTTTCAGTGGTGAGAAAGGTGGTTTGAAGTCTTGTATAGGGGAGGGACACCCCTCTCCCCTTTGTCCCATTCTTACCTTTGTTCTTGGCTTACATGGTAGCATGCATGTCTAGTCTTGTATGGCTTCATTTCAGAGTTTATTTGGATGTTTTGGAGCATGTTTTACCTCTATCTCATGTGGGTTTGTTGGCCTCTTTCATGCATGTTACACTTGCTTTGCATTCCTCTATTTGGCATAGAAATGCATCTTGTGTTTAGGCCATGATTCTTGCATGTATTAACCTAATTCCATGAAGGTATTAGCATCATTTTGCCATGCTTAGGGTCTGTTGGCCACTGATTTTGTCATGTTTGGCATGGTTGATATAGTTCTTTTGCATTTTGGCTTGTAAGCCTTGGTTGTGTGGGTCACTAGTATGCTTAACTTAGCTTCTTCTCATGATTTGGAATCATTGGAGACCATATTTCAGCCCATAATTCATGCTTATGTACTTGCATTTGATTCTTTTTTAATGCTTGGAAGTGTAGTGGTTTTGTGCCTTGAAATGGGCCTTGTGCATGCTTGTGTGTTTAAAGTATTTGGGCTGCCATATTATTGGGTTTTGGGGACTCTTTTCACATGTTAAAAGTCTGTCTGTGGTTGCTTAATTCATGCCATGAGTGGCCATGTTGATGGTAGTAAAGTGCTCCACTTTGTGCTTTAGTCTTAGGCCCTTTTGACTTGCATATTTGTTGTGCATATTGTCCACCTTTTTAGGCACTTTTGGCCACTGTTTGGGGGTGGATTGAGGGCTGCCGCTTTATGGTTTAAGTCCACTATTGTATGTTTACCACATGTTTGTTGCATGATTGACTCATTAGGTGTTGTAGCATGTTGGTCCTTTTGCATGATTGTCCATGTCTAGCATTGCATACTTAACATGATAGATTGCATTACATTTGGCTTGCTTGCATCTTAGTATTAGGTTGCATTGTTGAGCCATGTTTGCATAACATGCATTGCATTACTAGGTTTGGGGTGTCAAACCAAGGGTGAGGGTTGAGAGGAGTTCATACTACAAGTGATGCAACTTGTCTAAACTATCGGTCATCGGGGCCCTTGACCTTGGCATGATAGGGTCTTGGTCTTCATTTGTGTGTTGCATGCATTTCCATTGAATTGCAACCTTGACCTCTTAGGCCATCATGCATTAAGGTGCATAATTGGTGGCCCGAGGATCGAGGGCCGTGCTCTCTTGAGTCTAATACATGATAGGGAGCATGGCCAGGCTTACATTTGTCTGAAATTTCATGCCATGCACTACCCGTCCTCTGTTGCTGTCAAAAGCTGTTTTTTGCAGGAAGTTTCTGCCGACCGGCAACATTTAGTGCCGACCGGCCATTGGTGAATGGCCGATAACTTCACAAGCTGCCGGTGGCTGTTTACCATGGCTGGTGGCCATTTCCCTCAGCCGACGGTGTTCTACAATGTTCACGGGAGATACCCTGGGACTTTGACAATCTTCATAAGAGCAAGGCAATGAAAACAGAGGCAGTGGTGACATGGTGCGGGCTTTCCGGGCAAGACGGATCGAAGCATGCATCATTCATGCATCCCGAGGCGGGGGCTGTGACCCCCTTCCTTCTTACATTTATTTGTCAAATAATTAGAATTTCTGTAATAATTAATTTATTTATTATTCAGACTGTAATATTTATCTGGTCCCTCCGAGTGAGGGCGTATTTCTAATAAGGGTGTGTGAGTGTGTGTATGTCTTCCAATCCTACCTCTTTCTCCCTTTTACTTACCTGTTTTGATGGTTAGTATTAGGACATGTTTATTTCAGCATACCTTATGTTATGCATGCGTGCATCTATTCATTTGTCTTACATGCACCGGGCTCGGCACATCATGCTAACTGCACTTGTATTTCAATTCCAAGTTGAGTACTTGTTATCTGTTGCATTTCACATGCCATATTTAGGGTAGCCGAGCCTGTTTAGGTTGCATCTTTGCCTGTGTTGCATTAGCCATTTTTAACATGAACTAGGATCATGCGTATCATTACTAACTAGTTTCTGTTTTGGCTCGGAGTACTAGGTAAGCTTTTATGCTTTAGCATCCTTGCATGCGTGTGAGTATTGCCATGACAGCATGATTACCATGAGGCTAGCTGCTTATGTGATATAAACTGCCTGAATGCCTGTGGGTGAAGGTTGGATTGCTTGAGTTGGAATAGCACATTAAAATCCGTGTTTTAGCCTACTTGCGAGTAGCAAATTCCAAAACATTTTGAAAACCAACGGATACGTAATGTTTTGTTCCAATTTAGGCAATTTGGTCTATACTTGTTTGCTGTGCGCATAACATAGTAATTCTAGGCTAATAATTGGAATAAGAACACATAACGTTTTCAAAAATGGATATCCTGGTTAGTAGAGGCCGATCTTCGGATCAGGCGAGAGGGGGTGCTCATAGCTGACCTTCCCCGATCGTACCCAAGTTCCCGAGCCGAGGCAACTTTGGTTATGACGGACACGTGGCCTTTGGCACCGAGTCAGGGTTTCCTAAATTCCCCCATTTAAAAAATATTTAGGTGGCGACTATGTATCTGGCAAAGCAGTCCATGTTTGGCACTTCTTTTCTAAAAATCTGTTTTCTCAAAATGATTTGCCGGATCTGGACTCTTGGGTTCAAGATTAAAAACCGTGGCACAAACCGAGTCCGAACTGTGGCGGGGTCCCTCGCAGGCGTGCTACAGTTTCTGGCGACTCTGCCGGGGATTTTAGAGAGCTTGACTCAAACTCATGATATCTTGTTTTGAATACACTTGTTTGTTTCTTTGCATTACATTTGCATTGGTGCGCCTAGGATACCGTGTTTTCCATCTGCCATTCCTGAACAGTTTGCCGGAGGCTTGTCTTGTCAAGACATGACCATAAGGCTGACCGGTTGTGGGCTCTGATAGCATGGGAACACAAACCCCGCTTTTACCGGGGCACCCTTTTTGACTATTCGACCTAGTGCATATCGAAATCCATAGTGACCATTCCAAACTAGGACAGGTTGCTTACCCGATGTTAGGATTGTTTGAAACCGCTACGTGCATAGTGAAACCCTAGCTCCTAACAAAAATAGGACAGGGAAACCCTACCCCAACATAGCGGTGTTTTGGCTCTCACTTATCTGCTATGTACTCTAGAGTGTGTCTCCACAGGAACGTACATATCAGTTTTCAAGATTGAGTATCAGGGCTGGGGGCACCAGTATCAGTGTTGTCGAGAAATCAGTTATCGGCGGGTATCAGTCCAGTTTTGGGGAACGGTGATTTGAGAACAATGATCAGTATCGAGGAACAGTGTGTCCAGTTCACCAACTGTGTATTATAAATACACGACTGTGCATTGTGTGTGTTTATTTTACGCTGTTATGCTATCTGTTTGCCTGCTTATTTATTGCTTTATTTATGTTTTTACTAGGTAGTTGAGCACGATTGCTTCTAACCCAGTAGATATTCCCCAAGCACTCTGGATCAGAGGTCGTCGACTCCATCGATCTGAGGATCTGGTAGACGGACAACCAAAGGTACCACCCTACCCCGGTTATTAGACGAGGACACCGGGCAAGGCATCGGTTCAACAGTTAGTTCAGAGGGCTTTGTCTACCCCACCCGAGTACAACAGGGATCAGGGTTCTGTTTCACCCACAGAGAGGGAACATATACCGATAAATCAGTCAGAACATAACAGTATGGCCAGTCTAGAGGAGATGGTGCGCCAACTCCAAGAAAGCATGAAAGTAATGCAACAGGATGCTGTCTGACAGGCAGAGTTCTCCAAGCAGCAGGCCACGGTTATGAGCGAACAAGCAAAATTGATTGTGAGGTTACAACAGCAAACTGGGGCATCTGCTTCACATCAAATCCCTCCCCCACTGAGGGTTCCGATACTCGAAGAAACACCGAATGTCCAAAATATCCAAGAGGATACAGACCTTCCAGCGGAGCCAGCACCGCCCCCAATTCCACCACAACAATCCAAGGCGCCCACGCCTGTCAATGCACAGGACTCTCCCTTCGAGTTCGAAGTGGATCCCACGGCCTTAAAGTTAAGCAAGTTGGAGAAGATGTTTAAAAAGTCCCAGGGAGTCAAGACCATCCCTGATATCGAAGATGGATACACCGACGCAGCCGTGACCCTACCTGAAAGATTCAAAATGCCGCACATTGATCGATTTGATGGGTCCAGGGACCCCACGGTGCACCTGAGGCTGTTCTCAGATATCCTAAGGCCAATGGGCCTCACTAGACTGCAGAAGCTGTCTTTATTTGGCCGGACCCTGTTGGGTGTAGCGGCCATATGGTACGCCAAATTGGAGGATGACGTCAAGAGAAACTGGGATGAAATGGCTGAGGCCCTCATCTTGCAGTATTCGTACAACACACAAATCGAGATTACGACCCGGGATCTCGAGACGACGAGGCAAGAATCCAAAGAGAGCTTCTCCGAATTTGTGACCAGATGGAGGGCCAAGGCTTCGATGATGACCTTAAGGCCTACAGACAAAGATCAGATTCGAATGATTGTGCGCAATCTTGAACCAAAGTTAATGCAGAAGATGATCGTACTCCCCTTTCCTACCTTTTCTGATTTGCATGAAATGGGGGTGCAGATTGAGGATGCACTGAAGCAAGGCTTGATTGATAATGATCGGGAGCAACCCTGCAGAACTTTTAACCGCAACACTAATACAGGCCCGAGTGGCACTACAACTACCAGGACCTCCAAAGTGAGTATGGTCACCACCAACCCCCCTCCAAGAAATACTGGCATACGCCATTTTCCTAAGGCGTCCTAAGTCATCCACAAATGACCAAATACCCACCTAAAACACCGTAACCTTTGTCCCATCAGAGATTCCGCCTATCTAAAGCTCTGGGGGTTTTGATTAGAAAAGGGCATTTGAAGCCCCTGGAGCCGCAGCCCTTGCCAGAAAAACTCCCCGCTGCCCATAACCCAGCCAAATATTGTGCATTTCACCAACAGCATGGTCATGATACCGACCTGTGCTACCAATTACGCCATGAGATTCAGGATCTCATCAATAACGAGGTGATTATGCCTCCTGAGAAGCCTAATGTTACAACCAACCCACTCAATACCTACAACCAAGCTCCACCACCCAAAAGAATAGACTTCATCCAAGCTGAGGTCGTGCCTTATGATCCTAGCATCTATATCACTCCTTCCCACCTACCCAAGCGGGAGGTGTTCCTTCCCGATTGCACCGATTTGTGCATGATGGACATCTCCATAACCCAACCCAAGCCAGCGGTGGTGGCTGTCGAGGACAGGAGGGAGAAGCTTCCAGAGAAGAAGGGGTTTGTTCAGCCAGAGTCTGCGGAATCTGGGAGTGGTGTTGAGAAGGCTTATAATCCAGGTGACTACATTTTGCCGATAGGCCAGGATAGGCCGGATATGGAACTACCAACAGAGGAAGAGCTATGTGTGATCCAAGGGGACAGTCTGGGACAGGGAACAGATGACTTAACGGCTGTGGAAGAGGACCTTGCCAATCTCCAGTTTTACAGTGACCAAGATCCAGGGGACGTGGCAGTCAGCTGGTATGATTATGGTGACTCAACAGAGGCTAGGGGATGGTTGGACGATCAACCAGATGTGGTAGAAGAGTTCCAGCCAGGGCAAGGCCTGGCAGGGGAAAGAATGCCAGTGAGAGTCGGAAAGGTTGAAGAACAGAGTGCATTGCCGGAGAACGCCAGTATAAGTAATTTCGCTCAGCATTGGAGCATCTTGACTACAGGGATCATCGAACAGCCAGCTGTATCGACACAGTCAGAACAGGAAAGATTTGAGGATTCCGAGAGAATTAGGAAGGCAAAGGCCCATGTGGGGACTGAAACTGCTGTGTGCACAGGGACTGAGAATGCTGTGAGCATATGGATAGAAGGTGCTGTGAGTACAAGAACAGTCATGCCAAAGCCAAACAGATGTTTGTCGGCTGCTGATGGAATGTGGTGGGAGGACGATGATTTATGTCTTGCCCACACAGACGAAGATTGGGGAAGTGGCCAACCGGATGATACCTGATATGTTGGCGAAGTCGATCACATGACTAGGGCCCTGTTTGGCATCTACTATATAATTCATCTTTTTATCTTTTATTTTTTTTTCTATCACATCACCTCTCTACTTTTTTACACATCTTTTCGTAAAAAGACAAAAAGTACACTTTTTTAGGACACCCCAAACCAACCCTAGGAGTGGACGGTATTTCAAGCCTCCACACCTAGATCAACCGGAGGCGTTTGGAAAAGATAGGGAGGCAGAGAAGCAAAGAGAAAAGCAACTCGAGGATGAGGCCGTATTGAGACAGTTGAAAAAGATACAAGCAGACATCTCCATTTGGGGACTGCTTATGGCTTCTTGAGTACATAGACAGGCTGTCCTATCGGCCATGGACAAGGCCAAGCTTTCGATAGAAACCACGCCAGAACAGCTGGTAGGATTAGTCTTCCCAGGAGGAGCTACCCCGATGCTGACATTTTCCGACAAGGAATTACCACCCGAGGGGGCAGACCACAACAAGCCACTCTACATCTCTGTAGAGTGTAAGAATAAATGGATACCGGTGGTCCTTGTTGATACAGGATCCGCCATTAACGTCTGGCCGGCAAGGACAGCCTATGCGATCGGTTTGAAAATTGTGGACTTTGTGCCAACAGCCCAGGTGATTCGGGCGTATGACAACACAAGTCGGGAAGTGATGGGAACAGTCAAAATTCAAACTAAAGTCGGCCCAGGACAGCATGAGATAGATTTCCATGTCTGAGAGGTGCCTGCAACTTTTAACTTGCTTTTGGGGCGGCCATGGCTGCATCAGGTGAAGGCGGTATCATCCACTTTGCATCAAATGGTGAAATACTCCTATGGGAAGGGAGTAGCCATTGTTTTCGGAAATTCATCGATTCATCCGCCACCGGAGGTATCTACACCTGTTCTAGAAATCGAGCATGGCATGGAGGATGTGTTCATATCGGGTTTTACCCTAGCAGAGGCTCAGGTAATACAAAATATCATGGCATCTAACGAGGGAATATACGTCAGTGCCCAAGTAGTGTATCTCATGAACAAACTCCAACACATCCCCGGGATGGGATTAGGAAGGAGTGGCCGAAGGGGCGTCGCAGCGTTGGCCGAAGTGCCGCACAACCCTCATACCTTTGGATTGGGTTATCTACCCACCAAAGAGGACTGGATAAGGGAGGGGAAAGAAATGGCTGGAAGAGCTTGAGCAAAACAGATAGGAAAACCTTTTGAGTTGATGCACCGGCCCATCCAAGGTACCCTAAACGGACGCTTCGTCCGGGAGGGGGAGGATTTTCCATTTTGTGGTTTTCAAGAGCCGTGGCCGAACGCGGAGAAAAAGCGCGTACCAGGGTTTGAGATTTTCTTCGACCTACAGTTACCCGGGGATGATGTTGCTGAAGAGCAGACAAACCCGATAGTTGAGGCAGAACAGAGCAGTGAAATGGAGTCTAAGGACACCGCAGTTGAAATGGGGGTAGCATTGGCCTGTCTACTTTCAGATCCTCCGATCAGCCACGAGTGCTTAGGGGATAACTTCTCGATTTCCATGATTGGGGATGAAACGGCTGCGGGCCTACCAGTAACTATTTTGGATACATCCATCGCACCTTCTCTTGTTTGGCAGTATGAAGAGGGTTTTTTATCGAGTAGCACCGGGTCAGGTAGTGAGCCGGAATCTGATTCCACTGAGTCTTGTGCGTCGGAATCAGGTTCCAGCTCGACTGAGTCTGAGTCCGGTATTCCTAGGGGTGATAACCCAGATGCCACAGTCCTGTCTAGGTCGTCTTTTTCCTTCTCTGTTGAGTCTGTTGTAACAGAGGAATCGAATGGCTTGGAAGTATTTAATGAGAATGATGTGAATATGGTTTCTGAGTACTTTTCTGTGCCTTTGATTTATTGCTTAAACCAGGACTTTCAAAATTTTGATGAAAACGACGAGGAAGAAATTCCTTCGGTTTTTGAACGATTAATTGATCAAGAGCAGGAAAGATTTGTTAAACCATTAATGGATGAAATCACTACTGTGAATGTTGGTACTGAGAAGGACCTGCAGCTGGTCCAGATCGGGTCCACGTTGTCTTCAGAGGAACGCGAACGCTTAGTCGCTTTATTAAAAGATTTCAAAGATGTTTTCGCGTGGTCCTACGAAGACATGCCTGGAATCGATCCTGAGATTGTACAGCATCGGATCCCTCTTGACCCCGAGGCCCGACCTGTCAAACAGAAACTCAGGAGAATTCACCCAAACTGGGCCATCAAGATTAAGGAAGAGGTCACCAAGCAAATAGATGCAGGCTTCCTGCTGGTATCCGAATACCCTACTTGGCTGGCCAACATTGTTCCAGTGCCAAAGAAAGATGGCAAGATCAGAGTATGCGTGGACTTCAGGGATTTGAACAGAGCCAGTCCGAAGGACCACTTTCCCCTACCACACATCGATGAGCTGGTGGATTTCACAATGGGCATGCCTCGCTGCTTATGGATGGTTTCTCAGGCTACAATCAGATAGTGATAGCACCCGAAGACCGGGAGAAGACTGCTTTCACCACCCCGTGGGGGACATACTGTTACAGAGTCATGCCGTTTGGGTTGAAGAATGCTGGAGCTACGTATCAACGGGCCGCGACCACAATACTACATGATATGATCCATAAAGAGGTTGAGGTGTACGTGGACGACATGATTGTCAAGTCTAAAGAAAGAGAGGGCCACTACACCGCCTTGCAAAAGTTTTTCCAAAGGATCAGAGAATTCCGGTTGCGACTGAATCCTCATAAGTGTACATTTGGTGTTACAGCGGGAAAGATGCTAGGGTTTCTGATTACACAAAGGGGCATCGAAGTCGACCCTTCCAAAATCAAGGCCATCTTAGAAATGCCACCACCAATGACTGAAAAGGAGGTGCGAGGCTTTCTGGGTAAAGTCCAATTCATAAGACGGTTTATCTCAAAGTTAACCTTGACTTGTGAACCACTTTTTGGTCTCTTGAAGAAAGAAACGAAGTTCCAGTGGGACAGGCGATGCCTAGCTGCTTTTGAACAGATCAAAGAATATTTACAGAACCCGCCCGTGTTGTCACCGCCAGAACCAGGGAAGCCGTTGATATTGTATCTTTCAAAGGATCGAGACTACAATGGGGTATGCTCGCAAGAAGAATCAGAAGACAAAGTGGAGAGAGCCATTTACTATCTGAGCAAGAAAATGCTAGAGTATGAGACTCGCTACACACCATTGGAGAAGGCTTGCTTAGCTTTGGTATGGGCTACCAGGAAGCTGCGGCACTACTTGTTAGCTCACTCTGTAATGTTGGTTTCACGACTCGATCCCGTCAAATATCTTTTCGAGAAACCAGCACTTACGGGTAGGCTAGCTCGTTGGTTGTTGTTGCTCTCTGAATTCGATCTAAAATATGTGACACGCAAGTCAGTAAAGGGAAGGGCAGTAGCAGAGTTCCTTGCCGACCACCCGGTCGAAGGGGATGAAGCAGTTGAGTACCTATTCCCAGATGAGGCCATTTTGCACATCGATGACGAAACTTGGACGATGTACTTTGACGGAGTGTCAAACCAGTATGGGTATGGGATAGGAGTGTTGCTAATAGCACCCGACAATTCCCGTGTTCCCCTAGCATTCAAACTCCACTTCAAAGTCTCGAACAACGAAGCAGAGTATGAGGCATGCATTGCCGGTCTAGAGGTAGCCCTAGAATTAGGGGCAAGACGGTTGGACGTCATCGGGGACTCGAACCTTGTTGTGTCTCAAGCAAAAGGAGACTGGAAAGTCATGGAAGAAAAGATGATGATGTATCACCAGACCTTGGACTTGTTGATTCCTCGGTTTGAGAAGTTAAACTTTACCCATCTACTAAGAGGGAACAACAGGTTCGCAGATTCTTTAGCAACTCTATCTTCCATGATAGACATCCCGTCCGGAGTCCGGATGCGTCCAATCATCATTGACCAGAAATTTGCACCAGCCTACGAGTCGATTGCTGCTATAGGAGAGGTTCAGGACGAAAACTCTTGGTATTACGATATTTGGAATTTCTTGGAAAAGGAAGCATATCCACCAGGGGCAAATGCCAAGAATAAAAGGGCAATCAGAAGAATGGCCGTTCAGTTCATCATCTGCGGTGGTAAACTGTATAAGAGGGGTCATCTGGGAATGCACAAGTTGTGTGTAGAAACTGAAGAATCGAGGCGCCTGATGGAGGCCATCCATGGAGGAGAATGCGGTGCGCACATGAGCGCGGTAATGTTGGCTCGGGAGATCCTCCGGTAGGGTTACTATTAGTCCACCATGGAGGAGGATTGTATCAGATTTGTTCGGCGATGCCACAAATGCCAGATCCATGCAAACCGCATGAATATCCCGCCATCAAAGCTGTACAACATAACTTTGCCGTGGCCATTTTCAGTATGGGGAATTGATGTGATTAGGGTTGTTACTCCAAAGTGGGCGAATGGGCATGAGTTCATCTTGGTTGCAATAGATTATTTCACCAAGTGGGTTGAGGCCCAGTCCTATGCGGTGTTGACGGCTTCACATGTTGCAAAGTTTATCAGAAACAACATCATTTGTCGTTATGGGGTCCCAAACGAGATAATTTCAGATAACGGTTCCCACTTCAAGAAAGAAGTGATCGATTTGTTGGAAAAGTACAACGTAGCTTTCCATAAGTCATCCACATATCGGCCACAAACCAACGGAGCAGTTGAGGCCGCCAACAAGAATATCAAGCACATACTACAGAAGATGGTGGAAACCTACCGGTACTGGCCAGACAAGCTGCCGTTTGCCCTGTGGGGCTACCGGACCTCAATTAGAACTTCAACTGGAGCGACTCCATATTCATTAGTCTATGGAATGGAGGCCGTTCTACCTATCGAGATCGAGGTCCCGTCATTGCGAGTGCTGGCCGAGTGTCGGATAGTTGAAGCGGATTGGCAGCAGAGCAGGTTTGAGGAACTCATGCTCTTTGATGAAAGGAGACTGAAAGCATTGTACCATGTCCAAAGTTTCAGCGCATAATTGCCCGGGCTTTCAACAAGAAAATTAAGTCCAGAAATTTGAAGGAAGGAGATTTGGTGCTTAAGGACAACCGAGCTCCCATCCATGACCCAAGGGGCAAGTTCAGACCCAATTGGACTGGTCCCTATATCATCAAATCTATTTGGTCAGGTGGAGCTGTGGTTCTGATGGACCTAGATGGCCTAGAGTTCTTCCAACCGGTCAATATGGACAAGTTGAAGAAATATTACCCCTGAGAGGCTCGCTAGGCCGAAAACCCGAAAGGGCGACCTAGGCAAAAGTTAGAGCACAAAAAAATTGGAAAATATAAAAACTGAGCTCGCAAGGTTGAAAACCCGCAAAGGGCGACCTTGGCAAAAGTTAGAGCGCAAAAGGAGAGTGAAAATACTCGAGTAAACCCAAGCCTGAACTACGTGAGGCTTGATTCTCATCTTTGGGATACGTAGGCAGTTTCATCCCGAAGTTCAGCCATAAACATTTTCCCCGATCAACGTTGTCCATTTGATCATCTCGGTCATCTTTGTCCATCAGCGTTCATCGCGATCTCCGGCGCAGTGCTTTGCAGACTAGAGACAACTTTCCTTTGCCACGAAGTGCCGCGGTACTATCCAAACTAGGGGCAACTTTCCAGTTGCAAGGATCTGGGGTTGTGTGTCTCAGTGACAGATCCCAAGCGTGTCCAGTTCTGATCCATATCGAAAATGGTTTTGAAATATTTTGATAAAAGTTGACTTGGCTTAAATTAATCTTTTTACAACTAAGACCATTTTTGGACCACAACGGAAAATTTTCAGTACCACAACTTTCAATTTCATTGATTTCAATACAGAGTTCTCCTGCTCTTGCATACAATTGAAGTTGCTTTTTATTACATGCATAAAGAAAACTTGAAAGTACTAATGAAGCAATAAATCTGGGGCATAGTCAAGTCAGGTGTTCCTGCGCCCCCTCCCAGAGCTAGTTGAAGCCTCTGATGCCAAGCTGGGCCCAATCTGTGCCTCTTCATTAAGCCAATCTAAGCACTCATCAGATAAAGTGCAACTGAAAGTAGGAGCGGGGGCCAGGAGTTCTCGTGTCCTCCACACGGCGACCTGCCGAGCGAGTTGTGTGCCTCGGGCTGGGAATACAGCAGGATACTCTATCCCCTCTGGCGAGCAAGTCTGGTCATGGCCAAATTGGCGCTGAATCCGAAATGCAAAATAGAATACACAGTGAGTGAGGCCAATCAACTGAATCCCAGTCTACCGAGACATGCTGTAACTTATTGCCGGAAGACTAAGCCAAGGGCACCGCCAAGCGATACGGTCTGTAGATAAGCGACACATCCAAGCGAACCACCATTCCTCATCAAGGGCATTGACTAGACGGTGCCGGAAGAAGTAGCCGCGAGCTGAATATGCTGGGCAAGAGTCCACAACCTGCAATTTGTCCATCAACCATACCTAGGGAGGGATGAAAAATGAGAGAATAAAGAATAGAGAGATGCACGATGAGAGAAAAGTGAGAATAGGGTTTCTGTGAAAAAACCTAGTTTGAGGGCCGAGTGATGTGAGCAATACATATGCGAGATTGGGTGGGAAACATTACCTGTAATAGCAGTGGACTCCCCGCTAATCTGGTCATCTCTCGACGATGAAAGGCGTCTAAGCCCATCAACGTCTCAGCCAGAGTCATGGCAATGCAGCTCTTGCCCTCCTTCAAGCCGTGGGCAACCTCAATCAACCGGACATTAGATTCTCCGGAGCCTGAGACAAACAGAAAATGAGATAGCAGGCACAAACAAAGGGCATGTCGCCGAAAGCCTTGCCAATGATGGTTGTTGCGATCACCAGCATCAGAGAAACAATAGATCAAGCTCGGAATATCTAGCATTCCGTCACAAATCAAAGACCGAGCGTCACGCAGTGTGAGTCCACACATTCGCCCTAAGGATTGGGCATGGCCAAAATTAAGCTGGGGCAGGAGCTCCTCGTCGCGCTCGGACTCCATCAAGGTTTGGAAATCTTCGAAGGTAGGACACATCTCTTGTCCGGCAAAGCTGAAGACATGTGTCACCGGATTCCAAAACCTCATCGCGGCATGGAGGAACGGAAGGTGCAACGGGGTACAACCCAGAGTGAATAGTGCGTTTATGCCAAAACTCCAGAAATTCAACTTTTCCGAGCCATCCAAGTTGTTAATCCAAGTTGTAAGATTTTGGCCAAGAAGCCTTTCCATTTGGGGCAAATCAGTGTTAAAATGAAGGAAACCATTGCCCCTTTTGTAGAAGATAAGGTTGATTGGAGGACAGATGTCAGCATTCTGCTGGTGCTGACAATTCATGGCCGACCGGCCAATCACAGTGCCGACCGGCCAATCACAGTGCCGACCGGCCACCATTTTTGGCCGATGAATCAAACTTCTGGCCGATGGCCACATCTTACGGCCGATGGCCTTCATATTTGGCCGGTGGTCTTCCTCCCTTGTCCTCTGAGCTGTTTATGCTGAATGTTGGGGAATTCCACCACTTCCAGTACTCTCCGGTGATCGATTCTTGCCGAGTCGCGCGTATTTGCTTATCGAGTTGTTGTACATTTGCTTTTCGAGTTGTATCTCACTCTCTTTAAGTCGTTGATTTGTCTATCAAGTTGTACTCGCACTTGGCCAGTTTGTCGAGTCTTTGTTTTGCTTATCGAGTTGTAATTAGTTCACTACCTGATTATTACGATGTGATGCTTTGTTTTCAAAACACTGTTTCAATTTCATTCACACTATTATGTGGTGGCATGCGGTGCGATGCATAGAGAATGCAAATGTAACACATTTTGAACAAAATGGCTGTTTCATTTCCATCATGTGTTTTGCAAAAACACACGCTTCTGAAAAATAAAACCTGCCTGAGGCAGTGCAATGTGCGTAAACTACTAGTAAAAAGGAAAGAAAAGTAAGAGAATAGCGAGGAAGCAAAGTATCAGAAGTGATACCAGCAGCCTCCCCTTTGCGGTCAGTGCGCATTTCATACCCTTGTTCAGATTGATTGGGTGGTTTGACAGCTTTATCATTCAAGACAATGCAGGAAAACGCACTTTCGGAACATGAGTTGACCTCCGAGTTGACCTCAGGCCACGACTTTTGTGAGCGATGCTCGGTGCATGCGAAGGACATCTCTCCTCGTATCCTTTTCAAATCTTGTGAATTTCACCAATCATTCAATGATACTGTGTCGCAGTACTTTATGCCCCATCAATATTTTGTACACATTGCGTGCATGCGTGCATTGCTTAACTTACATGTGTTCAAGTTTCTTTTCATACACATTGCGTGCATGCGTGCATTGCTTTACTTACATGTGTTCAAGTTTCTTTTTATACACATTGCGTGCATGCGTGCATTGCTTTACTTACATGTGTTCAAGTTTCTTTTTATACACATTGCGTGCATACGTGCATTGTTTTACTTACATGTGTTCAAGTTTCTTTTCATACACATTGCCTGCATGCGTGCATTGCTTTACTTACATGTGTTCAAGTTTCTTTTTATACACATTACGTGCATGCGTGCATTGCTTTACTTAAATGTGTTCAAGTTTCTTTTTATACACATTGCTTGCATGCGGGCATTGCTTTACTTACATGTGTTCAAGTTTCTTTTTATACACATTGCGTGCATGCGTGCATTACTTTACTTACATGTGTTCAAGTTCCTTTTTATACACATTGCGTGCATGCGTGCATTGCTTTACTTACATGTGTTCAAGTTCCTTTTTATACACATTGCGTGCATGCGTGCATTGCTTTACTTACATGTGTTCAAATTTCTTTTATACACATTGCGTGCATGCGTGCATTGCTTTACTTACATGTGTTCAAGTTTCTTTTACACACATTGCTTGCATGCATGCTTTGCTTTACTTACATGTGTTCAATCTCAATGTTCAATTTCAAATTTCTATACACATCACTTGCATGCGTGCATTACTTTGCTAGATTATTCTACACACATCGCATGCATTGTCACGCTATGCTTCACTTGCATATGTTCAAATTTTCCCATTACACACATTGTACATGTTGTCACGTGTTCTTTACTTGCATGTGCTTGTGTTTCCATAGCATTGTTATGATTACCCTAAACAGCATTGTTATGCATCCCACTCGACTTGCGTTGTCACGCACTTTCGATTGCATTGTCATGCATATTGCTAACGATATTGTATCTGTTAAAGTTGCTTTCTTTGCAAGCACGATATTGTATGTACGGTTCATTTGAAGCTGGTGCAACCAGACAAACCGGACATGTATTGTATCCTCCGAGTGAGACGTATCAAGAATTCCATAATTCTCTTACATCCTTTCCGCATTGTAGTGTAGTTTGGAGTATTCAAGCTTAGAACTGTCGCATGTGTGCTTCGTTATAGGTTTCCCTTGCATGATCATAAGTTATGCTCGGCTTCTTGCATTTTCAGTTGCATTTTGTCCCTGCCTTCGGGCGTATATCTTGTTTGTCTTGGATGCTTTGTCTAAGTCTTCAGCCTTGTCAAAAATGGGTCGTCTCTGGGCTTTGACATTCACTCCCGTCATTGTTATGACTTCCGAGTTCTGTCAAAGAGTGGCAACTATAGACGCCCCATTTTTGACCGTCCTCAAGACTTGGGCGTCACCGCTTGAACACTCGGTGATTATCCATGTTTGTGTTCGTCTTGAGTTCCCGGAGGTTTCGGCGGCGCGCCTCGCCTCAGGATCTCTCGACTCGACTATTTCGTGTTTGGTTTTGGCACCAAACACTTGTGCTTTTGCCTTGAAGGGCAGGGAATGGCTTTTTGGCCATCCCCACATCTCACCGGCCCCCCCTACCTCACCGGCTGTGGCTTGGTGCCATCGGCCGTGGTTTCTTGTTATCAACTGCCGGTCGACACTATATTTGGACGACCGGCACTGTGTTCGGCCGGTGACCTTTTTTGCTGGCCGGTGTGACCCCTTTGCACCCTCCAAGCCTGGTGCATGCCAGCTGTGCCAACTGGAATGCACCATCACTCCTCCCCGTGCAGATTGTGGCCGTTTTGAACCTTTCAACCCCCTAACCTTCTAGAAGGTTGAACCTCTTTGGCCAAGCTTCTTGGAGAAGCTTGGCCAGCTGTCATAGCTTCTCTAAGAAGCCTTCCCCCCCTTTGAACCCCTTGGACCTTTCTTTTTACCATTGCCATTAAGTTTCTTGGCTTTGCTTGGCCTATATAAGCCCCCCTCCTCCTCCTTTGTCAAGGGTTAGCCATTTTTGAGCAAAAAACCAGAGCTTTTATATCTATATCTCTGTCATATACTCCCTCTCTCTACATTTCCCTCTCTCTCCCCCTTTGTGTGTGTTTTGTGGCCTTAAAGTGCACTTTTACCTTACTTTTGCACTAACACACTATCACACCTTAGCTCGAGTTTGGGAGGCTTGGAGGGCTTGTTCTTGAGTTTTGGGACTGATTTTGATCAGAAGAAGAGGGTTGCATTGTCTGTTCTTTAGGTGTTCTTCAAGGGTAATCACTTTGCTTTAGTTTCCCCAAACTTGCACTAGTTCTTTGCCTATTTTGCTTGCTGATTTAGGCTTTGTGTGTAACATAAAAAAGTCTTATTTTTTCTTGCTTTAGAACTTTCATTAAGGGTGTTTTGTGGTTTGAGTGCAAACTCACCCTCTTAGGCCTTATTTGGCCTTTTTGGAGCTTCCATTGTTAGGCTTTGTTTACCTTGGTGTTTTGGTCTTCTCACCACTGAAAACCAGTGGGTTTTCAGTGGTGAGAAAGGTGGGTTGAAGTCTTGTATAGGGGAGGGACACCCCTCTCCCCTTTGTCCCATTCTTACCTTTGTTCTTGGCTTACATGGTAGCATGCATGTCTAGTCTTGTATGGCTTCATTTCAGAGTTTATTTGGATGTTTTGGAGCATGTTTTACCTCTGTCTCATGTGGGTTTGTTAGCCTCTTTCATGCATGTTACACTTGCTTTGCATTCCTCTATTTGGCATAGAAATGCATCTTGTGTTTAGGCCATGATTCTTGCATGTATTAGCCTAATTCCCTGAAGGTATTAGCATCATTTTGCCATACTTAGGGTCTGTTGGCCACTGATTTTGTCATGTTTGGCATGCTTGATATAGTTGTTTTACATTTTGGCTTGCAAGCCTTGGTTGTGTGGGTCACTAGTATGCTTAACTTAGCTTCCTCTCATGATTTGGCATCATTGGAGACCATATTTCAGCCCATAATTCATGCTTGTGTACTTGCATTTGGTTCTTTATTAATGCTTGGAGGTGTAGTGGTTTTGTGCCTTGAAATGGGCCTTGTGCATGCTTGTGTGTTTAAAGTATTTGGGCTACCATATTATTGGGTTTTGGGGACTCTTTTCACATGTTAAAAGTCTATTTTTGGTTGCTTAATTCATGCCATGAGTGGCCATGTTGATGGTAGTAAAGTGCTCCACTTTGTGCCTTAGTCTTAGGCCCTTTTAACTTGCATATTTGTTATGCATATTGTCCACCTTTTTAGGCACTTTTGGCCACTGTTTTGGGGTGGATTGAGGGTTGCCCCTTTATGGTTTAAGTCCACTATTGTATGTTTACCACATGTTTGTTGCATGATTGACTCATTAGGTGTTGTAGCATGTTGGTCCTTTTGCATGATTGTCCATGTCTAGCATTGCATACTTAACATGATAGATTGCATTACATTTGGCATGCTTGGATCTTAGTATTAGGTTGCATTGTTGAGCCATGTTTGCATAACATGCATTGCATTACTAGGTTTGGGGTGTCAAACCAAGTGTGAGGGTTGAGAGGAGTTCATACTACAAGTGATGCAACTTGTCTAAACTCTCGGTCATCGGGGCCCATGACCTTGGCATGATAGGGTCTTGGTCTTCATTTGTGTGTTGCATGCATTTCGATTGAATTACAACCTTGACCTCTTAGGCCATCATGCATTAAGGTGCATAATTGGTGGCCCGAGGATCGAGGGCCGTGCTTCCTTGAGTCTAATACATGATAGGGAGCATGGCCAGGCTTATATTTGTCTGAAATTTCATGCCATGCACTACATGTCTTCTGTTGCTGTCAAAATCTGTTTTCTACAGGAAGTTTCTGCCGACCGGCAACATTTAGTGCCGACCGGCCATTGGTGAATGGCCGATAACTTCACAAGCTGCCGGTGGCTGTTTACCATGGCCGGTGGCCAATTCCCTCAGCCGACGGTGTTCTACAGTGTTCACAGGAGATACCCTGGGACTTTGATAGTGTTCAAAAGAGCAAGGCAATGAAAACAGAGGCAGTGGTGACATGTTGCGGGCTTTCCGGGCAAGACGGATCGAAGCATGCATCATTCATGCATCCCAAGGCGGGGGCTGTGACCCCCTTCCTTCTTACATTTATTTCTCAAATAATTAGAATTTCTGTAATAATTAATTTATTTATTATTTGGACTGTAATGTTTATTTGGTCCCTCCGAGTGAGGGCGTATTTCTAATAAGGGTGTGTGAGTGTGTGTATATCTTCCAATCCTACCTCTTTCTCCCTTTTACTTACCTGTTTTGATGGTTAGTATTAGGACATGTTTATTTCAGCATACCTTATGCTATGCATGCGTGCATCCATTCATTTGTCTTACATGCACCGGGCTCGGCACATCATGCTAACTGCACTTGTATTTCAATTCCAAGTTGAGTACTTGTTATCTGTTGCATTTCACATGCCATATTTAGGGTAGCCGAGCCTGTTTAGATTGCATCTTTGCCTGTGTTGCATTAGCCATTTTTAACATGAACTAGGATCATGCGTATGATTACTAACTAGTTTATATTTTGGCTCGGAGTACTAGGTAACCTTTTATGCTTTAGCATCCTTGCATGCGTGTGAGTATTGCCATGACAGTATGATTACCATGAGGCTAGCTGCTTATGTGATATAAGCTGCCTGAATGCCTGTGGGTGAAGGTTGGATTGCTTGAGTTGGAATAGCTCATTAAAATCCATGTTTTAGCCTACTTGCGAGTAGCAAATTCCAAAACATTTTCAAAACCAACGGATACGCAATGTTTTGTTCCAATTTAGGCAATTTGGTCTATACTTGTTTGTTGTGCGCATAACATAGTAATTCTAGGCTAATAATCGGAATAAGAACACATAACGTTTTCAAAAATGGATATCATGGTTAGTAGAGGCCGATCTTCCGATCGGGCGAGAGGGGGTGCTCATAGCTAACGTTCCCCGATCGTACCCAAGTTCCCAAGCCAAGGCAACTTTGGTGATGACGGACACGTGGCCTTTGGCACCGAGTCAGGCTTTCCTAAATTCCCCCATTTAAAAAATATTTAGGTGGCGACTCTGTATCTGGCAAAGCAGTCCATGTTTGGCACTTCTTTTCTAAAAATCTATTTTCTCAAAACGATTTGCCGGATCTGGACTCTTTGGTTCAAGATTAAGAACCGTGACACAAACCGAGTTCGAACTGTGGCGGGGTCCCTTGCGGGCGTGCTACAAGAAGCATCAGGGCGCATTTCAAAGTGGGCCCTTGAACTCGGCCATTACAATATTCAGTTCCTGCCTAGAACCTCAATCAAAGGGTAAGTGCTTGCCAACTTTGTGACAGAATTCACCGAGGGTCACGCCGACTTGAAGTTTGAAAAAATTCAACCTAAGCCGAACTGGAGAATTTATGTTGGGGACATTTGGCAGCTGTATTGTGATGGATCGTCCAATCAGCGCCGCAACAAAGCCGGAGTAGTGATCATGGCTCCCGACGGAGCAATAATTGAGTAGGCTGTCAAAATCGGTTTCGAAGCATCGAACAATGAGGCTGAATATGAAGCCCTGCTAACCGGCTTGCGGAATTCTCATCTCCTGGGTTCCCGGTGTTTGCTTATATTTTGTGATTCAAAACTTCTGTTCAATCAATTAAAGGGGGAGTACGTGGTCAAAAATGACCCTATGGCCGCTTACATGAAAACGGAAAATTCCTTGCTGGCACAATTTGATCATCATGAATTGAACCAAATAACTCGTGATCAGAACACAGATGCAGAGGCCCTGGCTTGCTTAGCCTCCGCCATTAACTTAGAGATTAAACGGACAATTGAAGTGGGTTTCATCCCTAAGCCGAGCATTGGCCCTTCAAAGGAAGTCCTAATCTCCCGTCGGATAAGAAAGAAGCGTACATGCTGTGAAACAAAGCTATGTGGTACTACTTGGATCCACAAGCAAAGCTTTACAAAAAATCCCTTTCTGGCCCATACCGGGAATGCGTTCATCTGGATAAAGTCAAAGAACTCCTGACTGAAATACATGAAGGCAGCTATGGTGCCCATTCTGGCAGGCGTTCTTTCGTCCATCGAGCTATAACACAGTGGTATTATTAGCCGACAATGAGAGCTGATGTCAAATGTTATGTCAAAAAATGTGAACAGTGCCAGAGGTTTTCTCCCTTAACCCATCTGCCTGCTGCAGAGTTAAGATCTATCACCAGCCCCTGGTCGTTCGCATAGTGGGGACTTGATATTGTTGGACCATTGCTGCGGGCCCTAGGAAACAAGCGATATTTGATTGTCGCAACAGATTACTTCACAAAATGGGTCGAAGCGGAGGCACTAATGCACATTCGAGATGCTAACATTAAGCGCTTTGTATGGAGAAATATCATAACACGATTCAGCATTCCAAGAGCACTTATCTCAGACAACGGCACCCAGTTTGATTGTGGCGTCTACCGAGAGCTGTGCAACAAGTATGGTGTCCGGCCTTATTTCTCCACGCCGGCTTACCCTCAAAGTAATGGTCAAGCCGAAGCCTCTAACAAATCCATCCTAGGCGGCATCAAGAAGAGGCTAGAGAAAGCTAAAGGGAAATGGGTCGAAGAATTTCCAAGTGTGTTGTGGGCCCATCGAATTACGCCGAGGCGATCCACTGGGGAAACACTGTTTGCTTTATGCTTTGGAACCCAGACAATCATTCCCCTGGAGATCGGACTCCCAACCTTGAAATCGAAAGTTTTCGATATGGGCTGAAACAACATGATGCTGGCCTTGGATTTGATTCTGATCAAAAAATGAAGAGACCGTGCCCTTGCATCCATGGCATGGTACCAGTAACAGCTTGCTAAGTCGTATAATCAATGTGTACAGCTATGCCGCTATGCCGCAGGAGAATTGCTGCTAAAGAAACTACTTCTGGCTGCCAAGAATCCGGCTGACGGAAAACTAGGTCGTAACTGGGACGGCCCCTATCAGATCGATTCAATTGCGGGTAAAGGAGCATATCGACTCAAAGACATGTCTGGGAGGAGCCTGCCACGACCTTGGAATTCCACGCATTTGCATAAATTTTATCATTAACCCAGCATGTGGGTCATGACTTGTTTTGTGTATTCGCCGTGTACAATTTTCACTTTCATAATCCAACTTTTTGTATCGCTCTACGGAATTTTAGTTCGAAGTAAAAAGACTTCGGATTCGGAGCACCCATCGTGGATATCACGATTGGCTAAGATGAAAAAATCCTTCGAATTCAGAGCCGCATCCATGTAGGACACGCTTGGGCCAAAAAAGACTCCGGATTCGGAGCGCCCTTCGTGGATATCACGATTGGCCAACATGAAAAAGCCTCTGAATTTGGAGCCCCATCCATGCTGGACATGCTTGGGCCAAAAAAGATTACGGATTCGGAGCGCCCTTCGTAGATATCACGATTGGCCAAGATGAAAAAGCCTTCAAATTCGGGGCCCGATCCGTGCATGTCACGCTTGGGCCAAATGAAACTCTAGATTCGGGGAGCCCTACGTGGATATCAGGATTGGCCAAGATGAAAAAGCCTTCGAATTCGGAGCCCCATCCGTGCATGTCACGTTTGGTCCAAATGAGACTCTGGATTCAGAGCGCCCATCGTGGATATCACGATTGGCCAAGATGAAAAAGCCTCCGGATTCGGAGCCCCATCCGTGCAGGTCACGGTTGGGCCGAATGAGACTCTGGATCCGGAGCGCCCTTCGTGAATCACGATCGGCCAAGATGAAAAAGCCTTCGAATTTAGAACCCCATCTGTGCAAGTCACGGTTGGGTCGAATGAGACTCCGGATCCGGAGCGCCCTTTGTGAATCACGATCGGCCAAGATAAAAAAAGCCTCCGAATTGAGAGCCCTATCTGTGCAGGTCACGTTTGGGCCGAATGAGATTTTGGATTCGAAGCTCCCTTCGTGGATAACAGGATTGGCCAAGATGAAAAAGCCTCCGAATTCGGAGCCCCATCCGTGCATGTCACGTTTGGTCCGAATGAGACTCTGGATTCGGAGCACCCTTCCTGGATATCACGATTGTCCAAGATGAAAAAGCCTCCGGATTCGGAGCACCATCCGTGCAAGTCATAGTTGGGTCGAATGAGACTCTAGATCCGGAGTGCCCTTCGTGAATCACGATCGGCCAAGATGAAAAAGCTTTTGAATTCAGAACCCCATCTGTGTAGGTCACGGTTGGGTCGAATGAGACTCTGGATCCGGAGCGCCCTTCGTGAATCACAATCGGCCAAGATAAAAAAGCCTCCAAATTTAGAGCCCTATCCGTGCAGGTCACGTTTGGGCCGAATGAGATACTGGATTAGGAGCTCCCTTCGTAGATATCACGATTGGCCAAGATGAAAAATCCTTCGAATTCGGAGTGCCATTCGTGCAGGTCACGGTTGGGCCGAAGGAGACTCTAGATTCAGAACACCCTTCGTGAATCACGATCGGCCAAGATGAAAAAGCCTCTGAATTCGGCGGCCCATCCGTGCAAGTCATGGTTGGGCCGAATGAGACTCCAGATCTAGAGTGCCCTTCGTGAATCACGATCGGCCAAGATGAAAGAGCCTCCGAATTCGAAGCCCCATCCGCACAAGTCACGTTTGGGCCGAATGAGATTCCGGATTTGGAGCACCCTTCGTGGATATCACGATTGGCCATGATGAAAAAGCCTCCGAATTCGGAGCCCCATCCGTGCAGGTCACGCTTGGGCCGAATGAGATTTCGGATTCAGAGTGCCCTTCGTGGATATCATGATTGGCCATGATGAAAAAGCCTCCGAATTCGGAGCCCCATCCGTGCAGGTCGCGTTTGGGCCGAATGAGACTCCGGATTCAGAGTGCCCATCCGTGCATGACGCACTGGGGCCGAATAATAATCCCACTTCGGCATGCTACTTATGATTTTCATGATTAAAAAGCATGCGTTATAGGGTATTTTATTAAATTAACCAATAAGTACATAATTTGCACCCAATCCGTTGGAGCGTTTACAATATGTTCAATTTTATTCGGCCTCACCCTCGTCGTCGCTCTTCTCGATTTTGAAAGTGCCACAGGGAAATTGATGACGTTGGTATAACAGATTCGATGTTTCGACACCTGCTTCTCGCAAAGCCTCAGGGACTTGGAGAGCCTTAATCCACCCATGCCTGAAACGCCGATTCTCGTACCAGCATACTTCCTCAGCAAGTTTCTCCTTGGTCTTGTCTATCCCGACTTTCCGGCCACCGTGGAAGCCTTTCTTATAACCACTGGACCTCGCAGTCTCTACTACAAACATGCTTGTCATTTCTCGATCGGCAATCGCATGGCTTATCAGCCGTTGGGTCACCCTTTCCTCCACGACAGGGTTTGATTGGTCGGCCACACGCGGCTCGACAGCTTTGGCTTTCCTTAGCTCACGCTCTGTCTTCTCCGCGCGAGCCTCCAAGTTTCGAAGTCATTCATCCTTCTTCTCTATTTCACGTCGCGCGGTGCGAAGGCACATGCCGATTTCATAAGCGGTGTACAGCCCTTTCACCGCCCCATGGATACCCTCTCGAAATACTTCGAAATCCTGTCGACCGACCATTAATTGTTGGACTTCTGGTGGAAAAATTTGTCGAGCGAACTCGAATGCCACACCTGGGTCATGAACAATTGAATATGCTTCAATCATCGGTTTATTCCCCACAAAAACCGCAAAACTCAACGGTCCTGGGGTCGCGACGGATTCAACTCTCAGTCGCGGTCGAGGGGAGCTGCCCCATTGCTATCTTTCCCTTCTAGTTGATCTACTACAGCGTGGGGACTAACGTTTTTCCCGTTCCCTCGACGTCCTACTTCCCATGCACATAGGCTCGCCACTGCGATTCATCTTCAGATCCAAATTTCAACCAACGCCCTTCCTCTCTCATGTTGAAGAATAACCTACCTGACATTCATAGTATCTAACCTTTCTCAATAGCCTAGTTTAAATTGAGTCTGAGCACAATAATGGGATTTGCGGGTGCGAAGAATTCACCCCATTAATTCCCAACGGGTGCAGCGCCCCCGAGGTGATTTCATTAATAATAAACTTCAAAAGCCTGGTGCCGATCTACATGTGCCTCAGCTACTCCATGAACTAATAGTATTCGGCCTTTCCAGTTCATACATTGGCTGGGGCAAGGGAAGATTTATTAATCTAATCGGCTAAATATCTAAGCCGGATGCCGATCTACATGTGCCTTAGCCACTCCATGAACTAATAGTATTCGGCCTATCCAATTCATACATTGGCTGGAGCAAGGGCAGATTTCTTAATCTGATCGGCCAAATATCTAATCCCGATGCCGATCTACGTGTGCCTCAGCCACTCGAACTAATGGCTGGGGCAAGGGCAAGGGAAGCCATTTCTGCTCATAACAGACAAGGGCAGATTCGTTAATCTTAGCGGCTACAGCCTGGCCAATCGAATCGGCCAACTCCCATGGCCTTGCGCCGAAAGGATCATGTGTCTCCGTTCATATGCATGGGTATGCTCGTGAGTTTATTCAACTATTTTGAAAGTCTAACAGCGAGGATACGCCGTTATCGCTTTAGCAATATTTAATTTACTCATCTTTTTAAGGGAATGTTTTAGCAATATTTAATTTACTCATCATTTTAGCAACAGCTAGCAGTAGTTTCACCCAAAATAGTGAAAAGAAAAAATCTTCATTGATAACAACAATTGAGTACAGGCAATAATGCAAAGCAGGGGAAATTTTCATTTATAAAGTGAATACAGATAGTCATCATTTTATACATGAAGATTACCCTAAGTAAATAAAAGTCTATTATAAAACAAAACATGTTTGCAAGAACATACATTAAAAAATTCCAAAAACAAAACAAGCGTCGCCCAAATCAATCTTCGGGGTCCAACTCAAGCGGATTAACGTCCACTTGCTCGTAGGGAATCGGCATGGCCAATGTCACATCAGCGGCAGCAAGGGTTTTGAGCCAGCCTTGCTTGAATCCCCGATTCTCAAATTTGGGGACTTCTTCGACGTAATTTTCAAGGGCGGCGCGCTTCCCAGTCTCGAACGCTTTGGAAGCCTCGAAGTCGACTATTTCCTTTGCCTTCTTCAACTCTTCCAATTCGGCCTCCAGCTTGGCAATCGCCTTTTGAGCTAACTTGAGCACACCTTCGCTCGCGTTTGCCCTCTCCTCGGCGGCCAATCTGAGTTGTCCTTGCACTTTCCATCTTCGCCCTCACCACTTCGAACTCGGCCCTGCTCCTCTCACCCTCAACTTTTGATTTTAAATGGCCAATTCGTTCGATGGCGTCATGTTGACGTCGGCCTATCTTGGCTATCCTTCCGACCGTCTGCAAAATAGGAAATTAAAACCAAATCAATATACGCATAAAAGCGAAAGATAGGATCAAGTTATATACCAGAAGAGCCGATTGAGCGGCTAACACTATTTCCAACAGATCCGGCTCCGCCCAGAAAGCTGCCTTATCAGCCGACAATGAGACCGACGAAGACATGCTCAACGCCACAACTAGGTTTTTCATAGCCGACGCGTCAGAGGAGATCGGCATGTTTTTTTTATTTTTGGTTGAACGACAAAAGGAACAACCACATCCGACTCCTCTAAGCGCGGCCGTTTGTTAGCGGGGTTTTCTTTAAAGCCGACCTCGACCTCGACCTCAGCAGGACGTTTCTTTCCCTTTCGCTCAGCCTCCTGATTTGCCAGCTCTATCGACTCTGACTCGGCATTTCGGGTTTGAGCTATCACCACCTCGATAACAGGAAGAGAGGGCTCAGCATCGGTGGCGGGTGGCACTTTCGATCGAATGGCCTCTGCTCTCCGCCGCGTGGCCATTCTTTCGGCATTCTTCTTTTTGGCGAGTTGTGTGAGTGATAACCCGGCCATGTCATTAGGGTACGCGCCGGGCAGGTCTTTTAAACCAGTAAAGACGTCGTCAAAGGAAACATCCCCTTGGCCCGAAGTGGACGGAGGGTTGGCTGAATTCAGGCCAGCTTCCTCAAAGGCCAACTTCAAAGCCTCTTCTACTTCGGCTTCGGACTGGTGTGACTCTTCAGCGACCTCCTCAACTACCTCCGCCTACTTCGAGTCGGATCTGTCCAAACCAACTTGCCGCAAGTTTTTGAAGTTGGTTAAAACAAGAGCCATAAGAGACTCTTTGCCCCTCGAAATTGGATGTTTTCTGCTACCGAAAATGTCGTATACGTCAGCCCGTATCGAAGAAGAATGTGGGCCACCCTCCCTTGTTTCTAAAGGCTTGGACGGCCGAAGTATTTGAGCGCGACTTCAATTTCCGCAAGAATGGCGTCGTCGGTTGAAATCAAAACTTTCTTCAAATCATTTCCTGCACAAGCAAGACCATGAGACTGCAAAAATAAAACCCTGTAAATATAAGAAAAATAAACACAAGGAGCTATACGGCCACCTGGTTCGCCCCTCCGTCTAGGAATAGGATCTAGGCGGTCCTCGCCTTCGCCGAATTACCAGTTACCTCGGACAACGACCATGACATCATCGACTTGCTTGCCAGAGCTGGAAAGAATAGTCACTAATTGATGGTCGGTGTCCTTGGCCCTGAGGAAATAGCGTCCATGCCGGCTATAAGACTTGGCCAAGGCATAACAATGCCGAATAGCAAGTATGCCGAGATTAATCTTAAGGCGACGGTTTAACTCTATAATCCCCATTACGATTCGAAAAAAGTTTACATTAGGTTAGGAAGAGATTAGACCGCAATGGCGAAGGACAGCCCTAAGGAATGGGTGAAGAGAGAAATGGACTCCGCCCTCTGCAATTGATAAGAGAGGGAAGACGATTGTGCTTTCATCAGCCCTTTCCATATCAAGGGTGTTGTCTGTCACAAGTGACAGACGGACGTCATCCGGGATGGAAAAATGGCGTCGAAAGCCAAAGACTCGATCCGTGGAGAGGAGGTCTTTCAAATGCTTTGCCATTTTCGTCAGCCTATAGGAGTACGCTAAACTAAAAACAAACCAGGAAAAGGGATTCAAAGCAGAGAGGAAGAGAACTTACAAGAGACGGAGAGGACAACGAGGGATAAAAGAAAGTTACAGAGGTGAGTCGGAAGGCAATCCAAGAGCCTCAAGCGTCCAAAAATGTGTATGTATTCAAAAAGACGACAAAATTTTAAATCACAATAAATGGAAGAAGCGTATGAAGGGGCGGGAAGTTATAATGATGACTGAAATGCGTGATCTCTGACATCCGCGTTGGAATGAGGTTAGCTGCTAAATTTCGGCTATGACTTTTTGAGTTCGAAACCAAACACACCAGCTAACTGTTGTTAGTGGAGTGTTTGGGGGCAATTGTGGGGGCCGAATATTAGGAGACGTAAAGATGCCGAATAATTGGACCTGGAGAGTTGAAATATATATATAGCATTCGGCCCCGCCTTATACATACGAATCCTACCCTATTCGGCCAAATAACTAGTTGAGTAAGGGGCAGAGTGAAGAGCGGTTTGCAACAAAAGGAGCCGAGTAAATATTTATACGGCGAATTGAAAGTGGGCCTAGCCCTGAGGCCCAAGAAAGAAAAGATATAAATAGAAAAACATTAGCCAGAGAGAGATATGTGAGAACTAGTACGCTTAAACTCAAAATACAAGTAATCGAGAGTATATACTGACTTATCCGCCGGAGCGCTAATTCCGGCACCACCGACCAAAGTGTTCATTCTTTTTCAGGTTAATAGCTGAGGATCTCGAGTGCCCCATTGGATCCAAAGAGTATATCCAAATCCACTCCCCCATAAACATCTATTCTAATTTTGACTATGTTAGTTAATTTATAAATTAGATCTTTTTACTCTTTTATTCAAGTTTTGTAATTTCAATTATGTTTTTTTTTTATAAACCACCAATCTGCCCGAACCGTGAAGTCAAAACCGCCATTATTTGCCAACTGAACCGCCAGTTTTTGATAAGAAAAATGACAATTTCTAATGACACTTTCATCAATCCATCACCTATCGTACGGTTTATATTTTACTCCTAAACCGCACCGACCTGCACCGCGCACACCACTAAGGAAAAGTAATGGTCTCTGGTCGTGACCTTCTCATCAACGGACACCAGTCGAATTTCACGGCCTTATCCCAACTGGTCCCTACTGTCGACCGAACCCCCTTTTTTTTTTCCCCATCGAACCATCTGTTAAACAAAAACCATCTCTTCTCTTCTATAATTGAGATCCACATATGTGTTTATTTGAGTGAGCTAACTCAGTGAGTTGGCTGAATAATGTACAAAATATTAAATTTTCAATTTTACCCTTTAAAATAAGGCATGTGACATGCACATGGCCAGTTTCTATCAAAAAAACTTAACTACCATTTTTAATTGGGACAAAAAGAGACGAAATATAAAATTTAGGGTTAAAATCGAGCAATTTGAAAATATAGGGACTAAAATGACACAAAAGCATACCATATGCATTATTTTAAGGGTGAACATCATAGCATCTTCCTTTTCTCTATGCTAATTATTGGTATGGTGTGTAGGATTGGCTGATACATATTGAAATTGTGATAATTGATTTAGATCCCCTTTGGGTCTTTGTGTGGACTACTAAAATCAATGTGTAGTTAGGAGCTAATCATCTGCATTTGCATCTGCATATATGGTTTGTCTTGCATAGACAATCTTTAAAAAAAAAAAAAATGCTACCCAAAAAAAAATTCAATTGCTTTTGATTTTTTTAATCCTTTTTGGACTTTTTTTTATCAAAATTTTCAAAATTTTCGATCTTTTCTAATTTCTCTAGTTGAGTAGAATTCAAGAATGTAACACTTTTAAATTTAAAAAAAAAAATCATTAAAAATGAAAAAAATCAACAAAAAGTTATTAAAAAAGCCAACCACAAACACTTGTAAATAGGTTAAAACTCAATAGAACAAATAGATAGAGAATGAAAAACACACACACACACACAAAATCTTTGGCAAGGATTGCAAGTTGAGAAACATACTTGTATATTACTGATGTTACATACTTCTCCTAAATCATTAAAAGCTTCGACACAAGTACAGATTACTACAATGTGAAGAAAAACATGAATAGTTGAACTTATATGTGAATTTGACTGTTGCACAATAGCTCTCTATTTTGATAAGGTTTTTCTTGGTGATACCTATAGCGATCCCGGTCTTTCCCCATTTGGTTGTTGTATCCGGACTTAGGTTCCGTGGATCCTATATTTGTATATTTGTGGTTGTCGTCCTTTAATTCCCTATTTTTGAGTTATAGGATGTTTTGGGCAGGTTGGTTACAGGTTGGGAGTGTTTGGGAGCGAAGGGTTACTGCCTAGAATTTGGTCCTTCGCTCGAGCGAGAAGTTTGTCGCTCGAGCGAGCTCTTTGTTTTTGGTCCTTCGCTTGATCCAGGGTTTCTTCGCTCGAGCGAGCGACTGCATCTGGGTATAGAACCTGAGAGCTGTGTTTCTTGGCTCGAGCGAGCTTTCCTTCGCTCGAGCGAGCGAGGTGTATGTTTTTGAGTTGTTCGCTCGAGCGAGCATTCTGTCGTTCGAGCGTGCTTCTGGGTTGTAGACCTGAAGCTTCAAGTTTTTAGCTCGAGCGACTTTCTTTGCTCGAGCGAGTCTTTCTTGTGTCTGGTCGCTCGAGCGACCATTCCTTCGCTCGAGCGAGCCTATTTTATATAAAAACGCAGCAGCGGTTTTAAACATTTTTTTTCATCCTCTTTTGTTTTAAAAACCCTAGGTCCGTGTTCTCTCTCCCTCCACTCACATTCTCTCTTAGGTTTCATCTATTTTTAGGGTGTTTCTACCCTAGGTTCTTTATTAAAAAGATAGAGTGGGTTGAGGGCTTTGTTTTAATCTGAACATTTGTGGATTCGGAGCAGTTTGGATTTTGGGTCATCTTCTCCATTCGAGTTCTTCACTTCAAGGTAGGGATACCCTACTCCATACTATAGGTTTTGTCCTAAGTTTTGGTCATTTTGATATGTTGGTGTTGTTTGGTAATTTTGGGAAAAGCCCTAATTGTTGTAATAAATTAAGTTCGTATAATTAATTTTGGGAAAAATGTGGAATTTGGTTTAATTCATGAAATTGGGGAATTATGAGATTAAATGGTGTAGTTGGATAATTTAATCACTCACCTATGAAAATGTTGAGTTTATATTTCTTGATACATTTATTTCCTGTTTAGAAATAATTGTTTTGGGCTATCGGTGGAGGATAGCCCTGATTGTTGTAGACATTGCATGTTGATTAGGGAAAACTGAAACTAATCACATCGAATAAGTCATTGAATATGACGGTTGAATTAATACAGCGAATATGTGTATTGATTGAATATTGTGTATGACAAGTGTTTAATACATTGTATATGCATATTGTTTGGGAGGAGATAGGGGATGTACTCCATGGTTTGAGGGAAGATAGGGGATGGACTCTCAAACCTGTTTAGGAGGAGAAAGGAGATGGACTCCATTAGTACAACAAATATATGTACTTATTGATTTATGTAAGTGTTTCAGTATGAGCCTTAGTCTCATTTGAATTGTTGATATTGGAAGTGATGTTAATGTGAGATGTAGTCTCATTTTGTTGTTTGGCCAGGTTCTGAGCCATGTCTGTATAAATGGAAAGTTGAATAATAACGGAAAGTGAAACATGTCATGGACATTATTGTCATGAAACTGTATAGTGATATACTGGATTTATAAATGTTAACCATCCATCGAATGCTATTGCTTTAGTTAATTCTTATATTTGGTTTAGTATATTTCTGCTGGGCTATGGCTCACCCTATACGGGAACATCATTTTCAGGTCCAGGTGATATGCTACCTCTAAGCACTTAGCTTGGGAGGATTTGGAGTTGAAGACTCTGTTTAGTTAGTTGTTATTTGTTTTATTTTGATATTACATGTAAACTCAAGCCAAGGGCTTAATGTGTAATTGAGTTAGTACTCGGACTTTTGTGTCCAAGTGTTGGCTTGGAAAGATGTAAGCCTGCAGGGCATTTACTTTCGTTGTTACGTGTAATGTCTTTTAATAAAAATACTCTGATGAATGGACGAATATTTTATTCTCTTATGTTAATGCATGTCAATGTTATATATATATATATTACGGGTTTATTTTTAGGGCGTTACAATACCATTACTCTATGTATATCATTGTTGAAGCATTTTGCTCAATTCTCAAAATTAAAACTATAATCTATGACCTTAACTGGCAAAAATCATAGAATTCACCAATAGGAGAATACATGTATATGCAAAACACAGTCTATAGCATATTCTGGACAATACGATAGTTCACAAATCGTTTATTTGAGGAAAGACTTACTGTAGAATATTTTACAAAAGGCACAAAATCATCAAACTTCATCAACATATATAATAGAACTATAGAATTATTAAAACTTGTTTCTTTCCAACAACTCAAGAAAATCCATAGCATGATCTCAATGCTGCTTCCTCTGAGGGTCCTTTCTCCAGCTGAATATAAGACCCTTTAATGACAGCAAAGCATATAACAAGCATAATAGTGGATGTTAACATGGTTTCTCTGAAATAATGCAACAAATGACTCCTAAAAAATTATTTGAGACATGTATTTGCATTATTTGAACTATATAACAACGAACCTGCATTTGTGTCAATGTTTTTAAGCATGTAACAAAGAATTTTGGCGCTTTTGGTAAAGAAATTTGTTGGAAATTAATCTGTACTTTACCATATGATCTTGAATGTAAGACATGTTTTGATGATCATCTGGAAATATCACTACCTCCACTTCAAAATATGAATGGTTATTCTTCAAGTCGTGATGATGTTCCAAAAATCATTTACATGATTAGCATTGTTATGTTAATGATGGTAAGGAATTGAAAAAAAATCGAAAGATTCATGCATGACAAATCATGGGTTATGAAGATGTTGATTTGATGCACACATCGTAATCATGACAAGATACAGAGGTAATATAGGTACGTGATGAGAGAGAGAGAGAGAGAGAGACGAACCAATTGGTTGATAAATTCATCCTCCAAATTTGTCTTTGTTGAACCTCCTCCTTAGCGGAACAAACTTGATTGCTATGTTTATTGATATCCAATTGTAGTTGTTTTCGATGAACTGGAAGTATGCATACCTCCAAGACTTCTTGAAATTTAAAGTGCCACAGACCCCCAAGAACCCAACCAAGAAACCAGGTCCAATGCCAGTGTAGAACCACAAAAAATTAGTTTCATCTGTAACTTTACTCTCATCAGCATGTTTGTGATCACCATCAGATGATTTATCATCGAGGCAACTGTTTAGCGGTGCACCACAAAGGCCATTGTTGCCTATATAAATGGAAGGATCGTCGAGACTTTGAAGTTGATTTCCCATTGGTATTTGCCCTGAAAAATTATTGAATGACATGTTCAAATGACTTAAGTAGCTTAAACTAGACAAACTTGGAGGAATAGGGCCAAAAAGTTTGTTTCGAGACAAATCAAGAGATTCCAATTGTGTGAAATTTCCAATATTATTAGGGATCCTTCCTTTCAGATGATTTCCAGATAAATTCAAGTTCAACAACCCAAAAAGATCCATTAACTCTTCTGGAATCTCTCCAACAATGCCATTGTTCGAAAGGTCTATAGAGATGAGAAATTTGAGTGTCTTGGTGTATTCCAGTTCTCTTCCTTTCATTGAATCCAACATGTTCTATTGATAATGTTTCTTAATTGATTTATGCTTTCTTGGATCGAACATGTACTTAGGATCTAGTGCAACCATGGCAATGAAGTTGCGAAAACAACGAGGTATATTTCCCGTTATGTTATTTTGTGCCAAGTTCAACAATTGTAAAATTTGAAGACGACAAAGTTGTGGGGGAATATCACCATAGAATTTATTCGATTGAAGATTGAGAAATGACAAATGAGTTAGTTTATATCCGATCCAGGGAGGGATAATATCAGTGAATGCATTTCCACCTAGGTCAAGTGCATAAAGAAATGTCAAATCTTGTAAGGATAAAGGAAGCTTTCCATGAAATCTATTCTTATGTAAGTGTAAGGATATGAGAAAACTTAGGGAACCTAAAGAACTTGGAATATGACCACATAGGTTGTTTTTCGACAAATCTAGCACTGCCAAGTTATCCAAGTGTTCTAAGCATCGAGGAATTCTTCCTGATAATTGATTTTTTTTAGAAATCAATAACTGTTATGTTCGTTGCCTTGCATAAAGATGTTGGAATGCCACCAGTGAAATGGTTATTTGAGAGAGTAAGAATCTGAAATCTCAATTTTTTATTATCATCACTCATATGAATAGGTCCTGAAATAAAGTTGTGTGAAAGATCTAATATCATAGCATCTGAAGGAAGTGATGTTAATGGCCCATTAAATTTGTTAGAACACAATATCAACTCCCTATGATTCTCTGTCTAATCACAGTATTTACATTCTTGGAATATTGGCACCTTTCCGCTAATCTGATTGTTGGATAAATCCAAGAATCGAATACCAAAAAAAATATTATGAAACCAATCTTGAATGGTATCTGAGATGCTTGCATTAGACATGACTAAATCTCCAACATTTTTTTTGTGTCTTAAGCCACGGAGGAAATTGGGGTCCCACTTTGATGGATGCCATTAGTATGGATGGGAGTTGAAAAGGAGGAACCCATTGGGAGCTCACATTCAGAACTAATAATGAGTTTGGAGACAAGTATAACTCATTTAACCTCTGGAGTTTGGCAAAATGAAGTTCAGATACCATGCCAACAAAAGAATTGTTTGATAAATCTAGCTTTTCTAGTTTTGAAAGTTGTCCAAGACTATTTGGAATGCTCCCATTCAATCGATTATTTCTTGTATTCAACACTCTCAAATATGATAGTCTTCCAATTGATGATGGCAGTAGACCATAAAATGAATTCTCAGAAATATCAAGGTACTCAAGATTCTTGAACTCTCTCAAGTCCTTTGGCAAATGACCACTAAACATGTTTATTTTGAGTTCTAACACCTTTAAATTATTATGGATGCAACCAAATGGACTAACCAAAGTTGAAAGGTTCCCACTAAGCTTGTTATAGGATAAATCAAGTATGCACAAGCTGCAGAGGTTTTGCATGGAGTTTGGTATTTCACCTTTGAACTTGTTTCTAGTGAAGTGAAGCTCTGTAAGTTGTGTCATATTACCAATCTCACTTGGAATTGGACCTTGAAAACTATTATGATCCAACCTGAGGACTGAAATAGAGTGCAACTTCCCAAAGCAATACGGAATTGAACCATTAAGACTATTAAAACCAAGATCCAAATGGACAAGGCCGGTAAGGTTGCACAAAGAATATAATAACATTGAATTATGGAAATTGTTGTCAGAAAGGTCAAGGAAGGTGAGAGTGGTCGACCTTCCAAGAGCATCAAGAATTAAACTGTTAAAATTATTGGAACTAATATCCATATGGACAAGACTACTCAAGTAACTCAAACAATGCAACATTGAGTTGTCAAAGTCATTAAAAGAAAGGTCAAGGACTGTGAGAAATATCAACCTTTCAAGAGTATCTGGTATTGGACCAACTAAAGCGTTATTGCTAAGGTTGAGATACTACAATCTTGAAAGATTCCCCAAATGATGAGGAATCATTCCACTGAAAAATTATGACCAAGAGAGGTCAAGGTATCTCAAGCTTGTCGGGGAGCCTAAGAATTCTAGAAATTGCATATCTAAAAAATTGTTCATGCTCAAGTCTATGTAACTCAAATGATTTAAAACGAGTAAAGAAGGACTTATCTCGCCTCTCCTCAACTGTTCTTCGAAATTGGCGTATCGTGAATAAAATCGCCTTGTAGGAATCAAAGGGATTGGATTACGAGATCAAGCTTCATGACATGGCCTATTTTCCTATCAAGAATCGACTCCTTCCATAGGCAACAATCCTTTCCAACCCACGTGGATAAGCGATTTGCATCATCTTTGAGCTTTCCCTAAACTCGATAAGAGCTTGCTCGCCGCTATGCAACTCACATTTGAATTTGTGTTGCTACTACAGAACTCAATTCTTTCAATGAAAAGAAAAGCAAATAACATCAAAAGAGCACTAGAGGTTGTGCCCATGGCTTCTTAGTATGGAAGGTTACTTGGTACGAGTGTTTAAAGATGAGAGTTTAGCTTGTGCATTGCAGTTTTTAAACATGAACATGAGGGAACTCTATTAGAAGACTTGATGACTTCAAAAGTCATAGCTCATGAATGGCAATTACTTCTTCTTAGGGGTAGAATTTTTTGAACTTTCACATTTCATTGTCATGTTTTTCTACAAGTAGCTGATAAAAATTAAAAAAAAAAATAAAAAGAAAAAGAAAAAGAAAAGGAAAAGAATCTTTTGCAAGTAATCAAGTCTCTTTTAGGAGAGAACAACACTAATTGACCGGAAGAAAACACTTGTTTATAGATAGGTTGATTATAAATTTGAGGAAGGAATTTGAGGCAAGTAAAAGATAATGGAAATGTGAAAAAATAACTTTATTTCATTTACTTTTTATTTTCTACATAAATTTCTCTCTAAATTTATGATCAAAATATAACCTAATAGTGCGGAAAGTGGGTGGGAAAAAAAAAAGTCTTCAATGTTCAAAATTTCAAATAATGATTAATTCACTATTTTTTACATAATTCTAAAATTAGTATTGGTGACCCACAAATTGAACCCCTAAATGATGTGGCAAAAGGGATAGACTCGACACAATTGAATATTTGATAAATTGAAAGTTGGCGTATATTATGCCACATCATTATAGATCAAATTGTTGAAACTTTTTTATGGATCTTAAACATTTACTAATCATTACTTGAGAATAATGTGACAACTTGTAGTAAATTTTTAGTTTTTAGACTAAAATAACATATCCCCAAACATGACCTTAATGTGTGCTATATATTGTTTCTTAGTACTATCCTATTTGGTTTAGATTGATTTTCTGAAAATCGAGTTTTTTTTTTTTTTTAAATTTTAGTGATTTTTTTAAATATTTTAATTAGTTTTTTTTTTTTCAGATGCACATAAAAAGTAAAATATTTGTAAAAACAAATATTAAATTTTTTTATGAATAAATATACAAGAATACAAAAACGTAATAATTGTTTTTGTATTTTTAAAAATATATATTTTTTATAAATATTATATTTTTTAAGTTTATCTAAATTAGGTGTATCTGAAAAACAAAAAATTTATATGTAAAATATTTAAAAAATTACAAAAAATAAAATATTATGAAAAATAAAAAAATTAATTTTTAAAAAGCAGAACAATTCGAGGCCTAAGTCAAGAATATATATATATATATAAACACGTGTGTTGTTTAGTAAGTAACAAGTAACATTTTGTTCACAGGTGAGTTTGCAATATCAACAATAAAATTTTAGATATTTTGTTGCATCAATTTATGCCAAGGTTACATATTGTGATTGATATTACGAAATTTTACAATAAAATTATATATTTTGTGATAGGGTGCATAGGTATGCACCCCTCAAGGAGTGCACGCCATAGCATTTCCCTATATATATAAATACATTTTGGGTTATATTATAAGTGTTTATATTTAACTAAGTGCCCACGTATATTAACGTCTCTACATAATGTAAATGCGTCGTATTTTTTATTTTATTGTTTGAATCTTGACGAGAGTATCATCAGTGGCGACTGGAAAATTTTTACATATACAGTCACTTTATAAGCTTAAGTTTACAAATTTCAAAAAACAAAAACTTAAACTACGTTACTATCTTTTATTTTGAATTTTTTATTTTTTGTCTTGTTGTCTATAGTGAATTATATATATTAGTTAATTTTTTTAAATGCACTTAAAAAGTAAAATACTTATATGAAAAAAAAATCTTTATAGAAATCTGGTTTTTTGAAATAAAAATTTCACAAAAGTGTATCTAGATTAACTAAAACAAAAAGTAAAAAATTAAATTAAATTAAAACAATTTACCGAAGACAAAAGAAACACATAAAATAAAGGAAAATTTATTGGAAAGTCCTAATTTGGGGACTGTTGTACTATTTGGTCCCATGTTTTAAATGGTTGATTGGAGAGTCCTTATTAGGAATAATGTGTGACCAGTAATTCTTTTCAAATATAGATGGGAGTTATTTAGATAGATATAACCTCAGTAGTTAAGTAGAAAAGTTTTTTTTGGAGAATATATGATCACACGATTTGGAGAGAGGGGAGTGAATTTCCGTTTACAAAGGGTTTGAATGGGGGAATTAGGGTTTTGAATCTTTCTTGTTAACGAGGTGGGTGAGGAGTGTTCTGCAGATGGCGTGGACATAGTCGGCCGTGTTCAGGTATGGCACACTTTCAACACACCTTTACATTTGGTTGCATCATGATTGCCCATTCATCAACTAGTTGTTTTCTATAACCCAAAATTAATTATTTTCATATGTCAATGGTGAATGCAATGGAAATTATGCCTATTCTCAGTATGCATGAACATATATTTGGGGGTTTTGGTTGTTGTTGGGTGGTTGTTGTGTGAACTTGACCCCAAGATTTATGTATGCAGAAAACATGTTTGCAACGGGCTTGTTTATTGTGTGCATGTTAACATCAATTACCGTTCACACGCCACAACTTCTGATTGTCACGTTCTTTAACCCGTTGCATGTATGAACCATGCAAAACATCATACAGTCTTAGTTGGTGTGGTTTGCAAACTTTGTTGGAACACCAAATTTCGAAATGGGTGTAATTGAATGGGTTGGTTCAAAATGTATATGGGCAAACGGGTCACTATGGGCCCCACTACTTGACTTCACACTTCAAAAATGGGCCAAATCACGCTCACACGTCATGTTCACACGCACATCTACTTTGCTCATACTTCGAAACATTTAAACAGTATTAGTACGCATTTTTGGGGTAACGTGAAACATAGGCACCCTTACTCCCATAATTACACCAACAATTTTTTTGTAATAGTTTGACCAATTGTAAATTAGTGAACAACCAGTCAAAAGGATTACACTGTTAACAAGAAAACATTTGGAATTATATGGATCACAAGACTGAAATATGGGATTTATTGGTCAATTCCTCTAAAATAAAAAGCCAAAAAATTATTTTCAAAAAATGTTAATCAAACAAAGTAAATAATGGGTGGTTTTTTTGTTTTTGTTTTTGTTTTTTGGTTAAATTACAAACACACCCCCCTGAGGTTTATCTAAATTACACATTACCCCTTGTGGTTCTAGAACTTACATTATGCCCCCTAAGGTTTCTAATTTCATATCCTTTTATTAATAAATCATCAAGCTAATTAACAGTTTTTAATAATATTAAAATTTTATTTCAATTAATAATTCAGATAATTTTAGCATTGTATAGGTAAATAGTTAGACATTTCATTTTTTCAATTAATTCTGTTGAATAAAAAATTCTAACAGGGAGGTATTTGTAATTTTTCAAACCACATGGGGCAATTTTAAGCAAACCTCAAGCGGTGTATTTGTAATTTACCCCCTTTTTTTTTTTTTGAGACATGGGACACATTATATTAATAAACAATAGCATTACATAAGCAAAAACCTAAAAGGCCATCCCAACTAAACAACAAAACAAAAGATAAAAACAAATATATAGCGATCCGGGTTTTCCCTTTCCTTTATTTGTCGTATCCGGACTCGGTTCCGTGGATGTGTTGTTGCCATACTCTTGTCTCTATTCTCTTGTCACGACCCCAACCTGCCCCTAGAAGGTCGGCGCCGAGATGGCCAGTAACCCGAGGTCACCAAAGGCCTCTTACAAGAATTCACACACAAATCAGAGTAAATATATGGGGCTTACAAATGCGGAAGCAATAAATTAACATACAAGCAGTCCATAAAAGCAGTGCTTAAGTCGAATGAAATGACATACATCTTTGATGGCTTCAATATAACAGAATAAAGTACATGAATTACATCTTGACAAAAAGGCTTCTCGGCCTTCAAATACAAAAAAATACAATGAAAGATCTAAGAAGCATGATCTTCAAGATGCTGCAAAACACGAATACAAAACATGTCGGCAAAACATCGGCAAACAAGTCTAGGCGTCTCCGCCGCCCTGCTCATCACCTACATATATATATAGAGAGGGTGAGCTTGGATACTCAGTGAATGGCATAAACAATAAAGGGTTTACATGAATGATATCCGAGGTCTTTAACAAAACTATACATAGTACAAATCAAGTTTGTCTTCCAAATCTTTCAAAGCTTCAAGGGATGTTCATTAACATCAATATAATACGAGTGATGACATTCTGGACAAGCAAACCCACGCGGTAAAACCGTCAGTGGCAAGGCAAGACAAGAAGAGATCTCTAAACAAGGATGTCTTTGCATTATAGCCACCGACACTAACGACTTCTGCCACAAATCCTTAAAGACCCCTGCCGCGTACGGACGTCCACACTTGTGCTCCGTATGCTTAGAGTGCCCTAACACGTGCGTACTAGTGCCGCAAATGCTTAAAGTCCCTGGCACGTACGGACTTCCAGAATGGTCATCAAAACAAGGCATAACATTTGATACTCAAGGTAGGATTAATCATTCATGCTTACAAACACTTTTCAAAACAAGGCAAAACGATACTTTTATCAAGTCAAAGCAACATAGCTTTATTAAGAATGCCACTCACATAGTTCTTGACGTCGGGGTCAAGGCAAGTCCAAGTCCTACAAATACATGGCAAGTTTATCAATACACTTACAAACAAGTTTCACATGCATGCAAATGATCTCGGCATGCCCCAAGACTAAGTCAAATCAAAGCAAACATCGTTTCTTATTTCGAAAACATCTTTGGGCAACTAACTGTGTCTTGGCGAGGTTCCACACCTCCTTGCCGAGGTGAGGTTCGAGGCCACATTCAAGGACAAATGAAGTCGGAAAACACAGGTTTCCCTCTGCTCAAGAACATCAAGAACATGATCATGAAGAACATGAAGGAATGAATGCAAGGATCATAACTTATCATTTATAAAATCAGAGATCTCATGCAATGAGTTTGAAAACATGGACCTGGACACCCATACTAGAATATCTTGGTGAAACAAACACAAATGCATGGATTTCAATGCAAGCTTTCAAATCAAATCAAGGCTTTTCTTCAAGAACACATGAAGGTCACATTTTCTTTCCAAAACCAACTTTAAATCAACATATGATATGCAAGACAGATTCAATCATGCAATGCAGCTAGATGATCATCAAGAACAACAAAAGGAGATTGAGATTCTAACCTCAGATCACGAATCTAACGGGTCCAACACCAAGGATCGAGCTTGCTAATCACTTTCTCACTCTAGAACTCCTCCTAGAGCTTCTCTCTCCTCAAGAACAAGACTTATAACAAAATGAGACATTCTAGATTTGCCGGCTGATATAGCATTCAAATTTCGGACACGTGGCGGCCGATTGGTTGGTTCAACTTAAAAAGGTGATTGATTGAAAAGACAAGTCTCTGACAAGGCGTGTTCAACAAGCTTGGTGGCAAGGAACTCCGGCGGCAATGACATCGGCCAACAACAAGACTTCGGCAAGAAATAACATCGGCTAGGGAGGACAACACTTGACTAAGCTGTGCCACACCTCGGCCAGGGGTGTGCCACATCTCGGCCTAGGTCATACCTTCCCAGGGTCAAAGGTCACTAAGGGTAGAACATCTCGGCTAAGTAGTAACATCTCGGCTAACATGCTGAGGTGAGAAGGAAGGCCAGACAAGCGATTCTAAGTACAAGGATTCAAAGGTGATCTAGGCTCATGACAACCTCGGCACATACACACACACACCAAAGGAACATAACACTTAAGTATCACTTATGCAAGACAAGTCAAGGACGCAAAGCAAGTCAAGATTAAAAATGCAAGCTCAACAAAACAAGATCATATATAATGCATATGAGTATGGTCGAAGCAGTGTGAGGGTTATTACACCCTTCCCCCCTTAAAGAAGTTTGGTCCCCAAACTTGAGTTACCTTATCCTAAGAACGATTACGGATGTCGAATCCTCATTTCTTCTTCCATCTCCCATGTGGCATCCTTGCCATGATGTTCCTTCCATTCAACCTTCACCATCTCAGTTGCCTTATTTCTCAATTGTCTTACTTGCCTATCAATAATACGCATTGGTCTCTCCTCATAGCTCAATTCTTCATCAACCACAATCCCAAAATGATCAACCACATGCAGGATCTCGAATATACTTCCTCAACATTGAAATATGGAATACATTGTGAACTTGACTCGATTCGGGTGGTAGAGCAAGTCTGGCGATGGTGTTAATCTTCTCAAGAATTTCAAATGGCCCGATGTAACGAGGTGCTAATTTGCCCTTCTTCCCAAATCTAAAAACTCCTTTCGTTGGTGAAATCTTCAGAATACATGGTCTCCAACTTCAAATTCAATTCTCTTCTTCTTTGGTCGGCATAGCTCTTCGCCGACTTTGGGCGCTCGATCCTCTCGAATAAGCTTAATCTTCTCGGTTGTTACTTGAATCGATTGGGGCGATCAAAACTTTATCTCCTACTTCGTCCAACATATATCGGTCTGCACTTCCTTCCATACAAAGCTTCAGATGGTGCCATGCCAATCTTTGGCTTGATAACTGTTGTTGTGGCGAACTCTACTAATGGTAAGTGTGTTTCCCAACTTCCTTTGAAATCCAATACACATAACCCGAGCATATCTTCAAGTGTCCGATTTGTCCTTTCATACGCCCCATCGGTTTGGGGGTGAAATCTTTGTGCTAAACCTCAACTCGGTTCCCAAAGCCCTCTGTAAACTTTGCCAAAACTCGCAAACAAACTTGGATCTCGATGCGAAACAATTGACATCGGCACTCCATGAAGTCTCACAATCTCATTCATATACAAGACAAATTTAGTCGGTGAATGTAGTTTGAACAGCAAGAAATGTCTTGACTTAGTTAATCTGTCGATTATGACCCAAATCGAGTCCATCCCTTTCGTGTCTTGACAAACCAATCACAAAGTCCATGGAGATATGTTCCCATTTCCATTCAGAATCGACAAGGGTTGAAGGAGTCCTGCTGGTCTCTGATGTTCTGCCTTCACTTGTTGACATTGCAAGCATAGAGATACAAACTCGGCTAATTCTCTCTTCATGTTCGGCCACCAAAAAGTTTGGTTCTAATCTTGGTACATCTTAGTGTTCCTGGATGAGCAAAGAATTCTAGAACTATGAGATTCTGCAAAATCCTTCTTTTCAACTCTGGGCGTCACACACAATCTTCCTTCAAACTTGAGCACTCCATCTTCAAAGGTGTAACCTGATCTCGGCTTGGTATCAATCTCCTCGGCTACCTTTCTGAGGAATTCGTCATTCATCTGTCTTGACTTTACTTCATCAATAATGGTCGGCTCTGCTGAGATTATGGCTAAGCATGCTAAACTTCCCATTGATCTCCTGCTTAATGCATCGGCTACTGAGTTGGCTTTGCCTGGGTGATATTGAATTTGCATGTCGTAGTCCTTCAATAATTCCAGCCATCTTCTCTGCCTCAAATTTAGTTCCCTCTGAGTAAATAAATACTTCAAACTCTTGTGATCCGTGAAAACCTGGCAAGAAGCTCCATACAAGTAATGTCGCCAAATCTTCAAGGCAAATACCACGGCTGCTAATTCTAAGTCATGGGTAGGGTAGTTCTTCTCATGAAGTTTCAACTGACGAGATGCATATGCTATGACCTTACCCCTTTGCATTAATACACAACCCAAACCCTTATGTGAAGCATCACTGAAAATCTGAAATTCCTCATTACTTGATGGAAGTACAAGAACTGGAGTCAGAATTAACCTCGTCTTCAATTCTCAAATCTTGACTCTCTATCTTTGGTCCATTCAGATGCCACTCCCTTACGAGTTAAGCGTGTCAAAACCTTTGCAATCCTTGAGAAGTCTTTCACAAACTTTCTGTAGTAACCTGCCAAACCTAGGAAACTACGAACCTCGGACACGTTGGTCGGCGTCGGCCAATTTACCACGGCTTCAATCTTGCTGGGATCAACTGAGATACCTTCTTCATTAATCACATGCCCTAGGAATGAAATACGGGAAAGCCAAAACTCACATTTACTCAACTTAGCATACAACTTCCTGTCCCTCAAAATCTGTAAGGCAAGTCTCAAGTGGTTTTCATGTTCAGCTTTACTCTTGGAATAGATTAGTATATCATCAATGAAGACAACTACAAACTCATCTAAATGCGGTTTGAAGACTCTGTTCATTAAGTCCATAAATGCAGCAGGGGCATTGGTTACACCAAAAGGCATCACTAAAAACTCGTAGTGGCCATATCTGGTTCGAAATGCCGTCTTCTCAACATCCTCGGCTTTAACCTTAAGCTGATGGTAACCCGACCTAAGGTCAATCTTGGAAAAGACTCGTGCTCCTTGAAGTTGATCTAGCAAATCATCAATCCTAGGCAATGGGTACTTATTCTTAATGGTTACTTTATTAAGTTCTCTGTAGTCAATGCAAAGACGAAGTGTACCATCCTTTTTCTTAACAAACAAGACTGGTGCTCCCCATGGTGATGTGCTCGGCCTAACAAAACCCTTATCCAACAATTCCTGTAACTGTACCTTCAATTCCTTAAGTTAATTTGGGGCCATTCTATAAGGTGTTTTGGAGATCTGGGTTCTGACATGATGTCCTGATAAACTCTATTTCTCTATCGACTAAGTGGCCAGCAATTCATCCGGGAAGACATCGAGAATTCACTAACAAGCTGGGATATCGGCTAACTTAACATTTCCATTCGATCACTCAAGATACTACACAAGTAGCCATGGCATCCTTTCGAATTAGCTTATAGGCTTTAATGGATGAAATCAAGTAAGGTGGGGACACTACACCTCTACCTCGAAAATGACCTCGGCTTGGCTTGGGGTTTCAAAGTAACGCTCTTAGAAACACAATCAATAGATGCATGATTCATCACTAACCAATCCATTCCTAATATAACATCAAAGTGGGTCATGCTTAATGGCATCAAATCAACTAACAACTCTACACCCTTAATCCCAACAACACACTCTCTATAAATAGATGCAACAATCATAGTTCTCCCGGATGGAGCGGATACATATAACACATAACCAAGGGGTTCTGTGGTCTATTCAACTTCTCGCAAACTTAGCGAGATATGAATGAATGCGTAGATCCCGAATCAATTAACACATAAGCATCTTGAGAGCAGATTGGAAGTATACGACACTCTTGTTTTTCAAAGATTCAGGTGTCTCCGGCACTAGAGCGAAAACTCGCCCTGCCTCATTTGTGTCTGCCGACATTGCTTCCTGTCTTGAGCCCGAGGTGCTCCACTTTTCCTACCATCATCAATCCTTGACTTTGGACAATCTTTCACCACGATGACCCATCTCTCCACATTCAAAACAAGCGCTGGCATGCAGCAAACCCCACGAATGCGCCTCCCACAACTTGCACACACATCGGCTTAGTACTACCTTCTGGTTCAATTCGAGCTTCCCACGTTCGCTTTCTTCTTAGCATTAAACGGAGCTCGGCGGTTGTCATAGTTCTGTCTCTTTCTCTGGTTCTCTCCTGCATTCTGATATCGGCTCAAGTTGGTTTCTGCAAGGATAGCCTTGTCCAAGACTCCAGCGTAAGTTGGCATGTTGAGCATGTTAACTCTATCCTGTATCGGTCCACGCAGTCCACTTTCAAACTTCCTAGCTTTCCTATACTCATCACTGACCATATGAGGTGCATACCTCGCCAATTCGGTGAAGGCACGATCGTATTCTGCCACTGTCCTGTTTCCTTGTGTGAGGGTCTGAAACTCTGTGATCTTGCGATCTCGGACACTAAGGGGAAAATGCTTATTATAAAATAGTTCCAAAAATTTGGCCCAAGTTAAATCAGGGTTTCCTTCTCGTGTCATCATCCACCATCTTCGGGCATCATCATCTAATGTAAATGCGGCCAATGCCACCTTTTGAGCATCTGTGCTGGGAAAGATTTCAAACAACTTCTCCATTCCTAGAACCCACGCTTCGGCTTTCATTGGTTCTATGCCCCCTTGGAACCTCGGCGGGTTCATCTTCTTGAATTCCTTAATCAAAGTCATGGTTCCATCTCCATACAAAATTTGGTGTGAGGGTACTTGAGGTCTTGGAGGAGGTGGAGGTGGAATCGATATCGCCATTAAATGCGTCTGCTGCTCGGTAGTTGTAGCACTAACATTCTGTTGTCTCACTTGTCTTAACTCTCGAGTTAACCCTTCCACTAGTCTTTCTAATCGGTCCATCGTCCTCGATCGATCTCGGCCAATCGGTGGTCTTCCTCTCCTCATAGTGCTATGAGTATGCGAAATGTGACTTTAAAAGTAATGTAGAACAAGTATGCATGCTAGCAACAAGTAATCATGCTGGGATGATGCACACATTTGTCAAGTAGCAAGCAACATGATGCAATCCTATGATCTTTCTAAGGGAAATCCTATGCTCTTTAGGACTCAGAGTGTGTGGATAACGTACTATAAGAAACTTGTGCTCGATACCAATCATCACGACCCCAACCTGCCCCTAGAAGGTCGGCGCCGAGATGGCCAGTAACCCGAGGTTACCAAAGGCCTCTTACAAGAATTCACACACAAATCAGAGTAGATATATGGGGCTTACAAATGCGGAAGCAATAAATTAACATACAAGCAGTCCATAAAAGCAGTGCTTAAGTCGAATGAAATGACATACATCTTTGATGGCTTCAATATAACAGAATAAAGTACATGAATTACATCTTGACAAAAAGGCTTCTCGGCCTTCAAATACAAAAAAAATACGATGAGAGATCTAAGAAGCATGATCTTCAAGATGTTGCAAAACACGAATGCAAAACATGTCGGCAAAAACGTCGGCAAACAAGTCTAGGCGTCTCCGCCGCCCTGCTCATCACCTACATATATATAGAGAGGGTGAGCTTGGATACTCAGTGAATGGCATAAACAATAAAGGGTTTACATGAATGATATCCGAGGTCTTTAACAAAACTATACATAGTACAAATCAAGTTTGTCTTTCAAATCTTTCAAAGCTTCAAGGGATGTTCATTAACATCAATATAATACGAGTGATGACATTCTGGACAAGCAAACCCCCGCGGTAAAACCGTCAGTGGCAAGGCAAGACAAGACAAGAGAGATCTCTAAACAAGGATGTCGTTGCATTATAGTCCCCGACACTAAGGACTTGTGCCACAAATGCTTAAAGTCCCCCGCACGTCGGACTTCCAAACTTGTGCTACAAATGCTTATAGTCCCCTAACGCGTCGGATTTGGTGCCACAAATGCTTAAAGTCCCCTGGCACGTACGGACTTCCAGAATGGTCATCAAAACAAGACATAACATTTGATACTCAAGGTAGGATTAATCATTCATGCTTACAAACACTTTTCAAAACAAGGCAAAACGATACTTTTATCAAGTCAAAGCAACATAGCTTTATTAAGAATGCCACTCACATAGTTCTTCGAACGTCGGGGTCAAGGCAAGTCCAAGTCCTACAAATACATGGCAAGTTTACTGAATACACTTACAAACAAGTTTCACATGCATGCAAATGATCTCGGCATGCCCCAAGACTAAGTCAAATCAAAGCAAACACTGTTTCTTATTTCGGAAAACATGCTGGGCAACTAACCAGGTCTTGGCCGAGGTTCCACACCTCCTTGCCGAGGTGAGGTTCCGAGGCCACATTCAAGGACAAATGAAGTCGAAAACTCAGGTTTCTCTGCTCAAGAACATCAAGAACATGATCATGAAGAACATGAAGGAATGAATGCAAGGATCATAACTTATCATTTATAAAATCAGAGATCTCATGCAATGAGTTTGAAAACATGGACCTGGACACCCATACTAGAATATCTTGGTGAAACAAACACAAATGCATGGATTTCAATGCAAGCTTTCAAATCAAATCAAGGCTTTTCTTCAAGAACACATGAAGGTCACATTTTCTTTCCAAAACCAACTTTAAATCAACATATGATATGCAAGACAGATTCAATCATGCAATGCAGCTAGATGATCATCAAGAACAACAAAAGGAGATTGAGATTCTAACCTCAGATCACGAATCTAACGGGTCCAACACCAAGGATCGAGCTTGCTAATCACTTTCTCACTCTAGAACTCCTCCTAGAGCTTCTCTCCTCAAGAACAAGACTTATAACAAAATGAGACATTCTAGATTTGCTTACCGATATAGCATTCAGCTCGGACACGTGGCAGCAGTTGGTTGGTTCAACTTAAAAAGGTGATTGATTGAAAAGACAAGTCTCTGACAAGGCGTGTTCAACAAGCTTGGTGGCAAGGAACTCCGGCGGCAATGACATCGGCCAACAACAAGACTTCGGCAAGAAATAACATCGGCTAGGAGGACAACACTTGACTAAGCCGTACACACCTCGGCCAGGGGTGTGCCACATCTCGGCCTAGGTCATACCTTCCCAGGGTCAAAGGTCACTAAGGGTAGAACATCTCGGCTAAGTAGTAACATCTCGGCTAACATGCTGAGGTGAGAAGGAAGGCCAGACAAGCGATTCTAAGTACAAGGATTCAAAGGTGATCTAGGCTCATGACAACCTCGGCACATACACACACACACACCAAAGGAACATAACACTTAAGTATCACTTATGCAAGACAAGTCAAGGACGCAAAGCAAGTCAAGATTAAAAATGCAAGCTCAACAAAACAAGATCATATATAATGCATATGAGTATGGTCGAAGCAGTGTGAGGGTTATTACATCTCTACTCTGTGTTCTTGAGTTTTGGTTTGTTGGGCAAGTTAGGAATAGGTTGGCTGTGTCGAGAAACCTAGAAAAGTTGCCCAGAATTTGGCCTCTCCGCTCGAGCGGGGGTTTTGGCGCTCGAGCGGGAAACTCAACCATCAAGTATCTCCTCTGCAGTGATATACGCTCGAGCGGCGGTTTCGACGCTCGAGCGGCAGTTTTGACGCTCGAGCGGGAGTTGTGTGTGATGCTCGAGCGGGAAGTTGGACACTCGAGCGGGGACCCTGTCTGCAAAAGTTCTGGGAGCGTGCATCCGCCGCTCGAGCGGGGATCTGTGAGTGACGCTCGAGCGGCGCTTTTGCCGCTCGAGCGGGAAGGCTTTTATATAAAGCCGAGATCCGACCTTTTTGTTCACTTTTCAACATCCTTTCTCTCTCTTACTTTTCCAAAAAGCTATTTTTATAGTTCCTCTCACTAAAACCCTAACTTCTCTCTTAGGATTGATCTAGTAGGAGTTATTTTCTCACCTTGGGCCTTTACAAAAGTTGTGTTGATCGTCGAGGGCTATCTTTTAATCTGAAAATTTCAGGATTTGGAGCATTTCCATTTTCTTCATCTCCTTCGTTGGGTCCCATCATTCGAGGTAGGGATAACCTACTCCATCTTATGAGTTTTGTCTTTGAATTTTAGTATTTTGATATATTGGGGGTTGTTGGGCAATTTTGAGAAAGTTTGGGCCTTTGTGTAATTTTACAAAAGTTGGGGTTTTAAATATATGAACCTATATGCATGTTAGGCATAGAGAAATGAGATTAATGTTGGGACATTGATGGAAATGGAACCTTAGGGTTGTTTGTGAATTATGGTGATTTGCCCTAATTGGGTTATTTAATTAAGGAATGAGGAATTGAACCGAGAATGTTGAAATTGGGAATGTATGGGATTAAAGAGTGTAGTTGGACCTTTTAATGCTCATCTAGTTGAAATGTTAATATATTATCCGTTTGTGCATTTATTTCCTGTTTAGAAATAATTGTTTTGGGCTACCAGTGGAGGGTAGTGTTGATTATTGTAGACAATGCATGATGATTAGGAAAACTAAAACTAATCAATTGGATGTGTAATAGAGTATGATGGTTGATAGAATACATTAACTTTATATATTGGTTGATTGTGCATGTGACCAATGTGTTTATATGCATTATGTGTAGACGATTGATAGAATACATTAACTTTATGTATTGATTGATTGCGTATATGATTCTGTGTTTATATGCATTGCTTGTGTATGGGAGGAGATGGGGGATGTACTCCACGGTTTAGGGAAAGATGGGGGATGTACCTGTAAACTGGTTAATGGTTAAGGGAAGATGGGGGATGGACCCAGGGTTGTAGGTCATATGCTTTCCCATTGAAGTGTTGATATAGCTCATATGCTTATCTGTTGTGGTATTGATATAGCTCATGTGCTTATCTGTTGAAGTGTTAATATAGCTCATATGATTATCTATTGGAATGTTGATATAGCTCATATGCTTATCTGTTATGGTATTGATATAGCTCATATGCTTATCTATTGGAATGTTGATATAGCTCATATGCTTATTGTAACACGCCCGCGAGGGACCCCACGCGCTGCGGTACAGTTCGGACTCGATTTGTGTCACGGTTCTAAATCTTGAGCCAAAGAGTCCAAATCTGGCAAATCGTTTTGAGAAAATAGATTTTTAGAAAAGAAGTGCCAAACATGGACTGCTTTTCCAGATACAGAGTCGCCACCTAAATATTTTTTTAAAAGGGGGAATTTAGGAAACCCTGACTCGGTGCCAAAGGCCACGTGTCCGTCATCACCAAAGTTGCCTCGGCTCGGGAACTTGGGTACGATTGGGGAAGGTCAGCTATGAGCACCCCCTCTCACCCGATCTGAAGATCGGCCTCTACTAACCATGATATCCGTTTTTGAAAATGTTATGTGTTCCTATTCCGATTCATTAGCTAGAATTACTATGTGATGCGCACAACAGAAAAGTATAGACTAGATCGCCTAATTTAGAAATAAGCATTGCATATCCGTTTGCTTTGAAAATGTTTTGGGATTTGCTACCCGCAAGTAGGCTAAAACACGGATTTCAATGAGCTGTTCCAACTCAAACAATCCAACCTTCACCCACAGGCATTCAGGCAGTTTATAACACGTAAGCATCTAGCCACATGGTAAGCATGCTATCATGTCAACATCCACATGCATGTGGTATGCTAAAGCATAAAAATACTTACATCGTACTCCGTGCCAAAATAATAAACTAGTTAGCGAACATGCATGACCCTAGTCCATGTTAAGTGGCTAATGCATCGCATACAAAATGTCACTAGAATAGGCTTGGCTAATCTAGAAATGGCATGTGAAATGCACAAAACATCATGTATTGATGTTAGATTTGAAATACTTATGCAGTTAGGATGATGCGCCGAGCCTGGTGCATGCAAGACAAATGTATGGATGCACATATGCATAGCATAAGGTATGCTAAATTAAACATGTCCTAATACTAACCATCAAAAGCAGGTAAGTAAAAGGGAGAATGAAGTGGGGATTGGAAAACATGCACACACTCACCCACACTTATTACAGATTTGCCCTCGCTCGGAGGGACCAAAAGAATAATACAATTCGAATAATGAATTAACTATCCTAGCTAATTAATTATCACAGACCAACTAAATTAATTAACCAAATTAATTAATTTAAGAAAGCAAGAAAAAGGGCCTCGGGAAGAGGGCCCAATGCACGCGTGCTCGGGTCTTGCTCGGAAGTCCACTGCCATGCGTAGGCTGCCTCTGTTTTCCCTGCTCTGCCCTTCTGAAGATTGCCAAAGTCTCAGCATTGCTTCCCTGGACATTGGGAAACACCACCGGCTGAAGATAATAACCATCGGCAGTAGGATGTGATCATCAGCTGTTGATGAAGCTATCGGCCACAGATTTATGGCCGGTCGGCACTGAACATTGTCGATCGGCAAAGAATGCCTGCAGAACCTGCAATTGACAGCAGCAGAGGGCAAGGCACAGCATGGCAATGCATTTCAAGCAATGTATGCACCAACCATATCCCTTATCATGTTTATGACTCAAAGGGACATGGTCTTTGGTTCTCGGGCCACCAATCGCACATTTCAATGTGTCATGGCCCAAGAGACCAAGTTGTGCATTGTTAATGTGGAATGCAATGCACATAATCACATAAGAGGGCCAACCTCTATCATACTCACTTCAAGAGGTAAGGCAATGCATGTACAATGCAATGCAACCTAGGCATGCGAGCTAAGTGTGCAACATGAGATGCAAACAAGTGAACATGCAAGCCATATAACATCAATGCTAATGGCACACATGCAACAACATGAGGGGCATAACACACGTAACTATGCAAAGCATCCTAACATAAGAAACGTGCCAAATGTGATGACACTGAAAAATGCAACACATTAATGGGCTAAGTATGCAATCAACATACAAAGTGAACATGTCATAACATGCAAATACTGGACTTATACCCACTTGGGCAGCCCTCAAATGAGCCCAAAATAGTGGCTATCATGCTAAGGAATGAGAGGCAAGACACACACAAACATGCACATGTTAAGTCCTAAACACTTAAGCATATAGGTACAACTTTTAAGCACACTTAAAAGGATGCAAGCATGGATACAAGGCATACATGGAAACCTCTGAAATCATGTTTATAGAAGGTGCTACACCAATTAAACAAGACAAGCCAAGCATACAACCAAGGTCCAAAACTCAAGGCTAACAAGCCAAAATGCAAAGGAGCTATACAAGGCATGCTATGGTCAACCAAAACAACTAAGGACAGACCTTAAACATGGCAAAATAAACACAAAAGCTTCACAAAGCCAAGCCTAAAACATGCTAGAACAATGGTTTACAACCCAAGGCATATTAAGGCAACAACATGGCATTACAAGGCATGTATGCTAAGCAAGCATGGTGTACCAAAACCAACATACAACAATGTTATTTCATGGCAAAATAAGCATAAATGACAGCCAAGGCATGGTCAACAAGAGCCTAAGCTAGGTGCTCCCTCAAGAGGCTAAAAGTGCCCTTTTCAAGGACAACAAGTAGAGGGGTTGGCCCTCTCCTTCTTGGGACCTCAAGGCACCATCCTCACCTCTGAAATCCCTCAAGATTTCAGTGGTGAGGAGGCCCAAACACCAAGGTCTTGGAGCTCACTCAAAATGGCACAAAATGGGGCCTTACAAGGCTTAAGGGGGGTCAAACCACCCCAAAGCTTGAACCAACATTAAACAACTATTTAGAGGGCCTAAAAACAGAAATTTTTTATGTTATGTACTAAACACAAAAACAGCTGCAAGATGGTCAAAAAGAGTATGCAAAAATGGGGCAAAATGGAGCAAAATTGTTACCCTTGTAGACCTCTTTCACAAATGAAGCTCCAGCAGCCTCTTGAGCTTCAAACCAGCTCCAAAACTCTGAAAACAATCCCTTAGAACCTCAATAGCCAAGGGAAGGTGTAATGGTAGGTGTTGGTGCGCAATACTATGAACAAATACACCTAGAACACTCAAAAGAGAGAGATATAGAGATAGAATATATATAAGCTTTAGCCTAAAACCAGAACTGTCTAACAATGTTTTTCTCCCTAAAATCTCTAACCTAGAGCAGGGGAGAGGAGAGCTCCTCTTATAGAGAAGCTAATCGTGTAAAGCTTACCAAGGAAGCTAACAAGAAGGCCATCCCTCCATACACGTGTATGGAGGGGAACAAAATGCATGCGAGCTGCATTAAAATATCTGCAAAAGCAGATGAACAGTAATCGGCCAGCCAAAAATGTCATTTTGACAAAATTAATGGCCGATCGGCAACAAAGAATGCCGACCGGCAATATACATTGCCGATGGCAACAAAACTCTGGCCGGTGGCCTCTAGCCACGACCGGTGATGTGTGGGGATGCCTCACAAGGCATTTCCTTCCCCTCCAAGGCAAAACACAAGTGTTTGGTGCAAAACCAGACACAAAACAGTCGAGTCGAGAGATCCTGAGGTAAGGCACGCAACCGAGACCTCCGGGAACTCAAGATGAACACAAACAAGGGTAATCATCAAGTGTTTCAATGGTGACGTCCAAGTCTTGAGGATGGTCAAAAATTGGGTGTCTACAGTTGCCCCTCTTTGACAGAACTCAAAAGTCATAACAATGACAGGAGTAAATGTCAAAGCCCAGAGACGATCCATTTTTGACAAGGCCGAAGACTTAGACAACGCATGCAAGACAAACAAGATATGCGCCCGAAGGCAGGGGCAAAATGACAGACAATGCACAGAGCCGAGCATAACTTATGATCATGCAAAGAAAGCTGTAACGACGCATAACATGCGACAGTTTTAAGCTAGCATGCACCAAACTACACTACAATGCAGAAAGGATGTAAGAGAATTATACGATTCTCGATACGTCTCACTCGGAGGATACAATACCTGTGCGGCTCGTCTGGTTGCACCAGCCTCAAATGAACCGTACATACAATATCGTGCCTACAAAGAAAACAAACTTAACAGGCGCAATATTTGTTAGCAACATGCATAACATGCAGAATAAGTGCTAAATGGAATGCTATATATACAAAACTATATATAAACAATGCAAAAGAAAATGCAATGCATTTGAATCATGATCCAATCATGAGCGGTTCATAACCACACCTATGTCAAATAGATTAATGGAGATAACAAGTCCGTCTACCATAGAACAGTCAACAGAACTATGAGTAATGCAGACGGATGCAAGAACGAATATTGGATGGAATGACATAAGTGGGGAAACGACCCGCTGAGGAAAGAATCAATGATCCTAATGCAGGATGCAACAATTACACTACAATGTAATATATACAATGGGTATGGCACGCGGGCCAAACCAAATCTTGCCTAGGCAAAGCATGTATGCATACAAGCCACGTCTAACATAGAACGGTCCACTGAACTATGCTTCGACACGAGAAGTATGGGCACATACCAGACCAAGCTCAACATGGAAAGGCGCAAGCCATAAATGGAGGGTGATGCAGTGAATGCATGCAAATGGAATAGATACAATGGGCATGGCACGCGGGCCAAACCATGTATTGCCTAGGAAAGGCATGGACATATACAAGCCGCGTCTAACATAGAACGGCCAACTGAACCATGCTTCGACGTGAAAAGTATGGGCACATACCAGACCAAGCTCAACATGGAAAGGCGCGAGCCATAGATGGAGGTGATGCAATGAATGCATGCAAGCTACAATGCAATATATATAATATGCAATGGATGGATGTAATGGATATGGCACGCAGGCCAAACCATATCTTGCCTAGGAAAGGCATGGACACAAACAAGCCGCGTCTAGCATAGAACGGTCAACTGAATTATGCTTCGACGTGAAAAGTATGGGCACATACCAGACCAAGCTCAACATAGAAAGGCGCAAGCCGTAGATGGAAGTGATGCAATGAATGCATGCAAGCTACAATGCAATATATATAATATGCATGACATATGCACTATATTCAATGATGCATGACACATGCGGTATTTACAATGCATGTTTTTGTTGTTTTGTTTTTGAAATGCGTGATGCATGGAATGCACGACAACACAAGTCACTTGAAATGCATGACAATGCATGATCTTTTCTTAACGCGCAATGACGCGTGGCTATGAGATGCATGACGATGCATGATGCATGATTTCGAAATACGCGACAACGTGCAGCTTTTGAGATGTATAACAATGCATGTTGCATGATTTTGAAATGCGCGACAACGCGCGGCTTTTGAGATGCATAACAATGCATGTTGATGCAAGTACGTGACAACGCACGTCTTTTGATGTGCATGACAATGCATGTGAACCCGAATGCACAACCACAGGCGTCACATACTAGACCGCGCGTGTTTTCGGTCCCGCCGGACCGTGGCGAATGCACGTGTTTGAGATGCGAGGCACAAGACAGTGCGATGCGCAAGATAGCACGATGGAATGCATGCCAAATGCAATGAGATGCGCAAAACAGCGCGATGCGTTAGACAACGCGAGTGCACAAGACAGTGTGATGCGCAAGATAGCGCGATGGAATGCATGCCAAATGCAATGAGATGCGCAAAATAGCGCGATGCGCTAGACAACGCGAGTGCACAAGACAGTGCGATTGAAATGCGATACACAAGACAGTGCGATTGAAATGAAAGGCACATGGGGCAACTTTTGAGTTTTGTAAAAGCCAAAAGGATATGGAAAGGATACACCTTGCATGAATTCGAGTGCCACGCGTAGAAGACACGATCCGAGGTCAAAACGGAGGCCAGTTGAGCGTCGAAAATGCACTGTTTTGCACTGTTTTGAGCAACAAAGGCCCTGGACCACACACCTAACTAAAAAAAGGATGTAGGAGGCTCCAGAACTACTGTAGGAGACCACCGGATACCCACCGGCCATCTAAATGCATCACCGGCCGTCCATCGGCCATCACAAAATTTCCATCGGCAGACTATTTTGCCGACCGGCAAAGAGTGTGGCCGACCAGCAAAAAGTCCCTGTATTGGGGCAGTTGAGTCATTTTGCTACGGGTCTTTTAAAATAGGGCTTCTAGCCCTATTTTGTTCACTATGTTTTGCTCAAAAATTCTCCCCCTCTCTCTCTAGATCATTTTCCAAGCTTTGTTCTTCCATTTTCTTGCGTTCTAGCCTTGATTTCGTCGTCCGATTCGCGAATACCTTCGCGTTCCGAACGTTTTGAACTGAACGAAACAACGTTTTGGTGTCTCGTTTTTGATTTCTGGCACTCGGGGCTTGTTTCCCTCGAGTTTTTCTCGATATCTGTCCCTTTTCTGCACTTTGGCTTTCCTGGCCTTTTTCGGCCCTCTCGGGGTTGACTTTTTGTTGACTCTTCACATTCTCGCCCGGTTTTCCGTCTTTCGACCATTTTCCCATTCTCTTCGAGATGGCGGACGATCTTCCACAGGGCGGGACCCCTCCAGAGCTCGAGATGGATCCTGAGGCCGACCCCTTGCCACTTCATATCCTACCGTTCGATCCGGAGACCTACAGGCCTGCGGTTCATGTGATGCTCCCCGATGGACTACGCCAGTTCCGGAGCTTTGAGAGGGGCGTGGCACGCGAGCTTCTCCTGCGTAAACCTATATCTCATCTATCCTTCGGCACTTTCGAGGTAACACTCCTTCCTCTGTTTTATTTTCTGTAATGTAGAATATAAAAACTGTCGCAGTTGGTCATATTCTGTAACTGCTTAATTCTGATACACTGATGCACTGTACACTGTAGTTGATCGCAAACAAACTTACATCCGATATCTGTTTGAAACTTACACGTGCACACACACTACACTGACCCTAAATCACCCAAACACACGGCGCACACTGTATATCACTACATACACACTGGTACCTGGTATCTGCTTGAGTCTGAAAACATGCACACATGCTGTATTTGCCCTGAACCACTCAAACATGATGACACATCACACATTGTAGTTCACTGTAAGTACACCGACATCCGATGTCCGTTTGAATCTGAAAAACATGCACACATGCTGTATACCTATATGCTTCTTAAAACTGCATTTTGAATATTGCCTGGCAATTGTTGTTTTTGATTACAGAGGGATTCCCATACCATCCGCGGGTATGGGAACGTCGCTGCTCGCGATTGGTACATAGAGCTGCCAGACGCGGTTCGTCATATCGTCGACGAGGCCGGTCTCGGCATCTTCTGCAGGGGGCTCTCTCGGCTTACGACCTGCAGGCCCTTGCTTGCCGCTCTAGTGGAGAGGTGGTGGGATACCACCAACTCCTTCCACTTCTCCATCGTGGAGGACATGACGATGACCCCTTATGATTTCTCGATGGTTACTGACATCGGGGTAGGGGGTGATCTGATCCCCTTCGACACTGATATGAATGAGTGGGGGCCGCCCGGTAGACTGCTGCACTCGGCCTCCCTTGCTCGGCAGGTTAAATCGGTACTCGTGGTTGGAGAGCCACTTCCGGATCCAGCCAGCTTTGGCGGAGGAGGTGCAGAAGACCCCAGAGGAGGTAGATCAGTACGCGCGGGGCTTCATTATGTTCCTCTTCGGGACGACCCTTTTCGCCGACCGGGCGAACACCGTGCCTCTATGTCTGTTGAGCGCACTGGTGGATGTCAGGCGGATCCGCCGCTATGACTGGGGTGGCGCAGGCTTGGCCACTTTGTATGGTTATATGAGCTCCTCTTCCCGCCTCAGCAGACAGCTTCTCGACGGCTACTGGCGAGCCTGGGAGGTACATCTTCTCCCCTTTTTACATCTCTGCTTTCTGCTTCCCGTATTCTGTACACTGCACACACTGTACACTGCCCCACACTGACTGTATATTGCACACACGGCACACATATATTCTGCTTTTCACTGACTGTACACTGCGCACACTGTACACTCTGCACAATACACTGCACAACACACGGCTCTGCCATTTCTGCTTTATTTTGTATTTTTGCTTTATCTGATAGTCATACTTATATCTGTTCTGCAGTTGTGGGTGTATGCCTACTTTCCCCGGCTTGCCCCGGTACCCGTTGTGGATACCCCACTTGCCGTCCCCTTTTCTCATCGCTTTGATGTGCGGTGTGTGCGGAGACCACGGGAGTCTTTTATTTTCTTCCGCCGCTACTTCGACACCATCATTGCCGCGGAGGTATGTTCAACTTTAGAATTGGCTTCGTTTAGCACTGTATTTTCGGTAACAGATAGATAACAAACTGCATATTTACCCGCAGATCACCTGGCAGCCCTAGGCTCCGTTACCGGCCAGGGTGAGAGACCACTATGAGGGTGCTGATGAGACTGCCCGCCTCAGGATTCTGTTGGAGGGCCCAGTCTGTCGGGCTTGGTACATGGGTGAGCATTTCTTGCGTCAGACCCTGCGTTTACCAGAGCAGATAGTTCCGGGTCCACCTCCTGCACATATGAGGCATACAGAGGGGTTCTCCCTCGCGCACATAAGAGACTACACTGTTGGCTGGGGCACGGAGTGTCACAGAGGCGAGGGCGACTATGCCGAGTACGTCCAGACCTACATTATGCGACCCTTGAGCAGTGGTCGCCGAGCTGAGAGGGAGAGCCTAGTGGCACCGGTGGCTAGGGCGGAGGCAGGAGTAGGAGCAGGAGCGTCGAGGAGAGCTCGAGTCCGCGGCAAGGGTGGAGTTCAGAGGGGGCGGGGGACCGGCTGGCCTGCTCTGGCCGCTACGCTGACATAAAGAGGGCAGGGTGGGGCGACCTACCAGATCCCCTTTGATAATGAGTTGGCCGGTGTCCCCGACTTGCCTCCGGTATGTATTACTTCATTTTGCATCTTGCATTGGCATTTCATTTCAGTTTATTTGATATTCCGCAGAATACTGATGCATTTGATACTTTTGCAGGCGTCCTCTGAGAACACCCGGCAGTCCCTGGAGTTGAATGCCTCCTGATGGGGATGCTATAGCGGACCTTCGACCTCCTGGCCCTCTATAATATTCTAGTATGTTCTTCTGACGACTGTCTCAAACCATACATAATCTGATTCGCGTAATCTGTTGCACGACACAACACTTGACATACTAATCTCACAGCATCTGATTCACTATATACACTGTATTTATGCAATGCCTTCTGCACTGATAAACTGCTCACGGCATTCATACACTGTACTCATACACTGCATTTCGCACTGATAAACTGCTCACGGCATTCACACCTTTGTACTTTCATACACGCATTACGCATCGATAAAGCGCTCACGGCATTCACCCACTGTGCTCATACTGCGTGCATTACGCGACCGATAAAGCGCTCCAAGATTCGATGTATTTGCCTTTTATGCTTTTCAGCCTCCCTTCCAGATTCCCCCGGTGGGTGGTGCTCCGGCTGGGCCCTTTGTTCTTGCTCGAGGAGGGCGTGGAGACACTGCAGATCCCCGTACCAGGGGGGGCATACTCATGTCGGGGGTAGCTCTCGGGCGCCGACCCCTGATGATGACGATGATGATGATGATGAGGCAGAGGCAGAGGCAGAGGCCGAGTCATCTGAGGAGGCTAGAGACGACTTAGACTCAGGCTCAAATGGCGATGCTGATGACGATGCCCCTGGACCTTCGTCCAGGAAGAGGGCGAGGACAGACCCCCGGGCCCGAGATTACTGATGATGATCTAGATTGCTGCTTTTCTTCTTTTTTGTACTTCTTCTTTTTTTTCTTCTTTTCTTCTTTTTGCTGGTAGTTAGATTACCTTGTACTGCCGCAGGCAGATTTTTGTTTTCAAAGCTATGTACTTGAAAAGGATAATGAAATGAAACAAACTTTTTATCCATAAAAGTGCTACATTTGTATATCTCATACATTGCATCGCATCACATCATGTTACACCATATCACAATGGGATTGATCTGTTGTCTAAAATTTGAACACTTGTATCGCAATAACCAGGTGATAAACCAGTTAATCAACAAAACAACCAATGCAAACCACTGCTTATCCTGAACATACAGCCCATACTCTGCTGTGGATTAATCTGCATACAGCCCATAACACCAACCTCGGTTCATTCTGCACACAGCAAATCCTGAACAAACGACCCGATCTGACAAGACGGAACACAAAGGTGAAACCAGTTGAAGTTGAAGCGCACTTAGATGCCCCGAATTTTTCTTCTTCTTCTTCTTCTTTTGCATCGCACGGATGTAGAGAATGGCACAACACTCTGAGCATAAACGATTTTCGAAATAAAGAAGGGTTTTCAATAGGGGTATCGAGCCCACAACTGAACGCAGCGGGAAGGACTCAAACAAAAAGGTACACGACCTAAACACACTGAGATATGCTCGGAAAAGACTCAAAACAACAGTTTGAGACAAGCCAAAACAAAAGGACACGACATACGGACATATTTACAAAATGAGAGACCTCAAATCTCGAGGAGCCAGTTCCTCCGGGTATACTTCCCACCCTTTCTGATTTGTGATTCTCATGTCACTCGGCCCTCAGGCTGGGTTTTTCTCTCAAAAACCCTCGTGCTCACTTTTTCTCTCACCTTACACCTCTATATTCTTTATTCTCTCATTTTTCATCCCTCCCCAAGGTGATTGATGAATGAATAAGAAGTTTCGGGTTCATGCCCAACGCCGTTAACTCACAGCCATTTCTCTTGGCGGATAGAGTGCCCTCATGGCAAGTATGTTGACGACGGGGGAAAGACAGAGCGCCTGACTCAACTGTGCCCCTAGTTCATCATTTTGACCATTTTTTGTTTTTGGTTTTCTACTAAAACAATTTTGACCAAAATGAGAGTCGGATTAACATACTTGTTCGATTTTTGATTTGAAAACCATGCAAGTCAGGCTATAAGCACTGAAAATTTTCCTTTTGGGTCCAAACGTGGTCCGGTTTTGGAAAAATGAAATAGTTTTCGAGAAAATAGTCAACCTGAGTAAAAATTTTCAAAAACTATTTGTGCAAACGGCCAATGCTAAACGAGCATGGAACTTACCCTTGAGATACGCAACCTCGGATCGGAGGCAATAGAAAATTGCCCCTTGCTTGAAAGGGCTACACGGCAACGGAAAGTTGCCCCTGGTTTGAATGGTGACTCGTGGCAACTTTCGGCAACGGAAAGTTGCCCCTTGTTTGAATGATGCCGCAACAGTCCGCAAACAGTCCTCATTGGTGGTGGTCGAATTCTCAGACATGGAGAAGACGAAGACGGTCACAACCAATATGTGGACACAGTCACTTTGGAAGTGTTGGCGGTTGGACTTCCAGATGAAATCAAAACCATTGTATGGACTGAGATGTTATGAAAGCATTGGGGGCTGGACTTTAGGATGAAGTTGCCTACGTATCCCAAACATGGGAATCAAGCCTTACGTAGTTCCGGCTAAGGTACACTCGAACCTTCACTTTTCAGGCTCTAACTTTTGCCAAGGTGCCCGATGCGGGTTTTCGACCTTGCGAGCTTTGTTCTTCTTTTTTTTTTTATATCTTTTCATTCTCTTTTTTCTTTTGCATTTTTTTCTTTTCTTTTTTTTTCTTCTTTTTTTTTTTTTTTTTTTGTTCTTTTCTCTTGCTCTAACTTTTGCCTGGGTCGCCCTTCCGGGTTTTCGGCCCAGCGAGGCTCTCAAAGGGTAAAAGTGTAACAAGTCCATGCCAAATGGTTTTTGGAGTTGAAGCCTCTCTGTATCTAGGAGAACGGCTGTTGCAGTGATTTGCAGAAGAATCCATCACAGTTGCTCCACAAGCTTCTTCTGGTGAGATCTAATCCTTTTGCTCTGATTTTGGTACCTCTTGTTCGAGGGCTGCTTTGAATCTGGCCACACAGGCCTCACATGGCAGTTGACCGTTGAACGTTCTGAATGGGTTCAAGATTCGAAAACAAACGGATTGAATCTTGAGGCTGAGAGCAATCCTAGGCTGCACAATCTCGGGAGCGATTCCACACAGGTCTTTGCAGGACCGCGCCAAACATTTTGTTTTTGAAAGTTTTTAAAGGACTGACAAATCGCTCACGCCGAAGATAGTGTGGGACCAATCTGGATCAAGCCAGGATCCTTCTCAGTACTCACGTTGACAAGCATGATTTCATTTATTAAGGGCTTAGCATGCCTCTCTTTCTCTCAATTGATCAAATTTTGCAAAACCCGAGGAATTCCTTCCTCTTCATTTTTTGTCACCGCAGTGTCAAAGAGGTTTTGAAAAACTTAGGTCAATGCAATAATAATAATTTTCAGGGCACAAGAGAGCAGGTGGAATGTGTTGTCGCTCCATTCAAATTCTCTGGCACAACTATCCCAAAACAAATAATAAGCATAGAAACATGATAGCCGCAGCTATTTCATTCAGATTTCCCGGATGCAACTGGCTCCACAGCAGAGACAGACTCAAAAGGAAAACAAAAAGGTTAATTACAAAAACGGTGTTCAAGGCAACAACCCCGGAATCACGCGCCATTCTATACAAGGGGACCGACTCATCGCAACAAGACAGACCCTTAAGCAAAAGGAACTGACTTGAGACGAAGACACAGACTCAAAACAAAACAAAAGACTGACTCGACACCCAAGCCAGAATTTACAAGACTAGCATTCGCAGATGCTCAAAAATGCGTGCCAGATGCCACATCAGGAAATACCGGGCGCTGCCTAAAAGTGGCCCATCCCTGATCACATACTCGCAATATCTTCAAAATCCAATAGCTGGGCAGTAACGGATTTTGCTGAGGTGGGTGGGAGGATAACCTCGTTGTCGATCAAGTCTTGTACCTCATGACGGAGGCAGAAACAATTATCGGTAGGGTGGCCGGCTTGCTGATGGTACGCACAGTACTGAGTGGCGTCATGGCCTGCCGGAAGAGGACTGGGGAGAAGCCGAGGCTCAAAGGGTTTAAGATGCCCCCTTTCGGCCAAGATCTGATGTGCCTTAGACAGCGGCATGTAGAGAGTGTGAAAGGCCCTGCGCCCTCGGGGTAGGTACTTCGAAGTCTGAGTGTTCTTGCCAGACGTACTAGCGAACGGGTCAGCAGGCACTGCCTTGACTTTCTGATCTTTCCCGAGTACAGGGTTGGGAATGAGAGGAACTGTTCTGGCATGACGGGGCCTGTCCCGGTTTTCTGACTGGCTTGAACTTCCCTCAATCGGAGTAGGGAAAACATCATCCATAGTTTTGGTCATAACTACGGATGTTTGTTGCTTGTTTATCCCACCGGCTTTCAGAGCCTTGACTGTCCACAGCAGTTGTTTAATGGGATCGGCATCTGCCTTCGCTTTGTCTTTACCTCTGGCCTCAGCCTGATCAAGGGTTTGGGTTGGTGTTGATGCATCATTGCTATAACTTGAGACCGCCTCAGGTTTGTTAAGCTCAATCACAATTTGTCCTAGTAGTGGGGGCTCCTGTGGCACAAAATTCCCGGCATATGGTGCTGTGGATGGCGAAGCTGACATTCCGTAGGCGAGATCCGCCACGAACCTTTGGAGATCACCTATCATTCCCATCAGCTCGAACGTAGTGGGCTCGCGAGCCTGATACAACTGGGGGGGTCCAGACCGGGTGCGCGACAGGCGACCTAGGCGGATGCGATACATTGACATTGGTTTCATCCCGCGGGGTGATCCCTTGATCCAGTGTGGCTGTCATAACCACAATCTCTTCTGAATTCTGCGTCATCATAAGTTCTGCCTCAGCAAGGGGGAACGCTAGCTATTCTGTATCAACACTCTGAATTCTCTGAACTGAAAGGAAAAACAAGCAGCATTTCAGCCCAAACAGATCAACCACATGTGTAGCCGAACAACTGCACTCTACTACTGATCACTGTTCCCCAGAATCACTATTCCCAAAACTGAACTTGATACTCGCAGATAACTGATTTCTCAACAACACTGATACTGGTGCCCTCGGGCCTGATACTTAAACTTGCAAACTGATATGTACATTCCTGTAGAGATACACTCTAAAAGCACATAGCAAGTAAAAGAGAGCCAAAACACCCCTATGTTGGGGTAGGGTTTCTATCCTATTTTGTCAGGAGCTAGGGTTTCACTATGCACGCAGCGGTTTCAAACAACCGAATATCGGGTAAGCAACCTGTCCTATTTGGAATGGTCACTATGGATTTCGATATACGCGAGGTCGAATGGTCAAAAAGGGTGCCCCGATAAAAACGGGGTTTGTGTTCCCATACTGTCAGAGCCCACAACCGGTCAGCCTTATGGCATGCTTTGACAAAGTCAAGCCTCCGGCAAACCGTTCAGGAATGGCAGATGGCAAACACGGTGTCCTAGGCGCACCAATGCAAATGCAATGCAAAGAGACACATAAATGTAGTCAAAACAGGATATCACGAGTTCAAGTCAAGCTCTCTAAATTCCCTAGCAGAGTCGCCAGAAACTATAACACGCCCGCGAGGGACCCCGCTCGCTGCGCTACAGTTCGGACTCGATTTGTGTCACAGTTCTAAATCTTGAACCAAAGAGTCCAAATCCAGCAAATCGTTTTGAGAAAATAGATTTTTAGAAAAGAAGTGCCAAACATGGACTGCTTTGCCAGATACAGAGTCGCCACCTAAATATTTTTTTAAAAGGGGGAATTTAGGAAACCCTGACTCGGTGCCAAAGGCCACGTGTCCGTCATCACCAAAGTTGCCTCGGCTCGGGAACTTGGGTACGATTGGGGAAGGTCAGCTATGAGCAGCCCCTCTTGCCCGATCCGAAGATCGGCCTCTACTAACCATGATATCCGTTTTTGAAAACGTTATGTGTTCCTATTCTGATTCATTAGCTAGAATTACTATGTGATGCGTACAACACAAAAGTATAGACTAGATCTCCTAATTTGGAAATAAGCATTGCATATTCGTTTGCTTTGAAAATGTTTTGGAATTTGCTACTCACAAGTAGGCTAAAACATGGATTTCAATGAGCTGTTCCAACTCAAACAATCCAACCTTCACCCACAGGCATTCAGGCAGTTTATAACATGTAAGCATCTAGCCACATGGTAAGCATGCTATCATGTCAACATCCACACGCATGTGGTATGCTAAAGCATAAAAATACTTACATCGTACTCCGTGCCAAAACAATAAACTAGTTAGCAAACATGCATGACCCTAGTCCATGTTAAGTGGCTAATGCATCGCATACAAAATGTCATTAGAATAGGCTCGGCTAATCTAGAAATGGCATGTGAAATGCACAAAACATCATGTATTCAAGTTAGATTTGAAATACTGATGCACTTAGCATGATGCGCCGAGCCCGGTGCATGCAAGACAAATGTATAGATGCACGCATGCATAGCATAAGGTATGCTAAATTAAACATGTCCTAATACTGACCATTAAAAGCAGGTAAGTAAAAAGGAGAAAGAAGTGGGGATTGGAAAACATGCACACACTCACCCACACTTATTACAGATTTACCCTCGCTCGGATGGACCAAAAGAATAATACAATTCGAATAATGAATTAACTATCCTAGCTAATTAATTATTACTGACCAACTAAATTAATTAAGCAAATTAATTAATTTAAGAAAGCAAGAAAAAGGGTCTCGGGAAGAGGGCCCAATGCACACGTGCTCGGGTCTTGCTCGGAAGTCCACTGCCATTCGTAGGCTGCCTCTATTTTTCCTGCTCTGCCCTTCTGAAGACTGCCAAAGTCTTAGAATTTCTTCCCTGGACATTGGGAAACACCACCGGCTGAAGATAATAACCACCGGCCGTAGGATGTGATCATCGGCTGTTGATGAAGCTATCGGCCACAGATTTATGGCCGGTCGGCAAAGAATGCCTGCAGAACCTGCAATTGACAGCAACAGAGGGCAAGGCACAGCATGGCAATTCATTTCAAGCAATGTATGCACCAACCATATCCCTTATCATGTTTGTGACTCAAAGGGACATGGTCTTTGGTTCTCAGGCCACCAATCGCGCATTTCAGTGCGTGATGGCCCAAGAGACCAAGTTGTGCATTGTTAATGTGGAATGCAATGCACATAATCACATAAGAGGGCCAACCTCTATCATATTCACTTCAAGAGGTAAGGCAATGCATGCACAATGCAATGCAACCTAGGCATCCGAGCTAAGTGTGCAACATGAGATGCAAACAAGTGAACATGCAAGGCATATAACATCAATGCTAATGGCACACATGCAACAACATGAGGGGCATAACACACGTAACTAGGCAAAGCATCCTAACATAAGAAACATGCCAAATGTGATGACACTGAAAAATGCAACACATCAATAGGCCAAGTATGCAATCAACATACAAAGTGAACATGTCACAACATGCAAATACTGGACTTATACCCACTTGGGCAGCCCTCAAATGAGCCCAAAACAGTGGCTATCATGCTAAGGAATGAGAGGCAAAACACACACAAACATGCACATGTTAAGTCCTAAACACTTAAGCATATAGGTACAACTTTTAAGCACACTTAAAAGGATGCAAGCATGGATACAAGGCATACATGGAAACCTCTGAAATCATGTTTATAGAAGGTGCTACACCAATTAAACAAGACAAGCCAAGCATACAACCAAGGTCCAAAACTCAAGGCTAACAAGCCAAAATGCAAAGGAGCTATACAAGGCATGCTATGGTCAACCAAAACAACTAAGGACAGACCTTAAACATGGCAAAATAAACACAAAAGCTTCACAAAGCCAAGCCTAAAACATGCTAGAACAATGGTTTACAACCCAAGGCATATTAAGGCAACAACATGGCATTACAAGGCATGTATGCTAAGCAAGCGTGGTGTACCAAAACCAATATACGACAATGTTATTTCATGGAAAAATAAGCATAAATGACAGCCAAGGCATGGTCAACAAGAGCCTAAGCTAGGTGCTCCCTCAAGAGGCTAAAAGTGCCCTTTTCAAGGACAACAAGGAAAGGGGGTGGCCCTCTCCTTCTTGGGACCTCAAGGCACCATCCTCACCTTTGAAATCCCTCAAGATTTCAGTGGTGGGGAGGCCCAAACACCAAGGTCTCAGAGCTCACTCAAAATGGCACAAAATAGGGCCTTACAAGGCTTAAGGGGGGTCAAACCACCCCAAAGCTTGAAGCAACCTTAAACAACTATTTAGAGGGCCTAAAAACAGAACTTTTTTATGTTATATACTAAACACAAAAACAGTTGCAAGATGGTCAAAAAGAGTATACAAAAATGGGGCAAAAGGGAGCAAATTTGTTACCCTTGTAGACCTCTTTCACAAATGAAGCCCCAGTAGCCTCTTGAGCTTCAAACCAGCTCCAAAACTCTGAAAACAATCCCTTAGAAGCTCAATAGCCAAGGGAAGGTGTAATGGTAGGTGTTTGTGTGCAATACTATGAACAAATACACCTAGAACACTCAAGAGAGAGAGATATAGAGATAGAATATACATAAGCTTTAACCTAAAACCAGAGCTCTCTAACAATGTTTTTCTCTCTAAAATCTCTAACCTAGAGCAAGGGAGAGGAGAGCTCCTCTTATACAGAAGCTAATCTTGTAAAGCTTACCAAGGAAGCTAATAAGAAGGCCATCCCTCCATACACGTGTATGGATGGGAACAAAATACATGCCAACTGCATTAAAATATCTGCAAAAGTAGATGAACAGTAGTCGGCCAGCCAAAAATGTCATTTTGACAAAATTGATGGCCGATCGGCAACAAAGAATGCCGACCGGCAATATACATTGCCAATGGCAACAAAACTCTGGCCGGTGGCCTCTAGCCACGTCCGATGGCCTCTAGCCATAGCCGGTGATGAGTGGGGATGCCTCACAAGGCATTCCCTGCCCCTCCAAGGCAAAACACAAGTGTTTGGTGCAAAACCAAACACAAAATAGTCGAGTCGAGAGATTCTGAGGCAAGGCGCGCAACCGAGACCTCCGGGAACTCCAGACGAACACAAACAAGGGTAATCACCAAGTGTTCCAATGGTGACGTCCAAGTCTTGAGGACGGTCAAAAATGGGGTGTCTGCACTTATTTATTGGAATGTTGATAAAGCTCATATGCTTATCTATTGAAAAGTTGTTGATTTGATATAGCACTAAAATGTATATCATCATCGTTTGTGAAGTATGGAAGTAGTTTATGTGTTATTGATACAACACCAAAATGTGTATCCATCTTGAATTTTGAAAGTGTTCTAGTGATGAACTATAATCTCATCAAATATTTTGGGCCAGAGTACTGAGTCTTATTTTCAAACTCAAAGTTGAAAGAAATAAAAAGTGAATTGTAATATGAAATTGTAATGTGATGTAAATGAATGTATAAGTGTTGACCATCTACCAACTGCTAATCTTTTAGTCATTGTTCATAGTCGGTTTAGTATATTTCTACTAGGCTGTGGCTCACCCTATATGGGACACCATTTTCAGGTACATGAAGCATGCCACCTCCAAGGACATCGCTTGGGAGGCTAGAGGCAGTCAGACGTTAGTGGTTTTGTTATCTTTTGTTGTATTACATGTAATTTCAAGCCAAGGGCTTAATGTATATTTGAGTTAGTACTCTCCTCTTTGTAACCAAGTGTTAGCCTGGAAAGCTGTAAGCCCATAGGGCATTTGCTTCTGTTGTTAATATGTAATGCTTCTTGTAATGAATTACTCTGTTGAATAGAATGGTGTTTGTCTCTTATATCAATGCATGTCTAAATTGATGGGTTTAATGTTATTTTTTTTAGGGCGTTACAAAATATGCCAAAAAAACAGTACGAGTTAGGGAAAACCACCGATCTTCTCAAACATATAGTCTGAAAAAGCAAGATCTGCTTCAAAGTTCGTCGTCTTCGTCGACATCGTCCCTGTTGCTATTGCCTAACTCTGCCGCCACCACTGCCGCCAGACATCGAACACCGCTAGAAGCTAGAGTTGAGAAAGAAATATACCCACAATGGCATGAGAGAAGACTTGAGAGAGGAAAGAACCATTGTAGGTGTCGAAAATCTAAAAATCTATGTCGAAATTAGACGAGAGAACTCTCATAACTCCTATTTCAGATATAAAAAATTCAGATCTACACTTAAAAACTGTAGACCTATACTCTAAGAGTGTAGATCTACATTTTAGAAGTGTAAAATAGGTCACCAGAATGTCGCCGGAGGAACTTGGAGTATCGCCGGAAATCACGTAGAATTGGTGGTTGTTGGTGGGTGAATAATGTGTAAAAATGGTATAAATATTTTATGGTAGGTGGATAGTGGATGGTGGATGGTGAGTGAGAATTGTAGATATATTTTGAAGATTGCCCGGATAGGTGGATGGTTGGTCAAAATTGTAGATATCTCTGCAAGATTTGGTGGGTAGGTGTTGGTGGATTTTATTTTTTAATTTTTCAAGTAGATAGTATTTATTTATTTTTATTTAATAAATATTGTAGTGGCATGTGAATAGTGGGTGAATTAGAATAATTATTTTTTTCAAAATTTTAATTTTTTTTATTTGTCTAATCGTGTAAAATGTAAATATATAATTTTTTTTTTAGAAAAAGTTTTAGAAAGATAAAAAAAAATTTAAAAATTTAAAAAAATTCCAAAAAACTATATCCAAACACCATCTAAAACATAGGAGAAAAAGTTGGTTGGGATTGCGCCAATGTGGTGCCATCTCTATAATTTGGTATTTCGTAACATCAACTCCAACGGTGAACAAGTAAAATACATAGCTAAAGTTATAATTTAGCAACAAATAGTGTAAAATAGCAATATGATAACAATGTTGCTCCAATTGTCAAATTGCTATTTTTTAGCTTAACCAACTTTTGGGTGGTTGTCCTAGTGATCATCCAAATTAGCAATTTTAACAAACATTCGGTGGTTATTCGGGTGGCCGTCCACAATTTGTTGTCTTTCTGATCTGAGCCAAAATGTTATACTTTGAGGCTCCTATTTTATGTTTGAAAAATGTTTGGTAGGTCAAATTTATGTGGCCCGAATGGTTTGAATGTATCAAAACGATGTCATTTTACTCCCAAAACAACATCGTTTTGAGACATTTGGGTCATGAAAATTCAAACTACCAAGCATTGTTGTTTATGTTTTTAGTCTTTGAATTTATCATATTTGATACAATAAAATGTTTTTCATCATTTTCAGGTTAATATCACTCCAAAAACAAAAAAATTGCAAAAAAAAAAAACAAAAAACAAAAAAAGTGAAAAGTCCATAACTAAGTGGATTCGCACAAGCAGAGTTCACAAATCCGAGAATGACACTAATTGACTGGAAGAAAACACTTGTTTATATATAGGTTGATTATAAATTTGAGGAGGAATTTGCAGAGGCAAGTAAAAGATAATGGAAATGTGAAAACGAGCCGAAGAGACTGAGTTCTAATGGAAACGGACGACACAAATCTCCCGTTGAAAGTGCTTTGGTTCCCTATCGCAATCCTCTGGATCTTTATCAGAGTGTGACGGGAACTCTAACTGATTTGATTTCTCAGGTCAGTGAGGTGAAGACGAGTCCTGCAATCGAGCAGGTGGCTTCCGTGGTTAATAATTCATCCATGTGTTAGGTCCCCGTTAGTAGCGGCTTAAATGGTGATTTGTTTAGATAATTTTAAAAAGAAAAAAACAGGAAAAAAAATAAAAGAAATTTGGGAATTTTGGAATTAACTTTCAATTAGGATGCGGAGAGGTCATTCATTGAAAGTTTTCGTCTGCTCGATATCTTCTTGTGCTTTGTCAATATTGGTAAAAGTCAGGGAAAAAGATATGCATATACTATATTATTATCATAGGTTCATCATATGCTTGAATTCAAACTTGATTATTATTAATAACTATTATTAATAACTCTCATTTGATAGCAGGTTATGCATTTTTATTTTTAGTTTTTCCCAGACTCTGTTTTGGGAACTCCCTAGGATAATTTTTGCATTGTGGGTTCATCATATGCTTGAATTCGAACTTGATTGTTATTAACAACTCTCATTTGATAGCAGGTCAATGTATTTTTATTTTTATTTTTTCCAGATTCTATTTTGGGAACTTCCTGGGATAATTTTGACCTTTCTATTTTGCTCTTGAACTGTATTTTTGGTGTGACAATGTCTGAGGGGTAATAAACGAGTCGAATAGTTAATTGTTCAAGTTTGGTTTATTAAATTTTTAAACCGATTTCAAACGAGTTTTTGTGAAATCAAACTCGAGTAGTTTGGTATTTTTATAAAATTTTAGGCTTATCAGATTGAACCAAACGAGCAATTGATTGTTAAAGTTCGATTTGAAGAATTTAACGAGTTCTAAAATGTGTTTAAATTGGATTTGTTTACTTAATGAATTGAGCTTGAATGAGTTTTTAACTAGTCGAGATAGAATTATTTGGTTCATTTATCACCTCTATTGATGATGTGTTGTTTTCTTCATTCTGTAAGTGGCTATTTTCTATTTTGTTAAGTTTTTAAATTTTATGTTTTAAAAAATTATGAACTAATTTGACAAATAAATACATATTTTTAAAATTTTAAAATATTATTTTTGCCCCCCAATATATATATATATATATATATGAGAATATTGTACTTAATTTTTTTTTTTTTTAGTAGACTAGTTTTTAAAAATTATAAAAAAAAAAAAAAAGAGACTAAATTATAAATACATCTTGAAGTTTGTTTAAAATACGGATTATCTCATGTAGTTATGGAAATTGTACTCCGTCTCTTCAAGTTTATAATTGTATAACAAATGACACATTTTATTAATAAATTATCAAATCAATTAATTATTTTTAATAATATCAAAAATATATTTCAATTAACAATTCAGATAATTTTATTATTGTATAGGACAGTAGTTAAGAATTTGAGTTTTTTATTATTAATTTTGTTAAATAAAAAATTATAACTGAGGAAATAGACGCTGCATCTCCTTGCTCAACACACATGTTTCCTTACAACCCACTCTTACGCTAATACATGGATCCGCTTCTTTGGCTAAGCAACCACAGGTGCAAACTAACAACCCCTATCCTGTCCAAACCCTCCCTTGCTAACACTTGTACAGACTCTTATTTTCTCGAGCCTCTTCACAGTTGCCATGCATACTGGTGTAAACAAGTACTCTTCCTGTCGGAACAAGACTACCTGGCTGACAAATGATATCTTCCAATCAATAGGATTGACTATGCAACCACTAGACAAGAACAACTTGAGAAAAAATTGATCATGAGTTAGACTTCAGTAGTGCATGCCTTCTTTCCTTCCTTCCTTCGGATACAAATGTGAACTGACCCCGCAAAAAGCAACCTATTTAACTCGAAACAAATTCCTAAATGGTATGAAAGGAGTTATAGCGATCCCGGTTCTTTCTCCTTTGGTTGGTGTATCCGGACTTATGTTCCGTGGATTTCGTTGCCATTTTGTTGTCGTTGTTGTCCTTTGATTCCTTGTTCCTTGGTTATAGGATGTTTTGGGCAGGTTGATTGCAGGTTGGTTGGGTTTAGAAACCAACTCTTGATGTTCAGTTTTTGGCTTGGTCGCTCGAGCGAGACTCTCTTCGCTCGAGCGAGTTCCTTCTTTTGGTTAAATCGCCGGCGAGCCTTTCTTAGCTCGAGCGAGGTTGCGTCGATGCTAGACACGATTGCAGTGGTTGTTGGCTCGGCGAGCTTCCCTTCGCCGAGCGAGCTGGTTTGTTTTGGCTCGGCGAGCTTCTTTTTCGCCGGCGAGGCTTTCTTGTGTCAGTCGATCGGCGGCGACTGTCTTCGCTCAGCGAGCCTGTCAGTATTCAAGAGCGGCGGGGAAAAATAGCTTTTTTTCTCCTTCTTTCTTTCTTGAAACCCTAGCAGTAGAGACTCTCTCTCTCTAAACATACTCTCTCTCTAGATTTCATCTCTTTCTACTATGAATCCATCCTAGGTCCTTTGTTAAAAAGGTAGAGGAGAGTGAGGGCTACATTTTAATCTGAAAAATAGTGGATTTGGAGCACTTTGATTCCGGGTCATCTTCTCCATTTGGGTTCTCCTTTGAGGTAGGGATTCTCCTTGTTTTCTTTTCAATACTCCTACTATAGATAGACATGTGGTTATTTTTGTATTGCATGAAAATTATATCATGTTGGAATTTTATATAAATTCATGAGGTTGAACTTTGGGTTGGTTGTTGGTTTTAGATCTTTGATTATTAGATGTGCTTTGGGCTAATTGGGTGGTTAATTAGTGAGTTGTTGTTGAAAGGAGAGGAAACCCTAATATTTATTGATTTAATAATTTAATAGAGGGGTTTGATCAGTGGGTAAATACTTGGGTATTTTGGGTTTTAAATGAAACCATTGTTGGCTAATGTAGATGATTGAGGCTTTTGTTTAATAATGAGAAAGAGGGAAGAAAACCCTATTATGGTGATTATGATTTAATTTGTATAATTAAATTGGAATGGCTTGGAAAGGAATGTAGCTGATTAAAATGAGTTAGGGCTTATTGTTCTTGGAGTTGGTTTTGGGAAAACAAAAGGAAGTGGGATTGGTTTTGTGGAATGGAAATGGTACTTTGAAATAAGTATGAATATTGGACTGTTGCATCTTATGCTATTATGTTAGTATTTGTGTTAAGTTGATAATCTCATGATAATTGAGTAAGTTTATAGATGTATAATATACTTGCATCTAGAGGTTTTGTCTTTGATCATCGGTGGGGGATGATGCGGTTGTGTTGAATTGTTGTGTATGCTTTACACGTATGTGTTCATCTATTTTAACACCTTCTTTGTTATCTTGGTAGTTTATGTATATGCATTATACATGTTGGTTGTGCCTTGTGTGCAAGGTGGTTGTTGGCGTTATATGCCGCTTATAATCGAGAATGCGTTACCTTCCTAGCGCTGGAAGCTGTATCGCTTATAATCGAGGTGCCACACCCTTCGGCTAGCGCTGGTAAAATGGTGTGTTGTTGTGAGAAATGAGTTTGGCTTACTATGCACATAGCTAGTAAAGCGAGGTTGATAGTAGTTATTGCAGTATATCCTTGGCTTACTAAGCACATAGCTAGTAGAGCAAGGTGGAATTGTTGTAATTTAGTTATGCGCAAATGTCATGGATTTGGTCGTTCTGATTCGAAAGCGAGTTACTCCGTTGATTGTTTGTATACATGTTGGTGGGTTGTAATTTATATTTTTACAAAGTTATGCATGTATGGTTATGATAATGTTGGGAATGAATAAAAATGTCTTTTTGTCCTTTGGAAAATGTGAAGGAGACCGAATGTTTTAAAGATAAACATGTTTAAAAAGGATAATCGTCAGTATGTATGGGAAATGGATGAGAGTATCGGGCTTAGTGATGATTTTCCTAAGTAGTGGTTAATATTATGAAAGGATGGGAATGAGGATTAATGAGAGGAATATGGAAAGATGAATCGCTTGTAGTGTTGAATGAAACGGTTGTTTTAAAAGGAAAGTTCATACATATATATTTTTGTATAAACTGTCACATTATTATTCTAATATGAGAAAGAGTGTTCATGATCATAGCTATCTGTACTGTTGTTATTGTTGAGGATCATGTTGAGATCCCTACTGGACTATATGTTCATCCCACGTTGTTGAATCTTTTTCAGGTATTAAGCAGGTTGAGCTGCAAGAGTTGGATTTACTTATTTGTTGGCCACGGGGCCTCTTTGTTGTTGGCGGAATGCCATATGGGTAAAAGGGTTACACCCTTCATTTGTTTATTTAAAGGTTGTAAGCCCAAGGGCAATTTCTTATGTATGTTCATGTAATATTTACTTTGCATACGAATGAGAGTATTGTTAATCACTTCTGTGGATTGAATATATGAGTTTATTTCCGCATGTTAACTCTGAAATTGAATTAAGTTAATGAATTTGGTAATGACTGCGAGTAATAAAAAGTGGGGCGTGACAACTTGGTATCGAGCAACAAGGTTCGACTACCTTGAGCTCGTGGGAAGTGGTTTTACCACGGTGGGTTTACTACGTGTAGTGAGGGCGTTGCATATAGATACCATGAGAATTAGGACTTCGTGTTGCATTTATGTGAGCATGGGATTAAGTCTCTTGGATAGTATTCGTGGCAGTGAACTTGCTTTGAGGTCCTTTTGGAAACACGCTGATCAACGTGGTTTCTAATAGGAATTCCTTGAGAGTTCCGGGATGAGTGGCTATCTTTGTGGACTTGATTCGATTATGTGGTTACATGTTTAGATGTTTATATGCAATAGAGATGAAAATTTTGAGACTAAGTGTGTCTTGTGATTTAAGAGTAGTGGAGTGTGCCTCGAAGAAGGCTATTGTGTTTTACGCTAAGTGTAATTTACTTTGTGCTTTATAGGTTGTCTACGAGGGAGTAGAGGGCGGTTGAGTAGTAGGAGCGCCGGGAGAGGCACACCAGTTCCTTTAGCACACGCCGTAGCAGCGTCGGCTGTCGGCGAGAATGTCGCACGTGAGATTGTGAGAGCAGTGCAAGACGCCCTAGCTCGTACTGAGGGCGGCAGTGGGCATGCTCTCAAGCTTACTAAGGAGTTCTTCTTCGCTCGGTCCACGAGTTTGTGGGGAGGCTAAACCGTTGGAAGCGAGAGTTGGTTGGAGCAGTTACCAAGACTCTTGATATGCTCGAGTCGAAGATGAGGAGTTGAGAGTTTCTTTGGCTACCTTTCGGTTGAAGAGTGATGCAAGTTATTGGTGGAAGAATGCTAAGAATAATGTAGGTAGCACGTGGGTTGCTTTTTACGAGGCCTTTTGGGCCAAGTATTTCCCTCATACGCTCGGGAAAGGTTGAGAACAGATTTTGGAGTTGCGTCGAGGATGACACTCTGTAACTGATTTGAGATGCGGTTTGATAGTTTGTCGAGGTTTGCTCGAGTTGGTGACAACAGAGGCGTCGTTATTTGAGTTCGAAAGGCGTTTGTGTTTCGATATTCGGAGAAAAGGTATGGATCCTTGTGGAAGGATTACTATACTTTAGTTGAGGCGGCCCATGTGGAGGCCACGATTGCTAGTGGTGATGGGATTAAGAAGGAGACCATCTCGGTGAGTCATCACGGTTCCTAAACATTCTAGGCTCAAGATGGGGTGGGCGGAAACATGCTCGATCGGGGCTGGTTCCTTTTCTTCGCCAGTTTCGGATCCTTCATTGGGGGTTACGAGGCGCGAGTTTCGAACCGATCTCGAGTAGAATGCAGTGGTTGTTTTGTTTGTGGCAATTTGGGCCATGGTAGACGTTCTGGTCCTTTCTGTCTAACTTCTTTGGGGGTATTAAAACCTAGTCGACTCGGTGCACCCGTCAATCGGGCGTTATCGGTGCAAGCAGGCGGGCGGGCTTTGAGAGCCTCGCGGCGACTTATTAGTTAGCCCTATAGTGTTACCACAGAGGGCTTTTTGTAATATTGACGGTGGTGTATCATGTTTATTGATTTTGTTGCTGACCGGTGTACTGTTGGACGTTGAGGCACCATGTTTATGTATTGCAGTTTTATGCATAGTATTGTTTGGTTAATCCTCATGTGTTGGGGAGTATGTATGGAATTTCGAACTCTCTATTTTATTTTGAGAAGTTGTTAATGGGGTCAATGATCCTAGTATTGTTGCTTGCTTAGTACTGTATTTTGAGCTAGTCTTGTGACGGCCTGTGGGCCTTGTTCAGTTTAGAGATTATGGGTTGAGAATGGGAATCCGTGGGTGGATGTGATTGATGTGATGGTTTCGAGAGTTGTGCGGTATTAGCAAGGTTATGTGAGATGTGTATCTCAGGTTGATAGGAATGGTATCTGTTTGTTGGTTTGTGTTTTGGGCTTGCTAGTTAGTGAGTCTGGGGTGACCCTATTGGTTGTATAGGGGTAGTGTTTGTTTTGTGATTGGTTATCAATTGTTGGGTATGGTTTGGGAGTGAATGCTAGCGAGATTCTTTAGTGGAAAAACGATTTGTGTTCTAGAGTAATGAGAATAGCGTTGGTCGAATTATCCTTCTTGATTGGGTAGTTGTAATTGCGGTTGACCATATGGGTCTTGATCGAGGAGATGAGTAGGCTTGCTATGCGACCATGGGGAGAAATGGTGATACCCTTAGGCCTTGATGTTGATGCGGTTTAATTTAAGGAGATCGGTGAGATTCCAAAATTGGGGATTTGTGTAGAGAACTCCGTGTTAGGGGTTAGTAATATGAGTGGCACATCGGTGTGGAGTTTGTTGAGTTGATTAATCGACTTATTGGTATTGTGTTTTGGGTTGACATTGATCACCTTGAGGATAGTCTTGATTGTTGTAGACCTTGCGAGTGGCTTAGGTATAAGCGAAATTAAGTCATTTATGTTGGTGTTGAATTATCTGAGAACATTACTTGTATTGATTATGTGTTGTATATGGCAAGTATTGATTATGTTGCATATGCATTTGGTATTGGGAGGAGTAAGGGGATGGACTCCATTAGCATCACTTCTGTGTATGCTCATTGATAATAGAAATATTTCTATTCGTTGTTAGTATGATATAGCTAATATTCTTATCTGTGGTGAAGTGAAAAAAGTTTTATATGAGTTACTATCTCATTTAACTGTTTGGCGAGTTACGAGCAGTGTATGTTATTAAATGGGTTAAGTAAAAAGGCGGAGTGAAATTGCAAAACCATGATTTTCTTATCCTTTGTGTGTTGATAGTATTGTAGTTATTTCTAGTAACTATCATTATAGAAATGTTATGCTTGTGTTGGTTTTGGTATCCTTTGTTTGAGTGATGATTGTTGCTAGTAGTATGTTGAAAAGATTTGGAAAACAAAATTTTTCCTAAGTATTTGGGCCACCTAAGGGTGTTGTTGAGAAATTGAATTAATTCAAGGGTTTTGCGAAATTCCAAATGAATCTTTTTGGTAAATAAACTGTGGGTGATTTTTATGTTTTGGATAACACCGTGTTTGTAAAAAAAAAATGTTTACAAAACTGTTGAGTTCCGCATGGAAAATGAAGGAGTTATTTTGGAAAGTTAGCATTGAAAACTTTGACTATCTTTGAGAAATGTCGCTTGAACACGAAAATGTTTTCTTATTGTTTACTCATAAGATTTGCTTGGGTTGGCTTTCGGGAATCTTGTTGTTGAGTAGTGGCTTAGCTTGAAGCGCTAGTCAGTTGTTGGTAATTGTTTGAGAAGGTTTGGTGCATTAAGGCTTGCGCATCTAACGGTTGTCGTTTGGAACATATTCCCTTAGTGATTTTTTTCGTTGGTTAGAGAGGCTTGGCGGTTTGTAGTGAGAACGGTTTCACTCCTTGTATGGGGGGGGGTGTTGGTGCTGTGTAATCAGTTGGCCTTTTGTTTTTGGCGCATCCTTAATTTCGAGGACGAAATTCTTTAAGGAAGGTTATAGCGATCCGGTTCTTTCTCCTTTGGTTGGTGTATCCGGACTTATGTTCCGTGGATTTCGTTGCCATTTTGTTGTCGTTGTTGTCCTTTGATTCCTTGTTCCTTGGTTATAGGATGTTTTGGGCGGAGTTGATTGCGGAGTTGGTTGGGTTTAGAAACCAACTCTTGATGTTCGATTTTGGCTTGGTCGCTCGGCGAGACTCTCTTCGCCGGCGAGTTCCTTCTTTTGGTTAAATCGCTCGGCGAGCCTTTCTTAGCTCGGCGAGGTTGCGTCGATGCTAGAACGATTGCGATGGTTGTTGGCTCGGCGAGCTTCCCTTCGCTCGGCGAGCTGGTTTGTTTTGCTCGGCGAGCTTCTTTTCGCTCGGCGAGGCTTTCTTGTGTGCAGTCGTCGGCGACGAGTCTTCGCTTCAGCGAGCACTGTCGTATTCAAGAGGCGGCGTGGGGAAAAATAGCATTTTCTCCTTCTTTCTTTCTTGAAACCCTAGTAGAGACTCTCTCTCTCTAAACATACTCTCTCTCTAGATTTCATCTCTTTCTACTATGAATCCATCCTAGGTCCTTTGTTAAAAAGGTAGAGGAGAGTGAGGGCTACATTTTAATCTGAAAAATAGTGGATTTGGAGCACTTTGATTCGGGTCATCTTCTCCATTTGGGTTCTCCTTTGAGGTAGGGATTCTCCTTGTTTTCTTTTCAATACTCCTACTATAGATAGACATGTGGTTATTTTTGTATTGCATGAAAATTATATCATGTTGGAATTTTATATAAATTCATGAGGTTGAACTTTGGGTTGGTTGTTGGTTTTAGATCTTTGATTATTAGATGTGCTTTGGGCTAATTGGGTGGTTAATTAGTGAGTTGTTGTTGAAAGGAGAGAAACCCTAATATTTATTGATTTAATAATTTAATAGAGGGTTTGATCAGTGGGTAAATACTTGGGTATTTTGGGTTTTAAATGAAACCATTGTTGGCTAATGTAGATGATTGAGGCTTTTGTTTAATAATGAGAAAGAGGGAAGAAAACCCTATTATGGTGATTATGATTTAATTTGTATAATTAAATTGGAATGGCTTGGAAAGGAATGTAGCTGATTAAAATGAGTTAGGGCTTATTGTTCTTGGAGTTGGTTTTGGGAAAACAAAAGGAAGTGGGATTGGTTTTGTGGAATGGAAATGGTACTTTGAAATAAGTATGAATATTGGACTGTTGCATCTTATGCTATTATGTTAGTATTTGTGTTAAGTTGATAATCTCATGATAATTGAGTAAGTTTATAGATGTATAATATACTTGCATCTAGAGGTTTTGTCTTTGATCATCGGTGGGGGATGATGCGGTTGTGTTGAATTGTTGTGTATGCTTTACACGTATGTGTTCATCTATTTTAACACCTTCTTTGTTATCTTGGTAGTTTATGTATATGCATTATACATGTTGGTTGTGCCTTGTGTGCAAGGTGGTTGTTGGCGTTATATGCACGCTTATAATCGAGAGTACGTTACCTTCCGGCTAGCGCTGGAGAAGCGTATCGCTTATAATTCGAGGTGCCACACCCTTCGGCTAGCGCTGGTAAAATGGTGTGTTGTTGTGAGAAGTACAGTTTGGCTTACTATGCACATAGCTAGTAGAGCGAGGTTGATAGTAGTTATTGCAGTATATCCTTGGCTTACTAAGCATATAGCTAGTAGAGCAAGGTGGAATTGTTGTAATTTAGTTGTAACTCCAAATGTCATGGATTTGACTGGTTACAGTTCAGAGAAACGAGTTACTCCGTTGATTGTTTGTATACATGTTGGTGGGTTGTAATTTATATTTTTACAAAGTTATGCATGTATGGTTATGATAATGTTGGGAATGAATAAAAATGTCTTTTTGTCCTTTGGAAAATGTGAAGGAGACCGAATGTTTTAAAGATAAACATGTTTAAAAAGGATACGTCTGTCGTATGTATGGGAAATGGATGAGAGTATCGGGCTTAGTGATGATTTTCCTAAGTAGTGGTTAATATTATGAAAGGATGGGAATGGGGATTAATGAGAGGAATATGGAAAGATGAATAAACTTGTAGTGTTGAATGAAGCAGTTGTTTTAAAAAGGAAAGTTCATACATATATATTTTTGTATAAACCGTCACATTATTATTCTAGTATGAGAAAGAGTGTTCATGATCATAGCTATCTGTCTTTGTTGTTATTGTTGAGGATCATGTTGAGATCCCTCTTGGACTATATGTTCATCCCACGTTGTTGAATCTTTTTCGTATTAGCGTGTTGAGCTGCAAGAGTTGGATTTACTTATTTGTTGGCCACGGGGCCTCTTTGTTGTTGGCGGAATGCCATATGTGTAAAAGGGTTACACCCTTCATTTGTTTATTTAAAGGTTGTAAGCCCAAGGGCAATTTCTTATGTATGTTCATGTAATATTTACTTTGCATACGAATGAGAGTATTGTTAATCACTTCTGTGGACTGAATATATGAGTTTATTTCCGCATGTTAACTCTGAAATTGAATTAAGTTAATGAATTTGGTAATGACTTCGAGTAATAAAAAGTGGGGCGTGACAGGAGTCACATAATTTCAAATGTAAACTTCAAATAATTTCTTTGAAACTTTCAAAAATTTCAATGAGAGCTTGTGATGTGACAAGTCGTCCAATAATTTGCTCCAACTCATTTCTTTGATTATGATTTTAATTTGGATTAGCATCATTGCTCATTCCAATTGAGAAATTCATCCTCACATCTTCACCCAATTTTCATGCAAAAATCCTAACATGACCACCTCTCCAAGCCCGATCTCTATTAGCCATCGAGCAAAAATCTAGAGCAATGTAATACTCATTGTAGCACTGGAATGAAGCACTGTTAAGATACAGGTCTTGAACTTCAGCCAAAATTGACCAGCAGGCAAGGTTACCACACATTCACTACCAAATCAAGGCATCAGCAGAAAGGCGAAAAGCAACAATATACATTTGGGACAAACGAATCAATAGATCAACCAATCAACATGAAGGCAACATCAATATCAAGGTTGCAATTAAAATTGAAATGCAACACTCAGGAATCAACACTAGTTTGTAGTACTTCCAAGCCACAAACTTTGAAGTTGAGCTCTAACATGCATGACAATATGTTTGATGTCCTGTATGAAGATCTCAACTTCTAAAATCATACACATGTCACGAAATTAGATCCAAACAAAGGCATTGCATGAAAATCTAGAGGTTCGAAAGATGTTAATCCCAGTCAAGAGTTTCGTGTTCGACTCCACATCGAATCTAGGGTTTCAGATTCAAGTTCGAAACTCAACTAAGACTTCGGACTGAGGTTGATTTGATGTCCAAAGATCGATTTCTCCTCAGGTTTGAGTTTGCGAAGTTCAATTCGAAGTCGAAGCAACCCAGGCTGAAACTCAGATCGCGAAATCAAATCGCTTCCAATGCGAATCAACGGAGACAGGTCACAATTGCGAAGATTCCAACAAACTTCGAATCGATTTGTTCTGTAATTCTGAAATCACAATGTGAACAACAACTTCGATTCGCAATTTGTGTTTGTGATACTGAAAATGAAAGTTGATTTCGCAACTTCTTGGTCCACTTCAACAGAATCTGAGATTTTCCAAGTGCTTCGACCTAGAGAAGAACAGAGACGAACTTGAAATCTGAGATTTCCAGGTGCTGCGAACCAGATGCGAATGAAGAAATCTGTTCAGTTCGTGAACTCAACTTTGATTTCAGAGAGAAAAACTAGTTCGTAATACAAGAAACAAGATCGTGATGGCTTCGGATTGCGACTATCAAATCTAGGTTTAGTCTTTGATTGCGAAGTCAAATCTATGGCTTCGGATCAAGTCGATCAGACTTGTGATGGCAACTTTTGGTGAGACAATCTAGGGTTCACACCCAAGAATTAGGGTTTAAATCCAGAACCAGGTATGTTCCTCCTTTTTAATTGAAGAACTGTATGTACAATTAAAATAGTAAAATTGATTAAAAATAAGATAAAATATTATATTTAAATCATAATTATTTTATTTTTTCTCTTATAAAAGTTAAAAAGCTCATCCCAATTCAGGTTTTTTAACTCTAGGTTAAAATAGTCAAAAAGTTAAAAAGCTAACTCACATCCTAAACGAACCCTTAATCTATTTATTGTACATCTAATTTACCAAATTTAAGTAAAAACTCCATTTAATATTAAGTGTTTTAACAAAGGATCTTGAACTTGCATCAAAACATCGGTTGATCAAGCGAATGTCTGATCGATTGTTCAGCTAGGGTATTTTTTCCCAAAATTTTGCCTAAAGGTGGTTCATCTGAAGGGACATCCGGTGGTAAAAACCCAACGCCTATAAACAATGATTTGATGAAAGTTGCCAGGCGTCCTCAATTTAATGAAATTTTTTTGATATCCTTGATTTGATACTCATTTGATAAAACCATTGGAGCAAGAAAAATATTTTTGTGTGTTTGGTTTCAATTTTCTGAATTCAATTTTCTAAAAACTGAGTTTTTTTTTTTTTCATTTTTTTTGTTTTTAATGAATATTTTTAAATTTTTAAACATTTTTTTTTACTTTTTTAGAGGTACCTTACTTAAATGTATCTAAAAAGTAAAATATTTGTGAAAAAATATTTTAAAAATTAATAAATACACAAAAATATAAAAAATATACTGAATTTTTATATTTTTTTGTATTTTTGGTATTTAGTGAATTTTTTAAAGATTTTTTCATGAAAATTATACTTTTTAAGTGTATTTATGTTAGGTGTGTCTAAAAATTAAAAAAAAAATCTTTAAATATTAAAAAAATAGTGAAAACAAAAAAATACAAAAAACAAGAAAGTAAAATTTTCTGAAAAATGTTTTCAAAAAACTCAAAACAAACATGGTGATTGTTTTTTCATCAAATTTAAATTTGATGTCAAAATTGATGAACCATGAGAGATGGTCTTGCATACTAAAAGCCAAAAAAAATAGAAAAATTAAAATTAAAAAAAAAAAAACATTTACACTCTACTTTTAACATCTCATACTTAATTTTTTTTAATTTTTTTTATGCGACGTTAGAAGACTCTCGGGAAAAAAAAATGTATAATTCTATACATGCTAATAATTTTACTAAAAATATAAATGGTCAAATGTGATTGTTGTAAGATATTGGGGTTTAGCCCAATGGTCTAGTAGCCACACCTTAGGATGTGATGAGGGGGATGTTAGGGGTTCAAGCTGATGGAATAGCGGTGAACCCTTTTAGTTGTAATTTAACTATACTAATATATTAACGCTATCTTTTTTTTTTTTTAAAAAAAATTGTGATTGTTGTAAGAAAGCTATAATACTTGATAAATGCTATTATTCCATATTTATCAACAATGAAAATTGTCCATAAATAAGTGTGATGTAGATGAAAAGTTGTTGTGTTGTGGACCACATCCAGAATTAATCTTATCCACACAATTTAAATCTGGATAAATTCTGTTTGTTTGTTTTTGTTTTGTTTTGTTTATGTTTATGTTTTTTTTTATTTTTTACTTTTTATTATTATTTTTTTTGTGGAACTATAATGTTGCTCATATTATTTAAACCTCCAATGATATTTGGATATGAATGCTTTTAGTAAAATTATTAGTAAGATTTTAGGTAGCATTGCTAAAAAAAAAGTGCCGGTGTATACAATAATGCTAGGCATCATCAAATAAATATGATGAAGAGCTTTCATAAAGATTCTTCACTCTATTGTATGTTATGCAATCACCCTTCACCCTTGAATAGTTTATAGTGTTTATTGTATGTTATGCAACTACCATTGAATTAATTTCATGAAACTTTTCATAATATTTTTTCATGATACCTAGCATTACTCTAATACGCTCAGTCCAAGAGGACCAGGGGCATCTGTTTTTTTTTAAGAAAAATTCTAATATACACCCCTTAAAAAGGGTGTATCATATATACTCCTAATTATGTCATTTTCTTTTTTAGTTATAATTAATTTTATTCTTTAGTTATGATATTATTTTAGTTATGACTCATTACTTTTTTAATTATGTCTAATGATGTGTTTAGTTATGACATTGTTTTCAGTTATGACTCAAAAAGTATGAAATTATGTCATTTTCTTTTTTAATTAGAGAAAATTAGTGATAAATCTAATTTAAAGGGTGTCTAAGGCATTAGGTCAAATGTATTTTTTTTATTGGTGAGAGATCCACCCTTTATAAAATAGTTTGGTGAGAAATTCTTTTATCTGTTTTGAAAGACATTTTGTTTCCAATTTTACTCCTTAATTTATCTATTGACTTTTTCATCTATTGATTTGTCTATCTGTTCAAATTATTTTCTATTTGTTCAAATTTTTCATCTATCTATTCAGATTTTTATTTTTATGTTCAAATTTTTTAACTATCTATTCAAAATTTTCCCCTTATCTGTTCAAATATCTATTTAAATTTTATTATCTATCCAAATTTTTTCATTTATTTGTTTAAATCTATTTATTCCAATTTTATTATCTGTTCAACAACAATAACAAATCTATATGTCGAAAATCTAACAATAACAAAAAAAATATCTCTGTTAAAAGTCTATATTTCTTCCTACTATCTATCTATTCAAATTCAACAACTCCAGTCAATCTTTTCTTGCGAAAAACCACCCACTACCTATTCAAACCAAACATATGGATCTGTAATATGTTTTATCAACAACAACTACTACCAAAAAAAAAGAGAGAGGAAGATCTGGATGATTATTGTATACACACACACAGATGATCATTTACCAGATGAGCTCAAATCTTTAAATAAAAAAAAGATCTGGAAAAATTATATTCATATATATATATAAACACAGATATCAATGATGATAAAATAGATTTGAAATCTCAAGGATGATGAAACAAATCCATTTTTGAGCTTTGAAGATGATGATGATGATTCGTAGCACTCATTGACTGCACAACGACGAAATAGAGAGGTGGTGAGACAATTTGAGAGTTGATAGGCGCAACGACACCACTATTTTAGCTGCAGTAAGATGATGGTTGGCGAGATTATCGTGTAGTGTATCTCGAGCCCTAGGTAGTTGCTTTGGCCGTAGGGAAAAGAACGGTGGACGATAGCTAGATCGTCGGAGGAGAGATCTGAAAGAGAAGGTTTGAGACTGTCGATAGATGAGAGAGAGATAGATAGAGAGAGAGAGATGGTTGAGAGTTTAGGATCATGGTGTATACTATACATATAGAAGAGTATTTGAGTCATTTCATTTGAGCTTACCCTTTTAGACAAAGTGTTTCAGCACGGGGATCTTTAGACAAATAAAATTTAAATTTAAATTTAAATTTTTGAACTGAGTGTCCTTTTAATTATACAAGTTATGTTTTACGTACGTTTTGACTTACCATATTTATTTTATACAAGTTATGTTTTATAAAATATTATAAATTATATTAATATTCCAATTACATAGATTATTTTCTGAACCCTATTTGTTATAATGAAACCCATGGATATGTTTGTTAATATTTTAAAGAATATTTGACTATAACCTTATAAACAATTATGTTTTGTAAGTACCACCATGGGAGTCCCACGTCTTAGAGGACTTAAATAACCATTGGCTTCTATTTGGTCACTTTGTGACCCTCTGTTTGTCATGGATCCATTGACCTCTGTTCTGTACGGAACAAAGTGTTGTGTGAAGATAAGTGCTACACTATTGCGGGAGCCACCTCTATAATCCGTACGAGCCACCTCTTGAATCTGTATCTCTGTTCTGACTATCACTCATGTGACCTCTGTTCTGTTCTGTTCGGTGCCGTGGTTATGGTTATTTATTTACATAATTTCAGTTTTGCGACTTAAATGATTATTTGCTCAGACTAAGTTATCTTAAATATTTTAGTTACATAACTATCCATGGTTATTTTGTGTCCCTTATACTCTTGGCATAATATTTCTCACTCTGCTATATGCTTATAGCTGTTTACCAATTTTCAGGAAACAATACAATTCAAAAATAACTTTTGGGAAGTCTTAGACGCGGGGCTGCGGAATAGACACACACAGCACTTTATGATATTTTTATATGTAAATATCGGCCTTTTGGTCAACAAATTTTGTAATAAAAACAGAAACTCCAATGATTATTTTGGTACCCCCACTTAAATATTATTTCCGCTCGCGTTAAGAATTGGCCGGAGGTAACTTCAGGTACTGGCCATCACGATGCTTAACCCTTGGGTATGGGGAGCGGGTCGTCACAAGCCGGACGTCTGGCCGGTTGTCCCATCGGTTGTTCGTGGCATACAAAACTTTCCAGTTTTTTTTTTTGGTCACTATATTTTTGAAGCTAAAAAGGAACTAAAATAGGTAACTGTACTGATATTTCAATCGCCATTTGAAGAGAGCTCTAGATTTTTAGCTTGTTTTGGAGGCAGTCAATCATTGGACACAGAGACACCTTGCTTTGTTTTTAAGGTAAAGTATTTTTATCTATAAACTGTGTATATGTACACATGCTCCATTGTACTAATCTCTGTTTTTGTTGTTGCCAATCTCTAAATTTTCTCAAGTCAATTTTCTCTCTCTCTCTCGAGTTACTTCTTTGGATTTGAATTTCATTTCTATAATTCTTATAATCGATTTCACGGTCTCTAGATTTTGTTTATCAACACTGTGCCAAAGAAGAAGAACAAAAAGTTATCTGAAGCAAGAGTGTTGAAAGGACCAGAGTCAATCAAAGTGTTGTTTTTTTTTTTTTTTTTTTTGTCTCTTCGTCGATTCACCAAATGCTTACTTCAGACAGAGTCATTGATGATTCAGAGAGTTTTTTTTTTTTTTTTGGATTTGTTGAAGCATGAAGAAGATACGAACAAATGAAAAGATTTTCAATAGCTTCCTCGAGGTCTGCAGCAAAACTGAACAGACAAAAACTCACGAAGTGGAAAAGATCAAAGCTTTCTCAGATTGTACTTGCCGGTCGACCGGCCGATCGACCCACTGGACGTCCTGTGTTTTGATGAAATACTGTTGGAGTGTCTGATATCAGATAAAGGAATTGGTTATATTTTTACTCAAATTTGATGAAATTTTTGGTGAACGGTTAGAGATACTCTAAATATTTTTAATTTGCCCCTCTTGGATTTATTCTTCCTTCCTTACCTATAAAGATAGATCAAAGTATGTAATCTAACCTTTGTTCTCTCACGACTGGCACGTGAGCTTTTAACAGTCCAACACTCTTTGCCGCTCTCTCTCTCTCTCTCTCTCTCTCACAGCATGAAAAATGGATGGTCGTCCTCGCAAAGCCTAACTCCAGAAGAAGAAAAAGCTTTAGCTCTCAAAGTTGCTCCAATCTCACTTCCTCCATTTTCATTACAACAAAATGTGACTCTTCTCTCTCTATATATATATCTTCATCTATATGTATGCTTCACTTTGTATTTTATTGTATTGAACTCTGTGATCTAAACGCTATTAAGTTTGAGCAATCTTCAATGGGTGCCTCTATTTACACACCACATTTTGTCTTAAGACACACCATTGATTGGTTATTTTTTATTACAATTATGACCTTACCTAAAATGACCAAAATGACCACGAAAAAATATCAATACACACCTTAGTTGAATACACAACATCCAAAGCCTAACCCTAGCCACCATTGTTTCAGTCGCCACCATTTCACCACCGCTTCTGTTCTATGTTGTTCATGGAGTGGTATTGGAAAAGCTCTTGCCTCTACTGAGAAGAATGGAATTATTTGTACATGGACATGATTGGTGCCTTTTTTCTGTAAATACAATGCTTTCTTCTTCGTCGTAGTGTTGTTTAACCTCAAAAATATTTCTTCAACAATGACGTTCTTGCTCTACTCATAGAAGAAAGAAGCAAATTTCTTATTGGTTTGAGGGCAGTGGGTGGAATACGCAAATGGTCATCAATTTCTAAAAATGAAACAGAAAACAATGAAGGATAAATCTGTTCGGAAGTACAGAGTCGGACTATTAAATTTTGTTCAACACTAAAATGTCGAACATATTGAAGTTGTTTGACAGAAATACTCCAGACAAAAGGTTAATGTTCGACAGACCAGTGTCGAACAGTTTGCAAAATCAAACATTCAATGCTCATGGCAATGGAAAAACGTACATAAAATCCTCAAATCTAAGCAAAATGAGAATTTTCACCTACTGTATCTCCAATGTGGAGTTATTTCTATCGGCGCCTTTGATGAAACAGAGAATGGAGGGAAAGATGAAAGATCGTGGGTGGGGTGTGTGAGTAAGTAATGGTGAAGATGGAAGATGTAGGTGGGGTGTGTGAGTAAGGGTAAAGATGGAAGATTGTGGTGTGTATTGAGCAAATTTTGTATTTATCAAATTACAAAAGGTGTGCCTTGAATAGTGGTGTGCCTTGAGATGAAAGGTGGTGTGCAGATAGAGGCACCTATCTTCAATTTGTGTTGTGAATTGTGTATTGTTCAAATTTGACACACGAGTGTAAAATTATGTATTCAAATTGTGTTGTTTTGAACTCTGTGATCTCAATGCTGATCATTTTTTACAATCTTCCATTTGTATTGTCAAAATTGTGAATTGTGTAAATTGTTCATTAACCTGTTCAAATTTTATACACGATGTAAAATTATTTATTGTATTGGACTGTATTGAACTATGTGGCTCAAGAAACTTTAAGGCCTAAAGCAACAATTTAAACGAGGCCTTTTGTATTTAGTTTTTTAAATAAATAAATAAATTATGTGAATAATTTGTGCCAAAAGCCTTAAACTTTTGGAAATGGGTTAAAAACCAGCTTTTCGATTTTTTTTGAAAAAACGTGCAAAAAAAGTAGATAGTAATATGTCCCAAAAAAGCCAAAATGCTATAAAGCTGGCTTTTAACCTAGCTTTTATTCTCTTCTTTTATTAGGTTCTAAGCTAATCTTTTGTTCAATTAAAACTTCTAACTTTTCAAATTAGTTCAATACAGCATTTTTGTTACATTCTAGTTAATTTTTACCATTAAATATATTATATGAGACCTAACTAAAACATAAATTTGTAAAATTAATTGCAAATCTTTTTTTTAATATAAAAAAAAAACTATAGAGCTGACACTGTTTTCTTCATCAATATTAGATTTATAAGGTCGTTAATGAATTTTTTAAGTCAAATTTCACTTGTTCTTTAGGTGTGGTTTACCTCTTAGCATTTGAAAATAAACATATAATCCCTTTATGATTTGCAGACTAAAATGCACTATCTAGTAACCTATAACTATTGTTATAGGCCTCTTTAATGTCCTTGAAGGACATTTACATGATATAGTAATGATTTAACATCATCATTACTCTACCCTTCCCGAGGGCTGCCTCTCTGCTCTGGTCACCTCCTCCATCCATTCACTGACAGAAAAATGTGTTAAGTATTTGATTTATGTCAGGGAAAGGAAATATGGAGTATGGAGCCGCTGTTGCTTTCGAGTGTGGCATGTGTTAAGCACAGAATGCTGGTAATAGATAGATAGAACCTGCCCCAAGCGAATATTGCTCTTATGAAGCTTTTTTTCTTTTTCTTTTTTTTGAACTGGAAAAAAGGATGTTCTGAGGTGTCATCACTACATCCGTAGGCCCAGGCCCCGGGATAGCCGGTTGCCAGCCTGATTTAACTCAACCCATATGAAGGGACCCACCATCAAGGCACCAGTGGAGCTCATCAACCGCCCCAGCCACGGCCAAGATTCGATCGAAGTACAGCGCGAGGTCTCCGAAGAAAGCCTCTGGAAACCAGGATTTTTCGCGCCCCCCAGGAGTCGAATTTGACTCATGGCTGTAGGAAGGCAATGCCTTCACTACTGGGCACTACCCTCGGTGGTGCTCTCATGAAACTTTAAAAAAGGAATAAGAAGGCTTTTCTCTTAATGCATAGGCCCCCCATGGTTAAGGTCTTATAGGCCTCTTTAATGTCTTTACAGGTCAATTGACTATATTGTAAATGTAAATAATGATTACTCCCATATTCCTGATTTGCGTAAAATGATACAATCAGTTGTATGCCTTACTTCCTTATTTCACTATTAGTGAATTAAGGTGAATCTCGCTAAATACTCTTATGAGGCAAGTGTTTTACACTTACTGCTAATTTGAACGAAATGTTTAACGGTGCACTTTAGTTTATAAACCACAAGAAACTATGTATTTATTTTTAAATAAGATGAAACAAACAACACATAAAATAGTAAAGTACAATTTTTCTTTTTTCTGTACTTAAAAAAAAATATTATGTTAATAGAAGAAAATTCATTGGATGGTCTTTTTTTATTTTTTTTAAACATAAATAGGTTTTTTGGCGTATTGGAAATTTTGAGGCCTTTGAGAAATTTCCCAAAAATTTGGTGCCTTTGCACAATTTTGAGTCCTAAAGCACATGCTTACCTGTCTTATGCTTAAGTCGGCATTGATGTGATCTACCTATTTTGGGAAGGTGGTAAAAATCAGCTTTTTTGCTTTTAATCAAGATTTTTAAGAGTGACTTAAGAAGTTGGTAAAAAGTTACTTTTTACAACACTAAAATAACTAAAATAGCCTCACCCAACTTCAAAAAATTACATTTAACCCAAACTCACAAAATATAAACACTAAGGGTAATTACGTAATTTTGCAACCAACTTTTTGGCTCTTGCCAAATGAACAAAAACGCAAACTCAGTGTTTTTTTGTATGTGCAAATTGTTGATTATCTGAAAAGGAACCCTAGAGGTCAATGCGAAGCTTCTCGAGGCCAATCACGAGTATCTCACTTGGAATTACAGAAAATTTGTTGAACACATTCTCGGTCATTACGAGACTAAGATAGATAATCAACAAACAATATTTTTTTGACAAAGAAAACAATGCACCAGTCAACATTTGTTAAACCAAGAAATATATTTCAAGAATATGTTTTGCAAGCATGCCATCAAAACGTATGACCATAGAATCTCATATAGATGATGTACCGATAATCAACAAGATCATATGTTTTGTGAAGAGAGGAAATTGCCAAACTCATAGGATAAGAATCTTAACACTCTTTGATGTCCTTACAGGACATTTACATTATATAGTAATGATGTAACATCATCGTTACTCTACCCTCCCTCGAGGGATGCCTCTCTACTCTGCTCTGCTCACCTCCTCCATCCCTTCACTGATAGAAAAATGTGTTAAGCATTTGATTTTTGTCAAGGAAAGGAAATAAGGAGTATGGAGCCACTGTTTCTTTTGAGTGTAACATGTGTTAAGCGCAGAATCTTGTAATAAACAGTCAAACACGCCAAGTGAATATTGCTCTTATGAAGCTTTAAAAAATGAGTGGGAAGGCTTTTCTATTAATGCATAGGTTTTTTGGTGTATTGAAAAATTTGAGGCCTTTGAGAATTTTCTCAAAATTTTGGGGCCTTTGCACAATCTTGTATTTGTATATGCAAATTGTTCAGTTACACGAAAGAAGCACTAGAGGTCAATGTGAAGCTTCTCGAGGCCAATCTTGAGTATCTCACAGCTTGGAATTACAGAAAATTTGCCATTGAACACATTCTCAGTCATTCTGAGACTGATACAGAGATTGATCCGGACTCCATTAAATCTATTTACAGTGAAGAACTGAGAGTTGTACGTTTGTTGGAACCACTCATATGAAAAAATATATCTATTTCTTTCTGTCCATGTATTTGATGCCATCTGGTTGCTGAAAAACTGTAGGAAAAGAAAAAGAAATTCAGCTGAACACAAGTCAATTGTGCCAAATAGGGCTATTTGGTTAAATTGCGTTCAGTGCAAAGTTTGTTTTGAAAGTTTAAAATTTTAAACCATGTGATTTTGAAATATTACGTTGCTTTCTTTTCTTTGGTTTTTTCAGCGGCCAATTGTAATTATGTTGTGTATTGTGTTTGGGTTCAATTTATTTTGAATTTTATGAAAGAACTCAATATATATGCAGACAGCGTGCATTGGCAAAGAATTATAGGTCTTATGGTGCCTGGTATCATCATAAATGGGTGCTAAGCAAGGGGCATTCATCTGTAGATCAGGAATTGCAGCTTCTGGTGGTGTTCCTGAAGAAAGATTCCAGGAATTTCCATGCATGGAATTACCGGAGGTGAAGATTTGGGTTTGATTTACTTTAATATATTGAAGGTCTGTATTTTCAAATGGTCTAATTTGGTCTTTATTTTCAGATTTGTGGCAGCATTAAAGAACATATCAGATGAAGAGGAACTACACTTCACAACTGATTTGATAAACGAAAACTTCAGTAACTATTCTTCTTGGCATAATTGTAGGTATGCTTGTATCTCAATGTTATTTTACCATTTGGATCATCATATAATTAAAATGGACTAGTGGAGAAAAATGCTTTTTTGTGCGATTGTTTGATTCTCAAATTTTTTTCCGTGCCTGTTGTTATTGTAGCATTACAATGAGATGTGCCAAAGTCATACTGTTTTATCTGGCTTCATGGTTCAGTTATAATTTGTTTTTCACAATGTTTATGATGTATCTTTATCAAGTTATCACTGATAATTCTTTAATTGTATAATCCTTAGATTCTTTTGCAAAAATTGCTTTAGGAAAAATGTGTTGGAACTTTGAAATTAGTTCTAGCTTTGGTCCTATTAGAAGCAGAATGTCTAGTGGTAGTATGCATAGTTATATAGAACATACAAAAAATTTTGTGGATTTTCTGCAACATAGGGATTTTTTTTTAAAAAAAAATTTTATTTAATTTTTTTATTTTTGACGTTTTAGTTAAAGACAAAATATTCAAATATCCACTTTAAAACATGTGACTTATTGTTTATGTAATAAAAACATTCAAAATAGGTAAGGCATGACAAACTGGGTATAAGTTATCTTGTAATGTGATGCAAGGTTGATAAAATATTGATGGCATGCAATGTTATATAACACATCCACTTTAAAACATGTAACTTAACTTGTATTGATGGTATATTGTGATGCAAGGTTGCAAAATGCTGTCTCCTTTCATGCACCTTGTGGAATAGGGTAAAAATATTCATTAGTTCTATTCCTTATATCAAAAGTTGATAAGCACTTCACTATTTAAATGGTCATTAGCCTAACAGATTCCAAAAAAAGAAACAAATGGTGTTTATTTCAGATTAATCTTCAGCGGAAAGTGCCATCTGGTTAGAGAGGCCTTTTGAGGAAATGGAGATTAAGGATGCAGTTTTTGAGCGTGAGAGGGACAAGGCTCCAAGTCCCGACGGGTTTTCATTGGCAGTTTTTCAAGATTGTTAGGAGGTGGTAAAGGGTGATAAAGGGGGATTTGGTGAAGGTTGTCATGGAATTTTATGAGTCAGGGGTGGTTAATTTATGTGCTAATGCCATATTTATTTGTTTGATTCCAAAGAGGGATGGAGCCATCCGAATTGGTGATTTTAGACCAATTAGTTTGGTAACATCACTTTACAAGATTTTGGGGAAGGTTTTGTCAAACAGGTTGAGGGCTTCTTTAGGAGATACAATCTCTTCAACACAAGGGGCTTTCGTGCAGGGTAGACAAATTCTAGATGTGGTGCTGGTGGCGAATGAGATGGTTGAGGAGTGTAGAAGTCTGGAAAGAGAGGTCTTATATTTAAGGTAGATTTTGAGAAAACATATGATCGTGTAGATTGGAATTTTTTGGATTTTGTGATGGCTAGGAAAGGGTATGATGAGAGATGAAGGTCCTGGATAAGGGGATGTTTAGCGTCTTGCAATATGTCGTAGACTATGAAGCATGGACACTCCAAAATTGGTGTCGTGGTGGTGTCCGACACACCGGGGACACGCCGACAAGCCAGGGATACGTACGGGACACGCCAGATGACGTGTCCCTTTAATTTAATGTTTTTTTGAAAGGGGACACGGCAGGGACACGCGTGTCTACATCTGGACACGCTATGGGACATGGCAGGGCTCTTTTTTGAATTTGTTATATGTATTTGAGGTCAAAGTGTAATATTTAAAAAGTAAAAACTGAGGGTGAAGAAATATAGTGAACCTGCTAAGACCTTCTGAGTAGAAGCCCTCTCTCTCTCAGTCGATCGAAGCTCTCTCTCTCAGTCGTCTCAGTCGAAGCCCTCTCTCAGTTGATCGAAGCCCTCGTCTCAGTCGAAGCCCTCTCTGTGTCGATCGAAGCCCTCTCTCAGTCGATTGAAGCCCTCGTCTCAGTCGAAGCACTCTCTTAGTCGATCGAAGCCCTCTCTCAGTCGATCGTAGCGCTCTCTCAGTCGAAGCCCTCTCTCGCTCTCTCTCTGTGTGTGTGTGTGGTTTGTTTTTGACTTCGAAGGTAAACACTGATTTATTATATTTTTATTTTTTTATACGTTTATATATATATGTAAGAGTTAGACTGATTTTTCTTTCTTTATATATAAATTTATATATATGTAAGATTTTTTTTTTTTTTTTATGTTTATATATCTAAAACTAAAACTGTAGTTTTAAAAAAAAAAATTAATTATAGGTTTATATATATATACAGTAGGTAAATTCTTTTTTTTTTTTTTAATCCTTCTAATGTTAATGTTAATTAATAGGAAAAATGTCTAGGTAAAGTAAAATAAAAAAATTAATTGGAACACATTATTTAAAAAATATAATAAATAAATAAAATAATTAATGTGTGTTAAAATAAAAATATTTATAAAAAAATTAAAAAATTTGGCGTGTCCCTTGCTGTGTTCGTGTTCCCATTTTTTAAAAATTGTCGTGTCCCGTGTCCGTGTCCGTGTCCGTATGTGTGTCCGTATCTGTGTCCGTGCTTCATAGGTCGTAGATAGTCAATGGTAAACCGGGGCAGACTTTTAAGGCATCTCGAAGGTTGAGACATGGAGATCCTTTATCTCCTTTTCTCTTCATCATGGTAGCGGACGTGTTAGGGAGGATGGTAGATAGGGCTAAAGAGGTTGGTTTGTTTGAAGGCTTACAGGTTGGTAGAGATAAGATTAGTGTGACACATTTGCAGTTTGTGGATGACACTATTTTCTTCTCTGAAGGGGATGAGAGCCAAATGGTGAATCTTTTTTCGGTGGTTAGCAAGGTTTTAAAAAGCGGTCGCAACCGTTACGTAACGTCGTTACGTAACGGTTGTGGTGGTTACCGCCACCTGTTACGGCTGTTTTTACAGTGTGATTGAGATTCACAGGTGTGTCGGCCGTAGCGGTCGTAACGGTGCTGTAACAGCTGTAACGGCCTGTTACACACCGTTACGTAACGGTTCCGAACTGCTTCTTTCGAAAAAAAACACAAAAAAAAAGCTAAAAGGGAGGGAAGAGAGATAGAGAGGAGGGAAGATAAAGAGAGAAGATGGGGGAGATAGAGAGAGAGAGAGAGAGATGAATAATATGTTATTGATTTGTTGAAGCTGTGAGACCTATGCTATTCTATTTAGCTGCTATCACTCAACCATTTGTTTGTGTGTCTATCTATATATTGTTTGATAATAATAATAATAATAATAACAATAATAAGTGTGGTCATTATCTATTTGGCTTGGTTAAAATATGTATATATATATATATATTTAGGCTCTTATTTATTCTCTTACTTTTGTCATTATTTTTCTTATATATAATAGTTAGTGATTGATTGATTTTTTGTATAATATAAAGTCATTAATTATTAAAATAAAATGTAAAAAACTCAGTTTATAGTGATTTAAAAATATGAAATATATTGGATCATACCTAAAAATTTACAAAAATTGATCAATATTTATTTTAAACCCAATAAATATGATCATGGAAAAAAAAATATGCATAGAGGTAAATTTTTTTCAAATTGTGCGAAAAATAAAAAAATTCACGGTTAGGTTACATAACCGATTATGCTTACACCTTTACACCCCTATTTGCAACGCCAATCCACATCACATTCTGACCACAACCGCTTTTCAGAACCTTGGTGGTTAGGCTTTTTGGGGTGCTTTCTGGTCTTAGGGTAAATTTAGAGAAGAGTAGGGTTGCGGGAATTAATATTGATTCAAGTTTGATTCAAAGAGTGGCTGAGTTACTTGGGTGTGGTATAGAGACATTTTCGATGAAGTAGTTGGGGCTGTCGCTGGGAGGTAACCTAAGGGGTGAAGTGTTTTGGAATCCGGTTCTGGAAAAGAAAGGCAAAAGGTTAGAAGGGTGGAGTAGGGCTTTACTATCCCGCACGGGTAGGTATACTTTGGTTAAGACAGTGCTCAGTGGAATTCCAATTTATTTTATGTCTGTGTTTAAGGTTCCAGTCAAGGTAGCAAAATCTATTGAGAAATTAATGAGGAATTTTCTATGAGAAGGGAAAGATGAGGGTAGGAGGGATCATTTGGTGAATTGGGAAACGGTGTCCTTATCTAAGGAGAGAGGGGGTTTGGCCATTGGTAATATAGTGGCTAGAAATATGGCTCTGTTGGGCAAGTGGTTATGGTGATTTCCCAGTAAGTGTGGTTCATTATGGCATGCGGTTATCAAAAGTAAATATGTGATTCAGGTTAATGGTAGGGACTCTCAGGTGGTCTCGAGGGGTAGCGGTCATGCTCTTTGGAAGTCTATTTCTCAGATTTATCCAGTTTGGTCCCGATTCATTTCTATGAGGGTGGGTAATGGGGAAATGGTCAAATTTTGGGAGGATGTTTGGGTGAGTTTGATGTCCTTGGCTGAGTCATATCCACTTCTGTATGGTGTTTCTCAATCTCATAATTGTTCTGTTGCGTCTGTGGTGGGTTTTTTGGTGGTTCCTTTATCTTGGAATTTTAATTTCCGTCGGAATCTTCATGACAGGGAAGTTCCGGAATTGATTTCTCTTTTGTCAAGGCTCGAAATTGTTTCTTTGTCTCCAATGTTGAAGGATAGGTTGATTTGGAATATTCATTTGTCGGAGTCTTTTACTTGTAAGTCCTTTCTTGATAAAATCATTGATAATTTTCATGTCCCTCAGTTTCCATTTCATAACAAGATTTGGAAGGCGTGTGCTCCTCTCAAGGTGAAAGCGTTCATGTGGATTTTGGTTCATGGCGGCACTCTGACCAATGATTCATTGCAAAAGAGGAGACCTTCGCGGTATCTTAATCCTCAATGGTGCATCATGTGTTGTAGAAGTGGAGAATCTTTGGATTATCTCTTTTTGCATTGCTCGGTGGCTAGGTGTTTATGGCTTAGGGTGTTTGGTTTGGGTAGTGTGATGTGGGTGGCCCCAAAAGGATGTGCTCAAATGTTATTATTTGATTTTCAAGTTTTTGGAAGATCAAAGAGAGCTAAAGTACTGTGGAGTGGTGTAGTTTTTGCAATTTTCTGAGTTGTTTGGTTGGAGAGAAATGCTCGGATTTTCGAAGGAGTGGCCCGGGATATAGATTACTTATGGGATAGGGTGAGATACTTGGCGTCTTTTTGGGCCTCGGCGAGCTCAGTATTCCGGGGAATTTTGCTTTTTTTTCTTGTTTCGGATTGGGTGTCAGTTTGTTCTATGTAGAAGTTTTTGAGTTTGGTGTTTTTGTTTTTTTGTATTTTCTTTTCCTATTTTTGGTTTTTCCATTTCTGCTGTAAGAGGATATCTTATCCTCTTTTTTCTTGGCCTTGAGCCTTAATAAATCTTTGTTTGTTGCTGATCAAAAAAAAAATCTTCAACGGCATTTTTCTGTTTGTAATACTGTTTAAGCAGCTTTCTATGTGTGTAAATCTGGCATGCGATGTTATATAAAATTGTAGCTTGATTAACCTTCAACTTTCTTTTGGAGTTTGAAAAATCTAGAAACCTTCTAGATGTTGATTTGTGATTATGTATCAATTTTAAGCAGAATATAACAATCCCAATCAAACAATCAAGAGAAAGAGACACAAAGATTTTACGTGGAAAAACCACAATTGGACACCTTCCAATTGTGATAAAAAACCACGGGCAACTGCCACAAGAACAATCCACTAAGAAGATATAAAGGAATTACACAGGTATACTCTCAATTATCTAGCCACAACGCCTAATTGAACCAACCTCTATGTGCCTCTTCCAACCCCATCTTCAGCACGGAATTGTCTTCCTGATGAGCAACTCCGGATTCCACCACCGAAGCTTCAGGCTCGAATTCTTCAGAATCCACAACTGAAGAATCTCCTCTCTCTTTTGTGAAACAAACACAAACCTTTGATGTAGTCTTTGTAGATCATGAGTTGAATACTCAATAAGACATCAAAGAAAAAATAAACTATCCCCAGATATAAACTTTAAGAACAAAAAGAAGATCTGGAGGAATTCAATGAATCCAAGAATTTCTCTCACAAAAAATTACTTAGTTTTGGGAGAAAACTAACTACTTATGAAAACCCAAAGAAATCCTTGTCTTGGAAGAAAACCAACTCTTTGTAGAAGTCCAAAAGTGATCCTAGTTTTGGAAGAAACCAACTTCTTGTAGAACACCAAAAGAAATCCAAAACTGGATCAAAAACACAATTTTATCGAACCTGTCCCCGCATGGTCCGCTCGAGCGTGGGTCTTCCCGCTCGAGCGGAGAATCACACCATTCAGTAAATTTTGCAGGCGAGCGAGATGCTGAGACCATCAATTTTCCGCTCGAGCGCCAATGTCTCCGCTCGAGCGGGAAGGCCAAACACAAAGAAATCGATCAGGCAACTTGGAATGCATTTTTGCATTTTGCTTGATTGCCCTCGACCGCCGCCTCGACCGCCAAGCGCTGCCCCTGGACCCCATGGTGATGACAAGGCTCGATCCGTCATAATCAGCGAAGTGGCAATCTTGAAAGCATTAGCATCACAAACTTCTCTGAAAGGCACAATTTGGGATGGATTCGCATCTAATAAACTCATAGCCTCACTGAAATAAAAGTGCGAAAATAAATACATCTGAAAGGAGTTTTGTCAAACGGAGTTGCCAAGAAAAAACCTAACAGAGTTAAATGATCAATTCTTATGCACATTAACATTATAGTGAAAACTGCATGATGAAACAGCTGCTACCTTTTGATATTCTATCTATTCTTGCAGGATTATAAAATTAAGTTTGCTGTCCAATTGTGCCTTTCGTTTTTCTTTTTCAACCTACACAAACATGCCTGTTGCTTTGAGTGCATGTTTTACCTTGTGATGTCTCCGTCTGTTTTATTCTAGTGTACCTTACCATACATGTTTTGCAGTGTAATTCTGTCTCATTTACTGGAGAAAAGGGCTCAAGGATCTTTCTCAAAGGAGAAAGTTCTGACAGAGGAGTATGACTTTGTACACCAAGCTCTTTTCTTGACAGGATGATCAAAGTGGATGGCTTTATCATCTTTGGCTTCTTGAGCAAACTGTTAAAGTGGAGAATCATCTGTTGGTTTCTACATGGCCACCTCATGGTTCTAATCTTAATGTATGAGCAGATGGTTTCCTGGATACTCGTGCTTCGTCTCCTGTCATAGGTTTCCATCTTAATAGTGGGATAATTCCACTCATTCTTTATTTTAATGAAGCAGTTGAAGGTGTGAGCTCATCTACAATAACTGTGCAATCTGTACATAACACAAATAAAGATTTAATTTGGTCACCACTTTCAACAAACAACTCTGGGAGTTCCCAAGCTTGGGTAACACATTTAACTTTTCACGAGAATCTCCATTCTTTACAAACTCATCCGATAAAGGTCGACCTTGGACATGCTCGAGGGAATCGTGTCTCGAGTGGATTTCATCATAGCCATCCTACTCATTTTGAATTTCTGTTTAATACAACCTCATGGTTCAACATCTTTGAAATGAAAAGTGCAGAGATGATTTCATGGGAAGATGAAAATTTTCATACTGGTGAAACACATCTTCTGGAACCAACCCAAATTAAAATTTTCGATCAACTGAGGAATAGTGAGGTGAATGAGTCAATAGCTTCTAAGTGACTATAGTTAATGAGATAGCTCTTTTCCGGGAATTGTTGTCAGAGATAAACTGGTATGTGGAATTCATTCATGAGTGGCTTTGCAGCATCAAAGCAGCTTTATTGTTTGTCCAATGTCCTCTTATTTTCTTCCGCTGGTTATTGTAGTAAAATTTGAAAGCTTATGCTTGCAGGATTGTTGACTGCACATGATGCAGTGATGTCATATGATAAAACTCCAGAGACATGCAAGATGGCCCATTCTGAAGAAGTAAAGAATTAATAGTGATCTTATGACATTGGACCCGCCACATTCTCAATACTACAAGAATGAATGCAGCTTAGTTGTGCTAAAGCAGGTGAATATCTCCTCTTCTATATTACTGTGTAACAGTCCATTTAGGTTCATTTTTTATTGTTGTGCTGGATGTATGAGTAATATCTCTTTAATATTTCATGTTCTCCTCGATGAGAGCTAGAGCTTTGAACCATTGCATTTAGGAGTAAGAATTAGCTGATCTGAGTTGAGTAGCAAACAATGTATTGCGTGTTTGTGCTTAACTTAGCAGGTAAGGAGCAGTGCTTGTGCCTGGTTCTAGTTCGGTTGAATTTGTGCTGTTATTGTTTGAGCTCAGTTTGACCAAAACAGACAAGCTACTCCAGTTTGTCTCTGCTCGTTTTGTGAATACCATCAGATATTATTTCCTGGTGGTTTTAATATCCTACTGATGTATTGATTACTTGATTGGCCAGCACAGATATCTTATATGAAATTATGCCTAAAAGCTCATTATATAAAGTCATAGATAGGCTTAAAATATATTAGTAAAACAACACCTAAAATGAAAATATTTGTTTCTTACTTAGCAAGCCCAGGTGGCAAAGTCCCATGGAAACAGTCTTCTTCAATTGTCCCTATCCAAAGGCATGTTGTCACAACCTCAATCCACACACCCTCTTAGGCTAAAGTCACCTGCAACTTGGATCATATCATTCATATATATTGCTATGTAAATTGGTCTGTGGTACACATGACAGATTGATAAGCCTTTCATCTAACTCTGGACACGTGAGGTTGTCACCATTCATCATGCTTGCATCAAATTAAAATCCTGATGATAGCTACTGAATGCCCTCATATTAAAGAATCTAAATGTTACTAGGTTTGAGGGCTTTGCTCAACATAGTGAAGAGTTTTTCACACTTAAACTGAAAGAAATTGGCTCAGCTCTTGCTTAAGCTTTCACTCATTTTGCTTAAGAACTAGGTCAAATGACCCTTTAGCCATCCAAAGTCCAAATAGTTGTACTTGTAATGCAGTCCTATAAACATGCTGTTTTACATGCTCATTTAAGTAAACAGATGGGCATGCTTCTGCAATAAGGTCATCTAGAATTCAAAGTAAAACCAAACTTAGTTCAACTATTTAGTGGCTGATCTGTTCGTATAGTGGGTTTATTATTATTTTTATTGAGATTAGTCTAACTAACTATATAGTTATGTTCATTGGAATTATGAATGTCTTGTGTACGAATCTTTGATAGTTCCTTTCAACACACACCCAAAGAGATCTCTAGTCATTAATATTAGTAAGAGTTGGTGTTAACGATTTGCCTTGAACCTTTGATACAGATTACTGATTTTTCTATAACACAGATTCTTATATTTTTAGTGCTTCTGCGGTGACCTCGGCCGGAATCTTTCTTTGAGGCATTCTTTGTCATTACAGGGACTCGGCATCATCAGGCACCGATAATTATATCTGTTTACGACTCAGTAATCTTTCATTGTCACGTATTGGGTCTATTGAAAAATAACTGTGGGTACAAATGTTAGACCTCAGCCACAACCAAGTTAGCTCAATTGAAGGTAAACTACAATTAATTCTTTAAAATTTTCATTGTCACTTGAATCTGTTTTTGTGGTTTTGATTTTCAATTCATTGTATTTCTATATCTATCTATCTATCTGTCTATCTGTCTGTCCATCTATATGTGTGTATTATATCTTCATATATACAATATTATACATGAACACATTTGTATGACATTAGTTTATTGCATGGCCATCTTTATTTTATAAAATGGTGCCAGTCAAAGTCTTGATAGTTTCATGGTGCATTTTGATGGTTAAAAGGCATTTCTAATGATTATTTAAATGAAATGGCCATCTTTATTTTGTAAAATGGTGCCAGTCAAATTCTTGATAGTTTCATGGTGCATTTTGAAGCTTAAAAGGCATTTCTAATGGTTATTTAAATGAAAGTAACTGAGCGCTTTTTTATCGGTCTTTATGACAGGATTGCAGGCTATGCAGCTTCTTTCTTGCTTGAACCTTAGTAACAACAAAATGGGTAGTTTTTCTTCCCTGGAGCCTTTAACACTGCTAAAGTCATTGAAAGTGTTGGATATCTCATACAACGAAATCGGTGCACACGCTGTCGACACAAGAAGGTACTTGTGCTCTTCTCCCCTCTCCCATAGAGTAGGAAGTGATTGGAGTTTTGGTGAATTTGCTATTAGTGGTGTCAATGTGACAAATTACTGGGAAGCCTTTGCAATTTTTAAAGACTCGAAGTTGACACAATTAGACATTATTGGGAATGTTGTTGCTGAAGAAGAGTTTAAGTTTTTCTGGTTAAGATATTACCTGCGCTTAAGTGGCTTGATGGTGTAGAACTGCATTGACTCTACATTCCTTATCCTGTTTCTCATACAGTTAAGTTGTAGCTTGTTTTCATATAATTTACCAAAGAAAAGTTGCTTTTTTATAAGATAGTGAACATTTGCTTATAGACGTTTTTTACCCCAACTATTTTGCCATATGATGGTCTTTTGGTAATTTTATAAATTTATCAATTGATCTCTATTTTCCCTGTTTAATTATTCTTGGTTTCATATTTAATCAGTGAAATATTTAGCTGAAATTTTCATCCAAGGAGATATGCTTATAGTTTTTATGGAATTTTTATGGATTTAGGGAGGAAAAAAAAAAAAAAAAAACTTAAGATGGGTTGTGCTTAGAGATATAATATGGTGGGTGTTTGAGAAAAAAATATTGATAAAGAGGTTATATTAATGCGATGAAGGGCATGTATGATGGAATTGTGACTACAATTAATTCACTTGCAAGAGAAACAAATGAATTTCTGATTCCTAGAAGATTACACCAAGAGTTAGCCTCAAGTCCGTACCTATTTGCCTTAATTATATATGAATTGATTAGACATATTTTAGATGATGTCTTATGATTTATGCTATTTACAGATGTTATTATCATAGTGGATGAAATTAAAAGAGGAATTAACACTAAATTAGAAATTTAGATAGAATATATGCACTTGAGTCGTTAAAAAACATTTTAAAATAATACTGAAATTGTACACTTGGGTCATGTTTGATTCACAAGATTAATAGTGAAGTATTAATAATCCTATTAAATTAGTGTAGTATTCACTATCCAATTGGATTAATATCCATTGGATTAATAATCTCACCCCTACCCCATTACTAATAATCCTACAAATTTGTTGGATTAATTATCCATTGGATTAAAAATCCTAAACCAAAATGCTAAAACAAATATAGGATAATTGGGCCCACGGATTAATAATCCCAATCCCATGCTCTAATCCACCCAATCAAACATGTCCCTGGAATATTACTTCAATAACAATAGAAATAGAAATAACAGACAAGTTGAGGTTGAAAAGCAGGAGATACCAAAGGGTGAGCAATTTCGTTATGTAGGTTCGATTATGTAGGTTCGATTATTAGTAAGTTGAGGTTGAAGATGACGTGACCTGTAGAATCAAAGTAGGCTCAAATAATGCTATCTCCATTTGAAGCAACCCTCTCCATATGTGTCAAGGTTTCTTTAGTGGACTGGATAAAAGTAATTGTGGTCCGAAATGTTGGGCTGTTGCAATTGTGTTAGTTCAATAGCGATCAATGACAGCATTTTGGCTTGAATGAACTTTACAAAGAGATTAAACAAATCAAAATCAAGAGTACATCAAAGAAACTGATCAAGTCAACGAAACCCAAAATAGCATGGATGTAGTCGAATGTGCAGGCTGTAGTGGCATCAAGTATCTGAACTGTAAACATTTGGAAATGGAGAAATGGAGAACTTTGATCGTCAAAGTGATGAAGCCATCATGAATCCTCCTGCCACAATGCTGTATGATTGATCTGTACATTTGGATTTCAAATTGTCGATGAGGAGAAGATTAAAAATCATAAGATTGAAAACTAAAATGAGATGGAAGACATGAGAATTATCACTTTTTATTTATTTATTGTGTTTCATTTTTTATTGTTGTTTTCTAGGAAACACAGGGTTAATTTTTATAGAAATGAGTCAAAAAGTAGATACCAAATATTTAGATAAATATGAAAAGTGAAACAAAGTCAAACTCACCAAATTTATTCTTAAAGTGATATGTGTTTTCTTTCCTCCAAATTCTTTGGACACACATTCAAAAATAAGCCAAGATATAAACACTAAAAAGCATTCCTAGGAGGGCACAAAGGCACACAGCCGTGCTTATCCTCATAACCTTTGACACTTCAGTATTGAACTCTCCCATTTGGTTCTCTTTTAGGCTCTCTTTTTGGAGTAACTAGTTCAGCCTTGTTTGATCAACTTATATTTTTGTCATATACAACAAGGTATATTTATAGGTGTCTCATTAAGTCAACCTTTGAATTCTTGCTCAACACTCACAATTTCTTAACGTTAGGTATTTGCCTTGCTTTAGAATGGTATTAGTCAATAAACAATGGGGCAAATTATGACGGTAGTTCTTGTATTTTGGTCATTGTGAAATTTTAGTCTTTGTAATTTCAATTGGCTCGATTCTAATCTTAAATTTATGAATTTGTCTCAATTTGGTCCAATTGATTTGAACTTTTAGCATTTTTTTTTTTTTTTTTTTGTAGAAAATATGCACTTAAGTGTTATGTGTCATATTTTTAAGGGTACAATTATAAACTTACTCAACTCAGTGAGTTAACCTCAACCAATTTAGTGATAATTTTTTAAAAAAAACACTAAATACTATCAAATTGACATAAAATTTAAAATGAATGATCAAAATTGAGCCAATTGAAAGTGTAGGGATCAAAATGATGCAAGAAATAAAACATAGGGATTACTGGTGTAATTTACCATAAACAATAAACCAACCAAGCATTACGACAACCAATAAACTAGTCCATGTAGGCCTATTGTAAAATAGTTTAAGCTTATTTTAACTTAATTCAGGCCAGATTTTAAAAAGTTTGTTAGGCCATTTTTCGTCCTTAAATTTTTACTTAAATTGAAGAAAAATGATTCATTGACATAATTCCCTCCCCCGAACTCTCTCAAATGATGTGACAAGCAAAATTTGAAAAGTTGATTTACATTCAAATATTCCCTTAAAACTTTCTTTATATGCATTTTGTTTTGTCACCTCATTAGAGGGATGATTGTGAGGGGAAGAAATTGTGTGGATGTATCACTGCTGCAAATTTAATTAAAAATCTAAGTTTGATTTGATATGACATTCAATTGGATAAACTTAGGTTTGAACGTAAATTTGGGTAAAACTTCAGTAATGACAGAGTGGTAAATTTGAAAATTACAAAATGATCTTGAAAAAAATTCAAGTATATATTTAAGTCTTCTTTAAATTGGGTTAAAAAATGGGTAAAACTCAATTTCATATAAATTTGAGTCAATGAGTAGAGCGGTATTTTGCAAGATTTTTATCCAAATTTAAATTTGATAAACCTTGTTTGACATTAGACTAATATAGTTAAAAAGTCATTATAAATTATTATATCACTCTCTATTTTTTTTTAAAAAAAATTAAGTAAAATAACACTTCTCAAACCATAGGGGTTGAAAATGTCCCTAGGTGGTGGTTTTCTACTTTTGCTTGTGTGGGAAGATTTTTTTAGTTGGAAATTTACTTAATTATGATTTCCATATGAACAATTCCCCCCACTTATTTCTCTCCTACTCTCGAATCTCTATGACTAACAAGGACAAAAAAGATAATTACAGAATGGGGGTAATGGAACAAACTTAGAGTTTTTTTTTTTAATATTCTAAAAAAAAAACAATTTAGAAAATTGACCCACTTTTCAAACTATTTAGGAAACTAACTTGTTTTTGAAATCGCATTTTGAAAATGCGATTTTAAAATTGAAATTGCATTTTCAACATGCAATTTCAATTGAAAGCGCATGTTGAACATGCAATTTCACCATGTTATCATAAATTGCATTTTTAACCTGCGATTTCAAGGTGAAATTGCATGTTAAAAATGTAATTTCAATTTTAAAATCGCATTTTTAAAATGCGATTTCAAAAAGTAATTTAGTTTTCCAAATAGTTTGAAAAGTGGGTCAACTCTCTAAATTGTTTTTTTTTTCTTCAGAATATTAAAAAAAAAAAAAAACTCAACAAACTTAACCAATGCAATCATGAAAGCTACATTAGACCCACTCTTTAGAGTAAGTAAATCTCAAATTCTAAAAAGAAAAATGTTTAGGAGTTTTAGAGGAAGAGCTTCAGAGAGAGCTCTAATGGTTGGTTCCACCATATGATGTGATGTTTTGGTTATTTTTTATTTATTATTCTTTTGCTTTGCTACATCATTAGAGCTCATACTAGAGTTATAATTTTAGAGCTCTTAATCACTTTCCTTCTAAAGATTGCCTACAAATCACACGTATCGGTTAAGTCTGAGAGACACTAGTAAGAGTCGATATGTTTAGGTTTACAGTTCATTCTTAGGGTCTATCCTTTTGCCACTAGGCGAAGTCATTCATTTATATGATCACATTTTTTACCATATCATTTATCACAATTGCCTTGAAATTGTCCCTAGTGATGGAACCAATTTAACCAACGCAATCATGACCATGAGATGGTAAACTAATATCATCAAAAAATAATAAATGTAGTATTATTGGCCATTCATTAACCATATAGATAAAAAAAAGAAAAATAAAATATTATTGTATCTTTATATTGAAACATATGTTCTATTATTAATTATTTTTATATTTACATATTACCTTTATTAGTTGCGTCCCCCCCCCCCCCAACTAGATCATGATAGGGGAACTTACTGATAAGTCCCATGTAACAAGTTCAAAACCCAGCTAATCCCAAAACAAAATACTTGCACCAATTAGTCCAACACATTTTTAATTGTTACCAAAAAATCCTTTTTTAAAAAAATTCTGAACAACTTGTTCATCTTACTACCGTCGGACTTCCGTTTAACGATTCATGGGAAGACCGGAATGTCTAGAATATTGCCGGAAGAAAAAATAATTAAAAAACATGTTATGAAACTGTAAAATTTTACAGTTTTAAACCATGATTCATTCCAGCACGAAAAAAAAAATTTGAAACTGCAAAATTTTACAGTTTTCACCGCCTGTAACTAAAACTTGAAAACTACTTGTTCAGAATTCGAAATTTTTCTCCATTAGAATAGAAAAACAGAGGTGTATAGTAGAGAGAAAAAAAAAAAGAGATCGAAGGGGAAAGACGGATGTAGAGAGAGGATTGTACTCCAGCAACTATTTTTTGTTTAGATCTAGCCAAATCTGTGTAGATCTACTCAGATCTGATGTAGATTTGAGTAGATCTACATCAGATCTAAGTATATCCACTCATCTTCTTCGTCGGAGTTGATTTCGATGGTTGGTGGTTATCAATGAACCCCGATCAATGGAGAAAGACATCATCACCGGTGGTCGTCTTCCATGACAAACACGGTGAGAGAAAAATGCAGAAAAAAAAATGAGAGAGGAAGAGAAGCAAAAAGCAGAGAGAGAGAGAGGAAAGGACTTTTGGGTGTAGTGAAAAAGTTATGGGATTAAATGGAGACCACATATTTCACATGGGATCTATGGGTAATTTCCCCATTATTTATCTCAAACTTCTAAGATTACTAGTGCCAAACGGAACTTGTCTTTTTTTAGTGGACAAATTACATCAATGGTCTCTAAAATTTTCACATTGAATCAATTCCATAATATCTTAGCAAAACACCACTGACAAAAAGACTTTTTTCAAAGTAATATAAGAAAATTTACAAACAATTCCATAAAGAACTTGGTTAAGTTTTTATTTATTTTAAGGAGGAAAAACTTGGATCAGTTCTATTGCCCAAAATGGTAAATAGCATGCAATAGAGATGAGGAGGAGATCATGACAAAGATGAAATCTCACGATCTGCGGCAATTGCAGCTGCAGCAAAAGTAGTGGTCTCTGAACGTGACCTTCTCAGCAACGGACACCAGTCAAATCTCATGACCTTACCCCAACTGAGCGCCACCGTCGAACAAACCCCCCTTCTTTTTCCCTGTCGAACCATTTGTTAAACATAAACCATCTCTTTCTACAATTAAGATCCACATGTGTGTTTATTTGATTGAGTTAACTCACTCTGAATAATGTACACAATATAAAATTTACAATTTTACCCTTTAAAATAAGGCATGTGACATGCACATGGCCAATTTCTGTCAAAAAACTTAACTACCATTTTCAATTGGACAAAAAGAGACAAAATATAAAATTCAGAGTTAAAATCAAGTGATTTGAAAATATAGGGATTAGAATAATGCAAAAGTATACCATATGCATCATTTTAAGGGTGAACATCGTAGCATCTTCCTTTTCTCTATGCTAATTGTTGGTATGGTGTGTAGGATTGGCCGATGCCTATTGAAATCATGATAATTGATTTAGATCCCCTTTGGGTAATTGTGTGGACTACTGAAATCAATGTGTAGTTAGAAGCTAATCATCTGCATTTGCATCTACATATATGAAAACTTATGATATTTTGGTTACATTGACAGTTTTATTGCTTTGGCTTTTGTTAGTGTGTGGGATTCACCTAAAAAAGTTATGTATATATATATATATTAAATTTTTAGTGATTTTTTTCTTTCTAAATTATGTCCATCTTTTTTACTTTTTAGGTTTGTCTTGTGTAGACGAATCTAAAAAGTAAAAAAAATAAAAATAATCCTAAAGACAAAAAAAGTTACAAAAAAATACAAATTCAATTGTTTTTGTTTTTTTTAAAAATCATTTTTGGACTGTTTTTTTCAAAATTTTCAAATTTTTTTATCTTTTATAATTTCTCTAGTCGAGTAGAATTCAAGAGGAACACTTTTTAATTAAAAAAAAAAAAATCATTAAAGGTAAAAAAAATCAACAAAAAGTTATTAAAAAAGCCAACCACATTGTATATTACTGATGTTACGTACTTCTCTTAAATCATTAAAAGCTTTAACACAAGTAAAGATTACTACAATGTGAATAAAAACATGAATAGTTGAACTTATATGTGAATTTGACTGTTGCACAATAGCTCTCTGTTTTGATAAGATTTTTCTTGGTGATACCATTACTATATGTATATCATTGTTGGAGCATTTTGCTCAATTCTCAACATAAAAACTAGAATCTATGGCCTCAATCGGCAAAAATCATAGAATTCACCAATAAAAGGAGAATACATATATATGCAAAACACAGTCTATAACATATTCTGGACAATATGATAGTTCACAAATCATTTATTTAAGGAAAGACTTACTTAGAATATTTTACAAAAGGCACAAAATCATCAAACCCCATCAACACATATACTAGAACTATAGAATTATTCAAACTTATTTCTTTCCAACAACTCAAGAAAATCCATAACATGATCTCAATGTTGCTTTCCTCTGAGGGTCCTTTGTCCAGCTGAATATAAGACCCTATAATGACAGCAAAGCATATAACAAGCATATTAGTGGATGTTAACATGGTTTCTCTGAAATAATGCGACAAATGACTTCTGAAAAAATATTTGAGAAATGTATTTGCATTATTTGAACTATATAGCAACAAACCTGCATTTGTTTCAATGTTTTTAAGCATGTGACAAAGAATTTTGGCGCTTTTGGTAAAGAAATTTGGTGGAATTTAATCATGCTTTGCTATATGATCTTGAATGTAAGACATGTTTTGATGATAATCTGGAAATATCACTACCTCCACTTCAAAATATGAATGGTTATTCTTCAAGTTGTGATGATGTTCCAAAAATCATTAACATGAATAGAATTGTTATGTTAATGATGGTAAGGAATTGAAAAAAATTCGAAAGATTCATGCAAGATAAATCATGGGTTATGAAGATGTTGATTTGATGCACACATCACAATCAAGACAAGATACAGAGGTAATATAGTTACATGAGAGAGAGAGAGAGAGAGAGAGAGAGAGAGAGAGAGAGACGAACCAATTGGGTGATAAATTCATCCTCCAAATTTGCCTTTGTTGAACATCCTCCTTAGCTGAGCGAGCTTGATTGCTATGTTCATTGATATCCAATTGTAGTTGTTTTCGATGAACTAGAAGTATGCATACCTCCAAGACTTCTTGAAATTCAAAGTGCCACAGACCCCCAAGAACCCAACCAGGAAACCAGGTTCAATGCCAGTGTAGAACCAGAAAAAATCAGTTTCATCTGCAACTTTACTCTCATCAGCATGTTTGTGATCACCATCAGATGATTATCGAGGCAACTGTTTAGGAGTGGTGCACCACAAAGGCCATTGTTGCCTATATAAATGGAAGGATCATTGAGAGTTTGAAGTTGATTTCCCGTTGGTATTCGCCCTGATAAATTATTGAATGACATGTTCAAATGACTTAGGAAGGTTAAACTAGACAGACTTGGAGGAATGGGGCCAAAAAGTTTGTTTCGAGACAAATCAAGATATTCCAATTGTGTCAAATTGCCAATATTATTAGGGATCCTTCCATATAGATGATTTCCAGATAAATTCAAGTTGAGCAACCCAAAAAGATCCATTAACTCTTCTGGAATCTCTCCAACAATGCCATTGTTCGAAAGGTCCATGGAGATGAGAAATTTAGCTGTCTTGGTGTATTCCAGTTCTCTTCCTTTCATTGAATCCACGATGTACTCTTCACGAGGGCGAGTTAGATGTCTTCTGCCCTCATGATGTAGTGCAACCATGGCAGTGAAGTTGCCAAAACAACGAGGGATATTTCCCATTATGTTATTTTGTGCCAAGTTCAACAATTGCAATTTTTGGAGATGACAGAGTTGCGGAGGAATATCACCATAGAAATTATTTGATTGAAGATCGAGAAATTTAAGATTAGTTAGGTTATATCCAATCCATGGAGGGATATTATCAGTGAACACATTTTCACCTAGATCAATGGTGAAAAGATCTGTCAAATTCTGTAAGGACAAAGGAAGCTTCCCATAAAACTTATTGTTACGCAAATGCAAGGATTTGAGAAATTGTAGGGAACCCAATGAACTTGGAATTTCACCATGTAGACCATTATTCGTCAAATCTAGCACCGACAACTGATCCAACTGCCCCAAGCAAGGAGGAATTTTTCCTGATAACTGATTGTTCGAGAAATCAATAAGAGTTATACGCTGTGCCTTGTACAAAGACGCTGGAATGACACCAGTCAAATGGTTATTTGAGAGAAAAAGATACTTGATGCTCGTCGCATTATCATCACTCACAGTAATAGGTCTTGAAAGCAAGTTGTTGAAGAGATCTAAGAAAAGAACATGTGAAGGAAGCGGTGTTAGTGGGTCCTCAAATCTGTTAGAACTCAATTGTAACCATTTGTCATCAGCACTATCTCTATATTTACAATTTTTAAATATTGGTACCATTCCTTTGATCTGATTGTTGGAAAGATCCAAGTTTATAATGCCACAATAAATACTCTCAAACCAATCAGGAATGACAACTGAGATGCTTGCATTAGACATGTATAAATGTGTAACATTTTTTTGTGTTTCGAGCCATTGAGGAAATTGGGGTCCTACTTTGATGGATGACAATTCTATCAATTGGAGTTGAAAGGGAGGAACCCATTCGGAGGTCACATTCAAAACTAATGAATTTGAATACAGGTACAATTCATTTAAACTCTTGAGTTTGGCAAAGTGAAGTTCAAATACGGTGCCAACAAATGAATTGTTTGACAAATCTAGATATTCTAGTTTTGAAAGTTGTCCAAGACTAATTGGAATGCTCCCATTCAATTGATTGGATCCAGTATCTAACTCTCTCAAATATGACAGTCTTCCGAGTGATGATGGCAATGGACCATAAAATGAATTCAATGCAATAATAAGCCTCTCTAGTTTCTTAAACTCTCCCAAATGGTTTGGCAGACCACCACTCAACTTATTGAAAGAAAGAGACAAATCTGCCAAACTATTATGGATGCAACCAAATGGACTTCCAATAGAAGTTTAAAGCTTTCCAGTGAACATGTTATTGGACAAATCCAATACACGCAAGTTGCAGAGGTTCCTCATGGAGTTTGGTATTTCACATGCAAATGCATTCGAAGAGAGGTCAAGCTCTGTAAGTTGTGTCATATTTCCCATCTCACTTGGAATTGGACCTTGAAACACATTCAAAGAGAGGTCAAGCTCTTTAAGTTGTGTCATATTTCCCATCTCACTTGGAATTGGACCTTGAAGATAATTTGTTTTCAACCTGAGGATGGAAAGAGAAGCAAGATTCCCAAGGCAATGGGGGATTGCACCTCTATGGCTAGTACGACTAAGATCTATATGGACAAGACTGCTCAGGTTACACAAAGGATACAACATTGAATCATTGAAGTTGTTACTTGAAAGGTCAAGGACTGTGAGAGAGGTCAACCTTCCAAGTGTATCAGGAATTGGACCACGTAAATAATTATTGCTAAGGTTGAGATACTGCAACCTTGAAAGATTTCCCAGATGATGAGGAATCGTTGCATTGAAAATTGACCCAGAGAGGTCAAGGTATCTCAAGCTTTTCAAAGATCCTAAGGAATTGGAAATTTGCATATCGTTCATGCTCAAGTCTAGGTAATGCAAATGATTCAAATCAAGTAAGGAAGGACATACCTGACCAATCAATTTGTTCATTTCAAAATTTGAAAAATTGGCAGAGAAGCTCCAAGACGGTCTGGGAAATCGATTACGCAGATCAAGCTTCACAACGTGGCCTGTTTTGTTGCTACAACCAACTCCCTTCCACGTACAGCAGTCCTTTCCAACCCACGAGGATAAACGGTTTGCTTCATCTGTGAGATTTCCTTTGATTTTCATCAGAGCTTCTCGCTCACTCGCTATGCAACTCACATTTGAATTTGTACTACTACAAATGAACTCAAGTCTTGCAATGAAAAAAAGAGCAAATAACATTACAAGAGCACTAGAGGTTGTTCCCATAGCTTCTGAGTGTGGAATGTAATTCTTTGATGCCAGTGTTGAAAGACTAGAGTTTTATAGACTGTATAAGAAGACTTGATTGTTTTTGAAAGTCTCAAGTCATGAGCACCTAGTTATAATTATTATTATTATAATATAATTTATATAATTAAAATTATTAAAATTTGTAAATAAGAATACATTTATGTCCAAGTCAAGTCATCAGTTGTCTGCCATTCCGTGTTCTTCTTGGGGTAGAAAAACAAGGCCATTCTGTCTTCTTGGGGTAGAAACTCTTGTCTTTAGTCTTTGGTGTGTCAGGTTCATATTAGACAAAGAGCAAGTTGGTGGGATTGTTAAGATATGGATACAATATTTTGTATATTTTGTGAAATCGTTATGAATTTTTATAGTGTTAATACAAATTATTACAATTATGTTAGAGCATTCACACTAAATTTTTTAAATTTTTAATTAAATTAAAGTTATTTTGCTATTTTAACTAATCATCTTAGCATTTATTGTATCAAACTCTCTATTCTAATTTATTCTTATTAAAATATTATTTTTTATTGTGTTTGTTAGTCTTTTTTTTTTATTAAATTGATAAGTTACTAGCTAGACAACTTTTAAAAAATTCAAAAAAAAAAAAAAAAAATTTGTCGTTGATCGGTTGACCGGCCGAACTTCTAAGTAGACATCCGATAACACTCATCTAGCGATGACCAGTACCTCGCTTGTTGTATCGAGATACTATAGCAAACATAAATTTTGACGAGCTCCAAACGAGTTTGATAGAGTTGATTTTTTGAAATTTATTAGCTAAAAAATGATTTTGAAGAGCTTGATGAGGATGCTCTTACGAATGGATGTCCCCATAAAAAGAAGTCGTAGTTACAAATTATTATGGTTTTATAACAAACTAATATGATAATGTTATGAATATTAAAATATTACATACTATGATGGTGAAAAAGTTACTTAACTATTGTGATTTTGTTACCAATTATTATAGTTAGGGGTGTGCATAATACCGCCGAAACCGCCAAAACCGCACCGAACCGCACCGCCAAGGCAAATTCGTTATTATTTGCCAATCGAACCGCCGGTTTTTGGTAAGAAAAATGGGAAATTCTAGTAATATTTTTATCAATCCGCCGGTTTCTATTTTTCTTCCAAATCGCACCGACACGCACCGCTATTAAATCATGTTTTATAAGATTCTAAAAATTCTTTTTTACTTAAGTTTGCTTGTTGTTCTATACCTTAAAATATAGTATTACATTACTACTCGAAGAGAATTCAAGATGTCAGTAATCCAAAATAAAGTTGGATTCCAATTCACTTTTCAATCTTTTTTTTTTTCTGGCCATGTTGCAAACTTGCATTAGCTCACTTTTCAATCTAAATACTTTTCACCAGTAAACATTTTCAATATATTCTAAACCCTGAATAATATTAATTTTATGTATTGTATTTGATCATTGTAGCTTCCACAGATGCTTGTAATGAATTGATGACATAGTCGTTGATATTATCATGTTGTTACTTTCTGATTCTTTGCATCGAAGAAAGTTTCGCAAGATGCTTAACATCACGGTATCTCTCGTCTTTTTTTACTCTTTGATTTAAGTTCTGTAATTTGAATTATATTTTTTATAAACCGCCAATCCGCCCGAACCGCCAAGGCAAATCCGTCATTATTTGCCAACCGAACTGCCGATTTTTGATAAGAAAAATGACAAATTCTAGTGACACTTTTATCAATCCGCCACCCGACATACGGTTTCTATTTTTCTCTCAAACCGCACCAACCCACACCGCGCACACCCCTAATTATAGTGTAGTTTTGAAAAGACGTACTGTATGCATTTTTAAGAGTGTGCCATAGTTATGCTCGTTTTATTTTCTAAAAAAAAAAACATCTAAGTATTTTCATCTTTCATTTATTAGTATATGATAATTTCAAAATTTTGTATACGTATCTATAATGAATTGTGTGATTTTATTTCTCATTTGCATTTTTCTAGTGGTAAATTATTAAAATTTAAGTTCATGAAATACAATTTTGTAATTATTTTTTGCTTTCTTTTAGTAGTGATTTGTTTGTTTTAGTTGTCTAAATTAGACTTGATCTAACTTCTTAGACTTATTTAATACTTTACTTTTGACTCTTCTAATAATGTATCCTGACTTTGCCCCTAATTGTAAAAAAGAGCAAATAACATCACAAGAGCACCGGCGGTTGTGCCCATAGCTTGAGTGTGGAATGTAATTTGATGCTAGTGTTGAAAGATTAGGGCCTTGTTTGGTTTGTTTTTGATAAATAAATTTTGGAATTTTTTTTAAAAATTTTGTTTGGTTTAGTATTTTTGGAAAAAAAAAGATTCAAAATCACTTTTTATCTCTTACACATCAATCGATCACTTTTTTTTCTCTCATCTCTCTTTCTCAATCACTTTTTCTATCACACACATTTACTCAATTACAACAAAATATCAAATCATCTCAAACTTTCATACTTTAAAACTATTTCCAAAATATACAACTAAACAAACCAAAAAAATTTCTAAACTCTTTCCTCAAATATTTTTTTAAAAAAAATTTATCTCCCAAAACCAAACCAAACAATGCCTAGAGTTTTATAAACTGTAAAAGAAGACTAGGGCCTTGTTTGGTTTGATTTTGAGAAACAAATTTTAGAGACAATTTCCTAAAATTTTGTTTGGTTTAGTGATTTTAGAATAAAAATTCCCAAATCACTTTCTATCTTCTACACATCAATCAATCATTTTTTTTTCTCTCTTTTTTCTTTCTCAATCATTTTTTTTCTCTCTTTTTTCTTTCTCAATCATTTTTTCTCTCACATAGATTTGCTCAATTACAAAAAAATATCAAATTATTCCAAACTCTCATACTCCAAAACTATTTTCAAAATATATAACTAAACAAATCAAAAAAATTTCTAAACTCTTTTTCTAATTTTTTTTTTTTTTAAATTCTCTCCCAAAATCAAACAAACAAGGCTAAATAATTTTGAAAAGTCTAGAGTCACGAGCACCTGGTTATAATTATCATTATTATAATATAATATATATAATTATCATTATTATAATATAATATATAATTAAAAATTACTCCCTCCGTCCCATAATATTAGTCCTTTATTTCATTTTTCATTGTCTCAAAATATTCATCCCTCTTAAAAAATCAAGTACAAAAATAATACAAATTTCCTATTTTGCCCTTCTTTTAAATTCATAAATAATATAAAATGTATAATTATAACATTGATATTTCTAAAAAAATGTACTATCAAAGGATAATTTTGAAAAATCAATTTTTTTAAAGTACAATAATTGTACTATAAAAAAAATTAGATTCCCCAAAAGAGACCAATATTTTAGGACGAAGAAAGTATTAAAATATGTAAATAAGAATACATTTATGTCCAAGTCAAGTCTTCATTCCGTCTTCTTGGGGGTAGAAACTCTAGTCTCTAGTCTTTGGTGTGTCAGGTTGATATTGGACAAAGAGCAAGTTGGTGGGATTGTTAAGATATGGGTATATATTTGTATATTTTGGGGGGTTTTGGGAAGTTGGTAAAAAGTTGGCTTTTTGGCTATTTTGTCTTTTTGTGGTTTGGTTTTGTGAGAGGTGATGTGACTATTTTGTCTTTTTGTGGGAAAATTTTGTGAGGGGTGATGTGACTCAAAATTGGTAAAAAGCTGGAAGCTGGCTTTTTCCCCAAAATTGTAGAGTTGTTCTGAGTTTTTATAGTTTTAATATAAATTATTATAATTATGTTACAAATGAATGCCTCATAAAAGAAGTTTTAGTTACAAATTATTATGGTTATATAACAAACTAATATGATAATGTTATGAATATTAAAATATTACATACTATTATAGTGAAAAAGTTATTTAGGACCTGTTTAGTAACCATTTCGTTTTTAATTTTCAGTTTATATTTACAAAATTTTTAAAAACCGTCATAAAAACTTATTCATAATTTTTTTGTTTTATAAATGGTTGTCTTAATTTATAAATTTGAAGAAAAAACGTAAACTCATTTTCAATTTTTAATTTTTTTTTCAATTAATTTTTTTTTCAAATATTTTTTTTCAGTTAATTTTTTTTCAAATATTTTTTTAATTAATTTTTTTAATTTTTTTTCAATTAATTTTTTTTTCAATTAATTTTTTTTCCAATTAATTTTTTAATTAATTTTTTTCAATTATAATGTGTGTATTCCCATTGTCATAAATAATAAAATTAAATATAAATATTTTAGACCTGAACAAACATATTTTTTAGTTTATGTTTTTAAATTTTTTAAACATTTTGTTTAAACCAAACGCGTTTATAATTTATGTTTATTTAAAAATAAACAAAAACTAATTTATAAAATTTTTGTAAACATAAACAAAAAACGTAAATGTTACCAAACGCAATCTTAACTATTGTGATTTTGTTACTAATCATTGTAATATAGTTTTGAAAAGACATTGTATGTATTTTTAAGAGTGTACCATAGTTATGCTCATTTTATTTATTTTTTTAAAAAACCGTCAAAGTATTTTTATCTTTCATTTATTAATATATGATAATTTCTGTTAGGTTTTTATTGGCAACCCCGTTTGACAAAACTCTTTTGAGTTGTAATTTTATTCGCATTTTTATTTCAGTGAGGCCTTGAGTTTATTAGATGCGAATCCAAACCCGAATCGAGCCATGCAGAGAAGTTTGTGATGTTAATGCTTTCAAGATTGCCACTTCGCTGATTATTACGAATTCGAATTTCATGGCCGAAGCAAAATTCAAATTTGCATTCAAAATTGCATGTCAGCCGTTGCTCGCTCGAGCCAAGGAGTGCTCGCTCGAGCTAAGGCTTGCTCGCTCGAGCCAAGGAATGCTCGCTCGAGCCAAGGATTGCGTCCATACAAAAACCTGAAGAAAGTGATTGGTCGCTCGAGCCAAGGATCCGTCGCTCGAGCGAAGGCACTAGTAGAAATCACGAAATTTACTATCCTCGCTCGAGCCAGGAAAGCCTCGCTCGAGCGAGCCTCAGAATCCGGATTTTTTCAAAGAGTTGGTTTTCTTCTGAAACAGGATTTCTTTTGGTGTTCTACAAGAAGTTGGATTTCTTCCAAGACAAGGATTATTTTGGTTCTTTATAAGTAGTTGGTTTTCTCCCAAAACCAGACTACTCATTAATTATTCCTCCAGATCTTCTTTTTGGTTCTTAAAGGTTTATATCTGGGGATATTTTATTTTTCTTTGATGTCTTATTGAGTATTCAACTCATGATCTGAAAAGGCTACATCAAAGGTTTTGTTTGTTACACAAAAGAGAGAGTTGATTCTTCAGTTGTGGATTCTGAAGAATTCGGTCTGAAGCTTCGGTGGTGGAATCCGGAGTGGCTCATCAGAAAGACAATTCCGTGCTGAAGGTGGGATTGGAAGAGGCACATAGAGGTTGGTTCAATTAGGCGTTGTGGATTCGCTAGATAATTGAGAGTGATACCTGTGTAATTCCTTTATATCTTCTTAGTGGATTGTTCTGGTGGCTGTGGCCCGTGGTTTTTTGATCACAATTGGAAGGTGTCCAATTGTGGTTTTTCCACGTAAAATCTTTGTGTCTCTTTCTCTTGATTGTTTGATTGGGATTTTTATATTCTGCTTAAAATTGATACATAATCACAAATCAACATCTAGGAGGTTTCTAGATTTTTCAATTTCAAAATTGTGTGATATTATTTCTCGCTCACTCGCTATGCAAATAATTCTTTGATGCCAGTGTTGAAAGATTAGAGTTTTATAAACTATATAGAGAAGACTTGATTGTTTTCAAAAGTCTCAGGTCATGAGCACCTACTTACAATTATTATTATTATAATATAAATTATTATTATTAAAATTTGTAAATAAGAATACATTTATGTCCAAGTCAAGTCCTCAGTTGTCTGCCATTCCGCGTTCTTCTTGGGGTAGAAAAACAAGGCCATTCCATCTTCTTGGGGGTAGAAACTCTTGCCTTTAGTCTTTGGTGCGTCAGGTTCATAGTGGACAAAGAGCAAGTTGGTGGGATTGTTAAGATATGGATACAATATTTTGCATATTTTGTAAAATCGTTATGAATTTTTGTATTCTTTTATATTATAATTATGTTAGAGCATTGACACTAATTTTTTTTTAATTTTTAATCAAATTAAAACTATTTTACTATTTTAACTAGTCACCTCTTAGCACCTACTACATCAAACTCTCTATTCTAACTTATTTTTATTAAAATATTATTTTCTTATTGTGTTTGTTAGTCTTTCTTTTTTTATTAAATTGATAAGTTACCATCTAAACAATTATTAAAAAATGTAAAATAAATAAATAAATAAATAAATTGCCGTTGATCGATTGACCGGCCGGATGTCCGACTGGATTTCTGAACGGACATTCGATAACACTCATCTAGCGATGAACAGTACCTCGCTTGTTGTAGCGAGATACTATAGCAAACATAAATTTTGACGAGCTCCAAACGAGTTTGATAGAGTTGATTTTTTGAAATTTATTAGCTAAAAAATTATTTTGAAGAGCTTGATGAGAATGCTCTTACAAATAGATGTCCCCATAAAAGAAGTCGTAGTTACAAATTATTATGATTTTATAGCAAACTAATATGATAATGTTATGAATATTAAAATATTACATACTATGATGGTGAAAAAGTTACTTAACTATTGTGATTTTGTTACCAATTATTGTAGTGTAGTTTTGAAAAGACATACTGTATGCATTTTTAAGAGTGTACCATAGTTATATTATGCTCGTTTTATTTTCTAAAAAAAAAAATTCAAAGTATCTTCATCTTTCATTTATTAGTATATGATAATTTCAAAATTTTGTGTACGCATCTATAATGAATTGTGTGATATTATTTCTCATTTGCATTTTTCTAGTGGAAAATTATTAAAATTTAAGTTCATGAAATACAATTTTGTAATTATTTTAGCTTTCTTTTAATAGTGATTTGTTTATTTTAGTTGTCTAAATTAGACTTCATCTAACTTCTTAGACTTATTTAATACTTTACTTTTCACTCCTCTAATAGTGTAATCCTGACTTTGCCCCTAATTGTAAAACAGAGCAAATAAAATCACAAGAGCACTGGAGGCTGTGCCCATAGCTTGAGTGTGGGATGTGATTTGATGCTAGTGTTGAAATATTAGGTCCTTGTTTGATTTGGTTTTGAGAAAAAAATTTTGGAAAAAAATTTCTAAAATTTTGTTTGGTTTAGTACTTTTGGAAAAAAAAAAATTCAAAATCACTTTTTTTCTCTCATCTCTCCTTCTCAATTACTTTTTCTTTCACACATATCTATTCAATTACAACAAAATATCAAACCATCCCAAACTCTCATACTCTAAAATTATTTCCAAAATATATAACCAAACAAACTAAAAAAAGTTCTAAACTTTTTCCTCAAATTGTTTTTCAAAAAATTTATCTCTCAAAACCAAACGAAACAAGGTCTAGAGTTTTATAAACTCTATAAGAAGACTAGGGCCTTGTTTGGTTTGGTTTTGAGAACAAATTTTGGAGAAAATTTCCTAAAATTTTGTTTGGTTTAGTGATATTAGAAAAAAAAAATTCCAAAATCACTTTCTATCTTCTACGCATCAATCAGTCACTTTTTCTCTCTCTTCTCTTTTTCTCAATTATTTTTTCTCTCACACAGATCTGCTCAATTACAACAAAATATCAAATCATTCCAAACTCTCATACTTCAAAATTATTTTCAAAATATACGACTAAACAAATCAAAAAAATTCTACACTCTTTCTCTAATTTTTTTTAAAAATTTCTCTCCCAAAATCAAACCAAACAAGACTAGATAGTTTTGAAAAGTCTCAAGTCACGAGCACCTAATTATAATAATAATTATTATAATATAATGTATATAATTAAAAGTTATTAAAACATGTAAATAAGAATACATTTATGTCCAAGTCAAGTCATCATTCCGTCTTCTTGGGGTAGAAACTTTAGTCTCTAGTATTTGGTGTGTCAGGTTGATATTGGAGATAGAGCAAGTTGGTGGGATTGTTATATGGGTATATATTTTGTATATTTTGTAGAGTTGTTCTGAGTTTTTATAGTTGCAATACAAATTATTATAATTATGTTACAAATAAATGCCTTATAAAAGAAGTTTTAGTTAAACTAATATGATAATGTTATAAATATTAAAATATTACATATTATTATAGTAAAAAAGTTACTTAACTATTGTGATTTTGTTACCAATCATTGTAATGTAATTTTGAAAAAACATTGTATGCATTTTTAAGAGTGTATCATAGTTATGCTCGTTTTATTTTTTTTTTAAAAAAACCATCAAAGTATTTTTATCTTTCATTTATTAATAAATGATAATTTCAAAATTGTGTGATATTATTTCTCTATAATTCATTTCCATTCATTTAATGGATGAATTGTGTGATATTATTTCTCATTTGTATTTTTCTAATGGTAAATTATTAAAATTTAAGTTCATCAAATATAATTTTGTAATTATTTTTAACTTTCTTTAATAGTGATTTGATTTGTTCATTTTAGTCATCTAAATTAGACTTTATCTAACTTCTTGGACTTATTTAATACTTTGCTTTTGACTCCTCTAATCTTGACTCTGCCCCTAATCATAAAAAAGCACAAATAACATCACAAAAGCACTAGAGGTTGTGCCCATAGCTTGAGTGTAGAATGTAATTTGATGCTAGTGTTGAAAGATTAGGGCCCTGTTTGGTTTTGTTTTGAGAAATAAATTTTGGAGAATTTTTTTAAAAATTTTGTTTGGTTTAGTGCTTTTGGAAAAAAAAAAAATTTCAAAATCACTTTCTATCTCTTACACATCAATCAATTACTTTTTCTTTCTTCTCTTTCCTTCTCAATCACTTTTTCTCTCACACACATCTACTCAACTATAACAAAATATCAAATCATCTCAAACTCTCATACTCCAAAACTATTTTCAAAATATACAACCAAATAAACAAAAAAAATTCTAAACTCTTTCCTCAAATTTTTTTTTTTGAAAATTTATCTTCTAAAACCAAATCAAACAAGGCCTAGAGTTTTATAAACTGTATAAGAAGACTAGGTAGGTGTTTGAGGTAAACTAAAAAAATGTACTTTTTTAGTTTACCCCACTTATTTGAGTCATATCAATCAACATCTATCAATATCTCCTCTCTACTTTTTTAACAACTTTATTTACTTTTTTTCATATTTTTTTTTGTAAAAAATTAAAAAATACATTTATTCAAAACGTTCCAAAACACACCTAAATGGTTTTGAAAAGTCTCAAGTCACAAGCACCTAGTTATAATTATTATAATATGATGTATACAATTAAAAACCTAGTTATAATTATTATAATATAATGTATACAAATAAAAATATGTAAATAAGAATATATTTATGTCCAAGTCAAGTCATCATTCCCTCTTCTTGGGGGTTGAAACTCTTGCCTCTAGTCTTTGGTGTGTAGGTTCATATTAGAGAAAGAGCAATGATAGAATTATCAAATAATTTCTCAAAACAATTACCAAATATTCACATAAGATGTGAGATAGTGATACCAAAAAACATACATTTATATTAGTAACATATTACATAAGTTTGTACAAGTGTTTTTTGCAAGTAAATTTAATGGTGGTAGTGTTACAAATTATTCTAAAATTATGTGAAGAGTATATGATTATTTTTAAAAGAAACAGTTAGAGTGAGTCAAACAAGAATGAGGTAAAATATTATCTATAAAGAGCCACTGTTTTAGTAGAGTTTTAGGGGTTCATGCTAAGTTCGTGAGATTCCTAAAATATGGGTATAATATTTTGTATATTTTGTTGAATTGTAACGAGTTTTTATCGTGTTAATACAAATTATTATAATTATGTTACGAAGGAATGTCCCATAAAAGAAGTTTTAGTTACAAATTATTATGGTTATATAACAAACTAATATGAAAAAATTATTTAACTATCGTGATTTTGTTACCAATCATTATAGTGTAGTTTTGAAAAGGTATAATGTATGCATTTTTAAGAGTGTAACATAGTTATGCTCGTTTTATTTCTTGAAAAAAAACCACCAAAGTATTTTCATATTTCATTTATTATTATATGATAATTTCAAAATTTTGTGTACGTATTTATAGTTCATTACCATTTATTTACTAGATGAATTGTGTGATATTGTTTCTTATTGGCATTTTTCTAGTGATAAATTACTGAAACTTAAGTTCATGAAATACATTTTTGTAATTATTTTTAGCTTTCTTTTACTAGTGATTTGTTCATTTTAATTGTCTAAATTAGACTTGATCTAACTTCTTAGACTTATTTAATACTTTACTTTTGACTTCTCTAGTGTAATCTTGACTCTGCCCCTAATTTAATGGTTCATCCTGGGCGTTGAGAAACTCAGCAACGGCTTAACTTGTGCACTGCAATTTTAAACATCAACTTCATGAAACTGTATAAGATGACTTGATGGCTTCAAAAAGTTTAAGTCATGAACACCTAGTGTCACGACCCCAACCTGCCCCTAGAAGGTCGGCGCCGAGATGGCCAGTAACCCGAGGTTACCAAAGGCCTCTTACAAGAATTCACGCACAACTCAGAGTAAATATGTGGGGCTTACAAATGCGGAAGCAATAAATTAACATACAAGCAGTCCATAAAAGCAGTGCTTAAGTCGAATGAAATGACATACATCTTTGATGGCTTTAATATAACAGAATAGAGTACATGAATTACATCTTGACAAAAAGGCTTCTCGGCCTTCAAATACAAAAATTTCAATGAAATAACCAAGAAGCATGATCTTCAAGATGCTGCAAAACACGAATGCAAAACATGTCGGCAAAAACATCGGCAAACAAGTCTAGGCGTCTCCATACGCTCATCACCTACATATATATATAGAGAGGGTGAGCTTGGATACTCGATGAATGGCATAAACAATAAAGGGTTTACATGAATGATATCCAGGTCTTTAACAAAACTATACATAGTACAAATCAAGTTTGTCTTTCAAATCTTTCAAAGCTTCAAGGGATGTTCATTAACATCAATATAATACTGATGATGACATTACGGACAAGCAAACCCACGCGGTAAAACCGTCGGTGGCAAGGCAAGACAAGACAAGAGATCTCTAAACAAGGATGTCGTTGCATTATAGTCCCCGACACTAAGGACTTGTGCCACAAATGCTTAAAGTCCCCACACGCGTCGGACTTCCAAACTTGTGCTACAAATGCTTATAGTCCCCTAGCATCGCAATTTGGTGCCACAAATGCTTAAAGTCTCCAACGCATCACGGACTTCCGAATGGTCATCAAAACAAGACATAACATTTGATACTCAAGGTAGGATTAATCATTCATGCTTACAAACACTTTTCAAAACAAGGCAAAACAATACTTTTATCAAGTCAAAGCAACATAGCTTTATTAAGAATGCCACTCACATAGTTCTTGAGCGTCGGGGTCAAAACAAGTCCAAGTCCTACAAATACATGGCAAGTTCATGAATACACTTACAAACAAGTTTCACATGCATGCAAATGATCTCGGCATGCCCCAAGACTAAGTCAAATCAAAGCAAACACTGTTTCTTATTTGGGAAAACATCTTTGGGCAACTAACTGTGTCTTGGCGAGGTTCCACACCTCCTTGCCGAGGTGAGGTTCGAGGCCACATTCAAGGACAAATGAAGTCGGAAAACACAGGTTTCCCTCGCTCAAGAACATCAAGAACATGATCATGAAGAACATGAAGGAATGAATGCAAGGATCATAACTTATCATTTATAAAATCGGAGATCTCATGCAATGAGTTTGAAAACATGGACACGGGCGCCCATACTAGAATATCTTGGTGAAACAAACACAAATGCATGGATTTCAATGCAAGCTTTCAGATCCAATCAAGGCTTTTCTTCAAGAACACATGAAGGTCACATTTTCTTTCCAAAACCAACTTTAAATCAACACATGATATGCAAGATGACTTCAATCATGCAATGCGACTAGATGATCATCAAGAACAACCAAAGGAGATTGAGATTCTATCCTCAGATCACGAATCTAACGGGTCCAACACCAAGGATCGAGCTTGCTTATCACTTTCTCACTCTAGAACTCCTCCTAGAGCTTCTCTCTCCTCAAGAACAAGACTTATAACAAAATGAGACATTTCTAGATTTGCTTGGTGATATAACATTAGCTCGGACACGTGGCGGCGATTGGTTGGTTCAACTTAAAAAATGATTGATTGAAAAGACAAGTCTCGACAAGGCGTGTTCAACAAGCTTGGTGGCAAGGAACTCCGGCGAGCAATGACATCGGCCAACAACAAGACTTCGACAGAAATAACATCGGCTAAAGACAAACTTGACAGCAGGTAACAAAGACATCGGCTAGGGAGGACAACACTTGACTAAGCTGTGCCACACCTCGGCCAGGGGTGTGCCACATCTCGGCCTAGGTCATACCTTCCCAGGGTCAAAGGTCACTAAGGGTAGAACATCTCGGCTAAGTGGTGACATCTCGGCTAACATGCTGAGGTGAGAAGGAAGGCCAGACAAGCGATTCTAAGTACAAGGATTCAAAGGTGATCTAGGCTCATGACAACCTCGGCACATACACACACACACACACACCAAAGGAACATAACACTTAAGTATCACTTATGCAAGACAAGTCAAGGATGCAAAGCAAGTCAAGATTAAAATTGCAAGCTCAACAAAACAAGATCATATATAATGCATATGAGTATGGTCGAAGCAGTGTGAGGGTTATTACACCCTTCCCCCCTTAAAGAAGTTTGGTCCCCAAACTTGAGTTACCTTATCCTAAGAACAGCCTACGGATGTCGAATCCTCATTTCTTCTTCCATCTCCCATGTGGCATCCTTGCCATGATGTTCCTTCCATTCAACCTTCACCATCTGTATTGCCTTATTTCTCAATTGTCTTACTTGCCTATCAATAATACGCATTGGTCTCTCCTCATAGCTCAATTCTTCATCAACCACAATCCCAAAATGATCAACCACATGCGGGATCTCGAATATACTTCCTCAACATTGAAATATGGAATACATTGTGAACTTGACTCGATTGGTGGTAGAGCAAGTCTCATGGCGATGGTGTTAATCTTCTCAAGAATTTCAAATGGCCCGATGTAACGAGGTGCTAATTTGCCCTTCTTCCCAAATCTAAAAACTCCTTTCGTTGGTGAAATCTTCAGAATACATGGTCTCCAACTTCAAATTCCAATTCTCTTCTTCTTTGGTGGCATAGCTCTTACTGCCGACTTTGGGCGGTCCCGATCCTCTGTCGAATAAGCTTAATCTTCTCGGTTGTTACTTGAATCAGTTCGGGGCGATCAAAACTTTATCTCCTACTTCGGTCCAACATATCGGCGTCTGCACTTCCTTCCATACAAAGCTTCAGATGGTGCCATGCCAATCTTGGCTTGATAAGCTGTTGTTATGGCGAACTCTACTAATGGTAAGTGTGTTTCCCAACTTCCTTTGAAATCCAATACACATAACCCGAGCATATCTTCAAGTGTCGATTTGTCCTTTCATGCGCCCATCGGTTTGGGGGTGAAATCTTTGCTAAACCTCAACTCGGTTCCCAAAGCCCTCTGTAAACTTTGCCAAAACACGCAAACAAACTTCGGATCTCGATGCAGAAACAATTGACATCGGCACTCCATGAAGTCTCACAATCTCATTCATATCTGATCTGACTAATTATTCGGCGGTGAATGTAGTCCGAGCAGGCAAGAAATGTCTTGACTTAGTTAATCTGTCGATTATGACCCAAATCGAGTCCATCCCTTTACGTGTCTTGACAAACCAATCACAAAGTCCATGGAGATATGTTCCCATTTCCATTCAGGAATCGACAAAGGTTGAAGGAGTCCTGCTGGTCTCTGATGTTCTGCCTTCACTTGTTGACATTGCAAGCATCGAGATACAAACTCGGCTATTTCTCTCTTCATGTTCGGCCACCAAAAGGTTTGCTTCATATCTTGATACATCTTAGTGTTCCCTGGATGAACAGCAATTCTAGAACTATGAGATTCCTGCAAAATCCTTCTTTTCAACTCTGGAACGTCGGCCACACACAATCTTCCTTCAAACTTGAGCACTCCATCTTCAAAGGTGTAACCTGATCTCGGCTTGGTATCAATCTCCTCGGCAACCTTTCTGAGGAATTCATCATTCATCTGTCTTGACTTTACTTCATCAATAATGGTCGGCTCTTTGAGATTATGGCTAAGCATGCTAAACTTCCCATTGATCTTCTGGCAATGCATCGACTCTTGAGTTGGCTTTGCACGGGTGATATTGAATTTGCATGTCGTAGTCCTTCAATAATTCCGACCATCTTCTCGCCTCAAATTTAGTTCCTCTGAGTAAATAAATACTTCAAACTCTTGTGATCCGTGAAAACCAGGCAAGAAGCTCCATACAAGTAATGTCGCCAAATCTTCAAGGCAAATACCACGGCTGCTAATTCTAAGTCATGGGTAGGGTAGTTCTTCACATGAAGTTTCAAGCGACGAGATGCATATGCTATGACCTTACCCCTTTGCATTAATACACAACCCAAACCCTTATGTGAAGCATCATCAGAATCTGAAATTCCTCATTACTTGATGGAAGTACAAGAACTGGGCAGAACTAACCTCGTCTTCAATTCTGAAATCTTGACTCTCTATCTTTGGTCCATTCAGATGCCACTCCTTCGAGTTAAGCGTGTCAAAAAACCTCGCAATCCTTGAGAAGTCTTTCACAAACTTTCAGTAGTAACACGCCAAACCTAGGAAACTACGAACCTCGGACACGTTGGTGGCGTCGGCCAATTTACCCGGCTTCAATCTTCTTTGGGATCAATGAGATACCTTCTTCATTAATCACATGCCCTAGGAATGAAATCTTTGGAAAGCCAAAACTCACATTTACTCAACTTAGCATACAACTTCACTGTCCCTCAAAATCAGAAGGCAAGTCTCAAGTGGTTTTCATGTTGACTTTACTCTTGGAATAGATTAGGATATCATCAATGAAGACAACTACAAACTCATCTAAATGCGGTTTGAAGACTCTGTTCATTAAGTCCATAAATCGTGAGGGCATTGGTTACACCAAAAGGCATCACTAAAAACTCGTAGTGGCCATATCGGTTCGAAATGCCGTCTTCTCAACATCCTCGGCTTTAACCTTAAGCTGATGGTAACCCGACCTAAGGTCAATCTGGGAAAAAGCTCGTGCTCCTTGAAGATGATCTAGCAAATCATCACTCCTAGGCAATGGGTACTTATTCTTAATGGTTACTTTATTAAGTTCTCTTGTAGTCAATGCAAAGACGAAGTGTACCATCCTTTTTCTTAACAAACAAGATCGGTGCTCCCCATGGTGATGTGCTCGGCCTAACAAAACCCTTATCCAACAATTCTCAGAATCGTACCTTCAATTCCTTAAGTTCGTTTGGGGCCATTCTATAAGGTGTTTTGGAGATCGGTGGGTTCTGACATGATGTCCACATAAACTCTATTTCTCTATCGACTAAGTGGCGAGCAATTCATCCGGAAAGACATCGGAGAATTCACTAACAAGCGGGATATCGGCTAACTTAGCATTTCCATTCTCGATCACTCAAGATACTACACAAGTAGCCATGGCATCCTTTCCGAATTAGCTTATAGGCTTTAATGGATGAAATCAAGTAAGGTGGGGACACTACACCTCTACCTCGAAAATGACCTCGGCTTGGCTTGGGGTTTCAAAGTAACGCTCTTAGAAACACAATCAATAGATGCATGATTCATCACTAACCAATCCATTCCTAATATAACATCAAAGTGGGTCATGCTTAATGGCATCAAATCAACTAACAACTCTACACCCTTAATCCCAACAACACACTCTCTATAAATAGATGCAACAATCATAGTTCTCCCAGATGGAGCAGATACATATAACACATAACCAAGGGGTCTCATTGGTCTATTCAACTTCTCAGCAAACTTAGCAGATATGAATGAATGCGTAGATCCCGAATCAATTAACACATAAGCATCTTGAGAGCAGATTGGAAGTATACCTGACACTACTGTTTCAGCATTCTGGGTGTCTCCTGGCACTAGAGCGAAAACTCTGCCCTGCCTCATTTGTGTCCTGCCGACATTGCTTCCCTGTGCAGAGCCCGAGGTGCTCCCACTTTTCCTACCATCATCAATCCTTGACTTTGGGCAATCTTTCACACGATGACCCATCTCTCCACATTCAAAACAAGCGCCTGACGCCCAACGGCAAACCCCTGAATGCGGCCTCCCACAACTTGCACACATCGGCTTAGTCCTACCTTTCTGGTTCGAGTTGCTGGAGCTTCCCACGTTCGCTTTCTTCTTAGCATTAAACGAGCTCGGCGGTTGTCATAGTTCTCTCTTTCTCCGGTTCTCTCCTCGCATTCTCGATATCGGCTCAAGTTGGTTTCGCAAGGATAGCCTTGTCCAAGACTCCAAATAAGTTGGCATGTTGAGCATGTTAACTCTATCCTCAGACGGTCCACGCAGTCCACTTTCAAACTTCCTAGCTTTCCTATACTCATCATCGACCATATGAGGTGCATACCTCGCCAATTGATGAAGGCACGATCGTATTCTCGCCATCGCCTGTTTCCTTGTGTGAGGGTTCAAACTCGTGATCTTGCGATCTCGACACTAAGGGAAAATGCTTATTATAAAATAGTTCCAAAAATTTGGCCCAAGTTAAATCAGGTTTCCTTCTCGTGTCATCATCCACCATCTTCGCATCATCATCTAATGTAAATGCCAATGCCACCTTTTGAGCATCTGTCTTGGAAAGATTTCAAACAACTTCTCCATTCCTAGAACCCACGCCGCTTTCATTGGTTCTATGCCCCTTGGAACCTCGGCGGTTCATCTTCTTGAATTCCTTAATCAAAGTCATGGTTCCATCTCCATACAAAATTGGTCAGTGAGGGTACTTGAGGTCTTGGAGGAGGTGGAGGTGGAATCAGATATCGCCATTCGTCTGCTCGCCCGGGTAGTTGTAGCACTAACATTCTGTTGTCTCACTTGTCTTAACTCTCGAGTTAACCCTTCCACTAGTCTTTCTAATCGGTCCACTCGTCCTCCGATCGATCTCGCCAATCGGTGGTCTTCCTCTCCTCATAGTGCTATGAGTATGCGAAATGTGACTTTAAAATGTAATGTAGAACAAGTATGCATGCTAGCAACAAGTAATCATGGGATGATGCACACATTTGTCAAGTAGCAAGCAACATGATGCAATCCTATGATCTTTCTAAGGAAATCCTATGCTCTTTAGGACTCGAGTGTGTGAATAACGTACTATAAGAAACTTGTGCTCGATACCAACTGTCACGACCCCAACCCGCCCCTAGAAGGTCGGCGCCGAGATGGCCAGTAACCCGAGGTTACCAAAGGCCTCTTACAAGAATTCACGCACAACTCGAGTAAATATGTGGGCTTACAAATGCGAAGCAATAAATTAACATACAAGCAATCCATAAAAGCGATTGCTTAAGTCGAATGAAATGACATACATCTTTGATGGCTTTAATATAACGTAATAGAGTACATGAATTACATCTTGACAAAAAGGCTTCTCGGCCTTCAAATACAAAAATTTCAATGAAATAACCAAGAAGCATGATCTTCAAGATGCTGCAAAACACGAATGCAAAACATGTCGGCAAAAACATCGGCAAACAAGTCTAGGCGGCTCCGCCTACCGCCATCACCTACATATATATATAGAGAGGAGAGCTTGGATACTCAGTGAATGGCATAAACAATAAAGGGTTTACATGAATGATATCCGAGGTCTTTAACAAAACTATACATAGTACAAATCAAGTTTGTCTTTCAAATCTTTCAAAGCTTCAAGGGATGTTCATTAACATCAATATAATACGAGTGATGACATTCTGGACAAGCAAACCCACGGTAAAACCGCTGCTGGCAAGGCAAGACAAGACAAGAGAGATCTCTAAACAAGGATGTCGTTGCATTATAGTCCCCGACACTAAGGACTTGTGCCACAAATGTTTAAAGTCCCCTAGCACGCGGGACTTCCAAACTTGTGCTACAAATGCTTATAGTCCCCTAGCACGCATTTGGTGCCACAAATGCTTAAAGTCCCCGCACGCACGGACTTCCGAATGGTCATCAAAACAAGACATAACATTTGATACTCAAGGTAGGATTAATCATTCATGCTTACAAACACTTTTCAAAACAAGGCAAAACAATACTTTTATCAAGTCAAAGCAACATAGCTTTATTAAGAATGCCACTCACATAGTTCTTCTAACGCCGGTCAAGGCAAGTCCAAGTCCTACAAATACATGGCAAGTTCATCAATACACTTACAAACAAGTTTCACATGCATGCAAATGATCTCGATGCCCCAAGACTAAGTCAAATCAAAGCAAACACTGCTTATTTCGAAAACATGTTGGGCAACTAACTGTGTCTTGGCCGAGGTTCCACACCTCCTTGCCGAGGTGAGGTTCCGAGGCCACATTCAAGGACAAATGAAGTCGGAAAACTCGGGTTTCTCCGCTCAAGAACATCAAGAACATGATCATGAAGAACATGAAGGAATGAATGCAAGGATCATAACTTATCATTTATAAAATCGAGATCTCATGCAATGAGTTTGAAAACATGGACACGACGCCCATACTAGAATATCTTGGTGAAACAAACACAAATGCATGGATTTCAATGCAAGCTTTCAGATCCAATCAAGGCTTTTCTTCAAGAACACATGAAGGTCACATTTTCTTTCCAAAACCAACTTTAAATCAACACATGATATGCAAGACGGCTTCAATCATGCAATGCGACTAGATGATCATCAAGAACAACAAAAGGAGATTGAGATTCTAACCTCGATCACTTAATCTAACGGGTCCAACACCAAGGATCGAGCTTGCTAATCACTTTCTCACTCTAGAACTCCTCCTAGAGCTTCTCTCTCCTCAAGAACAAGACTTATAACAAAATGAGACATTTCTAGATTTGCTTACCGATATAACATTCACTCGGACACGTGGCGAGCTTGGTTGGTTCAACTTAAAAAAATGATTGATTGAAAAGACAAGTCTCGACAAGGCGTGTTCAACAAGCTTGGTGGCAAGGAACTCCGCGGCAATGACATCGCCAACAACAAGACTTCGTAAGAAATAACATCGGCTAAAGACAAACTTCGCAACAGGTAACAAAGACATCGGCTAGGAGGACAACACTTGACTAAGGTGTGCCACACCTCGGCCAGGTGTGCCACATCTCGCCTAGGTCATACCTTCCTGTGGTCAAAGGTCACTAAGGGTAGAACATCTCGGCTAAGTGGTGACATCTCGGCTAACATGCTGAGGTGAGAAGGAAGGCCAGACAAGCGATTCTAAGTACAAGGATTCAAAGGTGATCTAGGCTCATGACAACCTCGGCACATACACACACACACACACACCAAAGGAACATAACACTTAAGTATCACTTATGCAAGACAAGTCAAGGATGCAAAGCAAGTCAAGATTAAAATTGCAAGCTCAACAAAACAAGATCATATATAATGCATATGAGTATGGTCGAAGCAGTGTGAGGGTTATTACACCTAGTTAATTAATGGGTCAAGTTTGTGTTTCGTGGATGTTTTAATAATTTAAATTGTTCACTTTATTGGGTTTGTGTCCCGTGAAAGTTGACATCATTAAATAATTTAATAACATTTATAGTTTTACCCTTTAAAATTGTGTTCAATTACATAAACAAAATACAATTCATATTTTTTCTTTGTTATAGTTGCAGTTATGATTGATAATGTATGTCTCCTTTATCGAAAATCCCAATAGGAATTATATATATATATATTATTTCTTTGTAATCGGACACAATTTTAAAAGTTAAACTAAAAATATAAATTAAATTATTTAATAATATTAGCACCTTTTGTTATTTTTTATAATAAAGAAACAGAAAAAAGAATTTATAATAAAAAACTAATTATAAAGCACAAATAAATAATTAAATAAATAAAACAAAAATGGAGAAAACCAGGACATCTCAGAGTCAGATTGATAACAAAAAAAAGAAAAAAAATTGGGAGCTCTAAATTAAGAGTTCTAAGACCATTTCCAATGGTTCATCAAAGTTGACATTAAATTTAAAATTTGGTAAAAAAGTTACTGTTTGGTGTTCCAACGGTTGCACCAAATCGATATCAAAATGAGATTTCACCAAACAATTCATCAAACCGAGACGTATCTCGATTTCATCAAAACACTGTTGTGACGTTGGGGAGACCAACCATCAACTTTTGGTTCTACCGATTGACCAACCTACGACCACCAAAAGGTTCAAACAGTTCCAAAAAAAGGTTCAAACAGTAAAAAAAAAAAAAAAATTTTGCCTTACTGGTCGACCACTAAAAGGTTCAAAAAGTTCAACAAAAAAAAAATCCAAAAAAAAAAAAAATTTTTTTGGCTTAACCGGTCGACCAACTGGTTGTCTCGGCACAGATTTGATGAAAATTCACTGTTGGAGCTCGTGGTATCAGATTTGATGAAATGAGTCATTTCTTATTCAAATTTGATGAAAAAAGAAGTTCACCGTTGGAGATGCTCTAATAGCTCTAATTAGTGTTTGGGTTCTATATGATGTGAAGTTTTGACTTTGTTTTTTTTTTTTTCACATCATTCGTGCTCTTTTAGAGCTCCCAAATTAGAGGGATGTATATCGTTTCTGCAAAATGAAAATATGAAATAATTGTATTTGGAAACTTACAATACAAAAATATTTGAGAGTTCTAAATCAAGAGTTCTAAGGAAGCTCTAATCGATGGGTCTCACCCATTAATGTGATGTTTTGGCCTTTATTTATTAATTTATTTATTTTTTTCGCTGCCAGCTTTAACTACCGCTTGCAAGAAATCATACAGATTGCTTTCCCTGACCAATGTTTATTAGAGAAGCCCCATAGGGTGGTCATATTTGGTCTTCAGAAATGTTTTGTGGCACTAAAAAAACTGGACACTAATGCCCCTAATTTCTAAAACTGGTAACTTTATTTTTTTTTTTTTGCCTTGTTTGGAAATTCGGGGCATTAGTGCCCCCAAATTCGGGGCACTAATCACAGCCGTTTGGTCTTTTACGTGTTCAATTTGTTATACTGTGGTCAACTTCTGCACTGACCTACAAACCCCAAGTTCCAATCACTTAGTTGGACTGCAATGTTAAATACGCGTGGAACTTGGACTGCGTTAAATTTATTGTACTGCAATGTTAGATACGCATGGAACTTGGACTGCATTAAATTTATTGTACTGGAATGTTAAATACGCGTGGAACTTGGTTTGCGTTAAATTTATTGTAGTGACTGATGCATAATGTCTTTAGCATGTAAGAAGGTCTTCATCTTGCTTTCTGAGATATTTTCAGACAGCTGTGCTGATTTGTTTCCCCTCCATACACGTGTATGGAGGGATGAGCCCTTGGTTGCTTAGCTTGTAAGTCTTACAAGTTCTATAAGAGAGAAGGCTCTCCTCTTGGCCAAGGGTTAGCATTTTTTTACAAGTGTTAGACATTTTAGACAGAGAGGAGCTCTGGTTTCTAGGGTTAGAATAGATACATATTCTATTTCTCTCTTTCTCTTTGGTATTCTAGGTGTTTAGTTCATACTATTGCACTAAAACACCTAGTGTTCCACCTTCCTCTTGGTTCTGAGGTTCCAGAGGTTTGTTCTTGCTGTTCTTGGCTGATTTTGAGCTCAAAGAAGCCACAATACCAAGCTTTGTGAAGAGGTCTACAAGGGTGAGCCACTAGTCCTCCTTTTCCCTTATTTTTGTACCTTGTTTTTACTTGGTTTAAAACAGTTTTTGGGCTTAGTGTTTAGCACAAAAAAGCTCTGATTTTTAACCCTCTTTGTTGTATATTAAGAGTGCTTAGTGGTTTGGGTAGGTTTGACCACCCTTAGGCCTTGAAAAGGGCACTTTTTGTGCTATTTTGTGAGAGATCCGAGATTTTGGTGATAGGATCTCTTCACCACTGAAATCTTGAGGGATTTCAGTGGTGAAGAGCATGCTTTGAAGTCTCAAGAAGGAGAGGGCCACCCCCTCTCCTTGGTGTCCTTGAAAAGGGCAAACTTTGCTTCCTTATGGAGCTTCATGCTTATGTGTGTGTTGAGCATGTTTGACTTGTTTTTCATGCTTATATTGTCATGTTATAACATGACTTCAAGTTGGTTTTGGTCTCTTATGCATGCTTAGCATAGTTATCATGTAATGCCTTGTTATGCCTTAACATGCACTAGGTTGTATGCCTTCATTTTTGGCATGTTTTAGGCCTTGATTCATGAAGCTTTTGTGCTTATTTTAACATGTTTTAGGTCTGACCATAGTTATTTGGTTTGATTTTAGCATGCTTAATATAGCTCCTTTGTATTGTGGCTTGTTGGTCTCAAGTGTGTGCATGTGTAGCATGTGTTGCTTGCATTATTTTGGTGGTTTGGGGCCACTTGACATGCAATTTCAGTCCCTTTGGTGTGCTTATATGCTTGCCTTAGTGGCCTTGTTAATGCTTTAAAAGTATGTGTTAAATGCTCCATGTTTTGGCTTTAATGCATGCCTTTGACTTCATGACTCTTAGATGCCATCTAAGTAGCCATTTGGCTTTGTTTTGACATGCTAGAAACCTGTTTTAGGTTGATTAGTGCATGCCATGTGTGTTTGTGCAAAGTGTGGTTTAATGCCCTATTAGCTTGCCTTAAGCCTAGGCTATTTGCATGCTTTGTTTGGCTTGACTTGTTGCATGATTTGGCATCATGTTTGACATGAATTTCAGAGCTTTTGGTGCATGCTATTGGTCCCTGTTTGTGCCTCTTAAGTGTGCATGAGAGTTGCTTATTTGTGCCTTGGGTTTGGACCTTAACACTTGCATGTGTGTGAGTGTGTTTAGTCTCCATTTCAAGGCACTTTGGCCACTGTTTTGAGCCTTTTTAGAGTTGCCCAATTCATGATTAAGTCCATTCTTCAATTGGTTTGCATGCTTATCTTATATGTTCACTTGTATGTGTGCATAAGTATATTGCATTGCTCATATTGCATATAGATGACATGCTTAGGACCTCATTGCATTGCATTGTACACACCAAGCCTCTTCAAGTGAGCTTGATAGAGGTTTGGTACCCTTGTTTGCATTGCATGCATCTGAAAGTGAAGTTGCATCCTTGATCCTTAGGGCCATCATGCATGAAAATGCGCGATTGGTGGTCCGGGAATCGAGGCACATGCCCTCTTGAGTCCATAGCATGATAAGAGGTGTGTGTAGTACATAAATGGCTTGAATTGCATTGCCTTGCATGTTGTTTCCTTCTGCTGCTGTGAGTTGCAGGTTCTGCAGGAATTTAGTGCCGACCGGCACTGTTTAGTGCCGACCGGCACTCAATTGGCAGCCGATGGATTCTTTTAGTGCCGATGAGCTCATTATACTGCCGGTGGGAGTTCCACCCAGCCGATGATGTCCCCAAAGGCTCGAGAGGTGCTTCGGGACTTTGGCGCTCGAGGAGGAGAGCGGGAAACAGAGGCAATCATGCACGCAGGCGGTTCCGAGCCCCGAAGGCTTTTGCTGACCCTCATCCCGAGGCGATTTATTGCTTAATTAGATTAATTATTTGATTTAATTAATTTAGTTAATTTGTAATATTTAATTAGCTAGAATAGTTAATTATTTATTCGGTTTTGTATATTCTTTCGGTCCCTCCGAGTGAGGGTAAAAATGTAATAAGTGTCTGTAAGTGGGTGTATGTCTTCCAATCCCTACTTCTTTCTATCCCTTTTATTTACCCGCTTTCGGTGGTAGATTAGGGCATATTTAAAATTAGCATACCTTATGCAATGCATGCGTGCATACATGCATTTGTTTACATGCACCGGGCTCGGTACATCATACAAACTGCATCGTAATTTTCAATTTTCAAATTGAATACGTGCTATGTGATAGCATTTCATATGCCATTCTTAGGGTTAGCCGAGCCTACTCTAGATAGCATTTATGCCTGCGTTACATTAGCCACTTAACATGAACTAGGTCACGCATGTTTTGCTAACCGGGTTTTGTTTTTGGCACGAAGTACGATGTAAGTCTTTATTGCTTTAGCATATCGCATGCGTGTGATTGTTTGCCATGACAGTAGGATTGCCATGCGGCTAAATGCTTACATGATAAACTGATTGAATGCCTGTGGGTGGAGGTTGGATTGCCTGAGTTGGGACAACTCATTGAAATCCGAATTTTAGCCTACTTGCGAGTAGCACAAAAACCAACACGTTTTTCGAGACAAAACGGATATGCAATGTTTATTTCCAAATTAGGCAATCTAGTCTATACTTGTTTGCTGTGCGCATAACATAGTAATTCTAGGCTAATAATCGGAATAAGAACGCATAAAGTTTTCAAAAACGGATATCACGGTTAGTAGAGGCCGGTCTTCGGACCGGGCGAAAGGGGGTGCTCATAGCTGACCTTCCCCGATCGTACCCAAGCTCCCGAGCCAAGTCACTTTGGTGATGACGGACACGTGGCCTTCGGCACCGAGTCAGGGTTTCCTAAATTCCCCATTTTAAAAATATTTAGGTGGCGACTCTGTAATCTGGCAAAGTAGTCCATGTTTGGCACTACTTTTCAAAAAATCTGTTTTCTTAAAACGATTTGCCAGAGGTGGACTCTTTGGTTCAGATTACGAACCGCAACAAACAAAAGGGAGTCCGAACTGTAGTGACCCCAATATCGAACCAGAACTGGAGGGACTCGCACTCCCCGCCCGGGATGCGTTCGGGGGACGTCTACAGTTTCTGGCGACTCTGCTGGGGAGTTTAGAGAGTTTGACTCGAACTCGTGATATCCGGTTTTGACTACGCTTATGTGTTTCTTTGCATTGCATTTGCATTGGTGCGCCTAGGAACACAGTGTTTGCCATCTGCCATTCCTGAACGGTTTGCCGGAGGCTTGTCTTGTCAAGGCATGTCCATAAGGCTGACCGGTTGTAGGCTCTGACAGCATGGGAACACAAACCCCGGTTTACCGGGGCACCCTTTTCGACCATTCGACCTAGTGCATATTCGGAATCCATAGTGACCATTCCAAACTAGGACAGGTTGCTTACCCGATGCTAAGTTGTTTGAAACCGCTGTGTGCGTAGTGAAACCCTAGCTCCTGACAAAATAGGACAGGGAGACCGTACCCCAATATAGGGGTGTTTTGGTTCTCATTTTATCTGCTATGTGCTTTAGAGTGTAACTCTGCAGGGAACGTACATGTCAGCTTACCAGTATGAGTATCCGGCCTGAAAGGCACCAGTATCAGTGTTGTTGAGGAACTAGTTGTATCCGCGGATATCGCTTCCGAACAATGATTTGGGAACAAGGTTTCGATAGTTCGATCGCTTGTTTGATCGTGGTCTGTGTTTGATCTGGTTTGAAAATGAAATGTTGTCCGTTTTCCTTCGATTCGAGGAGAGTTCGAAAGTTGATCTGAGTAGTCGGCTTCCTTGCTGAGGCAGGACTAGGGATGACGCAGGGTTCAGAAGAAATAGTGGTTATGACAGCCGCGTTGGATCAAGGGATCACCCTACAGAGTGAGGCCGGCGTTGACATGCCGCATCCTCCTAGGTCACCCGCTGCACACCCGATCTGGGCCCCCCAGTTCTATCAGGCTCGCGAGCCCACTACATTTGAGTTGATGGGAATGATAGGCGATCTTCAAAGATCTGTGGCAGATCTCGCCTACGGGATGTCAGCCTCGCCACCGGTTGCACCGTATCCCGGAACTTTTGAGCCCCAAGAGCCCCCGCTATTGGGGCGGATTGTAATTGAGTTGAATCAGCCGGAGATGGCCTCCACCCACAACAGTGATGTACCAACACCAACCCAAACCTCTCACCAGGCTGAGGCCGGAGGTAAAAACGAGGCGAAGGCAGATGCCGACCCTGTGGAGCAACTGCTGTGGGCAGTCGAGGCTCTGGAAGCCGGGGGGATGAACAAACAACAGGTATCCGCAATTGTGACCAAAACTGTGGAGGATGCTTTTCCCACTCTACCTGAGGGTAGCTCAAGTCAATCAGAAAACCGGGACAGGCCCCGTCATGCCAGAGTAGCTCCTACCATTCCCAACCCTACACCGGGAAAAGATCAGAAATCCAAGCCCGCGCCTGCCGACCCGTTCGCCAGCACGTCAGGCAAGAGCACTCAGAGTTCCAAGTACCAGCCTCGGGGGCATAGGGCCTTCCATGCTCTCTACATGCCGCTGTCGAGGGCACTCATCATTCTGGCTAAGAAGGGGCATCTTACACCTCTGGAGCCCCGACCTCTGCCGAAGATTCTCCCGGTAGGCTATGACGCTGCGCAGTACTGTGCGTACCACCAGCAGTCCGGCCACTCTACCGATAACTGCTTCCGCCTCCATCATGAGGTGCAGGATCTGATCGACAACGAGGTTATCCTCCCGCCCACTTCAGCCAAATCTGTCACCACTCAGTTGTTGGATTTTGAGGACACCGATACTGCGAGTATGTAGCTGGGATTTGACCGCCTGCGGGCAGCGCCTCGAATTTTTTGATGTGGCATCTGGCACGCATTTTTGAGCATCTGCGAATGCTACTTTTGTAAATCCTGGCTTGGGTGTTGAGTCAGCCTTTTGTTTTGTTTTGAGTCTGTCTCTGTCTAGAGTCAGTCTTTTTTTGCTTATGGGTCGGTCTTGTTGTAACGAGTCGGTCCCTCTTTTGTATAGAATACCGGGTGACTCCGGGGATGTTGCCTCGAGCACCGTTTTGTTTGTAATTATCTCTTTTTGCTTTCTTTTGGGTCTGTCTCTACAGTGGAGCCAGTTACATCCGGGGAACCTAAATGAAACATTCAATTTGGCGTGTTTTAGATTATTTGTGTTAATTTGGTTGTGCGAGAATTCAAACGGGTAAAATAAGATCCCACCGCTTTTGTGCCTTAAAAATTATTGATTTGACCTAAGTTTTTCAAAAACCTTTTTGAACACTGCGATGAAAACGAAGGGGAAGGAATTCCTCGGGATTTGCAAAACTTTGATCAAATTGAGAGAAAGAGAGGCATGCTAAGCCCTTAATGATTGGAACCATGCTTGTCAGCGTGAGTACTGAGAAGGACCCTGGCTTGATCCAGACTGGTTCCACACTATCTTCGGCACGAGCGGCTCGTCGCTTTCTTAAAAACTTTCAAAAACGAAATATTTTGCGCAGTCCTGCGAAGACCTGTGTGGAATCGCTCTTGAGATTGCGCAGCTTAGGATCGCTCTCAGCCTCGAGACCCGACCCCTCATTTTTAAACCGGGGACTTGCATCCAGAACGTTCAAAAGTCAACCACGACGTGAGGCCCGTGTGGCCAGTTTTGAAGCAGCCCTCGATCAAGAGGTACCAAAATCAGATCACACCAGAAGAAGTTTGCGAAGCAACCGTGATGGATTCTCCTGCAAAGTACTGCAACAGTCATTCTCCCGGAAAAGGGGAGGCTTCGATTTCAAAAACCATTTGGCATGGACTTGCTACACTTTTACCCTTTGAGAGGCTCGCTGGGCCGAAAACCCGGAAGGGCGACCCAGGCAAAAGTTAGAGCAAGAGAAAAATACAAAAAAGAAAGCAAAAAAAATATAATGCAAAAGAAAAGAAAAAAAAAGAAGAAAGAAAAAATGCAAAGGAAGAAAAAAATGCAAAAAAAAAAAAAAAAGATAAAAAAAGAAGAAATGAAAAGAATTGAAAAAGAAAGAAAAGAAGCTCGCAAGGTAGAAAACCCGCATTGGGCGCCTTGGCAAAAGTAAGAGCCAAAAATAGTGAAGGTTAAAATACCCGAGAGTACCTTAACCGGAACTACGTAAGGCTTGATTCCCATGTTTAGGATACGTAGGCAACTTCATCCTGATGTCCAGCCCCCATCGCTTTCATAGCGTCTCAGTCCATGAAATGGTTTTGATTACCTGTGCCTCCTTCGAATCCGATGTCTCGGTTGCAACGACTGGAACTATGTGATCAACTTCCTCCCGAAGCCCAATCACCAATGCTTTCAAGGTGACTGTGTCCATATATTGTTTGTGGCCGTCTCCGCCCTCTCCGTGCCTGAGAGCCCGGTCGCGCTCAATCATCAATAGGCATGCCGCGGCATCATCCAAACAAGGGGCAACTTTCCGTTGCCATCTATTGCCAAAAGTTGCCCTCAATCGTCATCCAAACTAGGGGCAACTTTCCGTTGCCCTCTCCCCCTTTAAGCAAGGGGCAATTTTCCAAAATTGCCTCCGATCCGAGGTTGCGCATCTCGAGGGTAAGTTTCGTGCTCGTTGAGCATTGACTGTTTGCAAAAAATAGTTTTTGAAAATTTTTATCGAGGTTGACTATTTTCTCGAAAACTGTTTCATTTTCCAAAATCGGACCATGTTTGGACCCCGAAAGGAAAGCTTTCAGTGCTTACAGCTTGACTTGTATGATTTTCAAATCAAAAATCGAACAATCATGTTAATCTGACGTTCATTTTGATCAAAACTGTTTTAGAAAGAAAAACAACAAAAAAAGTGGTCAAAGTAATGAACTAGGGGCACAGTTGAGCCAGGTGTTCTGTCTCCCCCCCCCCTTTATCATCGACGCGTTTGCCGGAAGGGCACCCTGTCCATCAGGAGAAATAGCCGTGAGCTAGCTATATCAGGCACAAGCCCGCCGCTTCCTATTCATCTATCAATCACCCCGGGGAGGGATGAAAAAATGAGAGATTAAAGAATAGAGAGGTGTAAGTCGAGAGAAAAGTGAGGAAAAGGGTTCTTATGAAAAAAAAAAAACCGAGCTTGAGGGCCGAGTGGCGTGAGAATCACACAAATCAGAAAGGGTGGGAAACCTGCCCGGAAGAATTGGCTCCTCAAGGTCTTTTGTTTTCAAACACGTCCGTGTGTCGTGGCTTTTTGATTCGTCAGTCTCAATTCTTGCTTTAAGTCATTCCGAGTGTGTCTCGTTGTGTTTAGGTCGTGTGCCTTTTATTTTCTTCATTTGAGTCCTTTCCGCTGCGTTCAGTTGTAGGCTCGATACCCTGGTTGTGAAACCCTTTTCTAAAGATAATCCTCTGTGCTCAGAATGCTGTGCCATTCTCCACATCTATGCGAGGCAGGAGAAGAAAAGGGGAATTTTGGAACGTCCGGATGTGTTTCAACTTCGACTGTCTCAGTTTTGTGGTCCGTCTTGTCAGATTGGGCTGTTTGTTCAAAGTTTGCCGTGTGCAGAATGGACCGAGTATTGTATTATGGGTATCTGCATTAATCCCAATGAGAATGTGGGTCGTGTTGATTTGAGCGATGATTTGTGCAGGTTAGTTGTCATAGTTCGTTGGTTATCCGATTATTACAGTGCAAGTGCTCAATTTTCAGACAATAAATCAAATCAGTTGCATTGAGGTGTAATATGGTGCGATGCAGTGCAAAGTATGAGATATGTAAATAAAACACTTTTTAGATAAAAAGTTTGTTTTATATAATCTCTCTCAAAGTACAACTTTTGGAGAAAGCAAAATCTGCCTGTGGCAGTACATAGTATTCTATCTACTAAAAAGAGAAAAGTACAAGAAAAGGAAGAAAAGAAGAAAAACAGCAAAAGTCTGTAGCATCATCAATGGTCCCGCGCCAGAGGATCCGTCCTCGCCCTCTTCCTGGGCAGAAGTCTGGTCCACCGAAGCGTCATTGCCGAGCCCGAGCAGGCCGTCCCGGCCTCCTCCTCGGACGACTCCGACTCCACCTCCACCTCCACCTCCGACTCGCCGTCACCTAGAACTGGTGCTCGTGAGGTGCTCCCAACATGAGTGCGTCCCCCTTTGGTACGGGGGGAATACCCTACCATCCCGAGTAGAAAGGGGAGGCCCAGCTGGAGCAACGCCACCCACCGGCGGGATCGGAAAGGGAGGCTGAAAATACAAAAAGCAAACACATCAGAATGTCGTGGCGATGTCGGTCTGAGAATCACGTATAAAGTCTGATCGTGAATGCCGTGAAGCGATCATCGGTCTGAGAATCGATGTGTAATGTCTGATATATGAATGCCGTGAGCAGTTTATCAGATTTTTGTGCAGTGTACCAGAGTGTGTGAAACAGTGTGTAGTTTGAGACTGCAGTCAATGGTACATCTGGGAAGGTCAGAGATGACCAAGGCATCGAGAGTCCGCTGCAGCATCCCCATCAGGGAGGCATTCAACTCCACCGACTGTCGCGTATACTTGGAGGAAGCCTGCCAAGGTATTAAATGCATCAGTATTCTGTGGAATATCGAATGGGCTGAAATGAAATAACAATGCAAGATGCAAATTGAAGTAATACATACTGGAGGCAACTCAAGAATGCCGGCCAACTCGTGACCAGCCGGCGGAGGAGCAAAGGGGATCTGGTAGGTCCCCCCACTCTGCCCCCTATAAGTCAGCATGGTAGGGAGTGGCTGCCACCGTCCCTCGCCCCTCCCCTCCTACCACGAGCTCGGGCCCTCTGTGATGACCCCGCTCCTGCCCCTGCCCGAGCCGCTGGCGCCGCAGGTCTCTCTGCATCAACTCGGGAGCCCACGCTCAGAGGCCGCATCAGAAAGGTCCGGACGTACTCCGAGTAGTCGCCCTCGCCCCTGTAGCCGCTCTCGTCCCAGCCAAGGGTGTAGTCCTCCATCTGCTGGTGAGAAAATCTCTCGGTATCCCTCATATGCTCCGGAGGGTGAACCGGGACTATCTGCTCTGCAGCAACTTAGAACGCTCCCCCAGGTACCAAGCCCGACAGACTGGGCCCTCCAAGAGAATCCGGTACCGAGAGGTCTCGATGGCGCCGGCAAACATATCCCGTGTCGTCGCTGGCAGTGGAGCCCACGGCTGCCAGATGACCTGAAAATGAAAAAAGCAGTTTGTTACCTACTGATATTTGAAACATACAGTGGAAAAGCGAAGCTTAGATGAACTGTAAGTAAAGCATACCTCAGAAGAGGCGACGGTGTCGAAGAATCGCCGGAAGAAGCTGAAGGTATCCCGGGGCCTCCGGGAGCATCGCCCATCATAGCGGCGGGAGAACGGAATGACCAGGGGAGTCTCCGTCTCCGGCACTGGCTCCAGCCTAGGGAAGTAGGCATACACCACAACAAAAACGGATGTCAAGATGACCATCGATCACGCAGAATGAAGCAGAAATAGCAGAGCCGTGTGTTGTGCAATGTGTTGTGCAGAGTGTACAATGTGAACAGTGTACAGTCAGTGTAAAGCAGAGTATGTGTGTGCCGTGTGTACAGTATAAATCCATGGCTAAAAGTAGAAATCTTAAGAAAATTTTAGGAAAAATACTATTTTTTGTAAAAAATTTCAATTTATAAACTCAATTATTCATCAACTCATCAATGTCATCGCAATACCACATAATCATCTTCAAATCAAAGAGATACAAGATTGAAAGCAGTCCTACCTCAAGAATCAAGACAAAGAAGCTTGGTTTTTGAGGAACTCTTTAAAGAATCCTAATCCAATCAGTAGAAACCAAGATTTCCAAGTGAACTTCACTTTTTGCAAGAGTTTTTAGCTTGAATCATAGCGTAATGAGAGATTTCTAGAGAGAAATAGCTAGGGTTTTCGGAGCCAGAGGGAGAGGAAAGAAAGAGAGCAAAGAAAAAGTACAAAAAATTGATCTAAAAGACACTTTTTAAGTGGCTGATATCGTGCAAAAGCAGTGAATGAAACCTTTCAGTATCTCTGCCTGCTAAACGAAATACTGGGAACCGCCGCATCTTTGCTCGAGCGACCACTTGTTCGCTTGCGTAGTCCTGCGACTTGCAAGACAAACTATTGGGAGCACCGCTCGAGCGGTTACCTAAAACGAATTGTCACAATTTTTCACTTTTCAGATCCATCAATCCAAATATTTTGCAAAATTATAAAATTTAGAGAGCCGTCATTTAATGAAAAAATTAGACCCTTCCTATCTGTATTGCAAACTTAACGATTATAAAAACTATCTAATTGAATTTAATAATAAGTTTTGCTAGAAAATTTTATTTTTAACAATAAGCAAATTTCAATAATACCATTGTGATTAGATAGAGCTTGTTTGATAACTATTTCGTTTTCAGTTTATATTTACAAAATTAAAAAAATTATCATAAAAACTTATTTGATAATTTTTTTGGTTTATAAATGGTTGTCTCAGTTTATAAATTTGACGGAAAAATGTAAACTCAAAAAATAAGTTTGTCGGTTTTTAAATAGAAATTTAAAATTTTGACTAATAATTTTTTTTAAAAAAATATATTTTTTTTCAATTAAATTTTTTCAAATATTTTTTCTCAATTAATTTTTTTTAAATAATTTTTTTTTTCAATTATAATGTGTATGATCCCTTTGTCGTAAATAATAAAAATAAATATAAATATTTTAGGTCTGAACAAGCATATTTTTTAGTTTATATTTTTAAAATTTTTCAAACATTTTGTTCAAATCAAACGCGTTTGTAGCTTATGTTTTTCTAAAAATAAACAAAAATTAGTTTAGAAAATTTTTGTAAACATAAACACAAAAAAGTAAACGTTACCAAACGCTACCATAGTATTTGAACTCAAATTCTCAATGCAAAAATAGTTGCATTTTTGTTTGTCAAACATAAATTTAAATGGCCAAAAATTGTGGTGTCCATGATTAGTAGTGGTGGAGGCAATATGATGAAAATTACTACAATTTATCAAGAAAACATGAAAATAGTGATGACACAATTACTTTTTTATACTCGTACCAATGCAAACAAAGACCATGTCACAAAATATTTACTGTTGTAGTCTTTTCTTTTCTTTTTAATCCATCTGCAATTTGCAACAGAAAATAAACACTTTATTACCTTGACCAACAACAACACCCAATTAAATTTCTATATATACCGCATTTTTTCAAAGAGTGAGCTTTGGTTGAAAAAAAGAAAAGAGATCTCATGGCTATAGTTTTGCATCAATTTTAATCTAATAGTTAAAATCAACCAATTTCTATGGTTTGGTGGTCAATTTACTGTGAAAAAAATTAAATGAATGAAAAATAAATAAATTTTATGTTGCTTGGTTAATAAATAAATTTAAACATAGATTTTCAAAATTTATAGGTAAACAAAATAATGAAAAGTAAACACATAAATGCTACGTGAAATTCAAGCACAACAAAAGTATAAAATCTTAATCAAACACCAAAGTGTAAGTCCTACAACACAGAAACATATAAATAAATAAATAAATCAGATGATGTACACTAGCCAATGCTCATCAATAGAAAATAATAATAATAATAATAATAATAATAATAATAATAATAATAATAATAATAATAATAATAATAATAACAAATTAAGCACACCATTCAGTGCTCTGCAATACAAAGAAAATATCAAACAAATTAAACACATCAGTCAATGCTCTGTAATACAAAAAAAAAAAATGTAAAGCAACAAATTAAGCACACCGACCAATGCTCTGCAATACAAAGAAAATGATAAATAATAAAACACATCAACCAATATTCTATAATACAAAAAAACAAAAAAAAAAATGACAAATAACAAATTATAAGCATACCAATCAATGCTCCACAATAGAAAAAAAAATAATAATAACAAATAAATAAAGCATGCCAGCCGTGTGCAATGAACAATTATTTAAATAGATTAATACGTACACAATTCAATCCCATATGAAAATAAATTATCAACTTAATATAGAAGCAAATATTCAAATTCAACCAAACAAAAATATGATTAATTTTTTTCAACCTAATTCAAGAGCATATTAGGAAGAAAAAAGAAAGAAAAATAAACTACAAGAAGACTTTTCACCAATTATTTTGATCCCTAAAACCATTATTTTGGTCTCTAAATGGTTTTTGTGACAATTAAATTCGTCACTAAAAAAGTCACTAAAAGTGCGTCTAAAAAAGTCTTTAGCGACGAATTTTTTACAGTGTCACTGAAAATGACAATTAGCGACCAATTTTAGTCACAAAATTTTTGATTTTACAAGACTAAACATTTGGTCACTAATACTTCGCCACAAAATGTCCCAATTTGGTCCCAAAAAACAAAATAATGGCATTTTCAACAACAATTATATTTGGTCGCTAAAAGACTTTCTCTACCATACATTTTCATCGCTAAAAGTCAAATTTGGGAATTTTGTAATCATTTAATCTCATAGTTAACAATTCACAAAATTAAATGTCATCCAATCATATTAAAAAAAATTGACATCCACACATCAAAGGCAATCTATTCCCAAGCCATAATGAGTATACAAAAAGTAAAATTTTACAAAAATTAAAATTGAAATCTTCTAAATTCATATCAACGTAGTAACAATTCAAAAGAATAATAGCAAAAATTTCTTCAAATGGAATCTCCAAAAAAACATTTTCTCAACATCAATATCACGCTTTATATCAGACAGCTTTGGCACAAGAGGCTTCAAGCTGTACTTAGGTGTGACACCTTTGGACATCCTTACAACCCAAAATTCAAAAAGAAGTCAAATAGTGAGAATCGACACAACATAACCTCAATTAAATAATCAATAGTCATTCATAATCAAATAAGTTACAAATAATGGAAAAGCAAGTTATCTCAATGTACTTGGAGTAGTAGTGAGCTATAATAAGAATCAACACAACAAGAAAGTGAGTCACCTAGAATCACATTAATGCTTTTTGAAACATGGTTTCAACAACTAGACTATGTGCAATTACTAGGACTTCAGCTATTCTTTAGTTACTATTAGAACAAGTTATCTCTAATTTATGGGATCAATTGTTTGTGACATAATAAATTAACAATCATACATGGACCTCCACCAAGGGAGATTTATATATCTGTCTGTCTCTCTCTTGTTTACAAGGGGAGAGACCATAAATATTGGAGGGTGGCGAGGGTGATTCTTGGTATGTTGTTTCATAACAAATTCAAAACTAACCAAAGGAAAACAAACCCCACAAATTCAAAACTCTACAACATTTAGCTGAAACATTAGTAGATTATTCCAGCTAAATGACCAGATTTAGGCTGAGGCATCATGCTTAGATTCCTGTTAGAAGCCAGGGAAGCAGAGGTACGAGCCTGTAGAACATATCATGTTCAAGCAAGGACACATATTTCATCATCCAGTATTATTTGTTAATATTGTCTCTGCAACCTTATGCGTCTCTGCAAAGTTGAACAGACTTTCCATGAAAGGGATTTCTAAATTATATTAAAGACCTCCTCGAAGATTAATGAACTAGTAATTTTTTTTTCAAAGAAGCAAAACAAGGAAAACATAGTCAACCCTTGGACTTGCAATGCTTAGCAACTGCTAATAAGGAAATAAAAAATATAACATCTTATATGTCAATTATAACTTCACATACCATGAGTTAGTGATGCGTAAATACCTATCTATGCAGAAGTTTACAATAAGAGATTAGTTCAATGACTGATACAAATTATACAATTGTGAATAAGCCATATGAAGAAGCCAAATCCATATTAGACAGATATTAAAGTTCAACACACCTCTGAAACTCCTTGGAGATGCATCTGACACTCCAAGCACGTTATAGCTCACTACTCCAAGCACGTTATCATAATCAAATGTTCCAAATAACAAACACACTAAATTTATAAATATGACAGATCTATCTAGAGCAAAAAGTGCTTACTATGATGGTAAATAAAGTGGCAACTCACCCAAATACGATGTGCGCCTCAACTAATTCTTGATCGCTATCTTCTGTCTTCAAGTGCAGAATATCCTCCACCAATATTCCCGAAGTTGAAGTTTCAGATGAGATATATGACACTGTGTAAGGGCTGCTGAAGGTTCCAAGGCATCTATTATGGTGTACACACAGACTATTGTTGCGAGTGACTTTTTTGCTATGCTAAGCTAAAAATCCTACTATGATAGTATGATTCAGTTGAAAATAATTGCATGGGTAGCAAAATAAATTCAAGAATAAAATAATGAGAGATGAATTTTATGTGGGATTTGCTGACTCAAGCACCTAATATTAATGTTCATGTCCATATCCATTTATCTATTAGAAATTAATGTCATACAGTGATCCAATTTCAGATATGTTTTAATCCATTAGTATGATCATTCTCCAATTAATGTTTCTTCTTCCAATCTTTGGTAACATATTGGACAGGGTTGTGCGTGTGCAGATTCCCACTACTTTGGGGGTTGGAAGGCTGAATGGTGAAATTTCATCAATCTTTGGTAACATGCCTGTGAATTCCGATTGCGACAAAACAGAGACTCTATCAAAAATTTTATTAGATGGAATACATGGAGTCAATCTACAAGAAGCAATTCCAACCTTAACCCCATAGCTTTTCTTCCTATCAACCATTGAACCACATGCAACAATTAACCACTTCAAAGTGGAGCTTACACACGTCTTTGACCATTCTACGGACATAGCAAATCTAAGGGATATTCAAAATCACATTCTTGCTAAGGATGCATTCATTAGTTACTTGCATCCTTCCTCGTCTTCCTTTACCATTCTCTTTTAATTGGTTTCTTTGTCATGGGTGGAATCCACAGAAAAGAAATCACATTTTTGACTTTATTGTGGTTTCTTAGAGGAAGAAAGGGGGCAAAAGATCTCCCTTGACTAGATTCTGTTATCCATGTTGAAACATATTTGAAAAGAGAAGGAAAGCGGGGACTAGGGAAAATAAAGTAAGAGGGTGACTGGTTTCTAATGCATGTGGCTCTCACGATCTTGATGTTGGAACAATCTTCTGTGTAAAATAAACAATTTGAAACCAAATCAAATAAATAAAAAAAAATCACTTACAGAATTTATTTTACCGAAATGTAAAAGCACAAAAAGATCAAGTAGAGTGTGTGACACTTTGTCCTTAAAATAGATTCACCCCGTTATGGTGCTTACGGATAAAAGGCGTCTATCTCTCAGGATACAATGATCTTCACAAATTGTAATAGCACTCCAAATAATTTGTACGGCGAACCAAACCTGTGTTATATACTCTCTTAAATATTTCTCCTAAAAATAATATGAAGAATAAATAATGCAAAAGGAGAACAAAAGGGAAGGGAACAGATTTTCTGGAGGTTTTTTTATTGTTAAAAACCTGCTGGAAAGTCCTCTATTTATAGGCAAAATGGTGACTAAACAATATGTCCCAACAGATCTCATTTTCAAATGAACAGGTGCAACAGATATAATTCAAACCTGAACAGATCTGCAGCAGTTTCAGATTTGAATCTATATGGGAAAAACTGTCTGGAATTGCTGGGAACTGCTGGGAAGTTTCTGGCAGTTAAAACCTCTTAAAAAACAGTTTATCTGTTGGGAATTTTGAACTGGATGAGGCACAATTATGGACAGAAAATTTGAATTCAAATTTGGTGCAAAATTTGAATTAATTTCCGACAATAATTTTTGGAATAAATTCAAACAAATTTTGTTCAAAAAATTAATGTTAGGACAGACCCGACCCGCACAAGTGCCAGGCCGGGCGGACGGACGGACGGTGGCCTGCATGCGCGTATGGTGGTTTGAGCCAAGGTTCAATTTGTTCATCACTCCTCCCTTCTACAAACTTGAGGTGCCCCTTGGGGCCCAACTGTAATGACTCGACCCTCCTACATCTTTAATTATATGTGTGATTATATGCTTGATGAGAAATTTTATGTGAAATTGTATTTAATTGTGTTATGTGCTTATGACATTATATCTGTCAGTTATTACAAAAACCTGTTAAAATTGAGACATTAGGATTAGAAATTGGAAGCCTTAGAGGCGCGATAACCCGAAATTGACTTTACAGTTATGATTAACATGATTTTTAGGTCATAATAAGAAGTTTTGTAAAAATTTGATTCGTAACAAATTACATTGAGCTAATTGGGCTACCCTTAGTTAACCTCAACTTGTAGACTCAAAAATAAGCCTTAGTTAGATATATATATATATATATATATGAGTCCATGAATTAGAGACAACTAAGGCAAAAACTATCTCCTAGAGTTAGAGAGAGAGAGGAGAAAAGAAAGAAAGGGAAAGGGAAAGGGAAAGGGAAAGGGAAAATCAACTAAGATCTTGAAGAAGTTTAAAGAAATTCAAAATTAAAGTTCAAGGTGAGTATAAATCAACTCCAATATCCAAAATCCTTCCTCAATTGATGAGATTAAAGCCCTAAAATGGAGGTTTTCACTTATGAGAGTTAGGGTTTGATATCACAAGTTTGTTTGAATGAACATTGGCATAGGAAATATGGACCCGAGGTTGTTCTGTTGTGCTATTATAATGGGCCTAAGGCCATTATGTATTTCATTGGGCCCAAGGCCATTTTGCTATAATAATGGGCCTAAGGCTGTTTTCTATTTCGTTGGGCCTAAAGTCGTTTTGCTATTATAATGGGCTCAAAGCCGTTCTGTATTACCTTGGGCCTAAGGCCGTTTTGTCTTATGTGAGCCCAAGGCCGTTCAGAAAAGGAAATAAGAATAAAATCAACTTGTGATTTATAAATGTGCACTGCTAAATTATGCTCGCTTGTACTCTTAATTTGTTTGTATTACTATCATTCACTGAGCCTTGCTCACTCCATTTTTATGGATGTTTTGTAGGTAATCAGCCTGCGAGACAACCTTAGGTCAGCCCAGGAGCCTTTTGCTAGACCCGTTTTGTTGAGTCACCCGAAATGACTCTTTTGTTTTACTTTTGGGAAATCCATTGATAGCCTGTTTTGTCAGTACTTGGGGAAGTAGATAGATGTATATATTGTCAATATTTAACTCTTGGGTTGTTACCCTTTTTTACAAATTCAGTGAATGTGAATGGTGTATGGAATGTTATGTACTTATGTATGGTATTGCATTAAGACCCTGGCATTTAGGCACAACTCAATGAATGTTTTGTTTTGCTATTATTTTGCTTCCATTCAAGCTCTAATATTGAATAAAACTCAAGATAACAAAGTTGAGGCCTAAGGTCAGGCCGATCATGTCCAAACTTTTAGAGGCAGGTTTGGGTCGTCACAGTTGGTATCAGAGCATGAGTTGTTACCTCATACACGGGTTCTGCTATGATTATGGAGATGGCAGAAACCTTGAGGCAACAACAGCAGTAGCAGCTAAGAAGCACGGACACTTCTAGGAAGGTGACGTATCCGTGTCGTGTACGTGTTGGACACCGACACTCTTTGGACACTCTCAGGACACGTGTCCGACACTTTTCAAAACGTGTCCTATTTTTTAAAGACTTGGACACTCTTTGGACACTTGGAGGACACACGTGTCAATCCTTTAAACACACGTGTCTAACGCATATGTAAAACTAATTATAAGTTTGAACAAAATAACTTAAGATACAATAATAAAATAAAAATCATATAAATTTATAAGAATTAGTGTCATATTGCATTTTTTATTATCTTTGAATGATATATTTATATATATAACGTATAATAAATATAAAAAATTATATATTACATGCGTGTCCTCCACGTGTCGTGTCCTGCATTTTTTGAAAATTAACGTGTCGGCGTGTCCGTGTCGTACTCGTGTCGTGTCACGTGTTCGTGTCCACGCTTCTTAGAGTAACAGCAACAACCACCACCACCACCAGTACCTATGCCACCACCAGAGGTACAAGATTACCAAGCTGAGGATCGAACAATTACACTCACGAAGGAATTCAAAAAGATGAAGCCACCCTCGTTCAAAGGGGGAATTGAACCAATGAAAGCAAAAGCGTAGGTGTTGGGTATAGAAAAGTTATTTGAGATTTTTCCTTGTACTGAAGCCCAAAAAGTACAACTTGCTGCCTTCACTCTTGAAGACGAAGCACGGAGGTGGTGGATGTTCACAAGAACGACACATCAAGGGTTAACATGGGCTAGGTTTTTGGAGCTATTCTACGAAAAGTATTTTTCCCAATGTATGTGAGACAAGAAAGTGACCGAGTTTGAGACCTTGAGACAAGGGAACAGGATTGTCGCAGAGTATGAGGCTCAATTTGCTGAATTGGCCCGTTTCGCACCACACATGGTGGATACGGACTACAAGGCGGCAAGAAAGTTTGAAGGTGGACTATGGACCGCTATTCTCGACCGGATCAATGTGCTGAAATTACCTACGTATGTTGATGTGTTAGAAAGGGCAATAATCGCTAAGGGTAATATTGCTGCTCGAAGTTGGGTCTCAGAGTGGAAAGGGAAGAGACAGAATACCTAAGTCACCAGGGGTTCAGTGGCACCACCGAGTAAGAAATTGAATTCGGGAACCTCTAGTACATCCACCTCTACCTGTGACTCTGCACCAATTTGTCTGGATTGTGGAAAGAGACACCGTGGGATTTGTTATCCGGTAACAGGGGCATGTTTCAAGTGTGGCAAGACAAGTCATTTAGCCAGAGAATGTTTGCAAAAAGATCGGCAGAATGGGAATAGGGCTACCACAACTTTAGGCGGTTCGACTCCAACCCCAACCACAAAGGCAGCTACAAAACCCGCCAATGCTAAAGATACCGCTAAACAAGGAAGAGTATTTGCACTAATTCCAGGGGATGTGCAGAATACCGAGGCTGTGGTATACATTCTCTGTTAATGGTTATTCCGCACGTGTTGTTTGATTCGGGCTCTACCCGCTCCTTTGTATCAAAAGCATTTGCTAGTCATTTAAATAGACCTATGGAACCGCTACCTTATGTTTTGTGTGTATCCTCACCGTCGGGGGAGTCTATGGTATGTGTGTCTATTTATTGTGCATGTGAACTCCTAATTGGGGATGTTTGGGTATACACCAATTTGTTACCTCTTGACATGGCTTATTTTGACATAATTTTGGGAATGGATTAGCTAAGTGAATGTCCTGCGACGATTGATTATATGTTCAAACAAGTTACCTTCCAACCCCCAGGACAACCTGAGTTTACTTTCAAGGGGCAGAGAGTGATTTCCCCACCTTATTTGATTTTCGTAGTAAAGGCGTGTAAATTGTTACAAAAAGGTTGTCAAGGGTTTTTATGTAGTATTTTGGATGGACAACTAGTGGATGGGGGCATTAATGCAATTCCAATTGTTCGTGATTTTCCGAATGTTTTTCCAGAAGAGTTACCGGGGGAGTTAATTGATCGTGAGATTGAGTTTACAATTGATATAGTGCTGGGTACTCAGCCCATTTCCAAAACCCCTTATAGAATGTCATCCGCTGAAATGAAAGAGTAGAAGGTCCAATTGCAAGACCTCCTCGACAAAGGATTTATTCGCCCGAGCACTTCTCCTTGCGGCGCAGCAGTCCTTGTTGTAAAGAAGAAAGATGGGACCCTTCGGTTGTGTGTAGATTATAGAGAGCTCAACAAAGTAACCATAAAGAATAAGTATCCTTTGCCTAGGATCGATGATTTGTTCGATCAATTACAAGGTGCACAAGTCTTCTCTAAAATAGATTTGCGATCTAGGTATCACCAACTAAAAGTTAAAGCTGAGGATATCGAGAAAACTGCTTTCCGAACCCATTACGGATATTATGAATTTCTAGTTATGCCATTTGGGGTTACCAATGCGCCAGCGGCCTTCATGGATCTAATGAACCGAGTTTTTAAGCCCTACCTAGATGACTCTGTGGTCGTGTTCATTGACGACATCCTCATTTGCTCAACAAGTATGGAAGCCCATGAGAACCACCTACGGTTAACTATTCAGACTCTTCGGGACAAGAAACTGTATGCAAAATTAAAGAAATGTGAGTTTTGGCTGCACGAAGTGGGGTTTTTGGGACATGTAGTAATGAAGGAGGGTGTTATTGTTGACCCACACAAGATCGAAGCTATTGTGAATTGGCCGACTCCTACTAATGTGTCAGAAGTGCGCAGTTTCTTGGGTTTAGCTGGATATTACTGAAGATTCGTTAAAGACTTTTCCAAAATCGCGGTGCCGCTTACTCAATTAACCCAGAAAGGTATTTTGTTTGAATGGTCAGAACAACGAGAATCTGCCTTTCAGGAGTTGAAGACGAGGTTAACTACAGCACCTGTTCTTGCCTTACCGTCGGGTACCGAGGGATTTGAGATTTATAGTGACGCTTCTTACAAAGGTTTGGGCCGTGTACTTATACAAAATGGGAGGGTTATTGCGTATGCCTCTCGCCAACTTAAACCCCATGAAAAGAATTATCCCACACACAACCTTGAGCTAGCTGCAGTGGTCTTTGCTTTGAAAATATTGCGTCATTATTTGTATGGAACTACGTGTGAAGTTTATAGCGATCATAAGAGTCTTAAGTACTTCTTTACCCAAAAGGAGTTGAATAAGCGGCAAAGATGGTGGTTAGAGCTCATTAAAGACTATGACCTACAAATCCATTACCGCCCTAGTAAAGCTAACACAATTGCAGATGCCCTTAGTCGAAAGGGTACGGGGAATTTAGTAAGTTTGCTCACGAGGCAGAAGGAGCTACTACGTGACTTGGAAAGAATGAATGTGGGAATTGTGTTACATGGCCAAAATGTGATAGTAGCAGCGATATCAGTCCAACCAACATTTATGGAAGAAATCAAGCAACGACAACCGGAAGATGAATTCCTATAGAAAATTTGTGATGAAATGGAAACAAAGCCAAAGCCCGGGTTCACGATTGAGAATTTCGTATTAAAATTTCAAGGTAGATTGTGTATCTCAAATGTGCCAGAAATGAAGAGAACAGTTATGGAGGAAGCACATAACTCCAAATTTACGATGCATCCCGGTAACACGAAAATGTACCAAGATCTGAAGCAGAATTTTTGGTGGCCTGGTATGAAGAGGGAAATTGCAGAATTTGTCTCAAAACGTTTGCAGTGTCAGCAAGTAAAAGTGGAGCACCAAAGACCGGCGGGTTTACTTCAACCCCTTCCAATTCTAGAATGGAAATGGGAACATTTAACTATGGATTTTATTGTGGGTTTACCGCGAACTCCTTGGGGTATGAATTCCATATGGGTTATTGTTGATAGACTAACTAAGTCAGCTCATTTTCTACCTGTAAAGACTCAATACAACGCAGATAAGTTGGCTTCCATATATGTGGATGAAATTGTGTGACTACATGGTGTTCCAGTTTCAATCGTGTTTGATAGAGATCCAAAGTTTGTATCAAGATTTTGGCGAAGTCTGCAGGATGCTTTGGGAACAGAATTGAAATTCAGTACGGCCTTCCACCCTCAAACAAATGGACAATCCGAGAGAACCATACAAACATTGGAAGATATGCTTCGGATGTGTGTTTTAGACTTCAAAGGAAGTTGGGAAACTTATCTACCGTTGGCGGAGTTTGCGTACAACAACAGTTACCACTCAAGCATAGGAATGGCACCCTACGAAGCTTTATATGGAAGAAAATGTCACTCTCCCATTTGCTGGACCGAAGTCGGTGATAAATCATTGTTCAGACCCGAGATTGTTCAATTGACAACAGAAAAAATTAAAACTATTCAAGAACGGTTAAAGACCGCGCAGAGTAGACAAAAGAGTTATGCAGACCACCGGCGAAGGGATTTAGAGTTCAAAGTGGGTAATCATGTTTTTGTAAAAGTCACACGAATAAAGGGACACTCCAGATTTGGCAAAAAGGGTAAATTAACACCCCGATATGTTGGACCGTTTTAAATCCTAGAAAGAGTAGGTCTGGTAGCCTATCGTGTTGCTCTTCCGCCAAATATGGAGCAAGTGCATAACGTGTTTCATGTATCAATGTTACAAAGTTATCTTCAAGATCCGTCCCATATTATAGACTATCAACAAATTGCCCTGGATGATAATTTGATTTATGAAGAGAAACCAATTCAGATTTTAGACCGACAGATGAAGCAGCTACGAAGTAAAGTAATCCCTATGGTAAAAGTGGAATAGCAGGAACACTAGGAAATAAGCTACTTAGGAGAGAGGAAGAAATGAGGCAACGGTACCCAGAATTATTTTCCAACTAAGGTACAACAAGTTTGAGGGACCAAACTTATTTAAGAGGGGGGGGGGGGGAAGAGTGTAATAACCCGACCCTTCTACAGCTTTAATTATATGTGTGATTATATGCTTGATGAGTTACGTGAAATTGTGTTTAATTGTGTTAGTTATATGCTTATGACATTATATCTGTCAGTTATTACAAAAACCTGTTAAAATTGAGACATTTGGATTAGAAATTGGAAGCCATAGAGGTGCGATAACCCGAAATTGATTTTATAGTTATGATCAACATGATTTTTAGGTCATAATATGAAGTTTTGTAAAAATTTGATTCGTAACAAATTAAATTGAGCTAATTGGGCTAACCTTAGTTAACCTCAACTTGTAGACTAAAAAATAAGCCTTAGTTATATATATATATATGAGTCCATGAATTAGAGACAACTAAGGCAAAAACTATCTCCTGGAGATAGAGAGAGAGAGAGAGAGAGAGAGAGAGAGAGAGAGAGAGAGAGAAGGAGAAAAAGAAAGGGAAAGGGAAAATCAACTATGATCTTGAAGAAGTTTGAAGAGATTCAAAATTAAAGTTCAAGGTGAGTATAAATCAATATCCTAAATCCTTCCTTAATTGATGAGATTAAAGCCCTAAAATGGAGGTTTGCACTTATGAGAGTTAGGGTTTGACATCATAAGTTTGTTTGAATGAACATTGGAATAGGAAATATGGACCCGAGGTCGTTCTTTTGTGCTATTATAATGGGCCTAAGGCCGTTCTGTATTTCATTGGGCCCAAGGCCATTTTGCTATAATAATGGGCCAAAGGCCGTTTTCTATTCCGTTGGGCCTAAGGCCGTTTTGCTATTATAATGGGCTCAAAACCGCTCTGTATTACCTTGGGCCTAAGGCCGTTCTGCCTTATGTGGGCCCGAGGTCGTTCAGAAAAGGAAATAAGAATAAAACCAACTTGTGATTTATAAATGTGCACTGCTAAATTATGCTCGTACTCTTAATTTGTTTGTATTACTATCATTCAATGAGCCTTGCTCACTCCATTTTTATGGATGTTTTGTAGGTAATCAGCCCGTGGGACAACCTTAGGTCAGCCCAGGAGCCTTTTGTTGGACCCGTTTCGCTGAGTCACCCGAAGTGACTCTTTTGTTTTACTTTTGGGAAATCCATTGATAGCTTGTTTTGTCGGTACTTGGGGAAGTAGATATATGTATATACTTAACTCTTGGATTGTTACCCTTTTTTACAAATTCAGTGAATGTGAATGTTGTATGGAATATTATGTATTTATGTATGGTATTGCATTAAGATCCTGGCATTTAGGCACAGCTCAATGAATGTTTTGTTCTGCTATTATTTTGCTTCCGTTCAGGCCCCAATATTGAATAAAACTTAAGATAACAAAGTTGAGGCCTAAGGTCAGGCCGGTCATGTCCAAACTTTTAGAGGCAGGTTTGGGTCGTGACCCCAACCCAAGTGTTGCCATCTAGAACTTATATACACACATAAGTTCTCTTAAGTTTCCAATGTGGGATAACTATTTCAAGAAAACCCACTTTTTACTTCTTGAATTGTCCATTCCTTGAACCCGAAAACGACATCAACTTCTCATTCACTCATAAATGGTTTTGACGAACCGTCTTCACTGTGTGACTTGCCATGCAGCAAGGAACACGTCACCTCTTTGGACCCAACTCAAAAGAAGTGTGGACCCACTTAAATTTGGGCTCAAATTTGGTCCAAAATAAGCCTATAAAAACCAAATTTCCAACACTTGATGGCTCAAATCAAGAGTAAGACTGAAATACCTTTTTATAGCTAATTAAAACACACTATGATGACAAGTGCATTCTTAAAGACAATTAATGTGACAATTAACCATGAAAAGACTTAAAAGATTCTTTGTTTATTATCAATGCTTCTCCAATGGATTTTTTTCTTAAATAAAAGAATCCCTATGCATATTTTGATGGTCATTGCTCTCATTCCTTTCACAGTTTTTAGTAGAATTTCTCTCTTACTTTTGTTGGATTGACTTGTTATTACTCATTGTTTTATAAATATCCACAAAAACAACTTATCACAGACATAAAAATGCACAAAGAATAGATTATATATACTTCCCAACAAGATGCTGAAAACTCATATTGTTTGGTTTGGTTTGGTTTGATTTTGATAAATTAATTTTGGAGAAAATTTTGTTTGGTTTAGTAATTTTGGAAAAAAAAAATTCAAAATCACTTTCTCTCCCTTACACATCAATCAATCTTTTTTTCTCACTCATCTCTCATTCTCAATCATTTTTTCTCTCACACACATCTTCTCAATCACTTTTTCTCTCACACACATCTACTCAACTACAACAAAATATCAAATCATCCCAAACTCCCATACTCCAAAACTATTTCCAAAATACACAACCAAACAAACCAAAAAAATTTCTAAACTCCCTCCCCAAATTTTTTTTGAAAATTTGTCTCTCAAAACCAAGCCAAACACACCCTATATATATTTCCAGTTTATATGATTAACATGAACATCGATTTTACATGCAGCCATACGATGAATAGTCTAATTGACAAATTTCAACCCCTACCTGATAGGAACAAGCCAGATTTCATAGTAGTCCCAAAACACAATCTATGTCTGATTTTTTCACCTTGCTTCTCTTTTAGACATAAAATAAAATCTGACCTCGCATTGGCTCCATGGTGCTCACACACCTTACTTCTAAGGCCATATATGAGCTGAGCCAAAACAAAAACTTGGCTTGAAAACTTAGCGAACTTCAAAATGTGTTTAAGCTTACTTGTTTACATAACAATTTGATTTCAAACAACTGACCCTAAGTTGAGCTCAAACAACATAGTTTTTTTATTTTTAAAATTGATTTCATTTGTAAGCACAACATAGCTTCATGTGCTTACAATAGTTTTTATTTTATTTTATTTATTTATTTATTTATTTATTTTTAATTACTATATTATTATCATTTGATTTTAGCTGATATATGTATGAAACATAAATTATGGAAGCTCATAGTTGGAACTATAAAAAGGCCCGAGTACTTTGGAGTTATGTTGTTTGTCATTTCCCTTCAAACATATTGCGAAACAATTTAGACAAAAGATGATGCGTAGTCAAGTGTAACACCAATAATTAAAGCAGCTATGTGATTCATATCTATGGAACACACTCATTATTTTCATAGTATCATCATTGGGCATATTGTCAAACACATGGTGAGCACAATATAAAATTGTAGTAGTTCAATCGAACACCAACAAAATAGAAATCCATATATAGAAAAATTCATATATAGAAACTCGAACAACAATCACAAAACACAAAAAGATATCAAAAAATTACAGAAATTAAGATCAGAAACTTCATAAATAAAACCCTGATACAGAGTTTGAAGTAATACAGAGTTTAGTAATCAGAGTTTACTTGGTCCCTATATATTTAGAAATCAGAGTTTCAGAGTTTTAAACTTCGTATATATCAATAATTTTAACAGTTTACAGAGTACTGACCTAGGGTCTTCGATACCAGGTGAGAGAGAACTCGGAAGAGAAGTGAATCGACAACCGAGACTTCACTGATTATATAACATGAATCGATGATGAAATCTTCCATTGATGGAAGATTGTGATCTAGAAAATGATGAAGAGAAAGAAAAAGAGACGATCAGATCAACATTGTATATCATATATATGTGTATAGGCGGAGAGAGAGAGGCACCAAAATTTGAAGAAGATTGAGCTCCCAATCTACCATGGATTCTTTCAATCTGCCTTGGAGCTCCCGACTTTAGGGTTGAAGATTGAGCAAAGCCGTTGAAGAGAGAATGTGCAAAGGCGGTGGATTGTGTGAGGGCCCGACTTTTTAATTGTTAAAATGATAAAAATATTTCGTCTCAAAATATTTTTAATTGATAATGACAAAATATTTGGTTCTAAACATGTTAATAATATATTAATAACCAAATTTATTTGTCTAAAAAAATTATGTAAATATTAAATGAGAATATTAATAGTCATATTTGCAATTTTATAAATAGATTACTATATATTTAAATTTGTCCCTAAAAAATTATTTTTAGTGAACCAATTCAATTAGTCCCTAAATATTACTTTCTAAAAAACTAATTTCTTGTAGTGAAAAGACTACAAGAAATTTATTTATAGCATAAACCAATAATTCAAAAGAATATTATCTAACATACATCTAAACTAAACTTATAAATTTCGTATAGATAAAAAGTTTTACAAAAATATTGTAAGTAATAAAATTCACAGTGATAGGAAGTTTTACAAAATCAGGATCGTATTCAAATATAGCGACCCCGGTCTTGTTTCTTTAGATTGTCGTATCCGGACTTGAGTTCCGAGGATTCAGTCTTTGTGTATGATTGTTGTTGTCCTTTAATTCTTTATTGTTGAGTTATAGGATGTATTGGGCAGGTTTGTTTCAGGTTGGTTGGGTTTAGAAACCAAGAGTTGCTGTCCAGAATTTTGGGTCTTCGCTCGAGCGAGGAGTTGGTCGCTCGAGCGAGCTGTTGTTTTTGTCCTTCGCTCGAGCCAGGGTTTGGTCGCTCGAGCAAGAGTCTGCGTCTTGGGCCTAGGACCTGAGAGTTATGTTTCTTGGCTCGAGCGAGATTTCCTTCGCTCGAGCGAGCAAGGTGTATGTTTTCGAGTTCTTCGCTCGAGCGAGAATTCCTTCGCTCGAGCGAGCTTCTGGGTTGCAGACCTGAAGCATCGAGTTTTTGGCTCGAGCGAGCGTATCTTCGCTCGAGCGAGGTTTCTTTGTGTCTGGTCACTCGAGCGACCAAGTCTTCGCTCGAGCGAGCCTGTTCAGTTTATATAGGCAGCAGCGGGGATTCTGAAGAGTTTTTCATCCTCTTTTGATTCCAAACCCTAAGGTCCGACTTTTCTCTCTCCCTATTCATCTTTTTGCCTAGGTTTGATCTAGTTAGAGTGGATTTCTACCCTAGTTGCTTTATTAAAAAGGTAGAGTGGGTCGAGGGCTTCAGTTTAATCTGAACTTTGGTGGATTTGGAGCACTTTGGAGTTTGGGCTTCATCTCGTTTTTCTTCTTTTTGAGTATTTTCTTTGAGGTAGGGATTTCCTACTCCAATGTATATGTTTTGTTCTAAGTTTTGGCATTTTAATATGTTGGGTGTATTTTGGAAATTTTGGGAAAAACCCTAGTTGTTTAAATTAATTGAATTGTATATTTAATTTAAGAAACATTGGGAAAATTAGTTGAATTCATGAGATTGAAGAATTTGTTGATTAAATGGGATAGTGGATTAGTTTTAATCATATGCCTATTGAATTGTTGATTTAGTTATTTTCTGTTTAGAGATAACTGTTTTGGGCTATCGGTGGAGGATAGTCATGATTGTTGTAGACATTGCATGTGGATTAGGGATAACTGGAACTAATCACATTGAGTTAAGTCATTATATTTGACTATTGAATTGATACAGAAAGATTACATGTATTGATTGAGCATTTGCATATGCATATTGTGTGGGAGGAGATAGGGGATGTACTCCACGGTTTAGGGGAAGATAGGGGATGGACCTCTAAACCGGATTTTGTTTGGGAGGAGATAGGGGATGGACTCCATTAGCATCACTTTTATGCGTGCTTATTATATTGAAGTGTTTTATTGATACAACACTAAAATGTGTATCAAATTGGAAGTATGAAGTGTTTTGATATGAGCCTGAGTCTCATTTGTTTTGTGAATATGATATATAGTTCACTGTTGTAAGATTGGCCAGGTTCTGAGCCATGTGGGTAATAATTGGAAAGTGAACCGTGTCATTGACATTAGTATCATAGAACTGTTTAAGTCTTATTGGATTATTTGGTTAACCAACTATTGAATGCAATCGCTTTATTCATTGCTTATACTTGGTTTAGTATATTTCTACTGGGCTGTGGCTCACCCTATATGGGAACATCATTTTCAGGTTCAGGTGGTTCACTACCTCCAAGGACTTAGCTTGTGAGGATTGGGACTTGAAGATTTATTTTATTTGTTTGTTTTTATTTAAACGTTATGTAAATATTCAAGCCTAGGGCTTTATTTGTTTTTGAGTTAGAACTCATGGATTTGTGGCCAAGTGTTTGCTTGGCAAGATGTAAGCCCATAGGGCATTTATTATGATGTTTTATTTCGGAATACTCTGATGATTGAGATAATATTAAGTTTTCTTTTCATAATGCATGTCAATGTTTTACATATAATGGGTGTAATTTTGAGGGCGTTACATCAAACTTGTTTTTTCTCAAAATTTCTAGGAGCGCCTCATCACTTTCCAAAAAGTCTTTGTATCAACTTGTATGTATCCCTAGTGAGGAGCATGCACGACAATCTAGTAAATTATGAAAATAAAAAAGTTAGTATATTAGTAAAAAAAAAAATCTATATATATATCAAAACACTTTCAAATTGAAATTGGCCCTGTTTGGTAGAGCTGTGGGAAAGTGATTATAGATTATAACTTAACAGATTATAGCTTATAGCTATGAGTATAAGCTGTTAACCTGTTTGGTGTAGCTGTGGGATTATAGATTTAAGCAGCAGAGTAGTGTTTGGTAAATAAGCTGTAAAATAGCTTTTTGCTGTGTAATTGTCAATTTTGCCCTTATGAACAGGAAATTTGTAATTTTTGTAATTTTCTTCTGTTTAAATATTGAAAAAGTTATTTCATTAATGGAAATTGATTAATTAATACCTAATTTGGTACATTTCATTTACCTCAAAATTTTTTTTTGTATTTATTTTTTATTTATTTATTTTGGTAATAAATATTGAGTTGACAAGAAAACAAAAAATTTAATTGCAATAAAAATATAATAAATTACTATTGAGACAATAAAAATGGCTCTTCATAGATATTTATACAGCTCCTAATTTCGTCTGCAAATTGACATACAAATATTATGTCTCCTCACTTCCATTTCGTTGTCATCACATGCAACATCATTTCCATGGCTTGGTTGTTGAGACGAAGAGCCTTCCTCTTCAATAGGCACATAATCCGTGTATCTATCATAAGAGTCAAATGCAATATCACGGAGCTTACTTCGTCGGATGAAATTATGAATTGCCATTGTTGCACAAACAAGTTTGACTTGGGTCGGCCACTTGTAGTTTGGTGGGATATCCTTTATCATCGGCCATCTTGCTTTCCAAACCCCGAACGTTCTTTCTATTACACTTCTAAGTGAGGAATGTGCTTGGTTGAATTTTTCTTGTGCATTTTGGGGGGGGGTTGACCATGTTCAAATTGAGCTAGATGGTATCGCTCTCCTTTGTAAGGTGCAAGATATCCTTTCATGTTTGGATAACCAGCATCCACCAAGTAAAACTCATCTATTTGAAAATTTCAAAATGAAATTTAAGTAAGCAATTATAAATGTAAAAATAAATATGAAGATGTGAGTGTGGTGCATCTATTGTAGCAATCAAACATAAAACAGTTACCTCCTTGTGGTTTTGGAAAATTAAAACTAGGATTCCTAATTGCATCTAAGAAGATCCGAGTATCGTGTGCACTTCCTTCCCATCCTGGTAAGCAAAATGTGAAACACATATCAAAGTCACATGCGGCCATTATGTTTTGAGTCGCATATCCCTTTCTACCTATTAGACGAGCTTGCTTATCTGGAGATATATATGCCTTGATGTGTGTCCCGTCAATTGCTCCAATACAATCCTATTACAGGATAATGAATAAAAAACATTTTAGCCACAGATTAATAGAAATATCCTACTAACATTAATTATATGTAACACCTAAGTTTAAACTTGTAGTTAATTATTTACCTTGAAATGTGGATAATATTTGCGGTTGCGTCGAATATATGGATGCACACCATTAGTCGGTTGAGGCCTTACCCAATCAATGGACATCTTTGTAACAACCTTTAACACCTTAAAATATTTTGAAATAGTCTCGCCCGAATGTTGAAATCTTTCTTGGACATTTCTGTTTCGAATGTCACCGCCAACAATAAACAAAAATATTGCAACTTGCTCTTGAACCGAGACTTGTCGTCCAGTTTGAAGGCCATAATTTGTCTGTAACAAATTACACAATTGATAAAATACCTCTCTTTCCATTCAAAACTTTTCAAATATTCTTGTCTGATTCCCTTCTTGTAATTCTACCATCCACATCCCTCCTGTTAAACAAGATGTCCTACATGGTTCTTTTATCAAATAATTTGTTGCATATGTCGCTGCAACTGTAGCCGCCGTAGCTAAGAGCAGATTATTATTTTGTTGGGTTTGTGATGTGCTGCCTTCATCATCAGTATCTTCATCATCATGGTCATCATTCCATTGGTCTTCATCACTGTTACTCATCTTTAAAATACCTATTCATTTAAAAGGTTCAGTTACCATTCAATTCAAACAAAAATAGGGTGAGATAAAGAGTTAATATAAATAAAAGTTACTAAGGCATGAAAGTGAAGTTATTTCATAGTCTTTCTATTAAGAACAACCTTGTTTGTTTTTGTTTCTATTAAGAACAACCTGTAAAGTGTGCTGGATAAACCATGTTGCAATTTAAAACTTAAAACAAAAAACAAGAAATGATAATAAAAATATCATAAGTCACTTGTCCACATTTAAGAAATCAATTAAATGACTTAGGGATACTTACCAACAAGAACATGACTTTTTTTCTTTTTTTTTAAATGACTTTGAGGACAATAAAAACAAAAATAAAAATTGTCATCTGTAAGAGACAAAAAAACCCAAGCCGAAAGGAGGACAACTTTGTACAAATATGATTGCCATAATCTTCTAACTAAAATTCAATTCAATTGCATACAAAGTGCAAAAACTTTATTCAGATGGGCCAAACAATTCATTCTTTTGCTGGGCACAACATTTTCATGTTGGTATTTTGCTGTACCTGTAGAGAATAAATTACCACAAACATATATCTTTTTTCTTGGTTCCACCACAATTGTGATTACTAGGATAATCACCTAACCCAACCACTTAAGAAAAAACAGAAAGGCATATGATTGCTTACAGAAGTATTACTCCACCAAAATTTTGAACTTCAAACCTGTTAAATACATACTAACAACCACTATTCCATCACAAAAATTCCATAGGTAAAGATGAGCCAACCTGTCATCTATTTATCCCAATTAAAGAAACCCATAATTCATATAAACAAATCATGGCCATACAAAAATTAAATAGGTAAAACATATAAAATGTAAAGGAAGAAAATTATACCTTCAACTTCAACAAAATTATACCTGGAGAGATTCAAATGTAAAGCACAAAAATTAATTGAGTAAACCATTCACCTATGTATACATATATATAACCTTCACCATTCACCTACCAGTCATATTCAACTAACATTCAACAACTCAACCATTCACCAACCATTCAACAAGTCAACAAGTTTTCCATTCACCAACCATTCAATAATTTAGTCCAACATAATCTAACAAAATTCGAAATAAGAAGTCCACAATTAAAAGTCCAACATATAGCCAATATTAATAAAAGAAAATATTGCAACAGTCCACAATTACTAAAATAAAAAGTCCAACAGAACAGTCCACAATTACTAAAATAAAAGTCTTCAGAACAACCGGCCAGTCCACAATTAGCCGCGATAACCTGTGGTGGCCTTCTCCATCTCAATCTCCAACTTTAGAAACCTAAGGCGAACTTCATCCGTAGGAAGACTCATGAAACACTCCCGACGCTTGTCTCGTAAGAATAATCGGGCGGCCCATACATAGAACTCATCATCCGGGGACACACCAGGGATGTTTTCCAGCATCGCCAAACAATCTGCAATTGAAGGATATCTTGATGAGGTCTGCGTTGAAGTTGCTGAAGATGACTCAACTACATTGACTATGCGAGCAAGTGTCTTGTTAAGTAGAGCTGCACCAGTACATTTCTTCTTCATGCTCTTGGCTGATGAACTGGGTGTGTTTGATGAACGCTTTTTGTTTAACTCAGACGGATGAACCACCTCCAAAGCATCATCATCATATTCAGCATCATATGGGGTATGAAATTCCTCCACATTGTCATCAATGTCAGGCATAACCCCTGAACTAGGAGTGTATGCCCATTCTCCTGTAGCAGCTGCATCTGAGAATAGTATGTCTAAGTCGTCACTAAATTGCAACGGCATACGCCGAAATTTAGCAGCATTAGGATACCTCTGCAACAATTCGAAAGAAAAAATTTAACATTTACAATTACCACAATTTGGTGTGTTTAACCAACAAAAACAAACAGAATATGTACATTAAGCAATTTAAATACCTCCAATTTGTTGGTCCACCACTCATCAGATGCAGATATAGCTCCAGTCAATGTGTCACGGCATAAGCCTGTCTCACCCCTTAACAAATTGTTCCACAAAAGCCAATCTTTTTTCAACACATCCCAATGGTTTTTCATTTGTAGTCGTTGGTATGCTTTTCCAGTCATAGTTTTAAACGAAGTTATGACATTTTCCCACCCGACCCTATCTAAGTGTGTACCAGGTCTGTGTCCGACCTTCACTTGCTCAACACAAAGCTTAATAAAGATTTCATTTGATTTTGCATCCCAATGAGCCTTAGTAGATGGTACTTGAGATGATTTTCCCTTATTCTTCCTATTTTCAGATTGTGTTTCCTGTTGGGTACTCATTCTATGAAAGAAAACAAAATTGTTTAACACATACTCATTAATCATTGGTTGCATTAAAACATAAGAGTAGTACAAAATAACCAGACATGGCATGATTAGTATGAAACATAAGATAACTACAGTAGACGTCTCATGATTGGGTACACAACTTACCAAAAACACACATATCTAACATCCACCTACAATCATTTGAAGAGTAATGCAACTGACAGAACAATAGAAATTGTGAGCAAACCCACAACAAGCTGCTTCATAAATGATACGGATTGCTCAAGCATTTGGTTCTTTACTTTTAGTCCTACAGTCTCAATGTTTTGATCTTCATAAAGATTTGTCTCGTTCATCAGCCTCTTTACCATCGTCATAGATTTTGGGGTACACCACCTCCAAAATTTACAATTTCTTTTCTCACAATTTACATACAGTCTTCCTTTTGATGGCTTCTCGGATTCAGTTACCCTTATGGAAGATCTTACACCACAGTCACATTTCAAAGCCTCGTACCTCAAATCGAAGGTCTCAGCACTGGAAGCATAGTTACTAGAGGATGACATGCCTCTGCAATAATTAGGAAGAATTGAATCCATATCCTCTAAAATTTATTGGGAACTTAAAGATGTTCTACATGACTAACACTATTGTCCATGACCAACTACATAAACAGAAAGAGTTTACATAAAACAATTGTCCATCACATGCCTCTGCAGTAAACTGTCCATTAATGGCTAATGGTTCAACAAACAATTGTTTAATGCCTCTGCAGTAAACAATTGTCCATTAATGGTTAATGGTTCAGCAAATTCATCACACCATTGTACATCAGGGAAATTATAATATTCATTCTTAAAGCGTAAGAAGGAGGTCTAAATCATGTTAAAAAAGAAGTCATCTTTTTCCAAAAATGTTTCAACAAAGAAGTTGAGAAATAAATTCATTATATTTAAGGTATCTATTACATGGACCTTATCTGCAATACATCATTTACTATTTGATAAATTATTTATCAATTCATTCATATGTTTAAGGTATGTATCCCATGTCTGGGTATTTTCTAAAACTTCAGTAACTGTTTGAGTCACCAAATGTTTTGAAGCTAATATTCTTCAAACCAATTTATGTTCTTACAAAATTAGGTAGTTTAAATGACAGTCCAGAAACAAGTGACCAAACAAGTCCTACCAATACCATTGGGGTAAATTTGAACACAAATTCATAAGGGCCTGCTAATTAGTAAGTCTGATCATAACTGTTTGAGTGACCAGATGTTCTGAAGCTAATATTCTTCAAACCAATATGTTATGTTCTTACAAAATTAGGTAGTTTAAATGACAGTCCACAAACAAGTTACCAAACAAGTCCTACCAATACCATTGGGGTAAATTTTAACACAAATTCATAAGGGCCTGCTAATTAGTAAGTCTGATTCTATATAACTGATGAAGGTAAAAATGATCACTTATCTTCATTAGATGTTATTTACGAAAATAAACTGAATGACAGAAAAATAAAATAAATATATAAATATATCATTTTCTTGAACTTCTGTAAGGGAGAGAGATGAGCAAACAGAGCAGACATTTCTGTTTATCTTCAGATAAAATATACATATTAATCTTCATTAATAATCAGAGCATACATATTACACAGAGCATACATTTCTTCGAGAGAGAGAGATGACAGTAAATCGAAGGAAGAGGAAATTTCTTCTTCTTCTTCGAGAGATGACAGATGGAAGGGATAAAGCAAGCCAAGGGCAAGATGGAAGAGGAAATTTCAGACGAAGAGGGTGAATCGAAGGAAGAAGCACTGTTACTGTAAACCCTAGCTGAAATGTGTGTGTCTGTGTATATATATATATATCACAAACAAAAGGCATGAATCTTACCTTTTGTAGTGCAGATCTTGGAGAAATCTTGGAGAAATTTTGACTTCGATCGGCTGATCTTGAGGAGATATGAGGGTCGTCTTCGTCGCCAAGAGGAAATCAGCAGACGAGTGTGAGGAGAGGAATGAGCTAGGGCACGACGAAAGAGGGCTTATATCGTGGCATAACTGTAATATCTGAAGTTTTGGAGGGGCATTTAAGTCATTTCATGCCCCTCCAAACAGCTGCGCGCTTAATCGGTTTTGAGAAGCATCTCCGGAGCAACTTCAGGAATTCAGCTTAAAATGACTTCAAATAAGTTATAATTTGACAACTTAAGTTCTGCCAAACAGATGAAAACGACTTAAATTAAGCCATAAGTTGAAATAAGCTGAATTTAATTTCTACCAAACACCCACATTACCTTGTTACATCCACATCGAAACAATCTAGTTGTATTTATCTTTTTGAGCTCCATATATTTTTCAATCCAATCCTACAAAAGTCAACATATATAGTTAAATATTTTTTAAAAAATAATTCGTAATCAATAGAAGGAAATTTATCAATAAATAAATTGTACCTTTTGATAAATGTAATTTGATCCATAAGTAACACTATAAAAAAATTTCAGGCTAAATAATGTTTGCAGTAGAATCTGGCTCATTGTTGGGAAGAAGGATATTTATACGATCAAAAGATGTGCATCAAGATAGGGCCACATACAATTGCCCATGACTAAACACTGGTGTGCGTAAATCAACTCTAACAAATTTCACAGATTGTCCTTGAGATTTATTAATGGTCATGGTATATGCCAATCGAACTATAGATTGGCGTCTTATCATTCGGAAAGACATTTCTAAAGAAGACAGTGTCAAGGATATCCTTGGTATGAATACCAAATTGCCAAATTTTTCTCCAGTTAAAATTTGAGTTTCAATTATACGAGTATTGCATCTAGAAACCATCAATCTTGTGCCATTGCACAGTCCATCTTTTGGTGCAATATTTCTTAACAACATTATAAGACAATCCACTTTCAACTATGCCTTAAAAGCTGGTAGTCCAGGAGGATCTAATGAATTTAAACACTCATTAGGATATCTATTTATTATAGTATGATCAATTTCATCATCTTCAAACATCTTGTCTGCTGCGAGATAAGTATATGTTTTACCGGGAAAAATATTCAATGCAGTAGTATTGATAGCATTGTGTAGCTTGCTTTTCGTGCTCCTCGGAGGGGTCTCTTCGAATATGATAGCCCTACAGTTCGGATTCCTATGGTTCTGAATCTGGTTTCACAAGTGCAATGTGAAACAGAAAAACACAAATGAGAATCCAAATCCGACAAATCTTAGAAAATCCATTTATCATCAGAGAGGCCAAAAATGGACTGCATTGCCAGATTTCAGAGTCGCCACCTAAATATTTTTGAGAAATTTAGAAAACTCGTGACTCGTGCCAAAGGTCATTTGTTCGTCATCACCAAAGTATCTCAGCTCGAGAACTTAGGTATGAGAGGGTAAGGTCATGAATTGAGCACCCCACTCACCCAGTCAAAGATTGGTTTCTACTAATCATGATGTGATTTTTATGTACAATATATGCTCTTGTTCCGATTATTATGCTAACTTACTATGTGAAGCACATAAGTATAGACTAAGTCACTCACTTTGTAATGCTTTGATTTCATATTTGTTTGGAAAAGTGTTTTGAATATGTACCACTTAAAAAAGTAAGCTCATATGTACATTAATCAAATCATCCCAACTTAAGCAAATTAACCTTCATCCACTGACATTCAAGAGATATATCAAATAAGCACTTAGCCTCATGGTAAACATGCTTGATATGGCAACGCCAACACATATGCAATATGCTAAAGCAAGAAATGCTCACTTAGTACTCAACCGAGGCAAGCCAAAAGAAAGGAAACCATTAGAAAAATGCATGCTCTACTATGCAAGTGACTAATGCAACACATACAAAACGCAACTACGAGGTTCGGTCTATTAACATGGCACATGGCTCAACTCAAAGCATGCGATTAGTGCACGTATTCAAGTAAGTAAGAAATGACAATATGGTTAGAATGATGAACCGAACCCAATGCGTGCAAAAATGGGTATTTATACATGGGAATGATATGAAACCAAAATATGATACCACATGCAACCATCATAAACAAGTAAATGAAAGGGAGAAAGAAATGGGGGTTGAAAGACATACAAATATTACAATTGTGCCCTCACACGGGAGGGTCCGAATAAATGTCCTAATTAGCTAAATATTACAAACACCAAATGAATGAATAAGCTAAATTTAACTAATTATTATAAATTCGAAGGAATACTAACTAGTTACAACATACTAATTAATCTAAGAGCTTCAAGCTAATGAATTTGAATGGGAGTCAAAGAACCACACGTACAGCCGAGAACATCCTCTTAGAAACTCCTATGTTTTGCTGCTAGATTTTGTTCTGTTTGCAGTCAGAAAATAATTATGTTTTTGCCTCAGCTTCTGCTCCGTTCTGTCATGAAAATGACACTATTTGTCCAAAATATGGTGGCCGACCAGCCTTGAAAAGTGGTTAGCCAGATGGAAGAGTGGGCGGCCGGCCATTGTTTTTAGGTACTACCCTACTGCCACAGAATTAAAATAGAGCAAAAACAGAGTGTTTTCAGAGGTTGTTTATCTTCTATGCCTCTCCCTATCATGAAACTGATCAAGGGAGAAGTAGAATTGGCCCACAAATCATCAATCGTCGCAAAATTGTTACGTGATGATCTATGAACCCATGGGACAAAAAGATCAATGAAATGAAGTGAAAGACCAACAACACCTCTTCCTATCATGGAGTTATCTCAAGAAAAGAGTGGACATTGTTTCTTGAACAATTGAACGTCACTAAAGAGTATGCAATGAGTCAAGACGCAATTGGTTTAATATAACGTTCGATTGAACTCAATTTGATTTTATTACATCTTTCACCACTTTTAGTTCCATTTTATTAGCCATTTTTATTATCTTTCCATTCTTTATTCATTTTTGTCCAAAAGTGATGGTTACGTCCACTAATAAAGAGAAGTGTCAAACAAGAAGTTGTCCTTAGCATGAGAGATGTATTACCCTAGTAATGAACCTCCGAAGAGATTAAACCATTAAGCATGGAAGGTCTCTTTCTCATGCCTTAAACGACGATCCATTGTTTGAAACAACTCTTAAACAAAGAAAACCAAGAAAGGAGGGAGGTTGCAGAGAAGATTATTACAAGTGTGAGGACTTCTACAAAATCTATGAGGACTTACAACAATACAAATACAAGCATGATATTCAAAGTATAAACTAAGCAAACAATTAAAACAGTCCCAAAAACAGCAAAAAAATAGCGTTGAAATTACTTTGAAAAAGCTAAAAAAAAGTAAGCAAAATGGAATAGAATAAAAACTAGTAAACCCCTTCACTTTTTGGACCTTAAAACCATACGTTTTAGCCTTTGAAAACTCTGAAAATCAATAGCTAAAAGTTGAGAAACAAGTGGGATACACAAGGATAAAAGCTATGTAATGAGGTTTAAGAAAGGGAGGTTAATCCCTCCACCTTGAGCAGCTTTTAAATCACAAGTTTCAGTCCATATAAATAGTCCAAAACCGAGTATAAATACCAAGAAAAAGAGGAACGAAGAGTAGGCAAAAGATGGAAAGAGTTTTACCTTTGAAGAGAAGACACTCTTTTATTCACAAACCACAAGGTGCTCACTCTGAAGGGTTGAAATTTTAGCTTAATAATCTCAGCGAGGAGCCTCAAAATATTGGTTTTAGAAGTATATATATAGTGTATGTATATTGTAAGATAGAGAGGATGAGTGTTTAGCAAGGTTTGGGCACTTAGAGAATTTTGCTAACCTAAAACCATAAGGGATTGTAAAGTATTTACAGAAAAGCAGGTTCCCCTATTGAAAATATCTGTATTGAGCCAGCTGGTGCAGTGCATGCACATAGGGGGACAGTTAGCAGCAAAATATTTGCCAGTCAGGAAACATGGTCGGTCGGCTATGTAGAGGGACGACCGGCCACTAAAAATTGGCCTGCCGGCCACTTGTTGGCTAGTAGGCCTCTGAGTGGTCAGGCTAGAAAAAAATTTAGGTTTTGGTCCCAATGAGGTGCAAAGTTTTAGGCTCTGAAACATAAGACCAAAGCTCTTTGCTAAAGATATTGAATGGTTCATTGTGACAACCCTCACCTCTGATTAGTGCTAATCTCTGCTTAAGCATGATGAGGAACTAATTAGAATGAAATTCTGAATTGACTACATGAGTGTATTGTTTTAAATGCATTTCTATCTGTTTGACTGTTGATTGATCTGTTCATGTTTTAAGTTTCAAACTGTAATTGAAGGCCTTATCTGCGACCGAATCTAAAATTGACTAGTGGTATATGCTAATTAGAATTTATGTGATTTTATGGTAGGTTAAATGAAAATTCAATGTGAAATGATTAAATTAGATTAAATAAGTTAAATCACATTAGTCCAAGTTATTACACTTTTGCCATTTAGTGGGCCATTTCTAGGAGCTTTGTTTGGAGTGTGATTCATATTATCTCTTCAGCCATTGTGAGAGCATAACTGAGAGATAGAAGGAGATAGGAGAGAAATTGGTTTCATTTAGAGAATCTTGCTTAAATTTAGAAGAATTGAAGAGGTTTTTGCAAATTTGAGCTTCTATACCTAGAATCCAAGACTTAAGGTAGGGAGTTCTTCCTCTTAATTGTATATGTTAGTTGGTTCATGCATGGTTCATGGTTAATTTGGAGTTTAAAGTCAAGAATTGGCTTAAAAGGTTGAGTTGAGTAGCTAATCCATGCATGCATGTACATGTTCTTGAATTTTGAGTTGTTTTGCATGAAATCTTTACATGCATGCTCATATTCTAGTTGTAGTTCAAGAATTCATCATTTTTTTGGAGGGATTGACTCATTTGATCATGTGTTAGAAGCCTTGAATTCATTTGAACACATGCATGTTATATTTACATCGTGTTCTTGAAGTTTTAGTTGAAATTGTGTTCAATTGACTTACCTTTGGGCTTTGATTACAAATTGATCTTCAAAACATGTTATGTTGTTGGTTTTCAAGTGTTTTTCAAAAAATTAGCCCAAAAGGTTGAGTTTTGATGTGTTGAATGCTTGGTTTGAGCTTTGAAGGCAAATCTGGAAAATCCAGAATTTGGCTTCCTCGCTCGAGCGAAGGATTCCACGCTTGAACGACCATCTTTTTTTCAGAGCTACGCTCGAGCAAAGGAATGCTGGCTCGAGCGTACATTGCAAGCTCTCAGGTTTTTGGTGCACGTAGACGCACGCTCGAGTGAAGAGACCTACGCTCGAGCGAAGAGCTGTGTCTCACGCTCGAGCGAGTATCGAGCGGGGATTTTCAACATCCAGCACTTTTTGCATTTTTGCAGACTGCTCGAGCGAAGGAGTTTACGCTCGAGCGACCCCTCTGTTTTGGTAAGCTCGCTCGAGCGAAGAAAGCCACGCTCAAGCGAGACCCCTGTTTCAGCAAAATTTTGAAAAGTGTTTTCAAGTACATCTTTGCATCCTCTTTCCATCCTAGGCATTCTTAGGCCTATTTTAAGGCACCTTAATGAGGATAATGTTATAGAACCACACCGAGTCTAGATAAGGGATGAGTTATTAATCCCAAGTGTGTACTTAGTGTGTGTTCGTTCTGCAACTGTGTAGGGTTGGCATCCGAGGACGCTCACTAGCTTATCTGTAGCCCAGTGCTCTGTGAGTAATAATGTTGTAAAGATATATTCAATTATGATTACTTCTGATCAATTGACTGTACTGCTTTCTGAAATGACATTACTTACTAAATGAATGTTTGTCCTATTTGTAAACTGTACCCCTGGCATCCATAGCAACTTACTGTTATTGTTACTGCTACTGTTACAGAGATCTTTGTCGGTTCCAATGTTGGGACTACTACTGTTTACTATTTGATGGCCATCGACTGACTGTTCGGTCTGTTAAGACCTACTGTATTGTTTTGTTATTGGATATACCACATATGACTCTATGGTTTCTAAATGACTGTTATGGCATGAAATATGAGCCACTGATTGAATATCTGATTTACTGATGTAAATGACTGTTTTAAATACTGGAAAGACAATCATTCTTAACCCCTTTACGCATTTGTTATTCACTGGGCTTTAGCTCACTGTTATATTTATATGTAGGTGTCCAAGCACCGGGCCGATGCTAGGAGCGTCAAGCTAAGCTCTTGTTTTGTCGAGCCAACCATCGTGCCTCACCTCGAGGTTTCAGTCTGTCTAAGTCAAGGTTGTTTTGGGGTGTCTTAGATTCACCCTTTTTGTCTCTGCTCTGTATTGACTGTATAAGACTTGACTGTACAGCTATGATTAAGGGATTAGGTCCCCGACCTGCATGTTTTGTATAACTGTTATGTACATATGTTTTGGTTATGAATGTGGCTTGCTTATAAAAGTCTTTTCGCATTTAGATTGTCACAGCTCATTGGAAATCTTTTATTTACTGTTTTGGCTTCCGCTAGCCCCTTACTTTGTATTACTGTCATTACTGTTAAGCAGGCCTTTGGTAATCATGGATTACTGGTTGGTTACGATGCTTAAACCCATAGGGGCGGGTTTGGGTCGTGACATTCGTACAGCGTACTAATTCACCATTGAGTGTTCACCATGAGGCACCCAAGTCTTAAGGTTGGTTAAAAATGGGGTGTCTATAGTTGCCCCTCTTTAACAGAGCTCGAAGTCATGAAATGACGTGAGTGAATGTCAAAGTCCAAAGACACCCATTTGACAAGGCTGTAAGACTTGGGGAAAGCAATCAAAACGTAAATGCAATTGGTTGAACTCGAAAGTTGCCTACATATCCCTTTGCAAGGAATCAAACTAGCATAGTTTATGGGCCAGATGCAAATGATATGCATAAAGAATACAGTTGAAAACTGGACTAACAGGCCTCGTGAAGCTGGTTATTTTTGAAAATCCATGAGCATGCAAGACAATACAATGAGCAATAATCAAAATGACAACATATGAATGAAACAAGCCTCAAGCTTAAGTCAAAACAAATCTAACCATGCTTCACACGGAAAGGAGTAAGCAAATAACAATTCCAAACACGTTTCACATGAAAGGAGGAAAAACGGTGCAACCAACAAGCGTATCTCACCATATTTCATACGGAGAGAGGGAATGTTGTAACCAGGGTGAACAAAAGTGATGTAACCAACAGATGTATCTCAAGGTATTTCATATGAAGAGAGGGATGGTTTTACCGGGGAAATAAGAAATGTGGTGTAACCAACATGCATATCTCTCTGTCTCTGTATTTCATACCGAGAGAGAGAAGGTTTTAATTGAGTAAAGAGATATCCTAGTGCGTTTCGCAAAAGGAAGGGAGGGTAGTGTAACCAACAAGCGTATCTCTCATTATTTCATATAGAGAGAGGGAAGGTTTTTGTCACGCCCCAAACTCGCCCCTAGAAGTTTGGCAACGAGACCGGCCAGTAATCCCAGATTACCACAGGCCTTTCTATACAAAACATAAATAAAAGGGGCTCGCGAAAGCGAAAACAATAACTAATAGTCCAAAGAGCTGTGCATTTATATGAACATACATTCACATGCCAAAAATGTTAATTAACCCACTATCTATACAAACATATAACAAAAGATCATATACAACGCATAGGCAAAAGCCACAGATACAACAAGACGAAGCTCACAAAATGGCCTTCTAGGCCTAGCCCCGACTCGGAGGCTCACAAAGCTGGTAGGCTCGATGCAAATCTCAGCTTAGGCTTGACTCCCAGCAGGCTCACCTATAAATACATAAATACAAACAATGAGCTAAAGCTCAGCAAGTAACATTAACGTAAAAGGTTAGTGAACGAATTCCACATTTCATATAACCGTAAAACATAACATTCATATACATAATCATCTCATATAAGAACATACATAATGGCATACTCCATAGAACATAACATGTGTCGACTAACGACTAGAGTAACCGGTCCCGGACATCGATTAAACACATACCGAGATCTCGTAAACTGGTCATGGGCTTGTCCTTCCATGCCGTCCCCCATGACTTAAGCGCATGGGCCTGCAGGTTCTCGCCCCCATGACTAAACTATCTATGGATGCCATACTAGATTCGCAAACTGGACATTCGTTCACAGAAAACATTTATCATTTCAAATCATAACATAACATAGCACTTTGAAACATAGTTCACAATAACATATCTTTACAGAAATGTTACTCACAAAGGGTTTCCGAAACCGATTGCACGGTCTTCAAATCTTGACCTGCTAATATCAACATATCACACATTTCTCAATACACATTATCATTAAATCATGTAATTCATGCACTTCATTCTTTCCTTTACTTCATTTCATGTTCATTCTAATCTTTATTTACTTTGATTCATACTCATTTCATGTTTATAAGATGATAAATGATGCAATTAACATGTTAAAATCAAGTCTGCAACTTCCCCAAAATTTTCCTGAAAAAGGCCTTCTCGCTCGAGCGCCACTTTGGCCGCTCGAGCAGATCAGAAAGTCCCAAACTGCTGAGGAGGCTTTTCCCGCTTCAGCGAGCTTCCGCCGCTTCGGCGAATGAGCAAATCCAATTTCTGGTTCTTCTTCCAAGCTTCATTCTCCTCTTTACAAAATCACTTTCCACATTTATGAAATCTAAGACCCAAAACACTTAAAACCCATCTTGAATCAATATCAAAACTTCAAATCAAAACCCATATGGAACAATAGAAGATCAAATCTTGGAGAAAAATAGAAAATCATAAACTTGAGCATAAAAGCTTCATTTCGAAACATCCATGGAGGTTTCCTTCAAAAATGCCAATTAACCATAAATCATACCATTTTAAAGCCATGATCTTGTGTTCAACATGCTAAAGACCACGAATCAACAATCAATTTCATGGAAATCTTACCTTACCCACTTAGTTTGGGGAAGATTTGAGTTTAACCCCCTTTTCTCTTCTTCTTTCCCTTTCCTTTCTCTTTTCCCCGAGTTCCCTCTCTTTCTCTCCCCAGATATTTTCTTTTTCTTTAGTTTGAGTCAAATGAGTCAAAACAGCCATCCTTATCTATTATATAACAAAATAAACCATTATGCCCAAAACACTTAAGCCAAACAAGGCCCTTGTACTTAACTATACACAATTATGTCAAAACACTTGAGCCAAATATGACTTACGAATCAGACGAAATTCAGTCCTCAATTTATTTCCTCAAATGGTTTTAAAAATTCCCGGTATCACATAGGCGTGTTCAATTTCGTTTTCTGAACCCATTACGGTCATCAATTTCAGTCCCGAAGTCGTAATCTCAACAGGTATTTTCCTAAATCAAACAGATATTCTTCAATTAAATCATATCAACACATAATTAATTACAGATAATCACGTCATACGTTTTGGGGTCATTACAGTTTTAATCAAGGAAAGCGACGTCCTAACACATTTCACATGAAAGAACGGAAGGGTTGTGTAACCAACAGTCGTATCTCTCTGTATTTCATACACAGAGAGAGAAGGTTTTAACCAAAGAAAGCGACATCCTAACGCGTTTCATGTGAAAGGTCGGGAGGGTGGTGTAACCAACAGGTGTATCTCTCTGTATTTCATAGAAAGGGAAGGTTTTAACCAAGGAACAAAAGTGGTGCCAAACTACATTTCACGTAGAGAGGAGGTGAGAGAAGGGGGTACAAGCCAAATCACACTTGTGTGACAATGGTGAACACAACAAATAAAAAGCACGACGCACATGAATGCAACATAATGCGATATAATTGATGCGAAATACAATACGATGCGTGTTCCATGCAATATAATAGGCAACAGATTTGAAAAGATAAAACAAAAAGATGTATTAAAAACACCTCATAAAGATCTCCGACTTACCACACAGATGTCCTCAAATGCTCAAAAAAAGGATACTACTTGCTCAAGCTTGAGATCGGAGCACTTTTTACTTCAGAGAAATGACGAGACTTGAAATGGCGTATCCGGAAACACATTTCAGAACTTTCTGTAATCGAAACAAACCCAATTTCTTCAATTTTCCACTTTAGGCTATATACAGGACTCTCCATGCACAGAACAGGCAAGGCCTCAGCAAAGACTAGCTCTAGATTAACTAAGGAGTCGGCTAGCCACAAAAAGGGGATGGCCGAACACACAACCAGCCGGTCGGCCACTCGATGGTTATATAGGGCAGTTTCAGGTTTTTACTCCCGAAGCTCTTTAAAACACCTTTTTGGCTTCATTTCTTCATACCTTGACATCCGAAAATCATCCATTCCTCTCTTTAGTCTCTCTCTCTCTCTCTCTAGATTTTCACTCCATACACATTACCCAATGTCCCACACAACCTTTTTTTTTTCCTGTAAAGCCAACTTGGCCCTCTTCACTTTGAACCGATTGGACTGTCTGGCCAACACATATGGTCAGCCAGCCACTTGAATAGATGGGCGGCCAGGAAAGGTGGTCGGGCAGCCAAGGCATGTGGCTAGATAGTTGGCAACACCTGTCAGCCACTTACACAGCCTTATCATCTATAAATGTCTTCTCTTGTTGTTTCTTCGACATAATATCATCTTTGCTGTTGTTTTCTCTAAAAATGGAGATATTTGTTGCCGAGAGGCTCAAGGATTAGATAGCCACTTTGGATGACACAAAAAAGGTAAATTTCCGCAGTTTCGGCATAAATGCGCTTTTTTCATTGAGCTGTACTTTGCTTTGTTTTCCATTCTTTAATGTTGCTATTCAATGTTGGAACCCGATTACTTATGTGTTTCGCTTCGGAGCACAAGAAATGTGTCATACTCTCAAAGAGTTTCAAGCATTAATGGAGTCTCGGTGCGATGAGAAGATTATGCCTCAACCCCATTTTTGGCCATGTACGGGCTCTTGAACGAATGTTTGGGCTTACGTTACACGAGGCTCAATCTTTGGGTCATGACGGGGAGTTGGATATACCCAGCTTGATTCATCGGTTTTCCGGCATTGGAGGCAGAGGTGACCTTCTCTGGTGAGGTTATCATCAACATACCCTCTACTTATGTTTACTTGCATACTTCCTTCTTGTCCCTAGTTGTAGCATTGGGTTGATCGAAGTGGCCCAATATCTGAAATAGGGTAAGAGTTGCATTAGTTTGGCATTAGCCGAGACCCTGATGGGTTGAGATGCTTTTCAGCGGTGAGAGACTACTCAGTTTGCAGGGAGTCCATTGCTTTTCCAGCTATTGTTTCCCACCCTTTCTTCATTATGATTTCTCACATCACTCGGCACTCGTTCTCTATTTTTTCTCTTAAAGCCCTTTCCTTACTTTTCTCTCAACGTAAATCTCTCTATTCTTTAATCTCTCTTATTTTTCATCCCTTCCCAGGCGTGGTTGATGGATAAGCTGAAAGTGGTGGACCCTTGTCCCGAGTATTTGGCTAGAGCCTACTTCTTTTCGCCAAGGGCTAGTGGACTTTCATTTAGAGGGATTGTGGTGCGACTGGATGTGCAGCAGATCTGTGGTTGACATCAGTTGGCGTTGCCCCTGGCTTAATTTGGCTGAGATGGGCTACAGCATGTCCCGACAGCCGGGTATACAGTTGATTAGCCTTATACATTGCGTGTTCTATTTTCCATTCAAGTACATATGCCAGTTTGAACATGATCAAACCTGTTTGAAGGAAGTGGTGGAATACGAAGCTCTATTTCCTGTTCGTGCTTTGCACTTGGCCAGGTACCTCACTGCTTGGAGGACGAGAAAGCTTCTGATTCCTGTCGCTAGCTTTAGTTACACCCTTTTCTGGTGAATGCTTGGCTTGGCTTGAGGATGAGACACAGGTTAGACCAACTTTGGCGGCAGAGACTTCCACGAGCGTAAGCAGAAGACATAGGACCATCTGACTTATCTATACCCCTAGTTTACTACTTTGACTTTTCTTTTCAAGTTTTATGATGTAAAAGTAACTTTTATTTAATCAAAGAGTTGGAGAATGTACTTATGTTGAAATCATGGAATTAAAGTTGTGAGTATTGAAAATTTTCCTTTTTGGTCTAAAATCGTTTGTTGCTGTAAAAGGTAAAATTTTGAGAAAATCAACTTATTAAAACTTTTCAAAGCAATTTTCGAAAACGGTCACTACCTGACACAGATGGAATCAATCCTTAAGATGTACAACCCTAAATCAGAAGATCATAATTGCTCACAATTGTTTCACCATCACTGTTTTATCTTGTGACTGGTCCTTCTACCAAATGAAGGTACACAACCAAGGTAACAGATAACGAAAGAAGATGGACCGATCAAACACGTGAACATGACAGTTGAATTAGAGATGGTTATGGCCGAATTTCAGGATGAAGTTGCCTATGTATCCCAAAGATAGGAATCAGGCCTTACGTAGTTCAGTTAGGGTTCCCTCGAGTATTAACACTCTCCTTTTGCACTTTAACTTTTGCCAAAGCCGCCCTTTCAGGTTTTCGACCTTGTGAGCTCTATTTTTCCTTATTTCTAATTTTTCATCTCTAACTTTTGCCTAGGTCGCCCTTTCGGGTTTTTGTCTAATAAGCCTCTCAGGGATAGTATTTCTTTAACTTGTCCATATTTATCGGTTACGAGAACTCCATGCCATTTAAATCCATAAGGATAATCGCTCCTCCTGACCAGATAGATTTGATAATGTAAAGACCAGTCTAATTGGGTCTGAACTTGCTCCTAAGGTCATAGATGGGAGCTCGGTTGTCTTTCAGCACCATATCTTCTTCATTGAGGTTTCTGGATTTGACTTTCTTATTGAAGGCTTTAGCAATTCTGCCCTGATATCCTTGGATGTGATATAACGCCTTTAACCTCCTTTGTTAAACAACATCAATTCTTCGAACTTGCTCTGTTGCTAATCCGCCTCCGCTATCTGACACTCGGCCATAATTCTCAGTGAGGGCACTTCAATCTCAATCGACAGAACAACTTTCTTCCCATACACTAGAGAATAGGGGGTCGCCCCTGTGGATGTCCGAATTGACGTTCTATATCCCAGAGTGCAAAAGGCAGTTTATTCGGCCAGTTTCTGTAGGTCTCCACCATCTTTCGCAATATGTGCTTAACATTTTTGTTTGTAGTTTCAACGACTTCGTTGGTCTGTTGTCTATATGTTGATGACTTATGAAAAGCCATGTTGTATTTCTCAAGTAGATCCACCACCTCCTTCTTAAAGTGTGAGTCATTATTTGATATGATCTCGTTCAGCACCCCATACTTGCAGATAATGTTGTTCTTGATGAATTTGGTCATGTGCGATGCCTTCAACACAGAGTATGACTAAGCTTCCACTCATTTGGTAAAATAGTCGATCACCACTAGAATGAACTCATGTCCATTTGAGCCCTTTGGCAAGACTGCCTCAATGACGTCAATTCCCCAGACTGAGAAAGGCCATGGCGAAGTCATGTTGTAAATTTTTGACGGCGGGATGTTCATGCGATTGACATGGATTTGACATTTGTGGCATCACCGCACAAAACTAATACAATCCTCCTCTATAGTTGACTAATAATAGCCTTGCCTAAGGATCTTCCTAGCCAGCATCACACCATTCATGTGTGCTCTACACTCTCCTCTATAGATGGCCTCAATGAGACGTTTCGACTCTTCCTCTTCGACGCAGAGCTTATACATTCCCAGATGCCCTCTCTTATACAACTTGTTTCCGCAAATGATGAACTGGATGGCCAGATGACATATTCCCCGTTTATCTTTGACATTTGCCCCTTGTGGATACGTGTCTTTTTTCCAGGAAGTTCCAAATGTCATACCTGAACTTCGTCATCGCGGCTATTGTTATGTAAGTTGGCGCATACTTCTATTCGATGATAATCATGGAGGATAGAGTTGTCAATGCATCAGCGAACCAGTTGTTCTCTCTCAGTAGATGTATAAATGTCAGTTTTTCAAACCTCGGAATCAGAATGTCCAGGGTCTGATGATAAACCTTCATCTTCTCTTCCTTGACCTTCCAGTCTCCATTGGCTTGAAAAACAACCAGGTTCGAGTCTCCCGATGACGTCCAATCTTATATATCTCTCTCTCTAAAAACATTTTCTCTCCCTTCTCTCTACATTTCCCCACGCCAAATTGGATCAAAACCATGATTTCTCAAGATCCATTAGAGTTCTGCCATAGGTTCTTCATCAAAGTTTGTTAACTTCTCGAGGGCTTCGTTGTGTGCGGTGAAGATCGAGTTTTGATACCGTTGATTTTGGGGGGTTTCATCTCATTTGTTCTTCAAAACTTGAGGTATGAATTTTCTTAGAGTTATATATATATATTGCAAGATCTAGATGATTTTTGAAATCATCATTCGATAGCTTTGAAAATTGATTGTTAATTCAAAAAGTTGAGTGATTTTGAAAGTGGGTTTGTCTCTTCTTTTTTTAAAATGATCTTATGAGTTTTGATCTTCGTTGATTGAAAAAAAGATGATTTTGGAAAGTTTTCTTTCAAAAGATTTGAGTTGTATAGTTTTGGTGAGAAAACCTAGAATTTGGAGATTTTTTTTAAAGAGACTGAAAATTCATGAATGATATTGTTATATTTATTTTGTATGTCAAAACAAATGGATGTTTGAAAATTTTCTTATTTATATTTTATATAAATGATGAATTTCATGGAATATGAGAATTGTTGTTCATTTTGGAAATTATTGTTCAAAACGTTAAAATAGTCTTGAAATGACTAATTGTTGAGGATACTTGAGAAGAGGGAATTGTGTTATTCCTTGGCTGATGAATTGGAATAAAAGTATTTATATTCATCTTGTGTTATTGGCATATCAATTCATTTGATTACATTAAACTTTGAAAGTTGATTTGAAAACTTGCATTGAGAAAAGAATGTTGAGAAACAAGTTTCCATTAATTGGTTTTGGAGTAAATACGGTAGTAAGTTTTGACAAGTGGTGTAGATGAAATTGAATAGGTGTCGAGCCTTCCAGTTAATACTGGTAAAAATGACAGATTATAGGTGTCGAGCCTTCCGGTCAATGCTGGTAAAATTGACAAATTGGTAGTACTTGTATAGTCTACTTGCAGACACAAACCTAGGGATTACCAGAGTCGTTTTTACCGCTCTTGAAATGAATTGTTAAGTTTTGAAGAATTGAAATTGCATGACATCATTGAGCATGATGGTTTTCAAAGATGAACATGCGATTTTCTTCAAAAGGGCATAGTATGGCACGCGCATTTCATCTATTGAGACTTGTATAAGATGTATATACTTTGTTAAGGATTTTCTATTGGGCTTTATGCTCACCCTACGGAATTTTTGTGCAGGAAAAGATGTGGTGATGCCGCCTAACTAGAGGCGAGGAAATGTGTGTTGAGAGTACGAGACTCTCATTTTGCTGTGACTCTATGTGTAAGCCAAGGGCTGTATATGTGTGTGTTTGAATAATCGTTTTGTGTAACCAGGCTCAAGCCTCGGAAACTTGTAAACCCTTGGGGGTATTTATTTGTTTATTTACTTGTTGTTGGATTAATGTATTGTTGCATGAACAACTATTGTATCATGTAATGCAAGTTTGGAGATTTATATTCGGTTTTCTTTGAAAGAGCCATATTTGTTGTATTATCATTTGGGCTAGAAATTTGGGACGTTATAGTAAATATATAGTAACAAAATACTGGAGAGATTTATTTTTTTCGATAGCATAACACCAGTATAATGTAAATTATTTAGCACCGTGTTATCAAAATTTGTGATGTAAAGAGATGAAGTAGTTAATTTAGGGTTAATTTTGGGAATATATAGAGAGTGTAATGAGAATTACATTTTTTTTAGTGATGAAATGAGATGGAAGGTGTAAAGGGGTTAACTAGTGGTATGAAGACAGATGAAAGTATGTAATCTGCCCTTTGTTCTCTCACCATTGGTGCTCGATCGTTTAACAGTCCAACACTCTTTGTCGCTCTCTCTCTCTCTCTCTGAGCACGAAAAATGCATGGTCATCCTCGCAAAGCCCCAACTTTAGAAGAAGAAGAAGCTTTAGCTCTCAAAGCTGCTAAACTACGCCCCATCCAATCTCACTTCATTTTCATCACAATAAAATGTGATTCCTCTCTTTCTCTCTCTCTCTATATATATATATATTCGTCTATATGTATGCTTCGCATTGTATTGTATTTTATTGTACTGAACTCTGTGATCTAAACGCTGTTAAGTTTGAGCAATCTTCAATTTTTGTTGTGAATTGTGTATTGTTCAAATTTGACACACAAGTGTAAAATTATGTATTCGAATTGTGTTGTTTTGAACTCTGTGATCTCAACGCTGATCATTTTGTACAATCTTCCATTTGTATTGTCAAATTGTCAATTGCGTAAATTGTTCAGTAACCTGTTCAAATTTTATACCCGATGTAAAATTATTTATTCGTATTGTACTGTATTGAAGTATGTGGCTCAAGAAACTTTGAGGCCTAAAGAAACAATTTAAATGAGGCCTTTTAAATTTAGTTTTTTAAATAAATAAATAAATAAATTGTGTGAATAAATTATACTAAATTATTCAATTTTTTGGTTTTTTTTTTGTTTTTTGTTTTTGAAAATATATGCAAAAAAGTAGAGATGTGATGTGACTTAAAAAAGTCAAAAAGTCAAAAAGTTGGCTTTTAACCTAGTTTTTATTCTCTTCTTTTGTTAGGTTCTAAGCTAATCCTTTTGTTCAATTAAAACTTCTAACTTTTCAAATTAGTTCAATACACCATTTTTTGTAACATTCTATTTAATTTTTACCATTAAATATATTATATGAGACCTAACTAAAACATAAATTTGTAAATTAATTACAAATTTTGTTTAATATAAAAAAAAACTATAGAACCGACACTCTTTTCTTCATCAATATTAGATTTATGAGGTCGTTGATGAATTTTTTAACTCAAATTTCACTTGTTCTTTAGGTGTGGTTTACCTCTTAGCATTTGAAAATAAACATATAAACCCTTATGGTTTGTGTAACGCCCTCAAAATTCAACCCATTATATATAAATCATTGACAAGCAATATTAAATGAAAACAATTCATTATCTAATTCATCAGAGTCTTACTAAATAAAAGCATCAAAAGTAAATGCCCTAAAGGCTTACATCTTTCCAAGCCAACACTTGGACACAAAGGAATGAGTACTAACCTAATTACAACTTAAGCCCTTGGCTTGAATGTTTACATATAATCTCAAATAAAAACAAATAAAAGAAAACAAGTCTTCGAATCCAGATCCTCACAAGCTAAGTCCTTGGAGGTAGTGAACCACCTGAACCTGAAAATGATGTTCCCATATAGGGTGAGCCACAGCCCAGTAGAAATATACTAAACTAAGTGTAAATATTGAATAAAGCAATAGCATTCAATAGTTGGTTAACCAAATAATCCAATATGACTTAAACAGTTCTATGACACTAATGTCAATGACACGTTTCACTTTCCATTATTATCCACATGGCTCAGAACCTAGCCAATCTTACAACAGTGAACTATATATCATATTCACAAAACAAATGAGACTCAGGCTCATATCAAAACACTTCATACTTCCAGTTTGATACACATTTTAGTGCTGTATCAATAAAACACTTCAATCTAATAAGCACACATAAAAGTGATGCTAATGGAGTCCATCCCCTATCTCCTCCCAAACAATATGCATATGCAAATGCTCAATCAATACATGTAATTTATCTGTATTAATTCAATAGTCAAATGTAATGACTTAACCAATGTGATTAGTTCCAGTTATCCCTAATCCACATGCGATGTCTACAACAATCATGACTATCCTCCACCGATAGCCCAAAGCAGTTATCTCTAAACAGAAAATAACTAAACCAACAATTCAATAGGCATATGATTTAAACTAACCAAGTACCCCATTTAATTCATAATTCATCATATTTTGTGAATTCAACTAATATTCCCAATTCCCTCAAATTAATTATACAAATCAATTTATAGAGTTTTTCTCAAAATTACCCAAAATACCCCCAACATATTAAAATGCCAAAACTTAGAACAAAACGTATACATTGGAGTAGGATATCCCTACCTCGAAGAAATCGACAAAAATCTAGAAGATGGAGATGACGACCCAAAGTCCAAAGTGCTCCAAAACCAAAATCGTTCAGATTAAACTGAAGCCCTCGACCCACTCTATCTTTTTAACAAAGCAACAAGGGTAGAAATCCACTCTAAATAGATCAAACCTAAGGGAGAAGATGAATAGGGAGGAAGAGAAGTCGGACCTTAGGGTTTAGAACCAAAAAGAATATTAAAAATTGTTCAAAATCCCGCTACTAACTATTTAAACTGGACAGGCTCGCTCGAGCGAAGACTTGGTCGCTCGAGCGACCAGACACAAGAAACCTCGCTCGCTCGAAGAAACTCTCGCTCGAGCCAAAAACTCGATGCTTCAGGTCTGCAACCTAGAAGCTCGCTCGAGCGAAGAAAAGCTTGCTCGAGCGAAGAACTCGAAAACATACACCTCGCTCGCTTGAGTGAAGGAAAGCTCGCTTGAGCCAAAAATCACAACTCTCAGGTCTTAGGCCCAAGACGCAGACTCTCGCTCGAGCGACCAAACCCTGGCTCGAGCGAAGAACTAAAACAAAAGCTCGCTCGAGCGACCAACTCCTCGCTCGAGCGAAGGTCCAAAATTCTGGACAGCAACACTTGGTTTCTAAACCCAACCAACCTGAAACAAACCTGCCCAAAGATATCATATAACTCAAAAATAAAGAATTAAAGGACAACAACAACAATACCCAACGACTGAATCCACGGAACTCAAGTCCGGACACAACAATCTAAAGGAACAAGACCGGGGTCGCTATAGTTTGGGGACTAAAATGCACTATCTAGTAACCTATAACTATCTTTATAGGCCTCTTTAATGTCCTTATAGGACATTTACATTAGATAGTAATGATGTAGCATCATCATTACTTTACTCTCCTCCCCAATGGCTGCCTCTCTACTCTGCTCACTCACCTCCTCCATCCCTTCATTTACATAAAAATGTGTAAAGCATTAGATTTCTGTCAGGGAAGGGAAATATGGAGTATGGAGCCGCTATCACTTTTGAGTGTGGTATGTGTTAGGCACAGAATGCTGGTAACAAACAGGTCGAACCTGTCCCAAGCCAATATTGCTCTCATGAAGCTTTAAAAAAAGGAGTGGAATGGCTTTTCTCTTAATGCAAAGACCAACCACGGTTGAGGTCTTATAGGCCTCTTTAATGTCCTTACAGGACAATTGACTGTGTTGTAATCATGTAAATAATGATTACTCATATATCTCTGATTCATGTAAAAATGATACGATCGGTGAGGCATACGATTGCATGCATTATTCCCTTATTTCACTGTTAGTGAATTAAGGTAAATCCCGCTAAATACTCTTATGAGGCAAGTGTTTCACACTTACTGCTAATTTGGACGGAATGTCAAACGGTGCATTTTAGTTTACAAACCACAAGAAACTATGTATTTATTTCTAAATAAGATAAGACAAAAACATATAAAATAGAAAAATAGAATTTGTCTTTTTTCTTTTTGGGTGGGTAAAATTTTTTTTTTGGTGGGTAATTGTCTTTTTTCTATACTTAATAATAATAATAATAATAATAATTATCTTAATATAAGAAAATGATTATATTTGATTCCTTGGATGGTCTTTTATTTTATTTTATTTTATTTTTTAAAACATAAATAGGTTTTTTGGCATATTGGAAATTTTGAGGCCTTTGAGAAATTTCCCCAAATTTTGGGGCCTTTGCACAATTTTGAGTCCTAGCACATGCTTTACCTGCCTTATGCTTAAGTCGGCACCGATGTGATCTAATAAACACTGATAATTTTGAACAATCTTGTATCTGCATGTGCAAATTCTTCAGTTACACGAAAGAAGCCCTAGAGGTCAATACGAAGCTTCTCGAGGCCAATCTTGAGTATCTCACAGCTTGGGATTACAGAAAATTTGCTGTTGAACACATTCTCAGTCATTCTGAGACTGATACTATAGCGATCCCGGGTTTACCCCTTGTTGTACAGTGATCCGGACGTGTGTCCGTAGATGTTAGTAGTTGATTTCTTTCTTGTTTACATCCTTATCGACTTTGTATTTGAGTTATAGGATGTGTTGGGCCAGTTGGGGACAGGTTGGTTGAACTTAGAACCAAAGATAAGCTGCCCAGGTTTTGACCCTTACGCTCGAGCGGAGATGAGGGCGCTCGAGCGGAGATATTTTTGGCTTGTACGCCGAAAGGGATTCGAGCGCCGAGGAGAAATCACCCTCACGTTAGCTTTGGTCGCCCTGAATTTTGCTGGATGGTTGTATTCACGGCCGAAGGGAATTGAAGCGCCGAGTGGAGATTCGATTAGCGCCGAAAGGAGGCTTTAGCGCCGAAAGGGGACTTTGGCTTGTCCGCCGAGCGGAGAACAAGCGCCGAGCGAAGACGGGTTTAAGTTTCGAAATTAGACATTTTAAAATCACTTTTCACTTTACTTTCTCTCTCCTACTTTCCAAAAACGCCATTCTTGAGCCTCTCACTCTAGAACTCTACTTTCTCTCTAGGTATTGATCTAGTAGGAGTGATTTGCTCACCTTTGGCCTTTACAAAAGTTAAGGGATCGCCGAGGGCTTTCATCTAATCCAAAATCTCGGATTTGGAACACGTTGGTTGTTGGGTCTTCACCCCCTTGAGCTACAAATTCGAGGTAGGATTATCCTACTCTTTTTATGAGTTTTGGTCTTTAAAGTGTGACATTTTGATGAGTTGGGGTTGTTGGGTAATAATGAAGAAGTTTGGGGCTTTTATGTAATTTAATAAAAGTTGGGGTTTTATTGCAAATAAACCTATATGCATGTGTAGCATAGAAAAGTGAGATTAATGTGGAATCATTAATGAAATTGGAACCTTTAGGGTTGTAATGTAAATTATGGAATAATGCCCAAATTACATTGATTAATTAATTTGTCACGACCCCAACCTGCCCCTAGTAGGCTGGGTGCCGAGATGGCCAGTAATCCGTAATTACCAAAGGCCGGCTTACAAAATTTCACACACATCAGAGTAATCATAGGGGCTCACATATGCGGAAGCTTAATAAACTAAATACAAATGGTCCTTGAGAGTCAGCATAGATCAAATGTAAATGCATACATAATAATCGCACCTCGGCAGATAACAAAACAAATACAAGTTACATCCTCGATCAAAAGGCTTTCAAATTTACATATACAAATACAATATGTTACGAGCAAAGAAGCATGATTTTCAAGAATCACAAGTAACACATATGCCGAGGTAATCACAAAATGTACCGATGTAAGCAAGTCAAGTCGGCATAACAAAAATCCCAAAACAAGCTGCAAATACTTCTAGGCGTCACCGCCCCGCTCATCACCTACATATATATAGAGAGGTGAGCTTGGAAACTCAAGAATGGTACTAGAAATAAAGGTTTGCATGAATAATAGCCGAGTCTTAAAACAAAGCATATCAAAACCATTCAAACAATAGCCGAGGTTCCCGCCAAGCGAAGAATATCAAGTCGCACTGCAACAAGAGATGAACCGTATTCATCTCACAAATCCTACCAGACAAAGCAATACAAAGATTAAACAAGTAGTAGCCGAGGTTCCTTCCAAAACAAGACAAATCAAGTTGTATCGAATCAAGTGATGAACCGTATTCATCCAACAAGTCTTACAAGTCAAAACATTTGCCGAGATAGCACAAGTAGTAGCCGAGGTAATCTTCAAGACAAAACATATCAAGCTTATATGACTTAGGCCCGTAGCCCTTTTTCACCGGTTTGTGACTTAGGCCCGTAGTCTTTTTCACCAAGTGGTGCTACAAAAGTTTAAAGTCCTCTAGCACAAGGGACTTGTGTTACTTAGGCCCGTAGTCTGCTTTTAACATTTATCTTAGCAAGATAGGACCGTATCCTTTTAACAAGATGTACTGCGAAGTTTAGAGTCCTCCAAAGGTAAGGGACTTTCCAAAGAAAGGACCGTATCCTTTTAACAAGATGGTATCGAAGTTTAGAGTCCTCCAAAGCAAGGGACTTTCCAAAGAAAGGACCGATCCTTTTAACAAGATGTATCATGAAAAGTTTAGAGTCCTCCAAAGGTAAGGGACTTTCCAAAGAAAGGACCGATCCTTTTAACAAGATGGTATCAAAGTTTAGAGTCCTCCAAAGACAAGGGACTTTCCAAAGAAACCAAACAAAGCTCAACTCATTACAAGGACATCATCAAGACGAAGTTCATACTTACCTTTCCTCTAGTGTCGCTAAAGTTTAGAGTCCTCCAAAGACAGGACTTTCAAGAATACCATCAAAACAAGCCCATATACAAAACATCAAAATAGGCTAATCATTCATGCTTAGCAATTACTTTTACCAAAGCTTAAACAAGCAAGATTTATCAAAAGCTTTATAACATAGCTTTATTAAAAGCACCACTCACCTCGTCTTCGTGTGTAGGCTCAAGCAAAGATCAAAGTCCTACAATCACATAGCAAACCATACTCTCAAAACGAAGCTTCACATACATGCAAGGAATCAAAACATTATTTCCCATCACAGGAAGTGCACTGGTACCATCCAGTCTAGCCGAGGTCCTACACCTCCCCGCCGAGGTGTGGACTCGAAGCCAAAACAAGGCAAAGTTAGGAAAACCCGAAGTTTCCTTTCAAAGGGCACGAAGAACAAGATCATGCATGCCGAAATCCAACTCACATATACGAAACTGGGTTTTCAAGCTAAGAGTTCAAAAACGTGGACTAGGGTACTCATTCGAGAAAATTATGCAAGAACAAACACAAAACATGATTCTTGTTCCAAACTTTCGGATCAAAACAAGGTTCTCCTTTAAGAACACAAGAACAACATTTTTCTCTTTCAAAACCAAGTTCAAATCAATGCATGACATGCAAAACAGATCCAATCATGCAATGCATCTAGATGATCAATAAGAACAATCGATGTAGAACAAGAATCTAACCTCAAATCGAAATCCAACGGTTCGATCTTCCACGATCAAGCTCGAGCTCAACTCTCACACTAAAATTCTAACTCCAAGTTCTAGAGCTTCTCTAAACAAGACAAAGATTTGAGACCAAAACATAATCAAAAGTTACACAATGATGTATTATAGGCCTGCCGGTCATTATAGCCTTCACTGACACGTGGCATCACCGGATTGGTGCTTAGAAAGGTGATCGCTAGACAAGACAAGTCTCGACAAAGCGCACAACACGCTTTGCGCTAAGCACGCAGTTAGAATGACCTCGCCAAAGACAAGACTTCGCAACAGTCAACAAAGACAAAGGTTAGGAGGACGACACTTGACTAAGCCGTGCCACACCTTGGCCTGGGTGTACCACATCTCGGCCTAGGCCATACCGCCAAGGACAAAGATTACAAGCACAAAACATCACAGCCTCGGCGATACACACTTCGCCCAAAGGTAACATCTCGGCAAACATGCCGGGTGAAGATGGAGGTCGGCCGAGGTTCCAAATCGCCAAAACGCAAAGGCTCAAAGGCAAACTATGCCGAATAATTCTCGCCACGCCCAAACAAAACACAATTCCAAAGAACTTACAATAAAACAAAGCAAAACAAGGCAAGTATCAAGATTACAAACTTGACAATTCAAGGTCATACAAAATACATGCAAGCAAGATCGATTCAAAGTGAGGGTTGTTACATCCTACCCCCTTAAGGAAGTTTGGACCCCAAACTTACTATACCTTGGTCCAAGAATAACTCGATGTCGAATTCTCATTTCCTCTTCCATTTCCCATGTGGCGCCTTGCCATAGTGCTCTTTCCATTCCACCTTTACCATTGGTATCGACTTGTTTCTCAATTGCTTAACTTGTTCCCCACAATAGACGCCGCTTTCTTCATAGCCCAAATTCTCATTAACTTCGATTCCGTAATGCTTAATTACATGCAAAGGATCCCAATATACTTCCTTAACATCGAAACATGAAACACGTTATGGACTTGGCTCAACTCGTGGCAAAGCAAGTCAGAGGGCAACGGAGTTAACCTTGTCAAGGACTTCAAATGGGCCAATATAACGGGTGCTAACTTACCTCTTCCCAACTGAAACTCCTTTCATTGGTGAAACCTTTAGGAATACGTGATCCCCAACTTCAATTCTAGCTCATTTCTTCTCGTCGCAAGATAACTCTTTGTCGGCTCGCGCTTTAATCCTCTCACGAATAAGTTTAATCTTCTCCGTTGTTACTTGAATGAGTTCGACCAAGCAGAGCCTTATCTCCGACTTCGTCCAACATATCGGCGATCCGCATTTTCTTCCATATAGAGCTTCATACGGTGCCATACCAATACTCGCGTGATAGCCGTTGTTGTGTTTAATTCCACTAATGGCAAATGCATTCCCCAATTTCCTTGGAAATCCAATACACGTAGTCTAAGCATATCTTCAAGTGTCTCAATCGTTTCTTTCTGCTTGCCCATCTGTCTGGGATGAAAAGTCAGCTAAATCTCGCCTCGCTCCAAAGGCTCTTCAGAGACTCGCCAAAACTGAAACAAATTTAGGATCTCGTCCGACACTATTGACATCGGCACTCCATGAAGTCTAACAATCTCATTCACATAAAGTAGGGCAAGTTGATCGTTGAAAGTAGTCTTAACAGCAAAAAGTGTGTCGACTTGGTTAGTCTATCTACCACAACCCAAATCGAATCCATACCTTCGTGTTCTCGGCAAATTCACCACAAAATCCATAGAGATGTGTTCCCACTTCCACTCGTGGATCGGCAAAGGTTGTAGAAGTCCCGCCGTCTCGATGTTCGCTTTTACTTGCCGGGCAATGCAAACACCGGGACACAAATTCGCTATCTCTCTTCATGTTTGGCCACCAAAACATCTCTGCTTTTACATCATGGTACATCTTGGTATTTCGGATGAACAAAGAACTTGGAATTATGGGCTTCCAAAGAAAATCTTCCTTTTCATCTAACATCGGCCACACACAATTTCCTTCAAACTTAAGCACTTGGTTTTCAAAGGTGTACCCGATCTCGCTTGGTAACAATCTCATCGGCTACTTTTCTCAAGAATTCATCCTCCATTTGTCTTGCCTTTACTTCTTCAACAATGGTTGGTTCTCGCCGAAATCAATGTTAGGCATGCCAAATTTCCAACCGATTTTACGTCAGAGCGCCGGCCACTGTTGGCTTTCCTCGGTGATATTGAATCTGATATCGTAGTCCTTCAACAACTCGAGCCATCTTCTTTGTCTCAAGTTCAATTCTTCCGAGTGAATAGATACTTCAAGCTCGATGATCTCAGAAAACCTCGACAAGAAGCTCCATACAAGTAATGACGCCAAATCTTCAAAGCAAATACCACTACCGCTAGCTCCAAGTCATGGGTAGGATAGTTCTTCTCATGTGGCTTCAATTGACGAGATGCATATGCTATAACCTTACCTCCTTGCATTAATACACAACCCAAACCCTTATGCGACGATCATCAGAAACATGAAACTCCTCATTACCGATGGAAGTACCAAGATCTTGTCAGAACTAACCTCGCCTTTAGCTCTGAAAAGTCACTCGATCTTCATCCATTCATACGGTGCTCCTTCCTAGTCAATTGTGTCAATGGAGTTGCAATCTCGAGAATTCTTTTACGAACTTCCCGTAGTAACCGCCAAACCCGAAAACTTGAACCTCGGACACATTGGTCGGCCTCGGCCAATTTACCACGGCTTCTATTTTGCTCGGATCAACTGAAATACCTTCTTCATTTATTACATGACCCGTAAATGAAATAGTAGAAAGCCAAAACTCACACTTGTTAAATTTAGCATACAGCTTCCTGTCTCTCAATATCTCAAAAGAAATTCTCGATGGTTTTCATGTTCAACTTCACTCTTGGAATAAATCAATATATCATCGATGAAGACGACCACAAACTCATCTAAGTGGGGCTTGAAGACTCTGCTCATTAAATCCATAAATGCAAAGCGGGGCATTGGTCAATCCGAAAGGCATCACTAAAAATTCAGAGTGGCCATATCTAGTCCGAAAGGCGCTTCTCAACATCCTCTGCCTTAACCTTAAGTCGATGGTAGCCCGACCTAAGGTCAATCTTGGAAAAGACTCGTGCTCCTTGTAATCGATCAAGTAAATCATCAATCCTAGGTAATGGGTACTTATTCTTAATGGTGACCTTATTGAGTTCTCTATAATCAATACAAAGGCGAAGTGTGCCATCCTTCTTCTTAACAAATAACACAGTGCTCCCCATGGTGATGTGCTCGCCTAATAAATCCCTTTGTCCAACAACTCTTGCAATTGTAGTTTCAATTCTCTAAGTTCGGTCAGCCATTCTATATGGTGTTTTGGAGATCTGTGTTCGATATAACATCAACAAGAACTCTATTTCTCTATCGACCAAATGGCGGGTAAATCATTAGGAAAGACGTCGGCGAACTCATGAACAACGATGTCGGCTAAACTAACATTTCCATCCCGATCTTTCAATATACTACACAAATAACCCTTACACCTTTTGGATCAACTTACGTGCCTTCATGGATGAGATTAAATAAGGTGGGGGAATTACTCCTTTACCCTGAAAAATAACTTCGGCTAGGTTTGGGGGTTTCAATGTGACACTCTTCGAAACACAATCAATGAGTGCGTGGTTTGCTACTAACCAATCCATTCCCATTAATCTTTCCATTCTGTCCAATCTGTCTTCAGACTGATCTCGGGCAAGTGGAGGTCTACCTCTCCTCATGATACTATGAGTATACAAAGTGTGACTTTAAAGCAAGTAAACAAATAACTCCGCAGGCAAGTAACAATTAAGCAAGTCAAGACAATGCACACCTTGTTCAAATAGCAAGCAATATGATGCAACCCTAGCATCTTTCTAAATGGAATCCTATGCTCTTTAGGACTCGAGTGTGTGAATCAACGTACTATGAGGAACTTGTGCTCGATACCACTCTGTCACGACCCCAACCCGCCCCTAGTAGGTGGTGTCGAGATGGCCAAGAATCCGTAATTACCAAAGGCGGCTTACAAAATTTCACACACATCGAGTAATCATAGGGGCTCACATATGCGAAGCGAATAAACTAAATACAAATGGTCCTTGAGAGTCTGCATAGATCAAATGTAAATGCATACATATGTAATCGCACCTCGGCAGATAACAAAACAAATACAAGTTACATCTCGATCAAAAGGCTTCTCAAATTACATATACAAATACAATGATTCTGAGCAAAGAAGCATGATTTTCAAGAATCAAGTAACACATATGCCGAGGTAATCACAAACAGCCATGTAAGCAAGTCAAGTCGGCATAACAAAAATCCCAAAACAAGTCAGACAATACTTCTCGGCGTCCCCCGCCATCACCTACATATATATAGAGAGGGTGAGCTTGGAAACTCGATGAATGGTACTAGAAATAAAGGTTTGCATGAATAATAGCCGAGTCTGCCAAAACAAAGCATATCAAAACCATTCAAACAATAGCCGAGGTTCCCCCAAGCGAAGAATATCAAGCTGCATGCAACAAGAGATGAACCGTATTCATCTCACAAATCCTACCGAAAGCAATACAAAGATTAAACAAGTAGTAGCCGAGGTTCCTTCCAAAACAAGACAAATCAAGTTGTATCGAATCAAGTGATGAACCGTATTCATCCAACAAGTCTTACAAGTCAAAACATTTGCCGAGATAGCACAAGTAGTAGCCGAGGTAATCTTCAAGACAAAACATATCAAGCTTATATGACTTAGGCCCGTAGCCCTTTTTCACCGAAGGTTGTGACTTAGGCCCGTAGCCTTTTTTCACCAAGTGGTGCTACAAAAGCTTAAAGTCCTCTAGCACAAGGGACTTGTGTTACTTAGGCCCGTGAGTCTGCTTTAACATTTATCTTAGCAAGATAGGACCGTATCCTTTTAACAAGATGTACCGCGAAAGTTTAGAGTCCTCCAAAGGTAAGGGACTTTCCAAAGAAAGGACCGTATCCTTTTAACAAGATGGTATCATGAAGTTTAGAGTCCTCCAAAGGTAAGGGACTTTCCAAAGAAAGGACCGTATCCTTTTAACAAGATGTATCATGAAAGTTTAGAGTCCTCCAAAGGCAAGGGACTTTCCAAAGAAAGGACCGTATCCTTTTAACAAGATGGTATCATGAAAGTTTAGAGTCCTCCAAAGACAAGGGACTTTCCAAAGAAACCAAACAAAGCTCAACTCATTACAAGGACATCATCAAGACGGTTCATACTTACCTTTCCTCTAGTGCTGCTAAAGTTTAGAGTCCTCCAGTACAGGTGACTTTCAAGAATACCATCAAAACAAGCCCATATACAAAACATCAAAATAGGCTAATCATTCATGCTTAGCAATTACCTTTACCAAAGCGAAACAAGCAAGATTTATCAAAAGCTTTAGAACATAGCTTTATTAAAAGCACCACTCACCTCGGTCTTCGTGTAGGCTCAAGCAAAGATCAAAGTCCTACAATCACATAGCAAACCATACTCTCAAACGAGCTTCACATACATGCAAGGAATCAAAACATTATTTCCCATCACAGAAGTGCACTGGTACCATCCAGTCTAGCCGAGGTCCTACACCTCCCCGCCGAGGTGTGGACTCAAAGCCAAAACAAGGCAAAGTTAGGAAAACCCGAAGTTTCCTTTCAAAGGGCACGAAGAACAAGATCATGCATCTTTAAATCCAACTCACATATACGAAATCTGGGGTTTTCAAGCTAAGAGTTCAAAACGTGGACTAGGGTACTCATTCGAGAAAATTATGCAAGAACAAACACAAAACATGATTCTTGTTCCAAACTTTCGGATCAAAACAAGGTTCTCCTTTAAGAACACAAGAACAACATTTTTCTCTTTCAAAACCAAGTTCAAATCAATGCATGACATGCAAAACAGATCCAATCATGCAATGCATCTAGATGATCAATAAGAACAATCGATGTAGAACAAGAATCTAACCTCAAAACTGAAATCCAACGGTTCGATCTTCCACGATCAAGCTCGAGCTCAACTCTCACACTAAAATTCTAACTCCAAGTTCTAGAGCTTCTCTAAACAAGACAAAGATTTGAGACCAAAACATAATCAAAAGTTACACAATGATGTATTATAGGCCCTGCACATTCATAGCCTTCACTCGGACACGTGGCATCACCGGATTGGTGCATTAGAAAGGTGATCGCTAGACAAGACAAGTCTCGACAAAGCGTGCACAACACGCTTATGCTAAGCACGCAGTTAGAATGACCTCGGCCAAAGACAAGACTTCGCAACAGTCAACAAAGACAAAGGTTAGGGACGACACTTGACTAAGCTGCCACACCTTGGCCTGGGTGTACACATCTCTACCTAGGCCATACCTTCAAGGACAAAGATTACAAGCACAAAACATCACAACCTCGGCGATACACACTTCGCCCAAGGTAACATCTCGCAAACATGCCGGGTGAAGATGGAGGTCGGCCGAGGTTCCAAAATCGCTCAAAACGCAAAGGCTCAAAGGCAAACTATGCCGACCCGACTCGCTCGCCCAAACAAAAACAATTCCAAAGAACTTACAATAAAACAAAGCAAAACAAGGCAAGTATCAAGATTACAAACTTGACAATTCAAGGTCATACAAAATACATGCAAGCAAGACTGATTCAAAGTGAGGGTTGTTACATAATTGGTATAATTAATTGTGAGAATGAGAAATGAAATTGGAATTTGTTGAAATTGGAAGTATGTGGGATAAAAGGGTGTAGTTTAATTGTATATTGCTCACCGAATTGAAATGTTGATTTTATATCCATTGTGCATTTATTTTCTGTATAGAAATAACTGCTTTGGGCTATCGGTGGAGGATAGTCGTGATTGTTGTAGACAATGCATGAGGATTAGGCAAACTGAAACTAATCTGTGGAATGTGTCATGGGATTTGACGATTGATAGGATACATAAACTGTATGTATTGATTTATGTGTATAACGATTGTTTATATGCATTGTGTGAGTTGGAGGAGATAGGGGATGGACTCCACGTTGTAGGGGAAGATAGGGGATGGACCTCTAAACCTGATGTGTGTGTTGGAGGAGATAGGGGATGGACTCAGGATACAAATTTCATACGCTTGTCCAATAATATTGACAGAGCTCATATGCTTGTCATGGAATGTGTGAAGTGTGATATTGTGAGCTCACATGCTTGTCATGGAATGTGTGAAGTGTAGTAGTGACTGAGCTCATACGCTTGAAATGAAATATAGACTTGTATGTCTTGGAAAGAGAATGAAACATAGACTCATATGTCTTGGAAAAGGAAATGTGTTATGAAAGAATGTAAAAGTGTTAACTAACTATCAACTATTACCCTTTTAGTCATTATTCATAACTGGTTTAGTATATTTCTACTGGGCTGTGGCTCACCCTATATGGGAACTTCATTTTCAGGTACAGGTAGCATGCCACCTCCAAGGACGTAGCTTGGGAGGATAGGGGCGGACACACCTTTGGTGTCACATTTATTTTTGGGTGTATTACATGTATATTCAAGCCAATGGCTTTATGTGTAAATGAGTTAGAACTCTTTTGTTTGTAACCAAGTGTTAGCTTGGAAAGCTGTAAGCCTTTGAGGCACCTGCTTTTATTGTTAACATGTAATACTTTTTGTAAAGAACTGTTCAGTTGAATAGAAGAATGCGGGTTTCATCTTGTATCAATGTATGTTTAATTGATGGGTTTATTGTATTATTTTGAGGGCGTTACAACTTGGTATCAGAGCGTACCGGGTTCGAATACTTTGGGTACGTGGGAATTGATTAGGATCACGATGGGTTTGTCTCGCTTGATAGAGACGTAGATGTAGTGTAACACGTTATGTGTTTATGTGATAACATGTTTACGTGATTATTTGGGTATGGGATTTAGTTTCTAGGATGTTGATTGGATCCTTGGGTTTCTGAGAGTCTCGTTGGAAAGGCACCTGATCAATGCCGTTTCTAACCGGAACTCTAGTAACGCCTCGGGACTATCATTATCCGGAAATGAAATTCGTAAGTGCTTATGTGTTTATGTGCTTACGTGGAATGGATTACAGTTGTCCATGCATTAGGACGCGAGTGTTTAGTTTCGGCACATGTTTGAATGTGCTAATGTTCTGTATTCCTTTCATTAGGATGTCGGGACGAGGCAGAGGTGGTAGGCGTGGTAGGCGTGGCAGGCAAGAAATGCCTTTACCGGAGGAGATTCCGGCAGTGCAGGAGAGAGTTGGTCAGGCCAATGTGGCCGAGCCAGCAGGCCAACAGGCGGAAGGTGATTTGGCCAGGGAGATAGCAGGGGCTTTGAGTATTCTCAGAGCCGGGAATCAGGCAGTTGAGGCAGGGCCTTCCTTCTTGAGGAGGGAGTTCTTCCGGTCAAATCCGGACGAGTTTGTCGGGGATCCGAAGGAGCCACTGAAGGCTGATGAGTGGCTAGAGCAAATGGCCAAGACGTTCGAGATGCTTGGCATCGAGGACGGTGCATTGAAGGTGACCTTGGCGTCCTTCCAGCTGAAGGGAGACGCGGGTCAGCGGTGGAAGTATGAGAAGGCCAGAGTTGGTGGTGTATGGGAGGCGTTTGTAAATGCTTTCCAGGAGAGGTTTTTGTCTGCTGTGGCTAGGGAGAAGCTGAGGGATCAGTTTAGCCAGTTGAGGCAGGAGGGTTTGTCTGTGGCCGAGTTTGAGGCTAAGCATTAGCTTGTCCAGTTTGCACTGAACTTGTGGCGACCGGCGGTGAGCCAAGTTATGAGTTTGAGCGGAAGTTGAGGCGTGGCCTCAAGATGAAGGTTGGCGGTCCTTATATCCGGGACTACAGGCACTTGGTAGATGCTGCAGCTCATATGGAGCTGATGATGCAGGAGGAGGATGAGGAGAAACACAAAGGTTCCAAGAGGAGCCAAGAGGGCCAGAGTGATGGCAGGAGGCAGAGGGGTTATAACCCTCAGCCGTCTCAGGGTGGTTTGGCTAGGTCGACTTTCCCAGTATCGAGTGCAGGCTCCGGGAGGGGCAATCAGGGAGACTTCACCTGTTACAAATGTGGCCAGCTGGGTCACAAGGCTTCAGTTTGCCCACAGAAGGGCGGGGGTCAGAGAGCTGCTTCTTCTTCAGCTAGACCGCAAAGTCAGAGTTTGGGCAGGGCACTTGTCTTGTTTTTCGGGACAACCCGACACCAAGAGGTATTGCCCACAGCTTGAGTGCCACTGGGCGCCGGTTCTAGACAGACGCAGGGTTTCAAATGGCCATCTGGTGGCAGCCTCGAGGGCCAATCCGGGGCTTCTTCGTCCAACAAGGCAGCCTTTTATGCTCCTAGAGGTGAGCAGTGGATCGAGGGCCTCAGTATGCGTGTATCTTATCACACAGGATCTTGTACCGGCTCCATCGGTGGTGAGAGGTACTTTTCTGTTTTGCAACTCGGTTGCTAGAGTGTTGATTGATACGGGTGCATCACATTCTTTTGTATCTGCTGCATTTGCATCTGTGTTGGAGTTGGAGTTAGCGCTTTTAGCATCTCCTATCTGTGTTGTGTCACCTATTGGGGGTGAGTTGATTCTGAGGCAGGGTGTTAGAGGGTGCGATATAGAGGTCGATGATCATAGACTTCCTTTTCCCTTTGTTGTCATGCCCATGAAGGGCTTCGACGTTATCTTAGGTATGGACTGGCTATCGTCATACCGGGCAGTTATTGATTGCTACCGCCAGAGGGTCACTTGTTGTACAGTGAGCGGTGAGTGTTTCCATTTCTTGGGAGACCGGGTTGGTAGTGTTGTGCCACCGGGGTATGATCCGCGAGGGCGGAGTGAGCTTAGTGGTCTACTTACTAGCTTTGAGAGTAGTGAGTGTGATGAGACCCAGATTGTGCTGCCGAGGGTGGTCTGTGAGTATTCGGATGTTTTTCCCGAGGATCTTGTTAGTTTGCCACCCCACCGGGAGATTGAGTTCTCCATTGATTTAGTGCCCGGCACGGCGCCGATTTCTATGGCACCTTACCGTTTTGCTCCAGCAGAGTTGGTTGAGTTGAAAGTTCAGCTCCAGGAATTGCTAGATAAGGGCTTTGTTCGCCCTAGTGTTTCACCGTGGGGAGCACCGGCACTCTTTGCTAAGAAGAAAGATGGTGCCTTGAGATTGTGTATAGACTACCGAAAGTTGAATCGAGCTACGGTCAAGAATAAGTACCCTATGCCCCGGATAGATGATTTGTTTGACCAGTTGAAGGGTTCCCGTTGTTTCTCTAAGATAGACTTGAGATTGGGTTACCACCAGTTGAGGGTCAGGGAGGAGGATATTCCGAAGACGGCATTCCGTACGCGGTATGGCCATTATGAGTTTCTAGTGATGCCATTTGGACTTACCAACGCACCGGCAGTCTTTATGGACTTGATGAACCGGATCTTCCGGGAATTCTTGGATCGATTTGTAGTTGTTTTGTGGATGACATCCTTGTCTATTCGCCTTCAGAGGAGGAGCATGAGGCACACTTGAGAGTGGTGCTAGAGTTGCTTAGAGCCCATAGGCTGTTGTAGACGTCCCCGAACGCGACCCGGGGAAAGGGAGTGCGAGTCCCCCCCCGTTCCGGTTCGATATTGGGTCTACTACAGTTCGAAGGACTCAATTTTGTCACGGTTCTAAATCTTGAACCAAAGAGTCCAAATCTGGCAAATCGTTTTGAAGAAAAACAGATTTTGAAAAGAAGTGCCAAACATGGACTGCTTTGCCAGATTACAGAGTCGCCACCTAAATATTTTTTTAATGGGGGAATTTAGGAAACCCTGACTCAGTGCCGAAGGCCACATGTCCGTCATCAACAAAGTGTTCTTGGCTCGGGAGCTTGGGTACGATCGGGGAAGGTCAGCTATGAGCACGCCCTTTCGCCCGGTCCGAAGACCGGCCTCTACTAACCGTGATATACGATTTTGAAAACATTACATGCTCTTATCCAAATTATTAGCCTAGAATTACTATGTTATGCGCACAGCAAACAAGTATAGACTAGATTGCCTAATTTGGAAACAAACATTGCATATCCGTTGATTTTGAAAATGCTTTGGAATTTGCTACTCGCAAGTAGGCTAAAACACGGATTTCAATGAGTTTTTCCAACTCAAGCAATCCAACCTCCATCCACAGGCATTCAAGCAGTTTATCACATGTAAGCACTTAGCCGCATGTTAAGCATGCAATCATGTTAACATTCACGCGCATGCGATATGCTAAAGCATAAAAGCTCACCTAGTACTCCAAGCCAAAACAGAAGCTCATTAGAAATCCATGCATGGACCTAAGCATACTGAAATGTCTAATGCAACACATACAAAGATGTAATCTAGGTAGGCTCGGCTATCCTAAACATGGCATGTGAAATGCTACAAGTATCACGTATTCAATTTGGAATTGAAAATACGATGCAATTTGTATGATGAACCGAGCCCGATGCATGTCAACAAATGCATGGATGCACGCATGCACAGCATAAGGTATGCTAATTTGAATATGCCCTAATCTACCATCATAAGCAGGTAAATAAAAGGGAAGAAAGAAATGGGGGTTGGAAGACATACACACACTCACCCACACTTATTACAGACTTGCCCTCACTCGGAGGGACCAAATAAATATTACAGTCCGAATAATAAACAAATAAATTATTACAGAATTCTAATTACTGAATAAATAAATATGAAATAAAGGGGGCCACAGCCCCTCGCCTCGGGATGCGCACATGATGCATGCTTCAGTCTGCCTTGCCCGGGAATCCCGCACCATGCCACTGTTGCCTCTGTTTTGCGCTGTTCTGCCTTTCTGAAAACTGCCAAAGTTCCAGGACACCTTCTTCATACCCTGAAGATCATCACCGCTTGAGGGTTTGGCACCGCCCGCCATGGTTTGACCACCGTCATTTGAATCTATCGGCCATCGATTGATCGCCGTCGCACTAAATCTTGCCCGGGGGCATCAATTCTGCAGAACCTGCAACTCACAGCAGCAGAGGGCAAAACTATGCATGGCAAGGCAATTCAAGGCATTTATGCACCAAACACATTCCTTATCATGTTAATGACTCAAAGGGAGATGTGCCTCGGTTCTCGGAGCACCAATCACGCATTTCCATGCATGATGGCCCAAAGAACTAAGAATGCAACTTTAATTTCAAATGCATGTAAACCACATAAACAAACAAGGGTGCTAAACCTCTATCAAACTCACTTCAAGAGGCCTAGCTTGCATGCCAATATGATGCAATCCTAGACATGTTATCTAGCATGCAAAATGGGCAATGCAAACAAACAAAACATGCTAGATGCACAACCTAAGCAAGGAAGCATGTGAATCAAGCAATGAGGTGGACTTAGACATGGATTAGGCAGCTCCAAATGGGCCTAAAACAATGGCCAAAATGCTAAGTTATGAGGGCCAAACACACATGCACACATGCATACAATTGTGGTCCAACACTTAGGCACAAACATGGCAACTCTCAAGCACACTTAAAGAGACCAAACATGGCATGCATTACACAACTAAAACAGATTTTCAGCATGAAAAAACACACCTAAAACTCACACACATGGCATCCCAAAAGCTCTAAACACATAGGCACACACAATGCACATTTCAAGGGATAAAAGGGCACACCTTCAAAGCATGAATGAGATGACAAATACAAACATGTGAGCATGGATTAAGGTCTGAAATAACATGTTGGGTAGTTCCAAACCACTAAAATAATGGAAGCAATGCATGCTATACACTCATGCACTTAAGGCTAGCAAGCCAAAATGCAAAGTGGCTATATAAGGCATGTCATGGATGGCCTAAACAACCAAAAACCGATCTTATACATGACAAAACAAGCACATTTTCAGTGTATGACCAGCCACAAAAACCGAAGCAAGATAGGCTAACAAAGCATGCAAAATTACGGTAAATTACATGGATTTCAAAGCAAGTAGCATAAGGATTATCCAAACAATGTTGAGCCCTTCAACAATGTTGAAGAAGGGCTCAAAATAAGCCTATTCTTAGCTTACATCAAGCCCCAAAACAGATCATACATAAGTCAAAAATAGCATGCAAAATGGACGACATACAAGAGGATATTGAGATAGGTGCTAGATGCAATCACCAAATGGCAAGGGGTCCTCAATCAAACATGAAGAGGACCCCAAAATAAGACTATTTGAAGCTTGGGTCGGAGCCCAAAGATGCAAGCAACTACGGCTTAGATTTGAAGCAAGAAAATGCTAGTTTGAGGGAAATAGACACTTACCCTTGTAGACCAATGAACCAGCAGGTTTTGGACCAAGTTTTGGTGCTCCTAAGCTCTGCAAATGACCTCCCAAATGCTGGAAATGGAAGTGGTGGTGTTGTGCTATGTGTTGGTGAAGGAATGGCCCAAGAACAAGGTTGTTTGGAGGTTGAATGAGAGAGATATATGGTTGTAGATATATATGTTAGATATATATATCTATTCTCTGGTTTTTTGTTCTAAAACCACCAACCCTTGAGCAATGGAGAGGGGGCATGCTTATATAGGCCAAGACCAAGGTTCTAGGCTTCTCCAAGAAGCCAAATGAAAGGGGCAAAGGGTGCAAAGGGTTTGTGGCTTCTAGAGGAAGCTAAAACAGCTGGCCAAGCTTCTCCAAGAAGCTTGGCCAAAGGTTCAACCTTCTAGAAGAGGTTTGGGGTTCAAAGGGTTCAAAAAGGTGCAAAATAGGCATATGGATGCACGTGGGTCTGGTTCTGTGCACCCCAGCTGGCACAGCTGGTATGCACCAGGCTTGGGGGGTGCAAAGGGTGCAAACCGGCCAGACGATTTGATTGTCGGCCAAAATAAAGTGCCGGTCGGCACTCTTTTGTGCCGGTCGGCCAAATACAGTTCCGATGGATGATTCCTTGGTCAAAAAAGTGCCGGTGGGTATGCAAATTGAAGCCCCGGAAGTTAGCTTTCCAATGGCGCAAACCTTGCATTAAAATTCCTTCTGTGCAAAAATTTATGCCCTTTTCCGTGAAGTCGCGCAGACTCAATCCAACCGGACTGATCCCCTACTTCAACCCATCATATCTCCTCCACCCGGACTTGGCTCTAGGAGATTCTTGAGTGCCAAGTGAAGCCCTGGAAGTCTTCTTTCCAATGGTGGTGGCCTCATAGGTTAACTCCAAGTATACGGATGAATGGGCCTAATTCAGCGAGGGTTGCGCGTCCCCCTTCTACCCGGATTCATGCCGAACTTCTCCCAAACCAGTTTTCTTCCCTCTTCTCCTCTTTCTTCAACTTCAAACCCCTACGCAAGGTGTTTGGAAAGGTTTGCCTCTCTTCTTGCCGAAGAAACCGAACCTGTGCCCTGCACATCTCTCAACACCGAGCAAACCGTCAGTCGCGCCCAAGTCTTGAGGGCGGTCAAAAATGGGGTGTCTATAGTTGCCCCTCTTTGACAGAACTCGAAAGTCATAACAATGACGGGAGTGAATGTCAAAGCCCAGAGACGACCCATTTTTGACAAGGCCGAAGACTTGGACAAACAAAACAAAATAATAATAAGTAAATGGTTGTGCCCGCAGGCTGCCTACGTATCCCTTTACAGGGAATCAAACCAGCGTAGTTCAGGGGCAAGATGCAAAGTGATGCACAATGCAAGTGCATAACTTATGATCATGCAAAGAAAGCTGTAACGAAGCACACATGCAACAGTTTTAAGCTAGCATACACCAGACCACACTACAATGCAGAAAGGATGTAAGAGAATTATGCAATTCTCAATACGTCTCACTCGGGAGATACAATACCTGTGCGGTTCGTCCGGTTGCACCGGCCTCAAATGAACCGTACATACAATATCGTGCCTGCAAAGAAAACAAACTTGGCAGGTATAATATTGTTAGCAATATGCATGACAATGCAGAATGAATGCAAGATGATATGCAATATATACAAAACAATGTATAAACAATGCAAATGAAAATGCAATGCAATTGAAACTAATGCAAACTACATGCAAAGCAATCGAATCACGATTCAATCACGAGTGGTTCGGAACCACACAAATGTCAGATAGATTGATGGAAGTAACAAGTCTGTCTACCATAGAAAAGGTGTCGAAGCCCTCAAGGCGCGAGCGCACACAGAACTATGAGTAGTGTAGACAGACACAAGAACAAGTATTGGGTGGATTGACATAAGTGGGGAAACGACCCGCTGGGGACTAGACAATGATCCTAATGCCGGATGCAACAATTACACTACAATGTAATAGAAATGGATAAATGATACAATGGATATGGCACGGGGGCCAAACCTAATCTCGCCTAGGAAAGGCATGTACGCATACAAACCATGTCTAATCACAGAAACGGTGCCGCAACCCTCAAACCAAGCTCGTCAAGGAATAGGCGCGTACACAAGAACGGTGCTTCGACGTGAAAAGTAAGGGCACATACCAGACCAAGCTCAACAAGGAAAGGCGCAAGCCATAGATGGAAGGTGATGCAGTGGATGCATGCAGCTAAAATGCAATGGAAATGGATATTTACAGTGGATATGGCACGTGGGCCAAACCAAATCTTGCCTAGGAAAGGCATGTACGCATACAAACCGCGTCTTAACATAGAAAATGCGCCGCAACCCTCAAACCAAGCTCGTTAAGGAATAGGCTCGTACACAAGAACTATGCTTCGACGTGAAAAGTAAAGGCACATACCAGACCAAGCTCAACCCGGAAAGGCGCAAGCCATAGATGGAGGTGATGCAGTGGATGCATGCAGCTAAAACGCAATGGAAATAGATATTTACAGAAAATGCATGACATATGCACTACACTACAATGATGCATGACAAATGCATGTGTTGTTTTTGTTTTTTTTTTGAAATGCGCGCCAACGCGCGGCTTTTGAGATGCATGACAATGCAAATGAGCGGGTTTAAGGTCTCGCTAGACCATGCGTGTTTAAGGTCTCGCCAGACCGATGTGGGGCAACAATAAGATGCGCAGAATAGCGCGATGGAATGCATGCAAAATGCAATAAGGTGCACAAAATAGTGCGATGCGCAAAATAGCGCGAATGGTGAATGCATGCAAAATGCAACCAGGTAAAGTACGCAAAATAGCGCGAATGATACAATGCACAAAATAGTGCGATGCGCTAAACAGCGCGATGCGTTAGACAACGCGAGTGCACAAGACAGTGCGATGCGCTAAACAGCGCGATGCGTTAGACAACGCGAGTGCACAAGACAGTGCGATGCGCTAAACAGCGCGATGCGTTAGACAACGCGAGTGCACAAGACAGTGCGATGCGCTAAACAGCGCGAATGTAATGTAATGCACAAAACAGTGCGATGCGCAAAATAGCGCGAATGAAATAAAACCACAAGATGCACAAGACAGTGCAAGTGAGATACAAAGTGTAAGTGCACAAGATAGTGCGAGTGAGATAAAATGCACAAGAAAGTGCGATAAAATGCATCTTCTATGCAAGTATGGGGGCATTTTCCATGCAATATTGAAAGCAAGCATATTTTATGCATGAATCATAACGATGCGCGGCACACATGCAGCAACAACATATATGAAAGTTCATATTCTATGCAATAGAGGAGCATCAAACATGTACTCTGGTGTCTCCGATTTACCTCTCAGAGGGTTTCGCAACTTACTCGGCTCGAAAAGGGGACACCCTGTTCATATTGGCAAGAGATAACATCTGCTGCTGCTTGGACTGTCATTCTGACTTGAAACAGGCTTACACTTGAGCTTGAGGTAGAGGCACACTCATACTTTGGAGCACTGACAAGGCCTGAAGTGATACATCTGGAGTACAATCACGGAATTTGCTGAAGGTGAAACACACTCAGATGCTTCGATTTTCCCTCTTTTCTTTTGCTTTGCAGTCCAGAACCTATATAGCTTCAGATAGGCCCTGATTTTATCGTCAGACTTATCGGGGTGGACCTCGGTTGAAAGAACAAATTCCTTTTTTGCACAAATGTGGAGAATGGCACAGCACTCTGAGCACACAACAAATCATTTTTGAAATTGAGAAAATGAGTTCTCGACCGGGTATTGAGCCTACAACTGAACACAGCGAAGACGACCCAACAACGGAAAATAAAGGTAAACAACCTAAACACATCTATTGACACTTGAAACGACTCAAAACAAGAATCGAGACAAACAAAACAAAAGACACGACACACAGACGTGCACAGGGAGCCTGTTTCACCGGGTATTGTTTCCCACCCTTTCTCATTTGTGATCCTCACATCACTCGGCATTCAATCTCTTGTTTTTCTGAAAAGCCCTTTTCCTCACTTTTTCTCTCAGCGCACATCTCTCTATTCTTCAATCTCTCATTTTTCATCCCTCCCCTGGGTGGTTGATGGATAAACAGGAAGTCGTGGGCTCTTGCCCCTGGTATTCTGCTAGATTCTTTTCTTGTTCACAACAGTGAGTTTCTTCCACAGAGGGGTTGCGCTACAATTGGGTGTGTAGCAAATCTGCAGCTAACATCGGTTGATGATGCCCTGCTAGGGAGTTTGGACGCGGTTAGATCTGTCCAAACAAAGGAATGGAATATTTTGATCCGTTCCAATTCGTGCTTCGCACTTGACTTGATACCTCATTGCTTGGAGGATGAGAGAGCTTTCAGCCCTTTGTTTTTTACTTCAGTTGTGCCTTCTTCTGGCAGGTAGAGTGCCCTTCTTGGCAAGTATGTTGATGATGGGGAAAAGACAGAACACCTGACTCAACTGTGCCCCTAGTTCATCATTTTGACCATTTTTTGTTTTGGTTTTCTACTAAAACAATTTTGACCAATGTGAGAGTTAGATTAACACACTTGTTCGATTTTTGATTTGAAATTATGCAAGTCAGGCTATGAGCACTGAAAATTTTCCTTTTTTTGGGTCCAAGAAATGGTCCAGTTTTTGGAAAATGAAATAGTTTTCGAGAAAATAGTCAACCTCAGTAAAAATTTTCAAAAACTACTTTTGCAAACGGTTAATGCTCGACGAGCACGAAACTTACTCTCGAGATGCACAACCTCGGATCGGAGGCAATGGAAAATTGCCCCTTGTTTGAACGGCACTGCATGGCAACGGAAAGTTGCCCCTGGTTTGAACAGTGACTCGTGGCAACTTACGGCAACGGAACGTTGCCCCTTGTTTGAACGGCACCACAGTGCGTTGAATGGCAACGGAAAGTTGCCCCTTGTTTGGACGATGCCGCAGCATTTTGTAAACAGTCTTCATCAATGATGACCGAACTCCCGGATACAGAGAGGGCAAGGATGATCAAAACCATCATATGGACTTAGTCGCTATGAAAGCGTTGGGGGCTGGACTTCAGGATGAAGTTGCCTACGTTTCCCAATCATGGGAATCAAGCCTTACGTAGTTCGGGGTTAAGGTACACTCGGGTATTTAAGCTCTCCTTTTTATGCTCTAACTTTTGCCAAGGCGCCTATTGCAGGTTTTCGACCTTGCGAGCTTTGTTCTTCTTTATTTTTCAATTATTGTTTCATTTTTTTCTTTTTTCTTTTTTTTCTTTTTCTTTTAGGCTCTAACTTTTGCCAAGGCGCCCGATGCGGGTTTTCGACCTTGCGAGCTTTTTCTCTTTTTTTTCTTTTTCTTCTTCTTTCTATATATTTTTTTCTTTTTTTTTTCTTTTCCTTTTGTATGTATTTTTGCTTGCTCTAACTTTTTCCTGGGTCGCCCTTCCGGGTTTTCGGCCCAGCGAGCCTCTCAAAGGGTAAAAGTATAGCAAGGCCATGCCAAATGGTTTTTGGGATTGAAGCCCTCTGTATCCAGGAGAGTGGCTGTGGTGTTGACTTACTGAAGGATCCATCTTCGGCTCTTCGAGCATATCTGACATCTTTGTGCCCCTAGTTTGAGGGGGGGCTTTTGATCTAGTTTCCCAAGCTTCTTCTGATGAGGTGTGATCTTCTTGATCTGACTTTCCTGGCCTCTAATTCATGGGCTGCTTCAAATCTGGCCACACAGGCCTCACATTGTGGTTGACCGTTGAACATTCTGAATGCAAGTTCAAGGTTTGAAGGCAAGGACTCAAGTCTCGAGGCTGAGAGCGATCCTAAGCTACACAATCTCAAGAGCGATTCCACACATGTCTTTGCAGGACCGCGCAAAACATTTTTTGAAAGTTTTTAAGAAAGCGACAAATCGTTCGCGCTGAAGACAGTGTGGGACCAATCTGGATCAAGCCAGGATCCTTCCCAGTACTCACATTAACAAGCATGATCTCAATCATTAAGGGCTTAACATGCCTCTCTTTCTCTCAATTGATCAAATTTTGCAAAACCCGAGGAATTCCTCCCTCTTCGTTTTCACCGTAGTGTTAGAAAAAGTTTTGAAAAACTTAGGTCATTACAATGACTTCAAGGCACAGAAAAGACAGAGCTTCTTAGTCAAATACCGCCATCTCATTTAGAATTTCTGGCACAACTGGCACACGGTAGAAGCAAGCACAAGAATGTGAAAATCACTGCTGTTCCATTCATATCTGTTGGCATAACTGGCTCCAAGGCAGAAACAGACTCAAAAGAGAATGAAAAGGCAAATGCAAAACAAAGAAAGTGATGTCCGAGGTAACATTCCCAGAATCACCCGACTCCAACACAACAAGACTGACTCGATATGACAAGGCAGACTCAACAGGTTGACTCGATACAACGAGACACACTCAACAGGGTTGACTCAATACAACGAGACAAACTCGACAGGGGTGACTCGATATAACGAGACAGGCCCAACAGGGATGACTCGATACGACAAGACAGACTCAATACCCAAGTCAGAAGGTAGGATAAATAGCATTCGCAAATGTTCAAAACAGTGCGTGCCATACGCCACATCTAGAGTAAACTGAGTGCCGCCTGCAGGTGGTTCAACCCCTAATCACACAACAACGCAGGTCCAGAGTACCCGGGGGAAATTGGACCCTTCTGAAGCTATAGTTCCGAGACTACCTAGCAAAAGAGAAAACCGACAGCATCTCAGCTCAACTTCACCAAAACAGATATGAGCAGAAATAACGACTGTTCATTATCGTCATCGTTCTCAAATCATCGCCTCAAATCAATCGATACCCGCAGATATAACTGATTCTCAAAATACCGATATCTTGGTGCTCGCAGGACACCTGCATCGCAAACCGGTATATGCATTCCCCAGAGATACACTCTAAAAGCACATAGCAAGTAAATGAGAGCCAATACACCCCTATGTTGGGGTAGGGTTTCCCTGTCCTATTTTGTCAGGAACTAGGGTTTCACTATGCACATAGCGGCTTCAAACAACCTATAAACGGGTAAGCAACCTGTCCTAGTTTGGAATGGTCACTATGGATCCGAATATGCACTAGGTCGAATGGTCAAAAAGGGTGCCGCGGTAAAACCGGGTTTGTGTTCTACATCGGCAGAGCTCAGAATCGCAAGCCTTATGGACATGCCTTGACAAGACAAGCCTCGGGCAAAACCGCTCAGGAATAGCAGATGGCAAACACGGTGTCCTAGGCGCACCAATGCAAATGCAATGCAAAGAAACACACAAGTGTAATCAAAAACAGATATCATGAGTTCGAGTCAAGTTCTCTAAATCCCCAGCAGAGTCGCCAGAAACTGTAGACGTCCCCGAACGCGCCCCGGGGAAAGGGGAGTGCGAGTCCCCCCCGTTCCGGTTCGATATTGGGTCTACTACAGTTCGAAGGACTCAATTTTGTCACGGTTCTAAATCTTTAACCAAAGAGTCCAAATCTGGCAAATCGTTTTGAAGAAAAACAGATTTTGAAAAGAAGTGCCAAACATGGACTGCTATGCCAGATTCCAGAGTCGCCACCTAAATATTTTTTTAATGGGGGAATTTAGGAAACCCTGACTCAGTGCCGAAGGCCACATGTCCGTCATCACCAAAGTGTTCTTGGCTCGGGAGCTTGGGTACGATCGGGGAAGGTCAGCTATGAGCACTCTTCGCCTGTCCAAGACCGGCCTCTACTAACCGTGATATCCGATTTTGAAAACATTACATGCTCTTATCCCAATTATTAGCCTAGAATTACTATGTTATGCGCACAGCAAACAAGTATAGACTAGATTGCCTAATTTGGAAACAAACATTGCATATCCGTTGATTTTGAAAATGCTTTGGAATTTGCTACTCGCAAGTAGGCTAAAACACGGATTTCAATGAGTTTTTCCAACTCAAGCAATCCAACCTCCATCCACAGGCATTCAAGCAGTTTATCACATGTAAGCACTTAGCCACATGTTAAGCATGCAATCATGTTAACATTCACACGCATGCGATATGCTAAAGCATAAAAGCTCACCTAGTACTCCAAGCCAAAACAGAAGCTCATTAGAAATCCATGCATGGACCTAAGCATACTGAAATGTCTAATGCAACACATACAAAGATGTAATCTAGGTAGGCTCGACTATCCTAAACATGGCATGTGAAATGCTACAAGTATCACGTATTCAATTTGGAATTGAAAATACGATGCAATTTGTATGATGAACCGAGCCCGATGAATGTCAACAAATGCATGGATGCACCCATGCACAGCATAAGGTATGCTAATTTGAATATGCCCTAATCTACCATCATAAGCAGGTAAATAAAAGGGAAGAAAGAAATGGGGGTTGGAAGACATACACACACTCACCCACACTTATTACAGACTTGCCCTCACTCGGAGGGACCAAATAAATATTACAGTCCGAATAATAAACAAATAAATTATTACAGAATTCTAATTACTGAATAAATAAATATGAAATAAAGGGCCTGCCACATGCGACATGATGCATGCTTCACCGCCTTGCCCGAATCCGCACCATGCCATCATTGCCTCTGCTTATACTGCTTCAAAATCGCCAAAGTTCCAGGACACCTTCTTCATACCCTGAAGATCATCACCGGCTGAAGGGTTTGGCCACCGGCTGCAGGGTTTGACCACCGGCTGCATTTGAATCTATCGCCATCGATTGATCACGGCCGGCAATAAATACCGGCCGGCACTGAATTCTCAGAACTCACAAAGAAGAGAGGGAAAAACTATGCATGACAAGGCAATTCAAGGCATTTATGCACCAAACACATTCCTTATCATGTTAATGACTCAAAGGGAGATGTGCCTCGGTTCTCGGAGCACCAATCGCGCATTTCCATGCATGATGGCCCAAAGAACTAAGAATGCAACTTTAATTTCAAATGCATGTAAACCACATAAACAAACAAGGGTGCTAAACCTCTATCAAACTCACTTCAAGAGGCCTAGCTTGCATGCCAATATGATGCAATCCTAGACATGTTATCTAGCATGCAAAATGGGCAATGCAAACAAACAAAACATGCTAGATGCACAACCTAAGCAAGGAAGCATGTGAATCAAGCAATGAGGTGGACTTAGACATGGATTAGGCAGCTCCAAATGGGCCTAAAACAATGGCCAAAATGCTAAGTTATGAGGGCCAAACACACATGCACACATGCATACAATTGTGGTCCAACACTTAGGCACAAACATGGCAACTCTCAAGCACACTTAAAGAGACCAAACATGGCATGCATTACACAACTAAAACAGATTTTCAGCATGCAAAACACACCTAAAACTCACACACATGGCATCCCAAAAGCTCTAAACACATAGGCACACACAATGCACATTTCAAGGGATAAAAGGGCACACCTTCAAAGCATGAATGAGATGACAAATACAAACATGTGAGCATGGATTAAGGTCTGAAATAACATGTTGGGTAGTTCCAAACCACTAAAATAATGGAAGCAATGCATGCTATACACTCATGCACTTAAGGCTAGCAAGCCAAAATGCAAAGTGGCTATATAAGGCATGTCATGGATGGCCTAAACAACCAAAAACCGATCTTATACATGACAAAACAAGCACATTTTCAGTGTATGACCAGCCACAAAAACCGAAGCAAGATAGGCTAACAAAGCATGCAAAATTACGGTAAATTACATGGATTTCAAAGCAAGAAGCATAAGGATTATCCAAACAATGTTGAGCCCTTCAACAATGTTGAAGAAGGGCTCAAAATAAGCCTATTCTTAGCTTACATCAAGCCCCAAAACAGATCATACATAAGTCAAAAATAGCATGCAAAATGGATGACATACAAGAGGATATTGAGATAGGTGCTAGATGCAATCACCAAATGGCAAGGGGTCCTCAATCAAACATGAAGAGGACCCCAAAATAAGACTATTTGAAGCTTGGGTCGGAGCCCAAAGATGCAAGCAACTATGGCTTAGATTGGAAGCAAGAAAATGCTAGTTTGAGGGAAATAGACACTTACCCTTGTAGACCAATGAACCAGTAGGTTTTGGACCAAGTTTTGGTGCTCCTAAGCTCTGCAAATGACCTCCCAAATGCTGGAAATGGAAGTGGTGGTGTTGTGCTATGTGTTGGTGAAGGAATGGCCCAAGAACAAGGTTGTTTGGAGGTTGAATGAGAGATATATGGTTGTAGATATATATGTTAGATATATATATCTATTCTCTGGTTTTTTGTTCTAAAACCACCAACCCTTGAGCAATAGAGAGGGGGCATGCTTATATAGGCCAAGACCAAGGTTCTAGGCTTCTCCAAGAAGCCAAATGAAAGGGGCAAAGGGTGCAAAGGGTTTGTGGCTTCTAGAGGAAGCTAAAACAGCTGGCCAAGCTTCTCCAAGAAGCTTGGCCAAAGGTTCAACCTTCTAGAAGAGGTTTGGGGTTCAAAGGGTTCAAAAAGGTGCAAAATAGGCATATGGATGCACGTGGGTCTGGTTCTGTGCACCCCAGTTGGCACAGCTAGTATGCACCAGGCTTGGGGGGTGCAAAGGGTGCAAACCGGCCAGACGATTTGATTGTCGGCCAAAATAAAGTGCCGGTCGGCACTCTTTTGTGCCGGTCGGCCAAATACAGTGCCGATGGATGATTCCTTGGTCAAAAAAGTGCCAGTGGGTATGCAAATTGAAGCCCCGGAAGTTAGCTTTCCAATGCCGCAAACCTTGCATTACAATTCCTTCTGCGCAAAAGGTTATGCCCTTTTCCGTGAAGTCGCGCAGACTCGATCCAACCGGACTGATCCCCTGCTTCAACCCATCATATCTCCTCCACCCGGACTTGGCTCTAGGAGATTATTGAGTGCCAAGTGAAGCCCTGGAAGTCTTCTTTCCAATGGTGGTGGCCTCATAGCTTAACTCCAAGTATACGGATGAATGGGCCTGATTCAGCGAGGGCTGTGCGTCCCCCTTCTACCCGGATTCATGCCGAACTTCTCCCAAACCAGTTTTCTTCCCTCTTCTCCTCTTTCTTCAACTTCAAACCCCTACACAAGGTGTTTGGAAAGGTTTGCCTCTCTTCTTGCCGAAGAAACTGAACCTGTGCCCTGCACATCTCTCAACACCGAGCAAACCGTCAGTCGCCCCCAAGTCTTGAGGGCGGTCAAAAATGGGGTGTCTACAGCTGTATGCCAAGTTTGGGAAGTGTGAGTTTTGGCTAAGGGAAGTCAGGTTCTTAGGCCATGTGGTTTCCGGGGAAGGAGTGTCTGTAGACACGTCCAAGACTGAGGCAGTGCAGGATTGGGCACAGCCGAAGAGTGTGTTTGAGATCCGCAGTTTTCTGGGGTTGGCAGGGTATTACCGCCGGTTTGTGAAGGATTTCTCCAGGTTGGCTTCACCGTTGACTAGGCTGACTCGGAAGGGAGTCAAATTTGTATGGAGTGAGACTTGTGAAAAGTCGTTTCAGGAGTTGAAGGTTAGACTGACCACTGCTCCGGTCTTGGTTATTCTGGAGAGAGGGTTGGGTTATGCCGTGTATTGTGACGCCTCACGAGAGGGTCTGGGATGTGTGTTGATGCAAGAGGGGAAAGTAGTAGCTTATGGCTCACGTCAGTTGAAAATCCATGAGAAGAATTACCCTACGCATGATTTAGAGTTAGCGGCTGTAAATCTTTGCCTTGAAGATCTGGAGGCACTACCTTTATGGTGAGAAATTCGAGGTGTTCTCGGATCATAAGAGTCTGAAGTATCTGTTTTCACAGAAGGACTTGAATTTGAGGCAGAGGAGGTGGATGGAGTTCATAGAGGATTATGACTTCGAGTTGCATTATCATCCGGGGAAGGCCAATGTCGTGGCCGACGCTCTTAGCAGGAAATCCATAGGTGATGTAGCTTGTGTAGCCATCCGGGAATGGGAGATGTTGGGAGCACTTGGCGAGTTTGATTTGCTTCTAGGCGAATCAGTTGAGGCTGCGGCCTTGTTTTCTGTTGTTGCACAGCCTACACTTGTGACTAGAGTTTTAGAGGCACAGAGAGGTGACCTTGAGGTAGATTCCCTCCGAGAGAAGATCTCCAATGGGAAGGTCGAAAAGGGTTTGACAGTGTATCCCGACTTGAGTGTGAGATACAGAGACCGCGTGTTTGTGCCGGAGTCTTGCCGAGAGGAAGTACTTCGAGAGTTTCATCATTCACGCCTTGCGGTGCATCCGGGAGGCACGAAGATGTACCGGGATTTGGGTCGCCAGTTCTGGTGGCGGGGCATGAAGAGAGATGTGGCAGTCTTCGTGTCGAGATGCCTTACTTGTCAGCAAGTGAAGGCCGAGCATCAGAGGCCAGCGGGTTTGTTACAGCCCTTACCTATTGCCGAGTGGAAGTGGGAGCATGTCACTATGGACTTCGTTGTGGGTCTTCCGAGGACTCAGCAGGGTAGTGATGCGATATGGGTGGTTGTAGACCGGTTGACTAAGTCGGCGCACTTTATTCCTATGCGCGTGAAAGATTCGGTAGATCATCTTGCCGACTTGTATGTTCGGGACATAGTGAGGTTGCACGGGGTCCCAGTGACGATCGTCTCAGATAGAGACCCTCGTTTTACTGCTAGGCTGTGGCAGAGTTTGCAGAGTGCCTTGGGCACAAAGTTGACCTTTAGTACGGCTTATCACCCTCAGACTGACGGGCAGTCCGAGCGTACTATTCAGATCCTTGAGGATATGCTCCGAGGTTGTGTCCTTGATTTCAGTGGGATGTGGGAGAGGCACTTGCCATTGGTAGAGTTCGCCTACAACAACAGCTATCAGTCTACTATTGGTATGGCACCGTTTGAGGCCTTATATGGCCGACCTTGTAGGTCTGCAGTTTGTTGGGCCGAGGTGGGTGACGCACCTTTGTTGGGTCCGGAGTTGATTAGGGAGACGACGGAGAAAGTTGAGCTTATCCGTAGGAGGCTTGTTACAGCCCAGAGTCGTCACAAATCCTACGCCGACCGTAGGAGAAGACCCTTAGTGTTTGAGGTGGGTGATCATGTCTTTCTGAAGATATCACCTAGACGGGGGTTGATGAGGTTCGGGAAGAGAGGGAAGTTATCCCCTCGGTTTATAGGGCCTTTTGAGATCCTTGAGAGGATTGGTGAGGTGGCTTATTGCTTAGCTTTGCCGCCACAGTTGTTTGGAGTGCATGACGTATTTCATGTGAGTATGCTCCGGAAGTATGAGCCAGATCCGTCACATGTGCTGGATTGGACTGATTTAGAGGTTGATGAGGATGCCTCGTATTAGGAGAGGCCAGTTCGGGTCTTGGATAGGCGGGATCAAGTCCTGCGTGGCAAGACCATTCCTTTGGTTAAGGTTTTGTGGAAGCATCACGGAGTGGAGGAGGCCACTTGGGAACGTGAGTTGGAAGTCCGCGAGAAATATCCGGACTTGTTTGTTGATTTGTAATCATGTATTGAGAACTTGTAATTTTGTTGAACTTTAAGAACATTATTTATGTCTTAAGTTGTAAAACATGGTATGTGTTTTGATTTAAGGAAGTAACGTATGACTTGCCTTGATGTGGGAACTGTTTATAATATTGCATGTATTGACTATATTATAGAACTGGAGATATATCATGAATGTTGATTATGATATGAATTGTGAACCATATGTGTTGAAAAGGGTTGGAAAATGAAAAAGGAAATGCATGTTATAGATGCACTGTGAAATATGTATATATTTTGTGAAATGCCTCTTTAAAGGAGATGGGTGACCGGTAATGGGTCGAATGGCAGGATGTTATGATATAACATTGTTTGAAATGAAAGAAAACTTGTTTTCAAAACTTGTCTTTAAATTTCGGGGACGAAATTCTTTAAGGGGGGGAGGTTATAGCGATCCCGGGTTTACCCCTTGTTGTACAGTGATCCGGACGTGTGTCCGTAGATGTTAGTAGTTGATTTCTTTCTTGTTTACATCCTTATCAACTTTGTATTTGAGTTATAGGATGTGTTGGGCCAGTTGGGGACAGGTTGGTTGAACTTAGAACCAAAGATAAGCTGCCCAGGTTTTGACCCTTACGCTCGAGCGGAGATGAGGGCGCTCGAGCGGAGATATTTTTGGCTTGTACGCTCGAGCGGGGATTCGAGCGCTCGAGCGGAGAAATCACCCTCACAGCAGTTTGGTCGTCTGCAGAATTTTGCTGGATGGTTGTATTCAGCGCTCGAGCGGGAATTCGAGCGCTCGAGCGGAGACTTCGATTGTGCGCTCGAGCGGGGGACTTTTTGGCTTGTCCGCTCGAGCGGAGAACAGAGCGCTCGAGCGGAAGACTGGGTTTAAGTTTCGAAATTAGACATTTTAAAATCACTTTTCACTTTACTTTCTCTCTCCTACTTTCCAAAAACGCCATTCTTGAGCCTCTCACTCTAGAACTCTACCTTCTCTCTAGGTATTGATCTAGTAGGAGTGATTTGCTCACCTTTGGCCTTTACAAAAGTTGCGGGGATCGTCGAGGGCTTTCATCTAATCCGAAAATCTCGGGATTTGGAACACGTTGGTTGTTGGGTCTTCACCCCCTTGAGCTACAAATTCGAGGTAGGATTATCCTACTCTTTTTATGAGTTTTGGTCTTTAAAGTGTGACATTTTGATGAGTTGGGGTTGTTGGGTAATAATGAAGAAGTTTGGGGCTTTTATGTAATTTAATAAAAGTTGGGGTTTTATTGCAAATAAACCTATATGCATGTGTAGCATAGAAAAGTGAGATTAATGTGGAATCATTAATGAAATTGGAACCTTTAGGGTTGTAATGTAAATTATGGAATAATGCCCAAATTACATTGATTAATTAATTGGTATAATTAATTGTGAGAATGAGAAATGAAATTGGAATTTGTTGAAATTGGAAGTATGTGGGATAAAAGGGTGTAGTTTAATTGTATATTGCTCACCGAATTGAAATGTTGATTTTATATCCATTGTGCATTTATTTTCTGTATAGAAATAACTGCTTTGGGCTATCGGTGGAGGATAGTCGTGATTGTTGTAGACAATGCATGAGGATTAGGCAAACTGAAACTAATCTGTGGAATGTGTCATGGGATTTGACGATTGATAGGATACATAAACTGTATGTATTGATTTATGTGTATAACGATTGTTTATATGCATTGTGTGAGTTGGAGGAGATAGGGGATGGACTCCACGGTTTAGGGGAAGATAGGGGATGGACCTCTAAACTGGATGTGTGTGTTGGAGGAGATAGGGGATGGACTCCGGGGATACAGCTCATACGCTTGTCCAATAATATTGACAGAGCTCATATGCTTGTCATGGAATGTGTGAAGTGTGATATTGACAGAGCTCACATGCTTGTCATGGAATGTGTGAAGTGTAGTAGTGACTGAGCTCATACGCTTGAAATGAAATATAGACTTGTATGTCTTGGGAAGAGAATGAAACATAGACTCATATGTCTTGGAAAAGGAAATGTGTTATGAAAGAATGTAAAAGTGTTAACTAACTATCAACTATTACCCTTTTAGTCATTATTCATAACTGGTTTAGTATATTTCTACTGAGCTGTGGCTCACCCTATATGGGAACTTCATTTTCAGGTACAGGTAGCATGCCACCTCCAAAGACGTAGCTTGGGAGGATAGGGGCGGACACACCTGTGGTGTCACATTTATTTTTGGGTGTATTACATGTATATTCAAGCCAAGGGCTTCATGTGTAAATGAGTTAGAACTCTTTTGTTTGTAACCAAGTGTTAGCCTAGAAAGCTGTAAGCCTTTCAGGCACCTGCTTTTATTGTTAACATGTAATACTTTTTGTAAAGAACTGTTCAGTTGAATAGAAGAATGCGGGTTTCATCTTGTATCAATGTATGTTTAATTGATGGGTTTATTGTATTATTTTGAGGGCGTTACAGATACAGAGATTGAGCCAGACTCCATAAACAATTTTTGTCCATGTATTTGATGCTGTTTGGTTGCTGAAAAACTGTAGGAAAAGAAAAAGAAATTCAGCTGAACACAAGAAATTAAGATGGTGTTTGGGAACTGGGTTTTTATGTATTTTTTTAGATGTAGGATATTATTGAAGAAATTTTTTTTTTGTGTTTGGGAAGATAGTTGGGTTTTTTTTTGTGGTTAGATGTGATATTTGTAAAAGAAAAAATAAAATGATTATGGGGTTGGATGTGATATTTTGTTTAGATGTGTTTTTTTTAGTTTTGTAAAATTTTTGTCTTTTAGTGGAAAAAATTGAGAAAAAACCCAACTAAAATTCTTCTCAAACACCACCTAAGAGCGTGCATTGGCAAAGAATTATAGGTCTTATGGTGCCTGGTATCATCGTAAATGGGTGCTAAGCAAGGGGCATTCATGTGTAGATCAGGAATTATAGGTCTTTGGGTTTGATTTACTTTAATATATTGAAGGGCTTTAATTTCAAATGTTCTAATTTGGTTTTTATTTTCAGATTTGTGGCAGCATTAAAGAACAAATCAGATGCAGAGGAACTACACTTCACAACTGATCTGATAAACAAAAACTTCAGTAACTATTCTTCTTGGCATAATCGTAGGTATGCTTGTATCTCAATGTTATTCTACCATTTGGATCATCATAATTAGAATGGACTAGTGGAGAAAAATGCTTTTTTGTGCCATTGTTTGATTCTCAAGTTTTTTTTTTTTTTTTTTTGTGCCTGTTGTTATTGTAGCATTACAATGAGATGTGCCAAAGTCATATTATTTTATCTGGCTTCATGGTTCAGTTATAATTTGTTTTTCACAATGTTTATGATGTATCTTATCAAGTTATCACTGATAATTCTTTAATTGTATAATCCTTAGATTCTTTTGCAAAAATTGCTTTAGAAAAAATGTGTTGGAACTTTGAAATTAGTTCTAGCTTTGGTCCCGTTAGAAGCAGAATGTCTAGTGGTAGTATGCATAGTTATATAGAACATACAAAAAATTTTGTGGATTTTCCGCAACATAGGGGGGTTTTTTTTTTTTTTAATGACATTTTAGTTAAAAACAAAATATTCAAATATCCACTTTAAACCATGTGACTTATTGTTTATGTAATAAAAGCATTCAAAACAGGTAAAGCATGACAGACTGGGCATAAGTTATCTTGTAATGTGATGCAAGGTTGATAAGATATTGATGGCATGCGATGTTATATAAAACATCCTCTTTAAAACATGTAACTTGTATTGATGGTATATTGTGATGCAAGGTTGCAAAATGCTGTCTCCTTTCATGCACCTTGTGGAACAGGGGAAAAAATATTCATTAGTTCTATTCCTTATATCAAAAGTTGATAAGCACTTCACTATTTAGATGGTCATTAGCCTAACGGATTCCAAAAAAGAAACAAATGTTGTTTATTTCAAATTAATCTTCCACGGCATTTTTCTGTTTGAAATACTATTAAAGCAGCTTTCTATGTGTGTAAATCTGGCATGCGATGTTATATAAAATTGTAGCTTGATTAACCTTCAACTTTGCTTTGGAGTTAAATGATCAATTCTTACGCACATTAATATTATAGTGGAAACTGCATGATGAAACACCTGCTACCTTCTGATATTCTATCTATTCTAGCAGGATTAGAAAATTAAGTTTCTTGTCCAATTGTGCCTTTTGTTTTTCTTTTTCAACCTACACAAACATGCCTATTGCTTTGAGAGCATGTGATGTCTCTGTCTGTTTGCTTAAACATATTTCTTGTTTTTATTCTACTTTACCTTACCATAAATGTTCTGCAGTGTAATTCTGTCTCATTTACTGGAGAAAAGGGCTCAAGGATCTTTCTCAAAGGAGAAAGTTCTGACAGAGGAGTATGACCTTGTACAGCAAGCTCTTTTTACTAACCCTGATGATCAAAGTGGATGGTTTTATCATCTTTGGCTTCTTGAGCAAACAGTTAAAGTGGAGAATCCTCTGTTGGTTCTACCTGGCCACCTCATGGTTCTAATCTTAATGTATCAGCAGATGGTTTCCTGGATACTTGTGCTTCATCTCCTATCACAGGTTTCCATCTTAATAGTGGGATAATTCCATTCATTCTTTATTTTAATGAAGCTATTGAAGGTGTGAGCTTATCTACAATAACTGTGCAATCTGTACATAACACAAATAAAGATTTAATTTGGTCACCACTTTCAACAAACAACTCTGGGAGTTCCCAAGCTTGGGTAACACATTTAACTTTTCACAAGGAGAATCTCCATTCTTTACAAACTCACCCAGTAAAGGTCAGCCTTGGACATTCTCAGGGAATTGTGTCTCTGAGTGGATTTCACCATTGCCTTACTACTCATTTTGAATTTACAGTTTTAATACAACCTCATGGTTTGCAACATGCTGAAATGGAAAGTGCAGAGATGATTTCATGGGGAGATGAAAATTTTCATACTGGTGAAACACATCTTCAGGAACCAACCCAAATAAAAAATTTCGATCAACTGAGGAATAGTGAGGTGAATGAGTCAACAGCTTCTAAGTGGAGCACTGAGACTATAGTTAATGAGATAGCTCTTTTCCGAGAATTGCTGTCAGAGATAAACTGGTATGTGGAATTCATTCATGAGTAGCTTTGCAGCATCAAAGCAGTTTTATTGTTTGTCCAATGTCCCCTTATTTTCTCCCGCTGGTTATTGTAATAAAATTGGAAAGCTTATGCTCGCAAGATTGTTGACTACATATGATGCAATGATGTCATATGATAAAACTCCAGAGACTTGCAAGATGGTCCATTCTGAAGAAGTTAAAGAATTATATAGTGATCTTATGACATTAGACACACCACATTCTCAATACTACAAGGATGAATACAGTTTAGTCGTGTTAAAGCAAGTGAATATCTCTTCTCTTCTATATTACTGTGTAGGAAAGCTGATGCAGGAAGAATAGGGACAGCGCTGGATTTTCAAAACAGAGGTTATTTGATGGCCTAAACAGTGAGTAATTTATGATTTCAAGAGTAAATTGAAGGCTAATAGGTAGGGGAAGGGATTAGGGTTGATTTGAAGGTGATTGGATGGAGTTTTGAGGTTGAAAAATGCACATTTAGAGGGCGGTAAATAGTAATCCTAGAATAGCAAATTGAAACATAAAAGAAGAAGAAAGCAGAAGAAGAAGATAGGTCTAGGCATGACTTTTAGATTCCATAGGCATCACACAATCCATAAAGAAACTTCAAAGCTCTTTAACTTTTTATAAAATATCAACTCTATTGTATTAGAGACATTACATGGCTTTATATAGACTTTAGAGACTTCCTAAACCAACTAGAATAAATATAAAAAAAACTACTATAATATCTTAGACTTCCCAAACTAATTTATGACCAAGTAAGAAACATAAATAAAACTCAATTAAATAACTTGACTCACAAGACGACCCATGGGCGACCCCTGCTGTCCATGTAGGCAAATACCCCTCGCCTAAAAATCGTAGAAACATAAAAATAATCATAAAATAAAACTATAATAATATTAGAAACATGATTATGCATGGTTCCTATCGATTTCTCTTTGAAACTAGTCCAATTTCCAAATATCGCCGCTTCTTTAAACTTACTCTTCTTTGAGCTTTTTATATTCCGCATCATTAAAGACCAATTAAGAAACATAAATAAAACTCAATTAAATAACTTGACTCACAAAGACGAACTATGGGCAACCCCTACAGCCCATGTAGACAAATATCCCTCGCCTAAAAATCCTAGAAACATAAAAATAATCATAAAATAAAATTATAATAATATTCGAAACATGATTATGTATGGTTCCTATCGATTTCTCTTTGAAACCATTCCAATTTTCAAATATCGTCGCTTCTTTAAATTTGCTATTCTTTGAGCTTCTTATATTCTACATCAAAAGCACAGACCATTTAGGTTCATTTTTTATTGTTGTGTTGGATGTATGAGTAGTATCTCTTTAATATTTCATGTTCTCCTTGAGGAGAGCTAGAGCTTTGATCCATTGCATTTAAGAGTAGAACAAGCTGATCTGAGTTGAGCAGCAAACAATGTATTGCGTGTTTGTGCTTAACTTAGCAGAGCAGTGCTTGTGCCTGGTTCTAGTTCGATTGAATTTGTGCTGTTATTGTTTGAGCTCAGTTTGGCCAAAAAAGACAAGCTACTCCAGTTTGTCTCTTCTCTACTCATTTTGTGAATACCATTAGATATTATTTCCTGGTGGTTTTAATATCCTACTGACGTATTGATTACTTGATTGGCCAGCATGAAATTATGCCTCAAAGCTCATTATATAAAGTCATAGATAGGCTTAAAATATATTAGTAAAACAACAATTCAAATGAAAATATCTGTTTTCAACTTAACAAGCCCAGGTGTCAAAGTCCCATGGAAACAGTCTTCTTCAATTGTCCCTATACAAAGGCATGTTGTCACAGCCTCAACTCACTCACTGATAAGCCTTCCTACATACATACTGCTATGTAAAGTCACCTTCAACTTGGATCATATCATTCCTACATATTGCTACGTAAATTGGTCTATGTTACATATGACAGATTGATAAGCCTTTCATCTAACTCTAGACACGTGAGGTTGCCACCACTCATCATGCTTGCATCAAATTAGAAATCTGATGATAGCTACTGAATGCCCTTGTATTAAAGAATCTAAATGTTATTAGGTTTGAGGGCTTTGCTCAACATAGTGAAGAGTTTTTCACACTTAAACTAAAAGAAATTGGCTTTGCTCTTGCTTAAGCTTTCACTCATTTTGCTTAAGAACTAGGTCAAATGACCCTTTAGCAATGAAGCACGGGTGCGGGTATGATACGGGTACGCCGATACGACAAATTCTTAAAAAAGTAGGGTTAGGGTACCGGTATGGTTGGGGTACGCCAAATTTTAATTTTTTTTTTTAATTTGTAGCTAAACATCCAACATACAAATCAAAATTTCAATATTAAAACTAAAAAGAGAACAAACTTGTCTAAAAAGTTATATAATTATTTCTTTTTCTGTTTTGATTGTCTAAAACAGGATACAAAAGAGAGCAAAACCATGACTCATGGATAAAGGGTGTTGGAAATAAATTACTTGATATTTTCAAAATTGAAAGAAGAATAATAAAGGTTGTAATAAATTCTAGCATCTACAAAAAAAAAAAAAAAAAAATCATTTTACTGCATCGGTCTTGGTACCCACAGTACTCAAATGCATTTCATTTGTACTGCATGTATTGGGCGACTAAGACTGGTAAGTACCCTTGCATCAGACAACACCATTTTTGGAGTACCCGTGCTTCATAGCCCTTTAGCCATCCAAAGTCCAAATAGTTGTACTTGTATTGCAGTCCTATAAACATGCTATTTTACATGCTCGTTTAAGTAAACAGATGGGCATGCTTCTTCAATAAGTTCATCTAGAATTCAAAGTAAAAACGAACTTGGTTCATATAGTGGGCTTATTATTATTTTTATTGAGATTAGTCTAACTATAACTATATACTTATGTTCATTGGAATTATGAATGTCTTGTGTAAGAATCTCTGGTTCTTTTCAACACACCCAGAGAGATCTCTAGTCAATAATATTAGCAAGAGTTAGTGTTAAAGATTTGCCTTGAACCTTTGATATAGATTACTGATTTTTCTATAACACTGATTCTCAAATTTTTTTGTGCTTCTGCAGCTGACCTCCAGTCCAGAATCTTTACTGAGGCATTGCTGTCATTACAGGGACTCGGCATCTTCAGGCACCAATAATTATATCTGTTTACGACTCAATAATCTTTCATTGTCACATATTGGGTCTATTGAGAAATTACTGTGGGTCCAAATGTTAGGCCTCAGCCACAACCAACTTAGCTCAATTGAAGGTAAACTACAATTAATTCTTTAAAATTTTCATTGTCACTTGAATCTGGTTTTGTGGTTTCGATTTTCAATTCATTGTATTTCTATATCTATCTATTTGTCTGTCTGTCTGTCCGTCTATATGTGTGTATCATGTCTTCATATATACAATATTATACATAAACACATTTGTACGACATTAGTTTATTGCATGGCCATCTTTATTTTGTAAAATGGTGCCAGTCAAAGTCTTGATAGTTTCATGGTGCATTTTGATGCTTAAAAGGCATTTCTAATGATTATTTAAGTGAAATGGCCATCTTTATTTTGTAAAATGGTGCCAGTCAAAATCTTGATAGTTTCATGGTGCATTTTGATGCTTAAAAGGAATTTCTAATGATTATTTAAATGAAAGTAACTGAGTGCTTTTTATTGGTCTTTATGACAGGATTGCAGGCTATGCAGCTTCTTTCTTGCTTGAACCTCAGTAACAAAAAAATGGGTAGTTTTTCTGCCTTGGAGCCTTTAAAACTGCTAGTCATTGAAAGTGTTGGATATCTCATACAATGAAATCGGTGCACACGCTGTTGACACAAGAAGGTACTTGTGCTCTTCTCCCTTCTCCCATATGGTAGGAAGTGATTGGAATTTTGGTGAATTTGTAATTAGTGGTGTCAATGTGACAAATTACTGGGAAGCGTTTGCAATTTTTAAAGACTCGAAGTTGACACAATTAGACATTATTGGGAATGTTGTTGCTGAAGAAGAGTTTAAGTTGTTTCTGGTTAAGATATTACCTGCGCTTAATTGGCTCGATGGTGTAGAACTGCATTGATTCTACATTCCTTATCCTGTTTCTCATACGGTTAAGTTGTAGCTTGTTTTCATATAATTTACCAAAGAACAGTTGCTGTTTTATAAGATAGTGAACATTTGCTTACAGACACTTTTAACCCCAACTATTTAGCCATATGGTCTTTTGGTAATTTTATAAATTTATCAATTGATCTCTATTTTCCCTGTTTAATTATTCCTGGTTTTTATATTAAATCAGTGAAATATTTAGCTGAAATTTTCATCCAACGAGATTAATAGAAAAATATGGAGGAAAAAGAAGAAGAATATGCTTATAGCTTTTATGGATTTAGAAAAAAAAAAAAAAACTTAAGATGGGGTGTGCTTAGAAATATAATATGGTGGGTGTTAAAGAAAAAAATATTGACAAAGCGGTTATATTAATGCGATGAAGGGCATGTATAATGGAATTGTGACTACAATTAATTCACTTGCAAGAGAAACAAATGAATTTATGATTACTCGAAGATTACACCGAGAGTTAGCCTCAAGACCGTACCTATTTGCCTTAATTATAGATGAATTGATTAGACATATTTTAGATGATGTCTTATGATTTATGCTATTTACAGATGTTATTATCATAGTGGATGAAATTAAAAGAGGAATTAACACTAGATTAGAAATTTAGATAGAATAGAAGCACTTGAGTCGTTAAAAAACATTTTCAAAATAATACTGAAATTGTACACATGGAATATTACTTCAATTACAGTACAAATAGAAATAACAGACAACTTGCGGTTGAAAAGCAGGAGATACCAAAGGGTGAGCAATTTCGTTATGTAGGTTCAATTATTAATGAGAATGGATTGAGGTTGAAGATGATACGACCTGTAGAATCAAAGTAGGCTCAAATAATGCTATCTCCACTTGAAGCAACCCTCTCCATATGTGTCCAGGTTTCTTTAGTGGACTGGATGAAGTAATTGTGGTCCGAAATGTTGGGCTGTTGCAATTGTTCTAGTTCAATAGCGATCAATGATAGCATTTTGGCTTGAATGAACTTTACAAAGAGATTAAACAAATCAAAATCAAGAGTACTTCGAAGAAACTGATCGAGTCAACGAAACCCAAAATAGCATGGATGTAGTCGAATGTGCAGGCTGCAGCGGCCTCAAGTATCTGAACTGTAAACATTTGGCAATGGAGAAATGGAGAACTTTGATTGTCAAAGTGATGAAGTCATCATGAATCCTCCTGCCACAATGCTGTATGATTGATCTGTACATTTGGATTTCAAGTTGTCGAGTAGGAGAAGATTAAAAATCATAAGATTATAAGTAAAATGAGAAGGAAGACATGAGAATTATCACTTTTTATTTATTTATTGTGTTTCATTTTTTTAATTTTTGTTTTCTAGGAAAAACATTGTTAATTTTTATAGAAATGAGTCAAAAAGTAGATACCCAATATTTAGATAAATATAAAAAGTGAAACAAATTCAAACTCACCAAATTTATACTTAAAGTGATATGTATTTTCTTTCCTCCAAATTCCTTGGACACAAATTAAAAAATAAGCCAAGATAGACACTAAAAAGCATTCCTAGGAGGGCAAAAAGGCACATAGCCCTGCTCATCCTCATAACCTTTGACACTTTAGTATTGAACTCTCCCATTTTGTTCTCTTTTAGGCTCTCTTTTTGGAGTAACTATTTCAACCTTGTTAGATCAACTTATATTTTTGTCATATACAGCAAGGTATATTTATAGGTGTCTTAGGCCAAGTTTGGCATATAGCCAAAAAGTTAAAAAGTCAAAAAGTAATTCAAAAAGTTAAAAAGTTAGCACTATTCACCAAAAGTCAACAATTATGGCTGCACAACTCCCAATTCAAATTTTTCCTTACAAATCAATTTTTACAATTTTTTATTACACATTTTTCCATAAAAAGTCAAAAAGTTAACCCAAACATCCATATTTTTAACCTCAATTTTTTAGTCCAAAAAGACAAAAAGTGTACTTATTTAGGACACCCCAAACAACCCTGAATTCTTGCTCAACACTCACAATTTCTTATGGTTAGGTATTTGCCTTGCTTTAGAATGGTATTAGTCAATAAACAATGAGGAAAATTACGACGGTAGTTTCTGTATTTTCGTCATTGTGAAATTTTAGTCCTTATAATTTCAATTGGCTCGATTTTGACTCTGAATTTATGACTTTGTCTTAATTTGGTCCAATTGATTTGAACTCTTAGCATTTTTTTTTATAGAAAATATGCGCTTAAGTGTTATGTGTCATATTTTTAAGGGCACAATTATAAATTTACTCAACTCAGTGAGTTAACCTTAACTAATTTAGTGATAATTTTCTTTAAAAAATACTAATAATATTATCAATTGGACCAAATTGACATAAAATTTAAAATGAATGGTTAAAATTGAGCCAATTGAAAGTGTAAGGATCAAAATGATACAAGAAATAAAATATCGGGATTACTGATGTAATTTGCCCAAAACAATAAACCAACCAAGCGTTACAACAAAACCAATAAACTAGTCTATGTAGGCCTATTGTAAAATAATTTAAGCTTATTTCAACTTAATTCAGGCCAGATTTTAAAAAGTTTGTTAGGTCATTTTCGGCCCCTTAAATTTTTACTCAAATTTAGGAAAAATGATTCATTCACATAATTCTCTCTCCCCAAACCCTCCCAAATGATGTGACAAGCAAAATATGAAAAGTTGATCTACATTCAAATATTCCTTCAAAACTCTCTTTCTATGCATTTTGTTTTGCCACCTCATTAGGGGAATGATTGTGAGGGGAAGAAATTGTGTGGATGTAGTACTACTACAAATTTAATTAAAAATCTAAGTTTGATTTGATGTGACATTCCAATGGATATACTTATGTTTGAATGTAAATTTGGGTAAAACTTCAGTAATGACAGAGTGATAAATTTGAAAATTACAAAATGATCTTGAAAAAAGTTCAAGTATATATATTTAAGTCTTCTTTAAATTGGGTTAAAAAATGGGCAAAACTCAATTTCATATAAATTTGAGTCAATGAATAGAGGTGTTTTGCAAGATTTTTATCCAAATTTAAATTTGATAAACCTTGTTTGACATTAGACTAATATAGTTAAAAAGTTATTATAAATTATTATATCACTCTCTTTATTTTTCATAAAAAATTAAACAATAAATTAAAATAACACTTCTCTAACCATAGGGGTTGAAAATGTCCCTAGATGGTGGTTTTCAACTTTTGCTTGTGTGGGAAGATTTTTTAATTGGAAATTTACCTAATTATGGTTCCCATATGAACAGTTCCCTCCACTTATTTCTCTCCTACTCTCGAATCTTTATGGCTAATAAGGACAAAAAAGGTAATTACAGAATGGGGGTGATGGAACAAACTTAACTAATGCAATCATGAAAGCTACATTGGACAGTAAATCTCAAATTTTAAAAGGAAAATTGTTTAGGAATTCTAGAGAAAAAGCTTTAGAGAGAGCTCTAATAGTGGGTTTTACTATATGATGTGATTTTTTTTTTCTTTGTCACATCACTAGAGCTCATATTAGAGCTCTAATTTTAGAGCTCTTAATCACTTCCCTTCTAAAAATTGCCTACAAATCACACATATCAGTTAAGTCTGAGAAACACTAGTAAGAGTCGAACTCGATATATTTGGGTTTACAGTTCATTCTTAGGGTCTATCCTTTTGCCACTAGGCAAAGTCATTTATTTACATGATCACATTTTTATCATATCATTTATCACAATTGCCTTGAAATTGTCCCTAGTGATGGAACCAATTTAACCAATGCAATCATGACCATGAGATGGTAAATGTCATTAAAAAATAAATAAATGTAGTATTATTGGCCATTCATTAATCATATAGATAAAAAAAATAATTGTTGTATCTTTATATTGAAATGTATGTTCTATTATTAATTATTTTTATATTTACGTATTACCTCTATTAGTTGCGTCCCCTCCCCCCCCCCCCCAGATCATAATATTTATCTCAAACTTCTAAGATTACTAGTGCCAAACGGAACTTGCCTTTTTTTATTGGACAAATTACATCAGTGTTCTCTAAAATTTTCACATTGAATCAATTCCATAATATCTTAGCAAAACACCATTGACAAAAAGATTTTTTTTCAAAGTAATATAAGAAAATTTACAAACAATTCCATAAAGAACTTGGTTAAGTTTTTATTTATTTTAAGGAGGAAAAACGTGGATCAGTTCTATTGCCCAAAATAGTAAATAGCATGCAATAGAGATAAGGAGGTGATGATGACAAAGATGAAATCTCACAATCTGCAGCGGTTGTAGCCGCAAGAAAAGTAATGGTCTCTGGTCGTGACCTTCTCAGCAACGGACACTAGTCGAATCTCACTGCCTTACCCCAACTGAGCCCCACCGTCGAACGAACCCCTTTTCTTTTTTCCCATCGAACCATCTATCAAACAAAAACCATCTCTTTCTACAATTGAGATCCACATGTGTTTATTTAAGTGAGTTAACTCACTGAGTTGGCTGAATAATATACAAAATATTAAATTTACAATTTTACCCTTTAAAATAAGGCATGTGACATGCACATGGCTAATTTCCGTCAAAAAACTTAACTACCATTTTCAATTGGGACAAAAAGAGACAAAATTCAAGGTTAAAATCGAGTGATTTGAAAATATAGAGATTAAAATAACACAAAAATATACCATATGCATTATTTTAAGGGTGAACATCGTAGCATCTTCCTTTTCTCTATGCTGATTGTTGGTATGGTGTGTAGGATTGGTTGATGCCTATTGAAATTGTGATAATTGATTTAGATCCCTTTTGGGTCATTATCTGGACTGCTGAAATCAATGTGTAGCTAGGAGCTGATCATCGGCATTTGCATCTGCATATATAGAAAATTATGATATTTTGGTTACATTGACAGTTTTATTGCTTTGGCCTTTGTTAGTGTGTGGCATTCACCCAATATATATATATATTTTCAATTTTTAGTGATTTTTTTCTTTCTAAATTATGTCCATTTTTTTTTACGTTTTAGGTTTGTCTTGTGTAGACAAATCTAAAAATAATAAAAAAAAATTTAAGAAAATCCTAAAGACAAAAACTAGTCACAAAAAATTAAAAAGTCAATTGTTTTTGATTTTTTTTTATAATCCTTTTCGGACTTTTTTTTTTCAAAATTTTTAATTTTTTTGATCTTTTCTAGTTGAGTAGAATTCAAGAGTGTAACACTTTTTAATTAAAAAAAATTAAAAATCATTAAAGATGAAAAAAAATCAACAAAAAAGTTATTAAAAAAGCCAACCTTAAACACTTGTAAATTGGTTAAAACTCAATTGACACAAATAGATAGAGAATAAAACACACACACACACACATCTTTGGCAAGGATTAACCATTAACAAATTAAACAAAAAGTAGTGCAAGTTGAGAAACATACTTGTATATTATTGATGTTACGTACTTCTCCTAAATCATTAAAAGCTTTGACACAAGTAAAGATTACTACAATGTGAAGAAAAACATGAATAGTTGAACCTATATGTGAATTTGACTGTGGCACAATAGCTCTCTGTTTTGATTGGTTTTTGTTGGTGATACCATTACTATATGTATATCATTGTTGGAGCATTTTCTCAATTCTCAAAATTAAAACTAGAATCCATGGCCTCAATTGGCAAAAATCATAGAATTCACCAATAAAAGGAGAATACTTATATATGCAAAACACAGTCTATAACATATTCTGGACAATATGATAGTTCACAAGTCATTTATTTAAGGAAAGACTTTAGAATATTTTACAAAAGACACAATCATCAAACCCCATCAACATATATACTAGAACTATAGAATTATTCAAACTTATTTCTTTCCAACAACTCAAGAAAATCCATAACATGATCTCAATGCTGCTTCCTCTGAGGGTCCTTTCTCCAGCTGAATATAAGACCCTTCAATGACAGCAAAGCATATAACAAGCATATTAGTGGATGGTAACATGGTTTCTCTAAAATAATGCAACAAATGACTTCCGAAAAAATATTTGAGAAATGTATTTGCATTATTTGAACTATATAGCAACAAACCTGCATTTGTTTCAATGTTTTTAAGCATGTGACAAAGAATTTTGGCGCTTTTGGTAAAGAAATTTGGTGGAATTTAATCTGTACTTTGCTATATGATCTTGAATGTAAGACATGTTTTGATGATAATCTGGAAATATCACTACCTCCACTTCAAAATATGAATGGTTATTCTTCAAGTTGTGGTGATGTTCCAAAAATCATTAACATGAATAGAATTGTTATGTTAATGATGGTAAGGAATTGAAAAAAATTCTAAAGATTCATGCAAGATAAATCATGGGTTATGAAGATGTTGATTTGATGCACACATTGCAATCAAGACAAGATATAGAGGTAATATAGTTACATGAGAGAGAGAGAGAGAAAGAGAGAGACACGAACCAATTGGGTGATAAATTCATCCACCAAATTTGCCTTTGTTGAACATCCTCCTTAGCTGAGCGAGCTTGATTGCTATGTTTATTGATATCCAATTGTAGTTGTTTTCGATGAACTGGAAGTATGCATCCCTCCAAGACTTCTTGAAATTCAAAGTGCCACAGACCCCCAAGAACCCAACCAGGAAACCAGGTCCAATGCCAGTGTAGAACCACAAAAAATCAGTTTCATCTGCAACTTTACTCTCATCTGCATGTTTGTGATCACCATCAGATGATTTATCATCGAGGCAGCTGTTTAGTGGTGCACCACAAAGGCCATCGTTGCCTATATAAATGGAAGGATCGTTGAGAGTTTGAAGTTGATTTCCCGTTGGTATTCACCCTGATAAATTATTGAATGACATGTTCAAATGACTTAGGTAGCTTAAATTGGACAGACTTGGAGGAATGGGGCCAAAAAGTTTGTTTCGAGACAAATCAAGAGATTCCAATTGTGTCAAATTGCCAATATTATTAGGGATCCTTCGTTTTAGATGATTTCCAGATAAATTCAAGTTCAGCAACCCAGAAAGATCCATTAACTCTGCTGGAACCTCTCCAACAATGCCATTGTTTGAAAGGTCCATGGAGACGAGAAATGCGAGTGTCCTGGTGTATTCCAGTTCTCTTCCTTTCATTGAATCCAAAATGTTCTCTTCATAATTATGAAGGTCTTCTCTGTCAGTTGGATCTAGTGCAACCATGGCAGTGAAGTTGCCAAAACAACGAGGGATATTTCCCGTTATGTTATTTTGTGCCAAGTTCAACAATTGCAAATGTTGGAGATGACAGAGTTGCGGAGGAATATCACCATAGAATTTATTTGATTGAAGATTGAGAAATTTAAGACCAGTTAGGTTATATCCAATCCATGGAGGGATATTATCAGTGAACACATTTTCACCTAGATCAATGGTGAAAAGAAAGGTCGAATTCTGTAAGGACAAAGGAAGCTTCCCATAAAACTTATTGTTATGCAGGTGCAAGGAATTGAGTTGTGGTAAACCCAATGAACTTGGAATTTCACCATATAGACTATTATTCGTCAAATCTAGCACGAACAAGAGATCCAACTGCCACAAGCAAGGAGGAATTCTTCCTGATAACTGATTGTTTGAGAAATCAATATAAGATATATTCTTTGCCTTGCACAAAGACACTGGAATGACACCAGTCAAATGGTTATTTGAGATATCTAACAAATAAACATCTGAAGGAAGTGGTGGTAGTGGGCCCTCAAATCTGTTAGAACTCAAATGTAACCATCTATCATCACCATATCTATATTTAAATTTTTGACATATTGGCAGCTTTCCTTTGATCTGGTTGTTGGAAAGATCCAAGCCTTTAATGCCACAATAAATACTCTCAAACCAATTAGGAATGACAACTGAGATGCTTGCATTAGACATTCCTACTTTTGCATCAAAACATGTCTAATACAATTTGCTTGCATTAGACAATTGTCATCCATCAACCAATAAATACTCTCAAACCAATTGATGGATGACAATTGTATGACTTGGAGTTGAAAGGGAGGAGCCCATTGGGAGGTCACATTCAAAACTAATGAATTTGATTCCAAGTGCAATTCATTTAAACTCTCGAGTTTGGCAAAGTGAAGTTCAGATATGGTGCCAACAAATGCATTGTATGACAAATCTAGATATTCTAGTTTTGAAAGTTGTCCAAGACTAATTGGAATGCTCCCATTCAATTGATTGTCACTAGTATCTAACTCTCTCAAATATGATAGTCTTCCGAGTGATGATGGCAATGGACCATAAAATGAATTCAATGCAATAATAAGCCTCTCTAGTTTCTTAAACTCTCCCAAATGGTTTGGCAGACCACCACTCAACTTATTGAAAGAAAGAGACAAATCTGCCAAACTATTATGGATGCAACCAAATGGACTTCCAATAGAAGTTGAAAGCTTTCCAGCGAACATGTTATCGGACAAATCCAATACACGCAAGTTGCAGAGGTTTCTCATGGAGTTTGGTATTTCACATGCAAATGCATTCGAAGAGAGGTGAAGCTCTGTAAGTCGTGTCATATTTCCCATCTCACTTGGAATTGGACACTCAAACAGATTCTGAGAGAGGTCAAGCTCTTTAAGTTGTGTCATATTTCCCATCTCCCTTGGAATTGGACCTTGAAACCCACTATTATGGAGGTCAAGCTCTGTGAGTTGTGTCATATTTCCCATCTCACTTGGAATTGGACCTTGAAGATAATAATTTGTATTCAACCTGAGGATGGAAAGAGAAGCAAGATTCCCAAGGCAATGGGGGATTGCACCTATAAGGCTACTATGACTAAGATCTAAATGGACAAGACTGCTCAGGTTACACAAAGAATACGACATTGAATCATTGAAGTCGTTACTTGAAAGGTCAAGGACTGTGAGAGAGGTCAACCTTCCAAGTGTATCAGGAATTGGACCAGGTAAATAATTATAGCTAAGGTTGAGATACTGCAACCTTGAAAGATTTCCCAGATGATGAAGAATCGTTGCATTGAGACTTGACCAAGAGAGGTCAAGGTATATCGTTCCAGCTCAAGTCTAGGTAATGCAAATGATTCAAATCGAGTAAGGAAGGACTTACCTGACCACCCAATTTGTTCATTTCGAAATTTGTGTCATATTCAAAAAATAACCCAGACGGTGGAATTGGATTACGCAGATCAAGCTTCACAACATGGCCTGTTTTGTTGCTACAACCAACTCCCTTCCACGTACAGCAGTCCTTTCCAACCCACGAGGATAAACGGTTTGCTTCATCTGTGAGATTTCCTTTGATTTTCATCAGAGCTTCTCACTCACTCGCTATGCAACTCACATTTGAATTTGTAGTACTACAAATGAACTCAAGTCTTGCAATGAAAAAAGAACAAATAACATTACAAGAGCACTAGAGGTTGTTCCCATAGCTTCTGAGTGTGGAATGTAACACTTTGATGCCAGTGTTGAAAGATTAGAGTTTTATAGACTGTATAAGAAGACTTGATTGTTTTGACAAGTCTCAAGTCAATGAGCACCTAGTTATAATTATTATTATTATAATATAATGTATATAATTAAAAATTATTAGAATTTGTAAATAAGAAATAAGAATACATTTATGTCCATCCAAGTCAAGTCATCAGTTGTCTGCCATTCCGTGTTCTTCTTGGGGCAGAAAAACAAGGCCATTCCGTCTTTTGGGTGTAGAAACTCTAGCCTTTAGTCTTTGGTGTGTCAGGTTCATATTGGACAAAGAGTAAGTTGGTTGGATTGTTAAGATATGGATACAATGTTTTGTATAATTTGTAAAATCGTTATGAATTTTTATATTAATAAAAATTATTATAATTATGTTAGAGCATCCATACTAAAATTTTCAAATTTTTAATCAAATTAAAATTATTTTGTTATTTTAGCTAGTCACATCTTAATACCTACCGCATCAAACTCTCTATTTTAACTTATTCTTATTAAAATATTTTTTTTATTGTGTTTGTTAATCTTTCTTTTTTTTATTAAATTGATAAGTTACCAGCCAAATAATTCTTAAAAAATGCAATAAATAAATAAAAATAAAAATTTGCTGTTGATCGGTTGACCGGCCGGATGTCCGGCTGGACTTCCAGGCGGACATCCGATAACACTTATCTAGTGATGAACAGTACCTCGCTTATTGTAGCGAAATACTATAACAAACATAAATTTTGACGATTTCCAAACGAGTTTGATAGAGTTGATTTTTTTGAAGTTTATTAGCTAAAAAATGATTTTTACGAGCTTGATGAGGATGCTCTTACAAATAGATGCCCCCATGAATGAAGTCGTAGTTACAAATTATTATGGTTTTATAACAAACTAATATGATAATGTTATGAATATTAAAATATTACATACTATGATGGTGAAAAAGTTACTTGGCTGTTGTGATTTTGTTAGCAATTATTGTAGTGTAGTTTTGAAAAGACCTACTGTATGCATTTTTCGGAGTGTACCATAGTTATGCTCGTTCTATTTTCTAAAAAAAAACATCAAAGTATTTTCATCTTTCATTTATTAGTATATGATAATTTCAAAATTTTGTGTACATATCTATAATGAATTGTGTAATATTATTTCTCATTTGCATTTTTCTAGAGGTAAATTATTAAAATTTAAGTTCATGAAATACAATTTTGTAATTATTTTTAGCTTTCTTTTAATAGTGATTTGTTTATTTTAATTGTCTAAAGTAGACTTGATCTAACTTCTTAGACTTATTTAATACTTTACTTTTGACTCCTGTAATAGAGTAATCCTGACTTTGCCCCTAATTGTAAAAAAGAGCAAATAACATCACAAGAGCAGTAGAGGTTGTGCCCACACCTTGAGTGTGGAATGTAATTTGATGCTAGTATTGAAAGATTAGGGCCTTGTTTGGTTTGGTTTTGATAAATAAATTTTAGAAAAAAATTTCTAAAATTTTGTTTGGTTTAGTACTTTTGGAAAAAAAATATTTTAAAATTACTTTTTCTCTCTCATCTCTCATTCTCAATAACTTTTTCTCTCACACATATATTACAACAAAATATCAAATTATCCCAAACTCTTATACTCTAAAACTATTTCCAAAATATATAACTAAACAAACCAAAAAAATTTCTAAATTCTTTTCTCAATTTTTTTTTGAAAATTTATCTCCCAAAACCAAACCAAACAAGACCTGGGTATGTTTGGTTTGTGTTTGTAGAGTAGTTTTTGAGATAAAAAGTATAAAAACTTGTTTGGTTTACCTTTTTTCAAAAATGGTTTTGGAAAATTATTTTGGGAAGAGAGTTTTAAAAAAAGTGATTGATTTGATGTGTATGAGGGAGATTGATTTTGAAAAGTAGGTAACCAAACAAAATTTTAAGATTTTTTTTGGAAAAAATTGTTTGGTTTGATTACTCTTGAAAATTTGTTTGTAGAGAATTTTTCCCAAATTTTTTTTCTGAAAAACAAACCAAACAAGTTAAGAAGACTAGGGCCTTGTTTGGTTTGGTTTTGAGAAACAAATTTTGGAGAAAATTTCCTAAAATTTTGTTTGGTTTAGTGATTTTAGAAAAAAAAAAATTTCAAAATCACTTTTTATCTCCTACAAATCAATCAATTATTTTTTCTCTCTATTCTCTCTTTCTCAATCATTTTTTCTTTTACACAGATCTATTCAACTACAACAAAATATCAAATCATCCCAAACTCCGATAATCCAAAACTATTTTCAAAATATACAATCAAATAAATCAAAAAAAAATTCTAAACTCTTTTTCTAATTTTTTTTTTTTTTAAATTCTCTCCCAAAATCAAACCAAACAAAGTTAGATAGTTTTGAAAAGTCTCAAGTCACGAGCACCTAGTTATAATTATTATTATTATAATATGATGTATATAATTAAAAATTATTAAAATATGTAAATAAGAATACATTTATGTCCAAGTCAAGTCATCATTCCCTCTTCTTGGGGGTTGAAACTCTTGCCTCTAGTCTTTGGTGTGTCAGGTTCATATTAGAGAAAGAGCAATGATAGAATTACTAAATAATTTCTCAAAGAAATTATCAAATGTTCACATAAGGTGTGAGATAGGGATACCAAAAAACATACATTTATATCTGAAGTGGATAAAAATTAATCAAGTCTTGGTGCTAGGCCCAATGCGATACTCACTCCAAGATGGAGCTAGGTCGGACCTCAACCCCATGGCCAACACTTGCTCCGCAGCAAGACAATCATAGGAGTTCGGCCCAATGTACGAGCGTCACTCCAAAGTGGGCCGAGCAACATGGTGGACCTTCTGGCTAGACAGAACCACTCCGAAGTGGGTTGAGCAACATGTTGGACCTCCTGGTTGGACAACCGTTCTAGAGCAGAGCAACTTAGAGAAGGCCAATTCACCGAAGATCTTTCTTGGGCTCACAAGAGACAAATAGCTCTGCTCCTCTCCCTCTGTATGAACAGAACGTGGAGACATGGAGGTGCAGAGGGACAAGGTGCATATATGACAGACCTGCATCTGAATAGAAGGCGGAGTGGTCGTCCTCCTCCAATGAGAGACGTTCGCTAATGAGACAAACAAAACAGACCTGCACCTGAGTGTCAGTCGGAGTGGTCATCCTCCTCCAATAGGAGATGACCACGAGTAAGATACATTGGACAGATGGCGGAGAGAGAAGTACTTGAACGACAAACAACCTTCTCCTATAAAAGGTGAACACTATTCACTCTCAAGGGATCCGAAATCCACACACTTAACACATATACACTCTTTGTGTTCTCTCTTCTTCTCCTTTTCCCTGAGTCCCTGACTTTACCATCGGAGGGGTTTCCGGCCAAACCCCGGTCGGGTAGCCTCACCGTTTGTTACTCTGTGCAGATCTTCAATTCTCATACTACACTGTTCATCCATGAAGTTCAACCCTTCTTCATAGTGCGGAAATCACCCCCGCACAATTGGCGCCGTCTGTGGGAAAACCACTGATTGCTTTGTAACGAACTCCAGTGATGAGAATGAAAGATGCACCCCATTCTGGACTAGTAGAGAGGACTCTAATGATAGAGAGAACCAAAGATAACGGTCCAGCATTCCCTAGAAGGTATGAAGACCTTGCAGACCTTAACGAGTAGACCATCGATGTAGTAGAGCAACATCATGTCATCATCGGCGAGTCATCCCAACATAGCTCTCTTGATAGAGACAACCGCGACCAAAGGAAGAGAGTACCACACTGTTCTATGATAAGCTCTGGTGAGGGGAACGAAAGAGATACCTTTGTTGCCACTGTGGGGAAAGACTCTGTTGACAGAGAAGACAAAGGATAAAAAACTAACACTTTGAAGAGTGCCGGAAAACCAGATCTGCACTAATGGATATAGAGAGACCAGATCTGCACCGACAGATGAAGTCCAGACACGGCGTACGCCACTGTACTATTGTTTAGTCATTCTAATGCCCCATTCTAAAGGACTCCAATGAAAGAGATGATGATCGATAAAGGACTATATTTTATGAAAGTGTTGGAGGACCAGATCTGCATCAAAGAACAAAGTTCAAATACGATGGAACACCACCGCATCATTGCTACTGACTCGTCTCATCATCTAGACGGAAGGACTCCAATATTGGAGAAGACGAATGATAAAGAACCAATAATCCTAACAGAGTCAGAATACTGGATTTGTATCGATGAATGAAGTCTAGATGTGGCAAAGCGCCACCGAATCCTTACTATTCAGTTGTCCCACCGACTAGACGGAAGAACTCCAACGATGGAGAAGACGAATGACAAAGGATAGATGCTCCTAAGTCTTCTGAAAGATGAGATTTGTATTGACGAACAAAGTTTAGATGTGGTGAAGCTCTACCATATCCTCGCAATTGAGTTGTTCCACCTATTGCAAGGAAAGACTCCATTGATGGAGAAAACGACAAACAAGGGTATGGTACAACCAAAACATAAGTTTGGGTTAATCTCAGCCGACTACATTGATGTGGGCCTAACAAAGGTCTAGGCCGATCCTAGCCAACCACCTTAGTGTGGGCCTAACAAAGGTCTGGGTTGATCCTAGTCGACCACCTTGACGTGGGCCTAACAAAAGTCAAGATCGATCCCAGCTGACCACCTTAGTGTGGGCCTAACAAAGGTCTGGGCTGATCCCAGTCGACCACCTTGACGTGGGCCTAACGAAGGTATGGCTGATCCCAGTCGACCACCTTGACGTGGGCCTAACAAAGGTGCGACGATCGATCGACCACCTTGGCGTGGGCCTAACAAAGGTGCAGACCGATCGATCGACCACCTTGACGTGGGCCTAACAAAGGTCTGGACCGATCCCAGTCGACCACCTTGACGTGGGCCTAACAAAGGTCTAGGCTGATCCCAATCGACCACCTTGACGTGGGCCTAACAAAGGTCTGGGCTGATCCCAATCGACCACCTTGACGTGGGCCTAACAAAGGTCTGGACCGATCCCAGCCGACCACCTTAATGTGGACCTAACAAAGGTCTAGGTTGATCCTAGTTGACCACTTCGATGTGGGCCGAACAAAGGCCACTCCGATATAGGCCGAATAGAAGCTAGGTTGAACCTAACTGTCCACCCCGAAATGCGACGAACAAAGGCCACTCTGAAGTGTGCCAAACAGAAGTTAGATTCGAAGCTAGTCCTTCACTATGAGGTAGGTTGAATAGAGGCCACCCAACGTAGGCCAAAAAGAAGATAGGTTCAACCTAGCCTTCTACTCCAAAGTGTGCCGAACAAATGCCACTCCGAAGTGGACCGAACAAGAGCTAGGTTAAACTGAGCCCTCTACAATGAAGTCTGAACAGAAGCTAGGTCGAAGCTTGCTCTCCACTCCAAAGTGGGATAAACAGAAGCACAACCGAGTCAAGTAACGACCGAACACTGATGATCGATTGGGGGCAAGACAACTAATTCAATTAAGGCCAAACGGGAAATCTTGCAAGGTTTCCCTATTATTGCTCGACTGGAAGAGCAACTTAATTTTTCAAAAGCATAAGGCAAAGTCTAGCCGAACAACGAACAATATAGGGCTACATCCTTGTTGCTCGGCTGGGGGCAAACAACATAAACATGAAGAAATTGAAAGTTCGAGTTACAAGCCCAACACTTGGAAAATTTCGGAGACACTTTATTAACTCAAAGTTGCATTACAAAAGGACCTCAGCCTAACGAAGGTGATACGAAGTGGAAGAGCTACAAAGAGGGAGAACAACAAAAGTTGGTTGGACGCCCAATGCCTGGGCCGAGCAATAGAAGTTGGTTGGACGTCCGACGTTTGGGCCAAGCAACAAAAGTTGATCCAACGTCCAACGCCTGGGCTAAGTAGAAGAAGTTGGTCAGACGCCCAACGCTTGGGCCGAGCAACAAAAGTTGGTCGGACACCTAATGACTGGGTCGAGCAGCAGAAGTTGGTCAGACACCCAATGCCTAGGCCGAGCAACAAAGGTTGGTCGGACTCCAACACACCTACTTCAAAGTGAGTCAAGCAACAAAAATTGGTCAAACGTCCAATACCCACTCCATGGTGGGCCGAGCAACAGAAGTTGGTTGGATGCCTAACGCCTACCCTAATGTGCGTTAAGTAATGGAAATTGATTGGACACCCAACACCTGAAATGGGCCGAGCAATGGAAGTTGGTCGGACGCTTAATGCTCACTCTGAAGTAGACCGAGCAACAATAGTTGGTTGGACGCCCAATGTCTGGGCCGAGCAACAGAAGTTGGTAGGACGCCCAACGTCTAGGCCAAGCCACTATGCAACACGCCCGAGCAACAGAGGTTGGCTGGACGCCCAACGCCCACTCTAAAGTGGGTCGAGCAATAGAAGTTGGTCGGACGCCCAACGCTTGGGCCCAACAGTAGTTCGTCAGACGCTCAACACTTGGGCCGAGCAACAAAAGTTGGTCGGGCGCCCAACGACTAGGTCGAGCAGCAGAAGTTGGTTGGACGCCTAACGCTTAAGACGAGCAACAGAGGTTGGACGCCCAACACCCACTCTGAAGTGTGCCGAGCAACGAAGGTTGATTGGATGCCTAACACCCATTCCGATGTGGGTTGAGCTATGAAAATTAGTCAGACACCCAATGCTCACTCCGAAGTGGACCAAGCGACAAAGGTTGATTGGACGACTAACATCCACTCCAAAATGGACCAAGCAAAGGAAGCGGGTCAAAACTAGCTAAGGCAAAACCAAGTTTCAGAGCTCAAGTAAACAACCAAAAGATTGACAGCAAACAAAGTTGGAAGTGCAACATTCTACCAAACAAATACACTACAAACAACAAGCAAAGACATGAGAAAACGCCCCCAAACTAGTCAGATATGGACGCGTGGCAGCTCGACAGTCAAGTATGTACGTCCGTCAGTGCCGAGCTTGAAGTCTAATGGCAAGACGAAGATAGTGGCCAGCCGAGCGCGACGCTGAAAAGATGTAACCGAGCATAAACTGGAGATCACCGAGCAATGTGAAAGCTGGTGTGAACCAAGCTATGGATTAACGGCAATCAACCGAACTTATTCGTTGACAGCGACGAACCAAGCTAGCGACCGAGCTACTAATTTGATGGCATGCTCCTCTAAGGCCGAGCAACGGTAAACCCATGGCTGAGCAACAGTCCAACCGAAAAAAAATGAACTGAGCAGAAATGGAGGAAGCCGAACGACGCAAAACGAGAATTAGAAGACCAAAATAAAAAGACCGAATTGAGCAGATGTCGTGTGTAAATTAAGTGGAGTTGCTCGACCCATTAAGTGTTGGAGAAGGGTCGACCAAGCAGCAAAGATAACTGACCAAGTTGTAACATGCATGAGGTAGGCCAAGCTAGATGTGAGTAGAATCTATGGACTGAAATGAATCGAAGCTGCGCTAGGCCGAACAAGACGCAAGTCCGACTGAGCTACGACACTCATGAGCAAACCAGTCAAAATATTTCCAACCGAGCAGTAGTCAATGACATGGCCAACCAAGCTCTGAAGGGATGCACGAGATCATGACGAGCTGGGACGTGCAAAGGGATGTGGGCCCATTCAAATTGAAGACTACTGATCTCCATGCTCAACAATGATGTTTAATTCCCGAATATGAAATGGCCTACAATGGACCAGTCACGCACCAACAAACCGAGCAGAGGAGATGAAGTATGGGCTGAACAAAATGGGGCATGATCGAGATATTTCGAAATAAGTCAAAGAGCTCCACCGATTGGGCAATAGACAACCTTCATAAACTCTGTCAAAACCGAGCAAAATGAGCAGCTTGACTTCTGGGTGATGGGCCCAAACAGGCACTAGAAATATTTCTTCGGACGAAGTGAAGGCTTGACCGAACAGAAAAGACGGGGCAGCAATAACAGTTGGCCATACCTGTTTTTGCTTGCACGTAATAACAGTAAAGAGCTTCACGAATGACCGACATACGCACTGTATTTATGCAAGACAGAACCCAAGTGGGACCTACCAAGCATACACAAGGCCGAGCCATAACTCAATCTAAGAGCATCCAATCATGCAATTTGAGATCCATCAGATTACAAACCTATTCTTATAAGACATAGCCATGCACAAGAAGTCAATCAAGCAACGACGCTCAGCCGACTGAAAGAGCACCAAGCTGGACAATTACGAGGCTAGTAAAGATACACATTTAGTTTGGGGGCACAACTGAGCTACGAAATATTAGGTAGACGCAAACGTTGGGCCGAACAATAATTTTTAATCCAACTCATGGAGCTCAAATTAAGTTGTGATCAACCAAGCTTCGAAGTTTGTGACAGAATTGGCTTCCGCTTCGCCAAACGTAAGCGCAAGCTAGGGGGCAAATGAAGTGGGTAGAAATTAATCAAGTCTTGGTGCTAGGCCCAATGTGATACTCACTCCAAGATGGAGCTAGGTCGGACCTCAACCCCATGGCCAACACTTGCTCCGAAGCAAGACAATCATAGGAGTTTGGCCCAATGTACGAGCGTCACTCCAAAGTGGGCCAAGCAACATGGTGGACCTTCTGGCTGGACATAACCACTCCGAAGTGGGTTGAGCAACATGGTGGACCTTCTGGCTGGACAGAACCACTCCGAAGTGGGTTGAGCAACATGTTGGACCTCCTGGTTGGACAACCGTTCTAGAGCAGAGCAACTTAGAGAAGGCCAATTCACTGAAGATCTTTCTTGGGCTCACAAGAGACAAACAGCTCTGCTCCTCTCCCTCTGTATGAACAGAACATGGAGACATGGAGGTGCAGAGGGACAAGGTGCATATATGACAGACCTGCATCTGAATAGCAGGCGGAGTGGTCGTCCTCCTCCAATGAGAGATGTTCGCTAATGAGACAAACAAAACAGACCTGCACCCGAGTGTCAGGCGGAGTGGTCGTCCTCCACCAATAGGAGATGACCACGAGTACGACACATTGGACAGATGGCGGAGAGAGAAGTACTTGAACGACAAACAACCTTCTCCTATAAAAGGTGAACACTATTCACTCTCAAGGGATCCGAAATCCACACACTTAACACATATACACTCTTTGTGTTCTCTCTTCTTCTCCTTTTCCCTGAGTCCCTGACTTTACCATCGGAGGGGTTTCCGGCCAAACCCCGGTCGGGTAGCTTCACCATTTGTTACTCTGTGCAGATCTTCAATTCTCAGACTACGCTGTTCATCCACGAAGTTCAACCCTTCTTCATAGTGCGGAAATCACCCCTGCACAATATCAGTTACATATTGCACAAGTTTGTACAAGTGTTTTTTGTATGTAAATTTAATGGTGTTAGTGTTACAAATTAATTTAAAATTATGTGAGGAGTATATGATTATTTTTAAAAGAAACAGTTAGAGTGAGTCAAACAAGAATGAGGTAAAATATTATATAAAGAGCCTCTATTTTAGTGGATTTTTAGGGGGTTCTGGCTTGCTAAGTTCGTGAGATTGCTAAGATATGGGTATAATATTTTGTATATTTTGTTGAATCGTACGCTGGGTTTTTATAGTGTTAATACAAATTATTATAATTATGTTACGAAGGAATGCCTCATAAAAAAAGTTTTAGTTACGAATTATTATGGTTATATAATAACAAACTAATATGAAAAATTATTTAACTGTTGTGATTTTGTTACCAATCATTATAGTGTAGTTTTGAAAAGGCATACTGTATGTATTTTTAAGAGTGTACGATAGTTATGCTCGTTTTATTTCCTGAAAAAAAACCACCAAAGTATTTTCATATTTCATTTATTATTATATGATAATTTCAAAATTTTGTGTACGTATTTATAATTCATTACCATTAGTTTACTAGATGAATTGTGTGATATTATTTCTCATTTACATTTTTCTAGTGGTAAATTACTGAAACTTAAGTTCATGAAATACATTTTTTTAATTATTTTTAGCTTTCTTTTGATAGTGATTTGTTCATTTTAACTGTCTAAATTAGACTTGATCTAACTTATTAGACTTATTTAATACTTTACTTTTGACTCATCTAGTGTAATCCTGACTCCGTCCCTAATTTAATGGTTTATCCTGGGCGTAGAAAAACTCAGCAACGGCTTAACTTGTGCACTGCAATTTTAAACATCAATTTCATGAAATTGTATAAGATGACTTGATGGCTTCAAAAAGTTGAAGTCATGAACAACTAGTTAATTAATGGGTCAGGTTTGTGTTCCGTGATTGCTTTAATAATATAAATTGTTCACTTTATTAGGTTTGTGTCCCGTGCATGTTGACATCATTAAATAATTTAATTACACTTATAGTTTTACCCTTTAAAATTGTGTTCAATTACATAAACAAAATACAATTCATATTTTTTCTTTGTTATAGTTGCAATTATGGTTGATTAGTGTTTGGGAAGTTTATGGGTTGGATTTTTTTTTGATTTTTTACATTAAAAGAAAAACTTTTTGCAAAACCAAAAAAAAAATAAATCCAAACAAAATATCACATCAAACCCCATAATCATTTCACTTTTTCTCTCACAAACATCACATCCAACCACAAAAAAATTCAACTATCTTCCCAAATACCAAATTTTTTTTATCCAATAATATCATACAACTAAAAAACCTACATGAAAACCCACCTCCCAAACAGCCACAATGTATGTCTCCTTTATCCAAAATCCCAATAGGAATTATATACATATATATAGATATATATATATATATATATTTTATTTCTTTGTAATCGGACACAATTTTAAAAGGTAAACTAAAAATATAAATTAAATTAGTTAATAATATTATCATTTTTTGTTATTTTTTATAATAAAGAAACAGAGAAAAGAATTTATAATAAAAAACTAATTATAAAGCGCAAATAAATAATTAAATAAATAAAACAAAAATGGAGAAAACCATGACACCTCGGAGTCAGATTGATAACAAAAAGAAGAAAAAAGATTGGGAGCTTTAAATTAAGAGCTCTAATAACTCTATTTAGTGTGTGGGTACCATATGATGTGATATTTTGGCTTTCGTTTTTTTTTTTCCATTTTTTTTTTTGATTTTTCACATCATTGGTCCCAAATTAGAGGGATGTATCATTTCTGCAAAATAAAAATATGAAATAATTGTACTTGGAAACTTACGATACAAAAATGTTTAAGAGCTCTAAATCAAGAGTTCTAAAGAAGCTCTAATAGATGGTTCTCACTCATTAATGTGATGTTTTGACCTTTATTTATTTATTTATTTTATTTTTTTTTGATTCAATTGAAGATAAAAACAACACAGAATACAAAACTAAAGTCAAGGGATATGAGAATCCCTTCTTGATCCAACAGTGATCATGTCATCCATTAACAAAAAAGAGATGGAGCTGGGTGGGTCTTCCAGGAAAGAGAAATGCTCCTGCTGATTAACACCTAGATTAGCCAATGCATCTGCAGTGTGATTTGCTTCCCTGGGTATTGTGGCAATGGTGCATTTGCATCTTCGGAGGATGAAGTTGGCATCTTCTATAAGTGCCCGATAAGGTGAGTTTGCAGCAGCTCCGTCCCGAATGAGTTCCATAGCCAGCTGAGAATCCGTTTCGATGTGGGTGTTGGCCATTCCTTTCTGCATGATTATGGTAAGTCCTCTGTAAATGCCCCATAACTCAGCTTCAAGGCTGGAACAGTTGCTGAGATAGCCATAGTACCCCCAAACCCAGGTACCAACTTCATCTCTAAGTAATCCGCCGAAGCCAGATTGTCCGGGATCGCCCTTGGAGCATCCATCAGTGTTGAGCTTGAGCTGACCTGCCATAGGACAAGACCAGAGCATTAGTGTAGGATCTTTAAAATTTGGGTGGAGGATACCTTGAAAAGCTTCCTGGATTTCCACTGCCTTTTGGAGGATGGATTTAACACTGAGGTGAGGATGTTGGGTGATCTTATCAAACACCTCTTTGTTTCTTTCGTTCCAAATAACCCATAGTGCTGTCAAGAAAATTATAGGCCAGTTAGCATGGTTGGCACGGTCCTTGCTATGAATGTTTTTTTTTTATCCAAGCTTGAAATGGAGCATTGGTGCTGTGGCGCCACCAATTATAATTCTACAAGATGATCCAGACTGCTTGGGCTTTCGGACAAGTTCTGAAAAGGTGTTGCATGTCTTCTCTGGAGGCATGACATCTGGGGCATGTGTCTGTGTTTGATAGATTCCTTATGTGACGCATATTATTTGTTAACAGTCGTTCATGCATGACAAGCCAAAGAAATGATCTCAGTTTATGAGGAACTTTTAATTTCCAAATCCAATTCCAATTAACACCAGCTGATTCAGAGGTAGATAAGGCATGATAAGCGGCTGAAATAGAGAACTTACCAGTGGGGGAGCTTTTCCAGTGAGGTGTGTCATTATATATAACATACCTGGGTCTATGGATGTTAAGAATGGTGTCAATGATCTGAGGTGGTAACGTGTTGTTCATGGAAGTGAGGTCCCAGTTACCATTATCATCAATGATGGAGCTAACTTTAGTTAGGTCCCCAGTGTGGTTTTCTTGGGTTGTTTTGCAAAGTGGTTGTTCACCACACCACCAGTCAGTCCAAAGAGCAACATGCTCCCCATTCCCAATGTCCCATTTAATATTTTTATCAAGAGCATCTCTGTTCTTTATAATGCTTTTCCAAGTGTGGGAGGCTTGCCTCCTAGTGGGCCAATTGGAAAGAGAATGGTTGGTGAGGTACTTAGTTTTCAGGATTATACACCACAGCTCATCAGAATTTGTGGCAAGTTTCCAGCCAAGCTTAGATATGAAGGCAGAGTTTTGAATTCTGGTTTCTCTAATACCTAAGCCCCCATGATCTTTTCTTTTACAGACTTGTTGCCAATTCACAAGATGGACCTTCCTCCTAGCTTCAGCACTACCCCAAAGGAAATTTCTATTGAGTTGGTCAATTTGGTCACAAACTTTCCTAGGTAGTTCCATAGTATGCATAAGATGGTTAGGCATAGCCGATGTGACAGCCTTAATGAGGGTAGTTCTACCTGCAAGGGACAAATTTTTGGCTTTCCAACCTGAGAGTCTTTGGGCCATTTTATCAAGGGTGTCTTTAAAGTGGGATTTCGAAACTCGGCTATGGAGAAGGGGGCAGCCCAGGTATTTACCCAGGTCAGTAGTAAGAGAAATGTCACAATGGAGGCTGAGAGAAGTGGCTACCCTTCTAGGAACATTGGAGGAGAAAAATATCTTAGATTTTTGAAAATTAATTTTCTGACCAGACATGTCACAAAATTCAGCAAGAACATCCATAATACAGTCACAGTTACTTCTAGTAGCTCTAGCAAAAAGGATAAGGTCATCAGCAAAAAATAAATAGAGATGGGAGGACTGTTTCTAGAAGCTTTGAGGCCTTGCCACTCACCATTATCAGTCTTAATCCTAATCATGTTGGAAAAATTTTCCATACAAAGAACAAAGAGGTAAGGGGATAAAGGATCCCCCTGTCTGAGGCCTCTTCCCATGCTGATGCTAGGTAAGGCCTCACCATTCCAGATGATGGCAGAATTAACATTAGACACACAGTTCATGATGAGAGTGATCCAGTCAGGATTCAAATTGATTTCTTTAAGAGAGTGTTGGATGAAATCCCAAGAGATGCGGTCATAGGCTTTTTCCAAATCAATTTTGAGAACCATGCCTCCAAACTTACCTTTCTTGCCTCTAAGGGTGTGAAGAATTTCTTGGGTTATGATAATGTTGTCAGTGGTGGATCGCCCAGGGATGAAACTACTTTGATTGGGGCTGATGAGATCAGAAAGCAGAGGCCGGAGACGGTTAACAATGATTTTTGTGATGGTCTTGTAAGTAACATTACAGAGGCTAATAGGGCGGAAATGTTTGATAGACTCAGGATTTTGAAGCTTAGGGATCAGAACAATTTGAGTTTCATTGACTTCCAAGGGGATAGACTTGTGTTGGAAACAATTTTTGACAAAATGACAAACAGAGTTCCCAATTATGTTCCAATTATGGTGATAAAAAACAGCCTGAAAACCGTCCTTGCCAGGGGCTTTGAAAGCTTTAATGCTTTTAATGGCATTCCAGATTTCAGTATTAGTCACAGGGCTTTGAAGGGTATCATTCTCCTCTCTAGTAATTCTAGTTCCAGCAATGTTAACCCAGTTAGCTAACAGACAAGTTTCTTCATGATGGAAGAGGTTGGAGAAATGGTCCAAAATGTGAGCTTTGAGATCATCCTTATTAGAAATCCAGTTACCATTCTCATCTTTTAAGACTTGAATTTTTAACTTACGTCTCTTGGTAAGAGTGGAGGTGTGAAAAAATTTTGTGTTACCATCCCCCATGGTGAGCCACTTGTTACGAGATTTCTGGTACCACAAAATTTCTTCCTGAACCAGGGTGGTGTTAAACTGCTTAATCAGATCCTTCTCAAGAAAATGAAGGTTATGGGAAAAATTAGCCGCTTGGGATTTTTGAATGCCTTCTATACGAGCCAGCATATGTCTCTTTCTTTTGAAAATATTACCAAAAACTTCCTTATTCCAGATTTTAAGATTATGGGTAATGTTGTCAATGGCTGCAAGGAGTTTAAAATCCATATGGAGCCACGACTGCTGGACAACATCAACAAAGCTGTGATGGCACATCCAAGCCGCCTCAAAACGAAAAGGTCTATGAAGAGGGGTTGAAGAGTACATACCTTGGGTGTATACCACCAACGGGGAATGATCCGAATAGGTTCTTGGGAGAGTCCGCACAGTGCCTTCAGGGAACAAAGTCTGCCACTGATCATTGCACAAAGCTCTGTCAAGGCGTTCCATGGTGTTCGCCATACCTTGTCGGTTATTGGTCCAGGTTAGTCGAGGCCCTACACTGCCCAAGTCAATGAGA